>CM053599.1:146449777-146466779 GCA_028646575.1 Pseudocheirus occidentalis
TGATGAGGGATAGATTACCTGGAGCAGTGCCAAGATTAATATTACAGAAAATAAGAAATTTGAATTTTTTAAAATCCACAGCCTATTTCAAAAACCAACCTTAATAAATAATTAGGAAATCTAACAAATAAAAATGAAAGCAAATCTGAATCATAAGAGTGAGAAAGGAGAAAGAACAATGAGAGCATAACAAATGCAAAATCAATCAAGAATAATGAAAAAATGAATGTCCTCAGACATTTCTATGATGATAAATTTGAGACAATTATTTCCAAAAGTGAAGGATGCCAAAATTAACAAATAAAAAATGGTCCATTTTAGAAGGAGAAATCAAAAAGGCTATTTAGAAGCTATCCTGCTGCGCCCCCTCAAAAAAAATATTGGAGCCAGTTGGATCCACAAGCAATTCTACCAAGCTTGTAAAGAACAGATTATTCCTATGCTATGAAGATTGATTCAAAACATAGAGAAGGATATGGATTCTGATCTGTTTGAATAAACAAATCCAACCACAGGTTTGTTAAGGGATGATGTCAATTTAAAAGTCTAGCACAGTGCCCCATGGATCAGTTGCTGCTTGGATTACGGCATAAATGGCTTATCAAATTTTCAAATGACACAAATCAAAAGAGATAGCTAACATGCTGGATGACAGAATTGATATCTATGGGGATTTCAACAAGCTAGAACTATGGGCCAAATTTAATAATATTGATAGATGTAAAATCACTTGGGTTTAAAAAATCAGTTTCACAAGTAAAAGATGGGGTAAGTATGGCTAGACAGCAGTTTGTCCAAAAAGAATCTGGTGGGGGATGGGAAGGCAGAGTATAAGAGATTACTGCGAACTCCAGAATGTTCAAATTCTCCATAATAAGAGCATAATCTGGAAGCCATTGAGAGAGGCATAATGTTCAGTATCAGCAGGTGATGGTCTTACTATATACTCTGACCTGGACAGCCTACATCTGTACTGTTGTTCATTTCTGGGCCCCACATTTTAGGAAATATATTGATAAACTGGAGAGAAACCAGGATATCAGGATGGTGAAAGTTCTCAATATCAAATGAGAATTAGTCAGTGAATGTTTGGGATGGTTAGCCTAAAGTGGAGAACACTTAAAGGGGACATGCTGGCTGTTTCTGGTACAATGGAAAGGGTATTTGAATGTTCTAGAGGCAGAGGTCTTGGGTTCAAATTTCACTTCTGACATTTACTCCTTGCATGAACCTTGGGCAAGTCCCTTAACATCCTGAATTCTCAGTTTTCTTAACATAAATGAAGAGGTTGGACAAGACTGTCTGGTCTGTAAGGATTCTTGTTGTCATGCAGAATAGGGTCTTATTCTTCTAGGCTCCAAAAAAGCAGAACTGAGAGCCACTGGTGAATGTTACAGAGACAGATTTTATATTTATGAAAGGAAAAACTCCCTAAAAATTTGAACTCTCCAAAAAGAGGAAAGGCTTACTATAGGAAGTAGAAGATTCCCTCTTTGCATCCTCCCCCTCCTCTTCTTCACTAGAGGCCTTCAAAAAAAAAGTCTGGGCTACTACTTGCCGAGTACAAGGAATTCTTATTCAGATACAACTCATTCCTAGTTCTTGAGATTCTATAATTCTGTGATTCTGATACAGGAAACACTATCAAGAAGAATTCTAAAAACAGAATTGGTTAAGGAGGATTTATTTACTGTCCCAGATTTTAAATTATATTATGAAGAATAATTACTTATTGAGATGGCACAGTATACATAATGAGTAGAAATCTTGTCTTAAACCAGAAAGACCTGTGTTTAAGTCTTTCTCTAAAACATATTGGCTAATGACCCTAGGAAGGTGATTTAACCTTTCAGGGCTCTAGGCATCTAAGATTATTTGTGTAGAAGGTGCCAGCTTATCTTGGTAATGGTTATTTCCTCATCCAAGATCTTTCTAAACCAACGAAATCACAAGTCTAGCTCCTCTCTCTGGCCTTACCACTTAATAAGTGTTTGTTGAATGAATGAATAAAAAGTGTCTGCTAGGAAACAAATCAGTGGAACCCAGAAACAGAATCCAATGTATATGACAGGTTTGTATTTGATAACCTGGAATATGTTTCAGCAAAGGTGGCTTAAAAAGAACAGTCAGACAGCAGGTGAGTAAACAGGAGAGAACAGTGTCATGGAAACTAGAGAAGAAAGAGCATCCAGGAGGAGAGGGTGATCCATAACATCAAATATTGCAGAGAGAAAATGAAGTTTGAGAAAAGGCCATTAGATTTGACAATTTCAAGATCACTGGAAATGGAATAAACAAGTGTAAAAATTTTCTAGGAATCGGTTGTGAAAGGAAGGAGAGATGCAGGATTGACAACATGAGGGGATGACGGGTGAAGTAAGGGTTTTTTAAAGAATCTGAAGACCTGAGTTTATTTATAGTGTTGTGCCTAAACCCAAATCCCAGGTCACCTGCCCACCACCTGATTCATGGCCCACCTATACCCCACCATTAAGCCCCTTTTTATTTCTGTTTTTGTCCCTATCCTCTGTCATGTTATACCTTGGAACAGCTGTAAGGCATGACTGGGCATTGCTCAGGGCAAAGTTCCCCAACCAAACAGGGTCCCCACACCCTCTGCCCGGAACATGACCCTGGTCTTTTCTGAGATTTTCCAGTTCCCCCTTATCCCATGACCCTCCACTCTGTTCTGGAAAGAGCTGACTACCCCCATTCCTCCAAGGGACACCTGAGTCACAAGAAATTGCACCCCTGTACCCTCACACCATATTCCAAAATTAGCCCTGGATTATAGATCTAACCAATGGTTGTTCTTTTTGCTTCTGTGGTCATGCTTCTGCTTTTGTGGTTTTGGCCTATAAAATCTAGTCTGTAAATGCCAAAGATCACTGCCTGATTTGAGTGTACACTCCAGGTAGTTGCGTGGGCTTGATCAATAAATCCACACCTAAATTTATCTTGAACCCAGTCTCTGGCTAGTTCTTATTCTCTGCACAACAATAGGTAGTAGAGAATGAACCAGCAAATAAGAAAAGACTAAAGACAAGTGAGAGTATGATTGTGGGAGTAAACGGCTGGAGGGGATGAGAGGAGAAGAGATCAAAGAATTTACATGCAAAAGGATTAAATTTATGAGTTTACATTCTGCCTCTGACACACAATGACTTTGTAACCCTGGATAAGTCATTTAAACCCTCCCACCTGAACTTCTTATACTATGCCTCTGGGATTCTGGAATCTGATAGGTAACTTTTCACATGATTTTGCTCAGACTCAGGCCCCCATTTCACTTCCTAACCACTTCCAGATCATGCTCCACTGCCCTTCCTACTTTCCTCTTTCCTGACTGGTCCTTTACCATCAGAATGTAATCATTTTGAGAACAGCAACTGTTACTCACTTATATTTGTGTCTCCAACACTTGTCAGTAAATGGCTCCTAGAAAATATTTGATAAACGCTTTTTCATTCATTCATTCACACATTCACTCACTCATTCATTCCTTCATTCATTCATACTTAACCTCTCAGCTGGTGTCAAACCCAGAAACATCTGCCTATCACATGTTGACTTAGAAAACCACATATTAACATTATTTACATTGTATAATGTTTTTATTTATTTTGTTACATAATTTCCCAATTATATTTTAACTGGTTCCAGTGGAACTTGGGAGATTTTTTAATTCAATGCCGCTGCTGTAGGCAATTCTCTAAGTTTTTGAGAGGGTGCCAACCTCTTATCAGTAGAGAAAGGTCCTTACCAGGAACAGCCTTTCCCAGTGAAATCACAGGCACAGTCCCCATCCCTACCCCCTAATTTCTAGAATGGTTACACCAGTTTAGAACTTTAGTAAAATTGCATTGGTATGTCAGTCTTTCTGTAGCCTCTCTAATATTGACTAATTCCCATCTTTTGTCATCTTTGCCAATTTGCTGAGTATAAGGCAAAACCTTGGAACTGTTTCGATTTGCAGTTCTTTTATTACTAGTGATTTGGAGCAATCTTTCCTATAGCTATTAATAGTTTGCAATTCTTTTGAAAACTTTGTTCATATTCTTTGACTACTTATCCATTGGGTAATAACTCTTGAAAAGACCAATAAAACTGATTAGATGTTAGACAATTTAATAAAAAAGAAAAGAGAAAAATTCAGTTCATCAAAATCATAAATGGTGTGGTCTAGTCAAAAGAACATGAGATTTGGAATTAGAGAACTGACTCTGGGCAAGCGATTCTATGGCAGCTGGGTGGCACAGTGGGTAGAGTGTTGGACTTGAAATTAGAGTAAGACCTGAGTTCAAATCTCTCCTTGGGTGCTGACTTTGGTATCTGACCCTGGGCAAATGTAGTGCCAACATAATATTCATAGCACCTACGGTGACTATGAATAATTTGGCACAGTTTTGAATCACAAAATGTAACAGACTTTCCATATAGAAGACAGATGAAAAACATTTATTCAGACTCCTGAAAACCAAATCCCAACATCAGAAAGTCAAATCCATCATAGAAGCAAAGAAGTTAATAAACCATAACAGAGCAGGGAGCCACACCATCCTTTAGCCTTCCCACAAACAAACACTCATAAGCCTAGCTGTCTCCTTCACTGCATCCTCTCCTCCTTCCAGCTCTAACTGCTCTGACTCCCAGCTTCCTCTGGGTTCTGCTCCACACTTCAACAAGCTCCTCCCACTACAGGCTCCATGTGGTTACATTCAGTCTATTATGGGGCAGGGAAGAGCTTCAAAGCAGGGAGAATCTTCAAATTCCCTTAGGCCTATTAAGAGGCAGGGAAGAGCTTCAAATTCCCATTACCATTATAGCAAGTCACTTAACTTCTCTTGGATTCAGTTTCCTCATTTGTAAAGTAGGGATAATAATAAGTGCCTCACAGGATTGTTTTGAGGATGAAATGAGGTAATACATAAAAAGGGCTTTATAAACCTTAAAATGCTATATAAATGCTAATTATTAGTTAGTCATATAATGTCACTGGGTCTCAGTTTCACCATCTATGGAATAACCGTCTTATACTAGAGGTCCTCTAAGGTTCCTTCCAACTCTAGATTTATAAAAGGAGATCACAATGAATACAAAAACATATAAAGCTATCAAAGACATAGCATGCATAGCTATAGGAAAACAAAACTGAGTCTATAAAAAAGGAACTATTATCACCATTATATGTCATAGAACAAAAAGAACAGCTATTAACAATGGACAAAAGATTTGGATTTATAAGTATGTAATTACAAAAATAAAAGATACTCCAAATTTACAAAACAGGAAATAGTTAACCTAAATAAATCAATCTCAGAAGGTAAAATGAAACAGACAATTAATGATTTAACACCAGATGTCATTAGTATTCAAAGGACAAATAATTCCTCTTCACATAATAAACTATTTTTAAATGTATAATTTTGTCTAATTCTTCTCTCTAAAAGAAATATAGTTCTCACATCCAAATGCGATAAATATAAGGTTAAAAAAACTCAACTGATATAATTAATGAATATTTTGATACTTGGATGTATCTGCAATATCACCCATACGAGTTTCCCCAACAATGATGCAAACTTCAACCCATTAATGCCTTCATATCCTGTGAGATACTCATCAGTTTCCTCCCATAATTCTCTACAGGAATCTACTTACCATTCTAGGGATATTTAATTGGTTCTTTTGATGCTGTATGACTAGCAGCTAGGTATTAGGGCTGACCACTGGTTATCTAAGCACAGTACTTTGTATATAATAATCACTTAATGCTGAGACATTCTTTCACTCAATCTTTCATCCCCTTCTTGCTCTAGTTACGTGACTAGCTCATCTTCTTTTCCAGGCATACAGTTTTCTTATGACATTCTTTGTTTCTATTCTCCAGTGCAATTTTAATTATAGTAATAATAGCTAGAATTTACATGGTGCTTTTAAGATTTGCAAAGCACTTTACATGTTTTATTTTATTTTTACCTTGCAAGAACCCTGTGAGATATATGCTATTATTATTCCCATCTTAGAGATAAATAAACTGAGGCTTAAAGATTTTTAATGACATGCCCAAGTTTATGCAGTCTGAGGCAGGATATGAACTCAGTTCTTCCTGGCTTCAAGTTCAATACTCTCTCTACTGTGCCACCTAGAGAAAATATTTGTACTTTTGTTATTACTATATCTTTAAAGTAAATATACCTTTGTAAAAATAAAAAAAAAAGCATGGATGAATGGAACTGGGGCAATGGCAAGCGCTATTACCTCCATTTTACAGATAAGGGAACTAAGGTTAACATAATTGGATTGACTTACCCTGTTTCACAGGCCTTAAATACAGGTCTTCTTGGTTTCAAGACTCTGCATCAAGCTGCCTCATTAAGTGGTTATTGTTCCATAAATCTGATATAGCAAATAAGTTCCCTTTAATCAGTTCTGTTTTTTAGAGTCCATCTTGATATTATTTCCCAAAGCAGAATCACAAAATTACAAAATCCTAAGAGTTGGGAATGACCTCAGAGATGTTATAACCCCACCTATATCTGACTAAAAATTCCCCATACAATAACCTAGGAGGTAGTCTTTCAGACTTTGCTTGAAGGCCTCTAGTGATGAGTTGGAGGTGATGTACCATATACCCCTAGAATAATGAGGCAAGTTGTAACAGCAATCAATTTAGCAGATACTTAGCACTTAGTAACTTAGGGCTAAGTACAGAAGGTATGAGCTCTGTCTCCTGTTCCTGATGTGTCAGGAAGGGGTTGGCTGAGACAGGAGGCCAGTGTGTATATATAAGAAGAGTTCTAGAGACAGAGAGACAGAATCAGGAATCTTCCTCCTGGTGGCCCCTGGTGGCAGAAGCAGGATTGTCTCAGCATCTGGGAGCTGGGCTGCTGGAGAATCTGGTAAAAGCTGCCTGGAAGGCTGAGAAGACTGCCTGGAAGGCCCAGAAGGGCTACCTGGAAGGCCTCCTGGAAGGCTGAGATTTCTCCTGGGCCCTAGGGCCAGCTGCCTGCTGGAGGACTGAAGAAGCATGACCAGGATAAGTCTTTATTTGTTCATGGGTTGGCTGATCCTTGAGTTCCTGGAAACAGAAGTGGTGAAGCAACTGAGATGTGCTGGACCCTGTGAACTTCAATGTGTGCCAGGGACTGCCCTGAGGACTAGACAAGGACTTGGGAACTGTCTACCTCTGAGGACTGGATGTGAACCTGGGAGCTGTCTGCTTCTGAACTGGGGCCATGGAAGGGGATCCAGGGAATCTGAGATCATCCGAGGCAAGATGAAGAAAAGTCCTCCCCTTGGATGAAATTGAAGTTTGCTGGACACTGAGGGGTAGAGGATTTGTGTGGTTTTCTAATGATTGTATTTAGTGACTGATTGCTAGATAAGTGATTGATTGAGTTGATCTATGATTGCCCCATGAGTGGAAGACTGATTATTGTATTGTGAATTGACTGAATGATTAAGTATTGATTATTGTATTGTGAATTGACTGAACGATTAAGTAAGGAGGGTTTCCAGATGATTATTCAAAACTAGACCTTATTCAAGAAACTAAAGCATTCTAATTAAAAAAAAACTAAAGCATTCAAAATTCATAACAACATAACAATTTATTGCCAGAGTGGCCACATAGCCTTAAACAAAACATCATATATCATTCAGTATATAACATATCACTTAGTCTATAATATGGCATACAGCATATATCATTGTATTCAATAAATCTTATAGCGTTGCCCAAAATACTTGTTTATACCACTAGGAGGTCCCAGACCAGGGTTTCTCCTAGCACAACACATCCCCAAGGGCAGCAGAGAATATCACACATTCCACCCCTAAGTCATAGTAGGTTACAATCCCCTCAATCAAAATAAAGTGTCCAAATCCTTAAAGTCTTCTTGAGGGTATATCCTTTCCACACTGCTTTCCACATCAGGTTCCCACCTAGCACTCTCACTGTTCCTGCCTTGCTGTAAAGTTTTCATCTTGACTCAGGGCTGACTTCTGAGGCCTGTGGCTCCTCCTCCATGAGTGTACTGCTCCTGACTCTTGCCTGGGTTCACTCACAGGCAGCTCTCCACTCCTGCTCCTTGTCTCAGCTCACAGGGGAAAAATTGCTCCACTCCAAGCTCTCCCTGCTCCTGCCTGACAGCAGGAGCTGCTGCCCCTCAACTTTTGTCTCTAGGAAAACAAACTTAACAGGGCAACAACAATATTTATACACATTACCAGTACCACCATCTCAATTCACTTTTAAAGTCTGGAGGATCCTCGATAATAGCTCTTAAAAGGGGCTTAAGCTAGGCCTACTTCCTGTGGGTAGGTCTCTGCCCTTCAGTTCAATTCACTTTCACAGCCTGGAGACTCCTTCTGCTACCGCAGCTAGCCTTCTCGCTGCTCCGTGCTCAATGCTCTTTTTCTTCTTCATCAAACTTGCATATTGTAGGCCAAGACTTTCAGGGTCCTTGGCCATATTAGCTCCCCAGTTCTACAAAGGTCATTAGGCAGATATGCAAGGAAAGTATAATCTTGTGGGGTGGATAGTCTCATTGGTTTCATGAATATCTAAAGAAAGTACTTAGTTAATTTGCAAGTCTTGATTGTAACACCCTGTTTGTTTGTGCCTCTGGACATGGTCCCAGGATAAAGAGCTTAAAGAGTGATTGGCTTTGGGCTGGGGTAGAGAAAGATGGAGACCAAGGGTGGTTCCTTGCATTCTGCTAAGGATATATAAACCTTGTATCTTGCTCTGTATGAAATAGGTCTGCAATAAAGAGACTATGGAATACATCCCCACCTCTCTCCCTCTTTCTTATTCAGCTAGAAGCTCTCTCTCCTTTTATTTCACTCAGCTGGTAGCTAGGCCCAGACTTGCTAGCTCAATGTTCAATGCTCATTTTCTTCCACTGGGTTCACATTCATGGAGGGTGGGGAGGCCTTAACAATTGCTACCCAGAGTCTCATCCAGGACATCAAGAGTTCTAAGGAGTAAGCCCCAAGATGGTATCAATCTTCCAGCTTATATACAGTTTTACTAGGCATCTGACTGGCTTAGTACAGAGAGCCCTTGTGCGTAGCCCACATGAGTAGTACATGATTGGCTGAGGTCACATGCCTTACCTGATTGGCTCAGTACAGAGAGCCTATGTGTGTAGCACCAAAACTCTGCACCTGACTAACCCAGTGCCCAAATGCTTGAAAGCCCTTGCAGCCCTGCATCTAATTGGCTTAGTGTCCAAAGGCATGAAAGTCATTACTCAGCACCTAAATGTATTACAGCTTTTGTTTACCAGGGTTCAAAAGAGACCAATTCTTCAAATGTTCACAATTTAGCCTGAGGCTGGGAAACTGAACTTCTAAAGAAAAACAACAAAAATCCCACCTTGCTTGTGGTTTGGCAGAACCAGATAGATAAATGGATAGACAGATGTGTGTATGTATATGTGTAGATGTATGCACATCTATATGTGTGTGTATATATATACACATATACTCATATTGTGTGCATATTTACGTGTGTCTATCATTGACCTAAAAGTCTGGTTAACGGAGACAAATAGGCTAGGTGATATACATTTATATCATTACTCCCTTAAAGCTAGCAGATACATGCTGCATGGAGTCAGAACCAAAGTTCATAAGTTCTGACTGCCTGATAAAAGAATTACAAAGTTATGTTATATGTTTTAGGACAACCCCAGGATGTCACCCTCAGATTTATGGTCTCTATATGTTTACAAGACAATTGACAAAGTAGTGTCAGCTAGATCTCAGGATACCTGAACTTTTCCCCCATATGGAGTATGTTTCCAAGATAAGAGAAATCCCACTATTCTAATTGCAGGCATCCTAGCATAAACAGAAAGAATACCCATTGTCGACCTTATCTGGTCTTTCAAGTTACAGACAGGAAAGGGCATTTTTAAAGCAAAGCAAAGCAGTCTGATTGATTCGTTCAGGCTTTGGCTCTTATTGAGGTCCAAAAAAATTATATTTAATGATTATAATTTTATATCTACATTTATGTTTATGTCTATATATCTATCTGTCTATCTCTCTATCTGTCTGTCTGTGTCTGTTTATCTATCTATCTATCTATATCTACAGATATAGATATATGTGTGTATGTGTTTTTCTTCCAAGTGGAACTTCAAGGTGAGCATAAAAAACTGCCAGGCTCTCATCACCTAAAAAAGATTAAGGTAACTGAGTAAAACTTCCCTTGTAGAGTCCACTACATTTTGACTGCCACAATTCATTGTATATTGTGGTAGCTATGACCATTCCTACAAGGCTATTCTCAGGGTACCGGCCTAGCAATTTAGAGATAGAGAGCTCCCAGGAAATTCAGTGCCTATTTCTTGTCCAGCTTACCTATATAGTCTTAATTGTTTTTCTTTAGTTCTTTTCTTTAAGTCCCTAAAACCATCTGAGAAGGTATCCTCCAACCTCTACAATTATACTTCATAGATAAGTATGCATCTGGGTCCTAAGGTTTCATAGCACCTGGGATGACAGATAATAGATATTCTCATATGCCCCTGCTAAATGTCCTTGAATAGTAGGGGAAACTAAATTCCATTTTCATGCCAATTTCAATTTTTTTCACCACCTACAATGCTTAAAGAGCCTAAAGAATAGATTTAGGTATGAAAGTAACAGATAATACTTTGCTTCCCCATCAATCATGCCTCTGAGGAAAAAAGTGAGCAACTTCAATATCTCAGAGGTGGAACTTTTCCTGTATAAAAGTGGAAAACCAGGAAGCCATTTTAGGGGAACTGCTATTCCTGGTCCCTAATGAATTTCATTATTTCATTAGGTGAAGACTTGGAGACTTTCAGCACTCCTCTCATACCATCTCCAGTCCTTCTGAGGCCTCAGTCAACTGACAAAATATCTTTCAATAAATCTCATATAGATATGTAAGTTTTATACATGTTTTCCTTTTCTCTTCCTATTATGAGAATTTGATGCAGAATTAATCATTTGGAGGGGCATTTTTGCCAGATGCTAAACTTAAAATGGGTGAGGAGATTTGGTCAATTCTCCTTTTCATTGTAAGAAAAAAATTGCAAATTCAAAGAAATGTTACCAGTTCAAACTGATGGAATAAAGAGAGATGATTTCTCAAAGGAAGACACCTACCTTTTGGGGAAAAAAAATCTCAGATGTTATGATTTTTTAAAGGTGACTAAAAAAATACTGACAACCATAAAACTATGTGCCTACCCTCCAATCTCTACAAAATATCTATAAGAACTGTATACACTCCCATCTTTGGTGAAAGTATGAGAGAGCAACAGTCATTTTCACAAATTATATCCAATATCCAACATCTTTACAATATGATATACAACTGACTAAAAGTGGAAGGTATCTAAGATCCTAGCACATTTACTATAAAAACAATTGAGTTCATTAAATAAAATTCAACATTAAAGGCTCTCCTCCTTTATGAAATGCCTGAAAAGACATAATGGAGGTAATTTTGTTTGATGACCCTTTGATTATTAATATCAAACAAAGCAAGAAACAAGAAAATATATGCTCACCAAAGTATATGCTGCCATCTCTGAGGATTCCCAACATAAAGTCCAAATGGAAATGGATTCCTTACAGTTGTGAGGGCCTTCAAATGTTCATCTGCAGATAACATTGTGCTGATTTCAGCAAGCCCTAACCACTGCAGAGCCTCCTAAAATGACATCCATAATTGCTCAGGAATGTTCAACATAAATATCCCTAAAGAAAAAATGAACTGATTGAAGAATGGCTATTGTACTGAATGGACAACCCACAAAACTGGCCCATCGGTATATATTTTTGGACATATCAAATGGACAATTAGTTAGGTCCAGTGTTGAACAACAGGAAAGTAGTTTGCTTTGGAGAATTTGCTCAGTGATTGTAATAACCTCAAGCTTCTTCCAGAAACAAAGGTCATTCTTTTTATTTTTCTGGTGATGGCATATGGCTGAAACAATAGTCATGGCATAATATAGTCTCCAGAGAGTTAAAGTTGAGGGTCAAGTAGAAAAGAAGAGGGAATTGCATGGTGAACACGTGCAGGCTGCACCATGAAGGGGCAGATGAGGGTGGCACAGATAAAGGATCAAATAGAATTTATACCAGGGATATAATTATGGCTCAATATAAGGAGAATAATCCACATAATATATGATACTAATAGTAAAAACCATAAAAATTAAATCACATCAATGCCATGCAAGCAGGTCTTTGAGAAAAATATAACATCAAATTATCATTTTATATAGTAGAAGGCAAGACTGATCAAGGGAAACCTGGTCATTTGAATCTCCCTACCTCCCTTTCCACTTGATGAAATTATGGAATGTGAGAACCAGGTAAGAAAGATAATGAGATATAAGCATATGCCCCTTTTAGACTTTGAGCAATACTTGGGATTTATTATGTACTTTTAAAAAAATAAGTGTTACAGAAAAGAAATTCACCATTTTACACACAGTCCTCTTTTTGTGTTTTGCTACATATATGGAAATATTCATTGTTGGAAAAACAATGAATATAAAGAATTTAGAGAAGTTTGGAAAGCGTGACAGATGAAATCTGAAATAACTGAAGAAACAAAGGTTCGAACTTCTGAGCATATAAGTTTATTAAGCAATGCATACTAACTGCATGACAAATAGGGACCAGGCCTCCTCAGCTTGGCACTGGACCCTGAGAACAGAGGGAGACAAATTTTTATTCATTAAAAGAAAACAATTACCAGGATATAAACTAGGATGCAAGATTAGGTAATACAATTTCTAACTGGAGGAAAGATTAGGGACTTTCCAAGTTGGGAGGAGAGAACAGGAACAATTCTCTGAAATCAAAAAAAAAAAAATGACCCACTCCACTCCCACCCAAGAGTCTATATTTGACCAAAGCAAAAAGGATATAGTAACTGACTGACCAGTACTGGGACAGTTTTCTGTGCTTGTGATATAAAAATGCAAAAAACTCCTTGCATCAATCTTTCAAAGTTGGAAGCGGGGAGAGTGAGTTTCAGTCAAGTTGGGAGGGGATGAGTAGGTTTCAAGGTTTCTTTCCCAGAATTGGGAGGTGATGATTAATTGCATCCACTTACATTTAACCAGATATAGGTCATCTATTTTTCTGTGAAGGATGTGCAGAAAATGACGACAAAGAATAATACATGTGGCAGCACAAGACGGAGTCAGCGTTGACTGGGTGGAATTCAATCGGTTCTCTCAATTCTCACACCAAACCAGCTCCATTTGTAAATGACCCTCACTCTGTTCCTTTATAAGAAATATGTTTGGAAACAAAACTGAAATAAGCAGAATGAGGGAAACAACACATACAACAGTAACTCTAACGGTATAAGTGGAAATAGCAAACAAAAATGATACAACACTATATGATTATGATAATCAATCTTATCCCCAATGAAGAGATGAAAAAATGCACCTCCCTCCTTTCACTGGACAGGTAGAGGAAGGCTGTAGATGCTGAATACTGTACATCCTGTCAGACTCAGCTGACATGTTGGCTAGTTTGTTAAACTAATTTTTTTCTTCTCTTCAAAAAAAAGTTTTTGTTATAAGGAATGACTTGCCATATAGAGGAGAGGCTAGTGACAGATTGAGAAATAAAGGCGATATAAAAATAAAAGATACCAGCTAAAAAAATTTTTTTTAAAGTTAGGTTACATAGTATTTTATCTAGAGACAATGAGGAATCACTAGAAGGCTTTAAGCAGTGAGTGGCATGACTAGCCCTAAGAATATTTTGGCAGCTATAAAGAAGACAGAATAGATAGGAGAGAGACTAGAATCAAGGGAACTATTGCAACATCCCTGCTAAAAGGGCCTATGGGGTTTAAGAATAATAACAAAGGTGTGAATGTAAGAAATTCACTGGAAAGAGGAAAAGGAAGAAGGAAGGGAGTAACTGTTCACATAATATCTACTGTGTGCCAGGAACTGTGCTAAGCACTTTTTACACAAATATTATCTGATCTGATCATCAAAACAATACTGCAATGCATATTATTATTATTTCGGTTTTACAGTTAAGGATAATGAGACAGACAGAACTATTATGTGACTCAGCCAGGTCACACAGCTAGTCAGTTCTGGAGGACACATTTGAACTCAAGTCTTCCTGACTCCAGACCCAAAGCTCTACACATTGCACCATCGGTCGAATCAAAGAGAGCTGGATTTAAATTCAAAAGACCTACATTCAGATGCCAGCTCTGTTGTTTATTACCAGAATGACCTTGACCAAATTATTTTACTACCCTGGGCCTCAACTTCTACAGCACAAAAAAAAAAGAGGGGATTTCACTAGGACCATAACTTTAGAGATGGATGGGAATTTTGAGGCCATGAAGATGAACAAACTTATTTTACATATGAGAAAACTGAGCTTCAGGAAGGCTAAATGATTTCTCCAGAATTACACAGCTACTGAGTATTTAAGGAAGGATCTGAACAGAGTTCTTCCTGTCAACGAGCCCAACGCACTACCCTCTAGCTGATCTCTACAATCCTTTTTTACACTAAATCTATGTCCCTAAAATAGCATGACATAAAAGACTTAATAGACATGGCTTGGTAAAATGACTGGATATGTAGGACAGATAGCCAGAAGGCAAAGATGACTCCAAGTTAAATAATTACAGCAGTGACTTATGGTAGGATCTGTCCTCCCTGTGTTGCTTTCCTTTCCACTAGTCATTTGGCTAAAACAAATTTTCTTCCCTGAGACTGCTTATTTTATGTGGTTTTGCCTTACCTGGTATAATCTTCCTTTCTACTGTCTTCCCTGACATGCCTTCCTTCTCTTTTTTCACACCAAGTGGTAAGTAAATCAAAATCTGGCAGGAACTTGGTACAGGTACAACACAGAAAGGAAAAATAAATGTGTAACTCAGAGGCAATATATATTTATCCTAAGTCCAGAACTCTGACTTTGGATTTCCACTACACAATCACGTGTACTAAAGAATTACCCAGGGGGTGAGGGGTGGGAGGGAGAAGGCCAGTAAGTTAAAAAGAAAGCTGGGGGAACTCTGCAGGAAAGAAGCTAACCTTGAAAGTACTTAGGGTGAGTTTAGGGGGACTTCATAGATTAGATAAATAGACAGATAGATACATAGAGAAATAGAGCTATAAAGATATATAGAAATGAAAATATACAGATATATCTACATATTTTAATGGCAATCAACACGGTTTCTGGCATAATGTGATCTCTAACTTCCCACATTCTTAAGTGTGACATTTCTCACCTGGGAACATGAGGGTGAAAACTATAATTTATAGAAACATGATTTACGTATCATAGTGTAGAAATGAATTTTCCTCTGTGAAGGTGAGGTACATATGTGGTACTCATCTATTTTAATGGTTTCCAGTGTATAGCAATTACTTCCACTGTATAGCAAATGATCATCAAAGAAGAATACAAAAGTTATTGGAAACAAAAAAATTATCAGACACAATTGCGTGTTCTTATGAAGAAGAAAAACAGTAACAAGTTTTAAAATCTCTTTCTGATAACTGAAGTATGCATCCAGAGTAGAACATAACCCATAATAAAGTGTGAGTATAAGAGGTAACATTGTATAATGGATAGATTGCTGGGTTAGGGGGTAGAAGACTAGAATAAATTCAGGCTGGGACAAACACACAATTTGACCAAGTTACTTAGGAAACTTTCTAAGGAAATAAATAGAGCAGGTACATTTACATTGGCAGAGGTGTTAGAAACAGGGTTCAATTACTCCTTGGTAGATTTAGGGGCTAGCCTGAGCATGCTGTCACGGCTCACTGTGCTCACCAGTAGTATACCATGTGGAATTCTGTGCTCCCTTAAGAAACAAAACTTAAACTGAAGTGAGCAAAGGAAGTGTTTATTACTGTTCTTGCAAGAAGCAGGTATGTAGCACCCCATAGGGAAACACATACACACACACTGTACAGAAGCCAAACCGAGCCTTTTATGGGATTAGTTCCTCCAGGTCCCTTCCTTCAGAACTCAGGTTGGTCCCAGTCTTTCCAGGTTACAATCTTTCTAACCCACCCACTACACATTACTCCTTAATATGTTACTCCTCCTGAACTTGGATCCCATGTTCAAAAAAATGGAGGAATAATCTATGCATGGGCATGTTAGTTAGCATGCATGAAGATTATTAGGCATGTGCAGTAGTTAGGTCTCAGTGACTGGCGCATGAGCCCTTGATTTGGAACCATGCTACATGCTTTACTCTCTCTAACATCTTTGAGCTAGGAGGCCCTGACCATTATTCTTACAAGACAGGATATGCTAATATTGTATCCCTTAGCAAACTCCTTGTATGGCAATATCTGTGGAAGGAGGACTCCATATATTTCTAGACTTTTATCTCACAGAGGGATGAAACCACAGGTCTGTTTAGTCTAAAATAAAATTATATATATATGCATTTATTACATATATATATATGCAAACATAGAAAGTCGATGAGCTCAAGAAAAAACATGTCGTACTAGAAAAGAACACTTAATTCAGAGTCTGAGGACTGAAGGTCAAGTTTTTGCTTGGTCTCTTTGTACTACCTTGGATAAGTCACTTCCTCATTGAGTCTCCTATTAGAGAAAGCTACCCTTACGACTTCATGCTAGAACTAATGGCTTGTGAATAAATTTCATATTGAATTGGTAACAAGATAAGTTATTTGGTATGCTTAATTCTTTGGGGATTATAGCAGACAGCTGAACAGAAACAAGAAAGGATTGATAAAAGTCAACAAACTGAGAGGAGACAACCAATTTCATAAGAAGATAGCCAATGTAACCAAGATTAAGAGGGAAATGGGAAATTGGGAAAGAATATTTACAACTAATTTCTCTGATAAAGGCCTCATTTCTAAAATATAAAGGGAATTAAATAAAATTTACAAGAATGCCAGTCATTCCCCAATTGATAAGTGGTCAAAGGATATGAACAGGCAATT
>CM053599.1:146474595-146488341 GCA_028646575.1 Pseudocheirus occidentalis
CTAAATTAGATGAAATTTATTATGTTTTTTAAAACAATTTTTAAACAATAAAATGTATGCAGAATTTTTTTTAATTGGGGGGAAAACTTTGCCACAAATATTTTTAATAAAAACTGCCATTTATATCAAATGAAATTGGCACAGATATATAAGAACAAGATTCATTCCCTTAAAAGTCATCAAAGGGGGTGGCTAGGTGGCGCAGTCAATAGAGCACTGGCCTTGGAGTCAGAAGGACCTGAGTTCAAATCCAGCCTCAGACACTCTACCCCCCCCAAAAAAACTAGCCGTGTGACTTTGGGCAAGTCACTTAACCCCAATTGCCCTCCAAAAAAAAAAAAAGAAAAGAAAAAAGTCATCAAAGGCTATGTTTAAACAGGTTTTTTCTTTGTTTCTTTGTGTTTAATAACCAACTGAAAACTCAATTCAATGCTGGCAGGGTTTTATAGAAATGGGTACACTCATTCATTGTAAGTGGAATTGCAAACTTATAGAATCTTTTTGCAACACAATCTGCTAGTCCAAATTAAAATTTGAAAAATAATTCAACCTAATCATTCCATTGTTGGTCATATCCTCTATGAGAATTATTTTAAAAAGAAAAACTATTTTAAGGTTTGCATATCAACATTATTTGTAATTTTTTAAAAATACTGGAAATAACTTTCCAAAAGTTGGAGAATGGTTAAATGAACTGTCATGCATTATTGTGAAGAAATACTACAATAAAATTGATATAGACAAAGATGAGGAATATAAAGAAAAAAGTAAAACAGGAATTACTAGACACCATTATTGCTAAGTGAGATCATGAAAGGAAGGGGGAAACAAGGATTTAGCATTCAAATTCAGGTCTCCATGATTCCTAGCCTAGTGCTCTATGGAGCATCACTGAAGGATAAGTTTGAGGAGCGTGTACTTTATCCATATAAGTATGAACATTTCTAAATTAATGCTAAGGAAACACAGCCAAATATTTTATTGTAGCTATTTCTTTTTGAGAGTCAACAAAGTGATACATGTGTTTAAATCGATGTATAAAAATTAGTGCCTTAGATAACAATTAGTCTCTATTCTCTGTCCAAACATAACCCAAAACAGATTGATAATTCATTTTAGGATCACTCCTGCTTTTCTCCAATCCAAACAGTGGAGAGAACAGAGCAGTAACACAGTTGGTGCCTAGAACATCCCAGGAGACAGACTTTGCAGAAGATCTGTACTTTCCTGTGGGTGGGTGTAATATAACTGCTGATGAGGCAGCTGGACCAACAGAGCCCTACATCAATATTCAAACATGCTACCATGAGCCCACAAGCAATTTTTGTCCAGCTCACACAGGTGTGAATGATCTGATGCTAGAAAGGACTTGTGGAAGATGGTTTCAAAGTTTGACAGGGATTGCACCGGGGATGGTAGTCAAAAATGGTGCTAGTAAAAAAAAAAGACTTTGGTGAAATATTACACAGTCCTTCTTCCTAGATTTCTAGCCACGGACATAGGTTTCCATTTAATGTTTATGATTGGGATCTAAGCATCCAAGGAATCAGGGGACTACAGATACATGTCCCCACCAGGTGGTGCTGTGGAGCAAAGTTAGCTGCACTCTGTCTTTCCTCTTATTACCCCTACAACACCATAACTCCTAAAGGCATATCTTCTGTTCCTATACCTCCCCCTCCATTGGGGGCTAGAGTTTTGCCTGATAACCCCTGAAGTTTGAGCAGCCACCCTCTGGTTGAACAATGAGCTAAATATCTAGCCACATAGTCCAAGTAGATTTCTTTCTTTGCTCTCTTAAGAATCTTTGAAATACAAGTTATTATTTGAAATAGCATACAGAAGGATATAAAAGTCTGATTACTAGTACATGGTTTGGTCCCCAACCTGTTGTTGCTGTTGTTAATTCTTTGTATTCCCCCTAGTTACTGTCTTCCTCCATTTTCATGAAACCGCTGACCAAAATGTTTATTTACACAAGACTCCTCATTGGTAGAGATTGATTATTCAATGCTTTCTGTCTATGTGAAGAGTAGAGTTGGTGAGAGCTAGAGAAGAGCCATTCTGGTCTCACAACCAACTCTTCCCTTCACACAGGCCAGGAGCACTGAGTAATCAATCTCCACCAATGAAGAAAGTCTTATGTAAATGACCCTTGTACAAACATGCAACATCCCTTAATTTCTCTGTCTCAGTATTTTCATTATGCAAATGAAGATAATAACGGCACCAACTTTACAGAATTGTTGTGAGAATCAAACAAGTTGCTATAGGTTAAGTGCTTTGTAAAACCTAAAGCTTCTATAAATACTAGTTATTATCAGCTATCCCTCCTAACTTTGTGTCATCTGCAAGTCTAAGAAGGTTCTATTATTTTGACTCCAGTTCAGTAATCCTTTCAATCAGAAAGACTTTGAGTTAAGACTCTGCAGTAGTCCCTTGTTAAAATTCAAATGCACCTAAAATAGGTAATACTTTAAGCTTTGTGCAGATAAATTGATTCCTAGCTGAGAGAAAACATACCAGGTTAATCAATGTATTCATTCATCAGGCATTCATTTAACACCTGCTATGCTTGGTACAGGGGAAGGGTGCAAAGATAAATAAGGCACTACACCAATAGACTGGTGTAGTGTCCCCAGAAGAAATGAAAGGAAGGGCTGGGGTGGACTCTAATACATTACTGAACAGTTTTCCCTGGTATCTAGCTATGAACACATATATCTGCAAAAATCTGCCCAATTCGGCTTGTATCTTCAAACAGAATAAGGAAAGGGACATCAACCCAGCCAGGACTACTCATCTTTGACATGCAGCCTTCAAGTCTTTACAGGAACTTGCCACCAAGTTCTAACTAAAGCGCTAGGTCTAGAGCTGCAGTGGTAATTGTTAACTCATCCTTTAGTAGCTGAGGGCCCAAGATGAAGCACCCTGGGGAAGGCATAGCTGTCTGAAAGAGAACCTAAATTTTGGCAGGGAACTTAAAATTTAACCTTAAGCCAAAGACAGTGGAGCAGTGGAGAAAGAAAAATAAAGAGTCAGGAAGACTCATCTTCCTGAGTTCAAATTTGGCCTCAGACACTTGCTAGCTGTGTGACCTTGGGCAAGTCATTTCACCCTGGCAGCCTCAGTTTCCTCCTCTGTAAAATGAGCCGAAGGTGATGGCAAACCACATCTTTACTAATAAAATCCCAAATGGGGTCAAACAAAATGAATAAACAACAAAGCCAATTGCTATTCAACTGCTATTTAAATTAGATGGATTGCTTTATCAATGTTCATTATTCAATCAATAAGAATGAAGTATTTACTATGTGCCAAGTACTGTGATAAGCAGTAGAACTGCAAAGACAAAAAGGGAACGTTCCTCCTCGCAAAGAGCTGACCTATCTCTCAATCTCCTGAACTTCAAAGCATAAGTCAGTCAACAAGAATTTATGAAGTGATTACTGGGGGCCTTGCACTGTGCTAAATACAGTGGATTAAAAAAAAGGCAAAAGCGATCACTGGCCCCTTTTCCCCCATTAGGGGAGACAACATGTAAAGAAATAGATCTATACAAGGTGGAAGGTAATCTCAGAGGTTCTAGGAGCTCGTAGGTAGTGAAGTAACAGGAGGTACAAAAGAACAACCATGAGCAGCTTCCTCCTTTCATCATCGTATCTCCAGGCCCTAGAACCTTTGGACATAGTGGGCACAAAATAAATGTCTTGAGTTAAATTGAATGCATCCCCTCCATTTACATCGTGTTTATCAGCCATCAGATGTTACTATGCACATGCTCTGGCCAAGATTTATTCCCAATAAACTGGCACTAAATGCCCCAAGAAAAGTTGTTAGAGGGAATTTACAGCACAAAGGTGGTTTGGTTTCTCAAATGTAAGTATCAATGCCTGATTCCCTCCTTGCTTCCTCTAACTCTTTTCCATGTAATTGTTCCATGTCATCATCTTCAATCATGCTGCCAACTCCCTCAATTCTTGAAATAGTATTTATGAAGGTGTAATTCTTATTTTGTTGAGAAATAAAGAAGGAACTGCTGAAATAAGCAGTTGCCATTTTATTGGTCTGGTGTGAATAATTGGCCATTTATAACATTTCAGGACAATGTTTTCTCAATTTGTTATTGATTATTTGCTATTTGTGAGAATTTTATATGAAAGGCAGTCATGAAAAAGCTTTTTATCTTTATAGTAAAAGATGGTCTCTCTTTATGTGTACATTTATGTGTCTAGCTAATGCATAGCTTGCTCTAAATATAATGAATGAGTGGTAGCATTGCATTATAGATTGAGCTAAACCTACATAAATATAGAATTTATATGTATTCTCCCATGTTAACTGCTAAAATGGTTTCTAGCAATTTTTCCTACAAGAGTTATTTCTTGTACTTGCCAAATGTTGTACGAGAGTTCATGCATGGGTAAGTTAACTTAGCTCAGTAATATAAGACAGCTTGATAAAGAGAAAAGACCATTGGTCTTGTAATCAGAAAACCTGAGTGGTAATCCTCATTCTGCCACTTATTAGCTATGTGACTATACAAGAAACCTAACCTCTCTGAAACTAAGTTTATTCATCTCCAAAATGGTGTTCGTTGGATCGTAGACCTAGGGCTGGAAGCAACCTCAGAGGTCTTTTAGTCCAATCCTTTCATCTTGCAGATGAAGAAATTTTCTGTTCCTCCCACATGACACTCCATCTCTCATGCCTAGAATTCATTCCCTCCTTATGTCTACCTCTAAGCTCCCTGGCTTCCTTCAAGACTCAGTTCAAACCCCACATTGTGCAAGAGGCTTTCCTCATCCCACAAGCTCCTACTTCCTGTCCCTCTAAGATTACCATCAACTCCGGATGCATCTCATACGTACTTAGTGATCTAAGTGTTGGCTTCTTCAGAGTAAGAACTGGCTTTTGCCTTTCTCTGTATCTCTAGCACATGTAGGCACATAGTTAGCCTTTAGTAAATGCTTGCTGAACTGGGAAATAAGATATACAAGCCCAGGGGTATAGAAATCTGTCTTGTCCTATAGGAAAAAGAGAAGAAAAGAGGGTAAGAGAAAGGGGGAGTGGTGATAGAAGGAAGGGCAGACTGGGGGGAGAGGTAATCAGAATGCATACTGTCTTGGGGTAGGGGGAGTGGAGAGATGGGGAGAAAATTTGGAACTCAAAATCTTGTGAAAGTGAATGCTGAAAACTAAAAACAAATTAATTAATTAAGAAATATAGGGGGCAGCAAGGTAGTACAGTGAATAGAGCACTGCCCCTGGAGTCAGGAGGACCTGGGTTCAAATCCAGTCTCAGACACTTAACACTAGCTGCGTGACCTTCAGCAAGTCACTTAACACCAATTGCTCTGCCTTCTCCCCTCAAAAAAAAAAAAAGAAATATAGACAACTTTTTAAAAAATGCTTGCTGATTGACTGACTGAGGCCCATGGAATAGTTAGTGTCAGAGGCAGAATCCAGGGTCTAGCTACTACTACTACGGAACTGCTACCTAACTTAGACTATTCACTTCAAAGGGCTATTATGAGATTCTTATACGGAAAGTACTTAGCAAAACTTAAAGTGCTATGGAGATATCAATACATCAGGAGTATGAGATTTTAGTTATGTGTGTGGACTGGGAGAGATCATCAGCTACTATAACTTAGTAGATAAAGTCTTAATTTTAAGGTACTGCATAGTGCAGTGGATAAACACCAGCCTGGAGTAAAAAAAAACTTCAAGTTCAAATCAGGCCTCAGACATTTACTAGCCGTATGACCCTGGACAAGTCATTTAACCTCTATTTGCCTCTGTTTTCTCATTGGTAAAATGGGAATTAAAAATAGCACCTACCTCCCAGTGTTGTCACTATGATAAAATGAGATAATATTTGTAAAGTGTTTTGCAAAATTTAAAGGGTTATATAAAAGCTAGATATGGTTATTATATTAAAGCATCGAAATATGACTATAATTTTCTGTGTGGAGTGCTTTCTTTGCTACCCTGAAGACCTAGGTTTATATCTCTGTTCCTGCACCTTATTTATACTGCATGGATTAAATCAACTAAGAATGTAAAAGAGTATGATGGTGGGGGGAAAGAAGGTGGAGAAGAAACAATCATAAAATTTTAAAGCTAGAAAATATTCCAAGCCTTTATCCCAAGTCCTTCATTTATACTACCTACCTGCTATTGGGAGGAAATAATTTTGTATACCATAAAGCACTCTGTAAATGAAAGCAATTACTATTTCATAGTTGAAGAAACTGAAACCCAGGATGGGTGAGTGACCTGCCCATGGTAATGCAGGTAGTAAACATGAAATTTAGAATTTGAACCCACATCTTTTGACTCCATGTTATTGTGAAGCTATACACAAATAGAGAAGGGTACCTAGGTGGCATAGTAGATGGAGTCACAGGCCTAAAGTAATGAAGACGCATTTTCCTGAGTTCAAATCTCAGCAAGTCACTTCACCCTGTTTGCCTGTTTCCTCATCTGTAAAATGAGTTGGTGTGTCAGCAAGCACCCTAGCATACCCAGGGCGGCTGCTAACACAGGTTCTTAGATCTGCTTTTCTAAAGGAAAGCTACTCAAAATGGGTTAACAGTCTCACTTTAATCAATCAAACACATATCATTTACCTAGTTCAGGAGAAAAAGTTAGCACCCTGAACTTTAGAAAACAAACACAAGTTACAAGCAGAAGTTACAAACAAACAGAGAAACAGATCAGCAGATGGGCTTCCAACCATCTGACCATCACATCCATTACCTATTCAGTTACCAGAGAGGGAAGCACCAACATCTGGGCTTTCAAAGCTGGGGGGCTCAAAGGCTTCCCAGAATCTTATCTAGTCAAATCACACAACTCTTCTCAAAGTGAGCCCCGAAGCTAAACCTCACATCAGGGTATATATAGGCTTCTTCTGGGTCAGAGAATGTCACAGCCCTCTTGACCCACTGCCCAATCACAAAATAATAAGGCATGGGCATTCCTGAAGAACAAGCCTCCTGCCACAGGCTCCACGTGACCATATTCAGCCTATTAGAGGGCAGAGTATACTTTCAAATCAGGGAAGGTTCTCAGAGCCACTTAAGCCTATCAAAGGGGTTAGGGGAAGGGAAGATCTTCAGATTCCCATTACAGTTGGAGAAGGAAATGACAAATCCCTCCAGTATCTTTGCCAAGAAAATTCCAAATGCAGTCATAAAGAGTTGGACATGATTGAAACGACTAAGCAAATACAGAAATCGAAGATGCTTATAATTTTGAGAGGTGGCATAACGTAATGGAAAGACCAATGGATCAGGAGTTGAGAAATCTGCTTTCAAATCATGACACTATTTTTTTTGTTTGTTTGTTTTTTAACAATGGGCATGTCAATTCACCTCTCTGGTCCTCGTTTTCTTCATTTGTATATTGGGGACAATAATTCTTCTACTACACTCAGGTAGATTAGTAGGTCTTGATACGTTTCTTGTGAGGAAAATACTTTATAAGCAGTGATTCATATGATTATTTATTAAATCATTTTATGTATAATTCAATAATAATATTGTAGTAATAGTTACACAATATTTAGTATTTGTAGAGCACTTTCCTCACCACAGCCCGGTGAGGTAGGTTGTACAAATATTATCCACAAAATTTCAAAGACCTGTCAAATATATTATAAATAATTCTAACCTACTACATCATGAGTCTAAGCCCTGGTTAACAAATTAAGATTGATTGGAGAGAGAGACAGAGACAGACAGAGACAGACGGAGAGACAGAGACAGAGACACAGATGGAGAGACAGAGACAGACAGAGACAGACGGAGAGACAGAGACAAGAGACAGACAGAGACAGAGAGACAGAGACAGAGAGACAGAAAGACTCTTTAAATTCCACACAGTTGATGTTTTTTCATAATTTTCCTTAGGTAGCATCAGCTCAGGAAAACATCCCTGGTGCTATATGCAAGATCTTTTCTTTGGCATCAAGCATCCAAGACGTAGGATCACAGATACAGGGCTGGAAAAGACCTTACAAATCAAGTCCAACCCTCTCATTTAAAAAAGGAGAAAATTGAGAATGGGAGAAATGAAGTGACTTGCCAAGGTCATCCAGCTAGCAAGTATCTGAGGAAGGAATCAAACCCAGGTCTTCCTAATTCCAAATCTAGCACTCTATCCAAGGTGCCATCCTGGCTTCCCAAAAGTCATCAATTAATGTACAATTGGGAAAGTTAGTAGATTGATTATGAGAGGAGATAGAAGGATATGAGACTGGCAACCCTACTCTTTTTTTTTTTAATTTAAAGAAAACCTCAGTTTTAATAAACTATAAGCCAATGTACAGAACATATAGTTTGCTGCAATAGATAGTTCAAGTTATGACTGAATTATACAACTACTTTATTATACTATTAACGTTATGCTTTATTATTCTATGAAGTAGTCAGTTTAAAATGCTCTCTACCAAGGCTGGGGAACATGCGGCCTCGAGCACACATGTGGCCTTCTAGGTCCTTGGGTGCAGCCTTTTGACAGAGTCCAAGTTTTACAGAATAAATCCTTTCATTAAGAGAATTTGTTCTGCTAAGTTCAGTCAAAGGGCCGCACATGTGGCCTTGAGGCCACAGGTTCCCTACCTCTGAAGTAAACCTAACAGACGAATGACAATCCTTCAAAATTATGTGTGAAAAAGTATAACCTCCATTATCAAGAGTCCTTGGCTAAAAAAAAATTCTGTACTCTTTACATCTCACACATTTAATACTTTTGCATATTTGTGGTTAGGTAGTATCAGCTCAGGAAAATAGTTCATTCTGATTATAAACTATTGCAAGGCACTCGGAAGAAATCAGTGGGGCTATTTTTTTATAATACAGCAAACACAGCAGTCAAGAATGTATTTAAGGCAAAGAACGTCCTTTTTAATATACTCCAAGGCACTAGATGGAATTCATCTGAATTGTGAACTGAACCAGCAGCAACTCTCTTACAGAGATAGCTTCTTAATGAGGTTACATATTACAAAGAAATTGACAACTGGAGTGTAAATCATCCCACTAATGACATTTGAGTCAGTCATTAAGGTTTGAATCTTCAAAACATGTTTAGTTTTTAATACTAGCACCCAAATTTAATGTCAGAGTATAAAGGTCAGCTATCAGAAACATTATAAAAGATATTAACAGTGAAGCCATTAAATTGAATTAGCTTTAGCTATCAAAATTTTATAAAGGTTGCAAAGAGGCATCTCCTCATTGATTAATTTTTTGCACTTTTATCAAGAAAGAATTTCTTTCTTTCATTTTCTTTATTATCTTCCCTTTCTGTCTATCCCAGACTTCTTTTTTTTTTTTAATTTATGGCCATTCTACTCATTTAGTCCTTCATTATTCTCCATATTCCTCATGGAACTAAAATTTTTGAGGTTCTTGTTTCGGGTTCTCTCTTCTATTAGTTCCTATTATTGTCCTGGTAAGCTTGCTCCTGATCCTCTTTTTTCTGTTATTCTTCACTCCTACAAATAGTAATCCCAGCAGGTGATAGAGTATTGCCTCCCAGGCCTTCTTCCTATGTCCCTCCCTGATTGTGCAGTGCATTGTTCTTTGAGTCTAGCTTGGTCATTTTTTTTATTACCACTTCAAGATATCTTCCCTGGGTCCATGCGCTCCCACTTTTCTGGGTGTCAATAGCCCCCAGAAGCTCTAATGCTCCTCTCAAGGCAGAATAAGTGGCCTCTCTTAGCATGGAGTCCCTGTCATAATCAATATAGGGTCCCTATTTCCTTTTATAGACTATTTCTCTTCTCTGCTCCCACAGAAGCATTCATCAGTGGTACCCTCTCTCAGTGGTACTGAAACAAAATTTTCCTCTTTCTTTCCTCTATTTTTAATCCCTTTGTCTCATTATCTTTTTTTCCTGCAAATTCCCTCCCTCCCCCGAAAATACAAAGTATTTTCCCTTCATTGTTAGCCTCTAACTTGATTAGGGAACATTATACAATGAATTTCTATCTTCTTCCTCCCCTTCCCTTTCCTATGCATGCTTTGCAAAAAAAAAAAAACAAAACCAACACTGATTCATCTGTAGGCAGCATGTTGTGAGGTTGAGTCCATGATGTTTCAGGCCTATTTCTTCATCATCACTTCTGTTTTCACTCGTGTCACCTCATGTATATTAATATACTAATGAACTAATTCCTCTGTATTTATTCATGTATTAATGGTTTCCTTGATGTTATTTTGTTGTTACTATCCTTGTTTGTAGCATTTACTTGTTTACCCTTCTTGTATTTCTGTTGTCTGGGTTGTTTGAGAAGCAAACAATCTCTGGTTTTCTTTCTAAGAATGTTTCAAACATTTCTATATTATTTAACTTCCAGATTTTTCAATTATTAGGCTCAGATTTGCATAGTAAGCCATATTGGGCTACATCTTGAGCTCCATTGCTCTTCAGAATACATTATTACATTCCTTTCTAGGTTTTCTGATAGATGCAGAATAGTCTTGTGTTATTTTAATTTCCTTTCTTTTTTATTTCAAGATCTTGGCCTGAGCAAATTTCTGTGGTTTAGAATTTGGATCTCCTTGGAACTGTGGAGCATGGGGGATAGGAGAAGGCAGAAGGTGTCAGGATGTAAAGTCAGCTTCTATCAGAAGCTTTCTGCTATTTGGAGTTTGGATCTTAGGTTTTGGAGGTCAGTTCTGTTGCGAACCGTGAGTCAACTTGTGAAGTCTTGATGCTCCCTCCAGGAAGGTGGGTAGTGGGGGGAAGGGGTCCTGGGTGAGCACTCTTTAGGAGTTAGGGGATAAATTTGCTTTTTCTACTGTTAGCTTATCAAATTGTTTTTTTTTTTATCTTGCTTGGGCTCTTGGTGTCCTTGATCATGAAGACAACTGAAATTTCTTTATCAATGATAGATAATTTTTATTTTGGAAAGATTTGAAAGTCATGAAGACTGGAGAAAATATCTAGTCCTCCATCTTTTCAGTCACTGACCTATCCTTCACAACTCTGATCTTCCACTAATTTCCACAAATAGTAAAAAGAAACCCAGAGAAATATCTGCATCACATTGACTAGATCCTTATGGAGGATAAATTAGGAAAAGATATAGACAAAGATCATACAGAAAGAGAAAGCATGGATAGGCTGCAGTCTGCCTAAAAGGAGGGCACACTAATGAGATCATAGATTCATATCATACAATTCAATTCTCCTGGACACATTATAACTAAACTCCAACAATAAGAGGACAAGGAAAAAATTCGGTAAAGTGGGGAAAAAAAACAACAACAACAATAAAAATAACTTACCAAATGTATGAATCAAGATGAAAATGAACTTCTCAAAGAAGACCAGGGACGATTAGAAAAACTGGAAAATAACATACATAATTAAGAAGCACTGGGGATGAGAACAGAATTCTCTACCTATCAATCAAGCAACAAGTAAACACTTGGGACAGCTAGGCGGGGCAGTAAATAGAGCACCAGCCCAGAAGTCTGAGTTCAAATCCAGCCTCAGACACTTGACACTTAACCATCTTGTGACCTTGGGCAAGTCGTTTAATCCCAATTGCCTTGCGTTCCCCCTCTCAAGATTTAGTAAACACTGGCACTGTGCTAAGAACTGATAATACAAAGAGAGGTAAAAAATAGTCCTTCCCTTAAGGACTGGATATGCTAATATGAGAGTTTACATGTGAATAAATAGGCACATTGAAGCCGTATACAGAATAGAAAGAAGGTTAACCTTAAAGGAGAAGATTCAAGTAGTTGGAAGGACTTGGTAAGATCTCTTGCAGAAAAAAGAATTTGAGCTGTATGAAGAGCAGAACAGATAGATGAACAATCAGACTTTGGAGTTCTGTCTGATTTTAAATTGGTAGAAAGATATATGCACTTCAGTGAAGTATTTAAACAACAATAAATTTTCCAAGTGAAAAAATACATATGTATACATACACACACACACACATATTTATATATAAATGGTTCGCACTTCTCAAAGCAATAAAAAGTAGTACCCAACAAAATCTGATCATTCTCAGAATATTATATTGGTTAAAACACTGTTATGTTTTAGGGAAGAATTAAGATAAACAAAGAAAGCAAAGAGAAAATGAGATATGCAGGGAATATGAAAAAGGTAAATCCAAAATTCAAAGTATTTATCTTTGACAAAAGGTAAATCCAATTTAGGGAAGCTAGGTGGTACAGTAGATAGAGTTCTAGGCCTGGAGTCAGAAAGACTTGAATTCAAATCTGGCCTCAGATATTTGCTAGCTTTGTCACCCTGGACAAGTCATTTAACCTTGTTTACCTCAGTTTATTCATCTATAAAAGGAGATGGAGAAGGAAATGATAAAATCCTTCCAGTATCTTTGCCAAGAAAACCCCAAATGGGATCATGAAGGGTCAGACATGACTGAATAACAACAAGAAATCCAATTTAAAGGAACCCAACACACTAGTATTAGAAGAATTTTATTATTTTCAGTTCAGTTCAGATTAATGACACAAGTAGTAAGAATAAGAAACAAAATTATTTTCCTTAATAATAAGTTGAATAAAAATTTGAAAGGAATTCTACAAGAAAAGATAAGTGCATATATCTTATAGGTAAATGGAAATAAACAGCTCCCCAATTAAAAGAAAAAGTTACAGAATACGTATTTTAAAAATTCAAATCTATAGTAGTTAGAAGAAACACATCTAGAACTAAAGAATTCAAACAGATTTATACAAATAAGGTATATCAGATTTTCTGTACAATTGTCAAATTATTAAAACTGACAGCTACATCAATCATAGCAAAGTCATATTCAAACCATAAAACATCAAAGTATGAAAACAAGGTTTCCATTCAGAATGAGAGTATATCCATCTTCAATGCATAGACATGTAATTCTATAATAAAATTCCTAAAGGATAGGCTTATAATCTTTCAATAGGAAACAGCAAAAATGATAATAATAATCTTAATACAACACTATCATAATATGATAAATTGTTAAAGGGATAAATTATAATTATAGAAATAAATATAGTATTAAAGAAACTGGATCTCATAATTTTATGTAAAGAGTTCAATTGGAAAAAGAGCATTTTGAATGCATAGGAATGTATACAAAATGAACATAAACAAAAAGCTTACTATAAAAAGCAGAAGTTTCTTCCTTATGTTTGCAAAACATTATCTAATGCAATAAGATAAGCATTTAGGAGGCACATGCTTTCCACCCTTACGCTCTGCTGTAGGTGCTAAGGATTCTAAGAAAAATGAAAAAAGGTCTGATGCAACCTGTAAATAGGTAAATAGGTATATGAGCATTTGAGGAGGAGGAAGAGAGGCATCAAGAAAGACTTCTCAGGGCGGCTAGGTGTGGCAGTGAGTAGAGCACTGGCCCTGGAGTCAGGAGGACCTGAGTTCAAATCCGGCCTCAGACACTTGACACACTAACTAGCCGTGTGACTTTGGGCAAGTCACTTAATCCCAACTGCCCTCTAAAAAAAAAAAAAAAGAAAGACTTCTCACAGGAGCTGGCATCTGAGCTGAGTCTTGGAGGAAGCCAAGGATGCTCTGCCTTTTAGAGCAAAGGGTGCATTCTAGGCAGGGAGGGCAGATAACTTGTACAAAGGCATATGAGCAGAGAGAAGTCAGGGAGGCTGATTTGGCTGAATTGTAAGAATGAATGAAAGTACTTACCTGGAGAGGCTTATATGAATAGATGCTGAGTGAGAAGAGCAGAACC
>CM053599.1:146488841-146522770 GCA_028646575.1 Pseudocheirus occidentalis
GAAGAAGCATGACCAGGATAAGACTTTGTTCATAGCCCAGCTGATCCTTGAGTTCCAGGCAAGAGAAGTGGTGAAGGATTTGAGATGTGCTGGACCCTGTGAACTTCAGTGTGTGCCAGGGACTGCCTTGAGGACTGGACAAGGACCTGGGAACTGTCTACCTCTGAGGACTGGACAAGAACCTGGCAGCTGTCTGGTTCTGAATCCAGGTGACTGTTTGGTGGATTCAGGAGGAAGCTGGGTCCATGAAAGGAGATCTAGGGAATCAGAAAGATCACCCAGAGTCAAGATGAAGAAAAGGCCTCCCCTTGCATGAAACTTAGGTTTGCTGGACACCAAGGGGTGGAGGGTTTGTGTGGTTTTCTAAGGACTGTTCTAGTGATTAATGATACTTAGTAATTGGGAATCTAGATTAGTGACTGATTAAGTTAATGGTTGCCCCATGAGTGGAAGTTTGATTATTGTATTGTCACTGATTAGGTTAATGATTGCCCCATGAGTAGAAGGTTGATATATTGTGAATTGATTGAATGATCAAGAGAGAAAAGCTTCCCCCTTAGGGAAACCAGATGATTATTCTTTTATTCCTTGTTCTAAATATTGCAGCCACTGTAGTGAAAACTGTGTGGCCATTCTAATGTTAAGCTGTTATGAACACTATATTGTGATTTTCTGTGATAAGATGTAATGTTGTGAATATTATATTGTGAATGTTTACCTTCATTTGTAATGGAATAAACAGAGTGTTCACCATACTATGTAATCTGAACCTTAAAAGCTATTCACAGTAGCATTCTTTTGGGAATCTGCTGGTGCATGGCATTACTTTGTGAAGGAAGAGAGATAGTATATGGCATGGTAATACCTAATTTAGAACTCATATATTTGTATACCTAACCTTAACTAACCCTGAACCAAAAGGCCTTTGAATGACCAAATCTGGTATGATAAAAATTGTACACACATACTTTGAACATGATCTAGAACATCAGAACCTGTATCTTCCTATGTTCACATAGTTCTGACAAACTTGATTATCTGACTTCTGTGCCTATAACAGACTAGAAGCAACACGGTAAGAGGAAGGAGTAACCACATACAGAACCACACATGCACACACATGCACAGTCACATATGCACATAAACAAAAAACAAAAACAGGAAAACACAAGTGAAAATTAATAGAGTTAATACTCCTACAGTAAGAAAAGGGACAGAAAACCCATAAAAAAGCAGATATAAGAATAAAAAACTAGAGTAGCCTGGAATAATTTTATATATCTGTATCTATCCATCTATCTATCCATCCATCCAACCATCCATCCATCCATCCATCTATCTATCTATCTATCTATCTATCTATCTGTCTGTCTGTCTGTCTGTCTGTCTGTCTGTCTATCTATCTATCTATCTATCTATCTCAGTAGGCTCTGGGTATATAACATAGGAATGGATTAACTGTAATTTTAAAAAATCATTAAGCACCTACTGTATACAGAGCTCTGTATGAAGTGCAGGGAGAAATACTTCAGATTAGGTATAATTCCTGTACTTAATGGAGGGTGGGAGGAGAAATTAGGCATACGTAGTGACAATAAGTATGACTCTGAAATCATCAAGAAAAAGCTAAATTATATTTTGTATGTTCCATTTATGAAGGCAGAGAACCATAGAATACATTTTTTGGGAAAGATTTCAGACAATAAAAAAATCTTTTGGTGCTTAACTCTCAACTATTCAGAACAACTAACTCCCCACAGTTGAAGCATCCTACACTAAAGTACTATTTGGATGCCTCATCTCAGTGTGGCTGTTTTCTCAAAGCCTAGTAGAGACCTAGCAGATCCTACCAAGCTGGAAAACCTTTAAATCTGGGCCCAGTGACAGACTGTATATGCCTGTTGTCCAAAGAGGACAGAAGGAAGGAAGGAAGGAAGGAAAGAAAGGAGTGAGGGAGGAAGAAAAGGAGGAAGGAAACAAGTATTTAAGTGCCAACTGTATGCCAAGCACTTAACAAATCTCATTTGATCCTAAAACCCTGGGATGTAGGAGCTATTTTTATCCCTATTTACCATTGAGTAAAGGGAGGCAAACAGAGCTTAAATAACTTCCCCCAAGTTACATCTGAGACTGGATTTGAACTCGTTTTCCATATTGCAGGCCCAGCTCTCACTGTGCCATCTAGCTGCTCTTAAGATTGAATCTGGGATGTTCATTTTCCTCTTAGCTATGTTCTTCAGTACAGAATGCTAGTATGTGATTTAAAAAAATCTAACCTTGTGTTCTTATTCTTGATCACACATATCCTCACAAATGCTGTTAATTGCAGTAATTTTATTTTTAAGGCCCTTTAATTTTTCACAAACAAATACAAGAGACTTTATGATCATTCTTCCATGACAATGTTTTCCTCTCCATGTGGTTTTCTTTTAAGACATACACATCAAAAGCTCTTCTGAAAACCAATGACAAAAGGATCCCTAGCTCTTTGATCTTTCTATGAGCATTTATTTAATTTAAATGAAATGAGCTGAAGTAAAATTCTCAGATTTATATTTGAGAACTGAGATCCTTAAAGATGAGAATGTAGTATAAAAGTTAGTGATTTACAATCAAACCATACATTTGAATAGCTCTTTTCACTTCAATCTCCTATGTTTAGAGCTTTTCCTACTGTTGATATTCTCTTTTAATTATGACATAGGCTAATACTATTGATATTATCTTTTAATTATGACAGGCTAATATAGGTCCTGTGGCATACCTTTACTCTCTGCTGACCCTCTTCTTTTCTGCAAACTTTCTACTTCTTGCTGTTGTGTGGTCAGTGGAAACCTTACCCAACTACATTCCTTTTTTTTTTGGAAGGGGGAGGGTAGGGCAATTGGGGTTAAGTGACTTGCCCAGGGTCACATGACTAGTGCTTAGTGTCTGAGGTCAGATTTGAACTCAGGTCCTCCTGACTCCAGGTCCAGTACTCTATTCACTGCACCACCTAGCTATGCCCCACCCCCCAGCTACCTGCCTCATCCCTCCTTCAGAGCCACTACCACACCTCCATCCCTTGTCCCAAACTCAGTGCCTCATCGTAATGAGAAACTTATTATACTTAAGCTTTTGTGGGCTTACATACAAAGCTGAGCATTCATTCATTCCACAAAACTTTATTAAGTCAGTAAGTTTTACCAGTTTTCCTAGCCTCAGGGGTCCCAATAACAGAGACTGGTGGAAAAACAAAGATATAACCCATTACTTCCCCTCCCAGGTATGTGTTTTTCTGATCTCTGAGCATTATAATTGTTGGTGGACTGAAGAAGAGAGAAAAGGGAAGAGGGGAGAGAACCTTACCACATGAGTATCTTTGTAATTTTATTGCGTTTGTTTTCAAAGAAATAAGGGCTAGCTTTCATGGCCTTGGCTGGATTCTGTGAAACATTAATCTGTAAAGTCCCCAGAGCCCAAACGTCTTCACTGGTGGCCCTTAGGTCATCACAGACATCATGGCAAAACAAAGAACAAAAGTGCCATTACATTTGTTCATGTCCTGAATTTCTCTGGGGGAAAAAATTACATCTCCATTTTCACTAACCTCTAACTGAAATTTTGCATTTTTTCTCATTATTTTAAAATATTGTGCTGAGAAGGGGTCCACAAAACAAAAAAGTTCAGAATTACTGCTCTAAAGCATGCTGCAGGTGTAGTAAGGTTAAAATTCATTCAAGACTTTTTGTTGTCTTTTACATTTTGGGGTTTCTTGAATCTATGAAATGGGACAGGAGGCAATTACTGGGGTGGGTGGAGGAGAGGCCTAGAATTGGCCCTAACACAACTGGTAAGAAAATAATCAAGTAAAACTTTTTTAAAAAGCTTTGAAGAAAATAAAAATCATGCAAGAAAATCAAGCTATTAAAGATCAAAATCAAAGATTAAAAAATCAAGAATTAAAGATGCTTTGAAAAAAAAGATCAAGAAGAAATATTGAAGAGAAGGACCAACTTGGACGATATAGTAGAAAACATGAAAGAATGGTCAACCAACAAAAGAGTTAATACTATACAAAGCAGAATTATAACAGCACAGATCCATTAGAGGAAATCTGAGCCCAGAAAATTATTATCCCCCAAACTAGAATCCAATAGTGGTTTGGAGAACAGGTTACAACACAACAATTACAGTATTGTCTTCCTCCTTTAAAAATAACAACAGCAAAAGAATTTGAATGCAACATTCCAAAAAATCAGCCAAGAAAATTTCTCAGATAGCTAAATCAAGCTGTGATACACAAATAGAAAGAATCCCCTGATAATGAGGAAGATGAATCCAAGGTTGAATACTCCTTAACACATTACAGTTAAACTTCAACATTGTAATGATATGAAAAAGTGCTTCAAGTTGTCAGAGATAGAAAAAGAATGCCAATAGTGACATCCTGAATATTGTGATTATTTTAGTTCTTACTTTGAGGCCTTATCACAGCTGCCCTGGACTATTGCACCTTCTAATTGGTCTTCTTTCTCTAATCAAGGATATGGGAGACTTATCTAGCTCATGGGAATAAAATTTAGGGCTTTACTTGGCTATAAACTGAAGAGGGGGGCTGTGTTTGCTGAAGAGATTAATGTAATCTGAAATTGCATAATAGATCTAGACATGGAAGTGACCTCGAAAGCCGTGTTTGTCCAGTTCTTTTGTTTTACTATGAGGAAATGGAGACCAAGGGAGCTGAAATGAGAGTTGTCACATGGGTTGTAATTATTGGAGGAGAGAGGATTTGAACTGGGGTCCTCTGACCCTAGTCAGAAGTCTTTCAAGAGAACCTCACTGATAATGACAGGTACTTGGAATCAGAGCAGTGAGTCTTGGCATAAACCACATCTAGAGTTTTTCAGTTATAGGACCCAGATTTTATGGAGGACACTGACAAGCTGGTGTGTGTACATGTTACTTATAAAAAGTTTGAGAGACATAGTTTCTGGGTAATTAATAATTTTATTAGTAATATTAATTAACAATTAATAAATAATTAATAATTTTATTATCACTAGTGGATAATTAATAAAAGTGGCACTCTTCAATGCCAAAGACTTCCCATGTAGCCCACTCAACACTTATATAGTCTTGGAAGACTGAGTATTCCTTAGGGTAGAAATCAACTCTAACTGGTTAACAATTAATGAGAGAATGAGTATTAAAATGAGTTGGACTTTTTCTTAAAAGGATCTGGGGACAGGGCTTTGATCACTCAGTTGTGGTCAGAAAGACTTATCTCTTCGCAGATAACCCCATTCTAGAGCAACCTAGACAAAAAGGGGAATCCACTTCCATTCAGACATAATTAAAACACAATGTGTTGGAATGTACCACCTTACCTAAACTAGTTTTCCTGGTTGGTTGGGATCTGAACAAAGTGAGGAGAATGTTAGAAAATAAAGAAATAGGAAAGAAAAAATCCTGGATCTCCCCAATAGTAAATGGTTATTAACCCAAGAGAGAAATAGTCATTTCTCTCCTGCAGATAAGGGCTCCAGGGATGATGAGAGTACGGAAGGCCATGACATCTAAGTCATGGGGCTATGGGACCAGGGATCTAGGCAACTGAAATGTGTGGGAAAGATCAGGGGCTTGTAGGGGTCCAGATCCTAAAGAGATGGTCTATTCCTTTTAGGGGTCCAGAGTGAATCACATATCCCCATCACATAACCCCATCACAAGGACTGGTTGAACAAACTATGGGTGTTTAGCCTGAGGCAGAAAAGATGTAGGGTGGTGGCATGATAGCCCTCTTCACATATTTAAGGAGTTATTATAAAGAAGGAGGATTATGAAAAAAGGAAGAGGGATCATAGTTGAAAGAATTTAGCATGTAAGAGGTGAAAATTGTAGAGGGGCAGATTTCATCTCAATATAAGGGAAAAAATCTGAATAATCATAAGTGTCCAAAAGTGAAATGAGCAGTGGACTTCTCATTTCCAATGGAGTTTGAATGGAAAATTGTCTTGGTTACCTTAGTGGAGATTCCATGGCTTAGATTAAACAATCTCTGAGGTATTTCCTAAGTCTGAGATTCTGTGATTCCATTGTTCTGTTTGTCATAAGTAGTATGTGCATTTATGTCTCAAAGAAAATTATCTTTTCATACTGAATTAATGCAAAGTGATTTTGAAGGCTGAGTGGGAATTAATTAGGTGAAGAGAAAAAGGAAAAGACATGTGAACGTAGGTAATAACGTAAGCCAAGCAAAGAAGGGAGAGGGTGCTTAGCATGTTTTGGGTACGGAGATTAGATGACTTTGACTGAAATGTGAAATGGGAAGGGGGGATGGGCAGGGGATTAATTTGAGATAAGGCTAGAAAAGCAAGGTAGCAGGATAGTATCAGGTTTTGGAGGATCTTGAATGCTAGCATAGACATTTAAATTTTAGGGAATCATTCTCTCTAGATTTTCAAGTAAATCACATGCACAGCTCTCTATATAAGAAGTATTCTCTTGGCATTAGTATGAAAGATGGATTGAAGTGGGGAAAGTGTATTGATGGTGTAATGTAATTAATTTAGCCGATACATAGCCCTTAGTAACTAATGGCTAGGTACCTCTGTGAAAGAAACAGAAGGTATGAACTCTATCTCCCATTGTTGACATAACAGGAACGGGTTGGCTAAGACAGAAAGCCAATGTGTATGTGTGAGTATATAAGAAGAACCCAAGAGAGAGGCAGTCAGAATCAAGAATTTTTTGTTCCTGGTAGAAGAAACTGTTCTGCTGAGAAGTCTGGTAAAGGCTGGAGTTGCTGCCAAGAAGGCTGCCTGGAAGGCTGAAGCAGCTGCTGCCTCCTGGAAGGCCAAAGTAGCTGCTGCCACCTGGAAGGCTGCTATTTCTTCTGAGTCCTAGGGCCAGCTGAACTGTTGGAAGACTAAAGAAGCATGACAAGGATAAGACTTTGTTTGTGACTTGGTTGATCCTTGAGTTCTCGTCAACAGAAGTTGTGAAGGTTTTTAGATGTGCTGGACCCTGTGAACTTCACTGTGTAGCAAGAGTGGCCTGGAGGACTGAACAAGGACCTGGGAGCTGTATGCCTCTGAATCCAGGTGACTGTTTGGTGGATTCAGGTAGGAGCTGGGACCATGGAAGGGGATACAGGGAATCTGAGACACCACCCTGAGTCAAGTTGAAGAAAAGGCCTCTCCTTGGATATTGAATGCAGTGATGAAATTGAAGTGTACTAGACACCAAGGGGTGGAGGGTTTGTGTAATTTTCTAATGATGGTATTTAGTGATTAACAGTACTTAGTGGCTGATTGCTAGGTAAGTGACTGATTAAGTTAATCTATACTTTCCCCCTGAGTGGAAGTTTGATTATTGTATTGTGAGATGACTGAGGAGGCAAACCTCCTTAGGTGTATCACATGATTATTCTTTTGTTCTTTGTTCTAAACACTGTGACCACTTTGGTGAAAACTATGCAACCATTCTAATGTTAAGCTGTTGTGAACACTATATTGTGATTTTCTGTGATAAGATGTAATGTTGTGAATATTATATTGTGATTTGTTGTGAATGTTTGCCTTGATTTGTAATGGAATAAATGGAGTGTTCACTATACTGTGTAATCAGAACCTTAAAAGCTGTTCACAGTAGCATTCTTTTGGGAAGCTGCTGGTACATGGCATTACAGATGGGAAGATTAGGAGGCATTGGCAAGAATACAGTTCGTTGGCAATGAGGTTCTCATTTAGGGTAATGACAGTCGGACCAGAGAGAAGGCAATAGGTACAAGAGATATTGCAGAGATGTCATTTATATGACATCTTAATAGATTGGATATGGTAGGTAAGGATGAGGAAAGAGTTAAAGGTAACCTCAAGAAATCAGACAATAAACATTTATTAAACTCCTCTAATATGCTGAGCTCTGTGCTGGGGATAAAAAAACAAACCAAAAAGGTAAAAGACAATCCCTTCTATTGAGAAGCTCAGAGTCTAATGGGAGAGACAATATATGAACAACTATGTACAAATAAGATATATGCAGGAAAAATTGGAGATAATCAACTGAGGGAAGGCACAAGAATTAAGGGAAATCAGGAAAGGCTTCCAGTAGAAAGTAGAATATTAGCTGGGACTTGAAAGAAGCCAAGAGGCACAGATGAAGAGGAAGAGTATTACAGGCATGGGGACAACCAGTGAAAATGCTTTGAGTCAGGAACAGTAAGGAGGCCAGTGTTGCTGAATTGAAGAGTAAGTGGTGAGAAGATTGGAAAGGTAGGAGTAGACCATGTGATGGAGGATAGTGTTGGCTTTGATAGTAACAGAGAAGTTAGGAAGAGGGGAGGGTCTGGTGAAGGAAAGACAATGAGTTTTGTTTTGGACATGCTGAGTTTAAGATATCTGTGGGACATCCTGTTCTATATGTCAAATAGGCAGTTGGAGATGTGAGACTAAAGGTCAGTAGAGAGGTCAGGGCTGGGTAACTAGATAGCATAGAGATGATAATTGGATCCTTGGGAGCTGATGAGATCACTAAGTGAACTGGTATTGAGGGAGAAAAGAAGGCCCAGGACAGAACCTTATGGAGCATCCATATAACTCCAGCAAAGGAGACTAAGAAAGAGTGGTCAGATCCTGTAACTGCTCTGATTGTGCTACATCTCTATTGTCTTCCCCCCAACACCTGCCCTTTCCCCAAAGCACATACATGTCTGGGTCCCAGTAGCATTTATAGTAAACGTAAAGATCTGTCAACCCCAGAAACTCACTGGTACTTTCACTGAGTCCCTGACCCTAGAGTCTGGAAATTACTGGTGTAAATCATTTTAATATTTCTAGCATGTCAGGAGAATGCACCATATGTTATCCCTCCCTTTGGACCAACTCCAAAACGAAGCAGTGCTGCCTTTTCCAGCATGATTGCCCTGTTACATCTGACTTGAACACTTTTTGTTTTAAAATAACTTCCTTTGGAAAGAAGTAAAGTATATTACTTGAAGTTGCGATGTAGGCTTTTTTATTTGTACAAAATTACCTGGTTTTCAGTGTCTTTTCTATAGCATGACAGAGTGAATTAGAAGGCTGGTTTGGAGTCTGGAAGATTTGGGTTCAAATTCTATATCTAACATATACTATTTGTGCAACTTTGGAAAAGTCACTTTTAAATTCTCTGAGCCTGTTTCCTCAGATGTATGAGGATGAGGAGGTAGCATGAGGTAGTGGACAGAATCTAGATCTGAAGAGTCTGCAAGATTCTTAGACTGGAAGACTCAAGCCCTACCTCTATTGTACACTGTGTGCCCATGGCCAAGTCATTTAGCCACTCAGTAGACTAGGCCACTTTCCAAGCTTATAAGCTGCAGACACATTGTAGATGTATATCTATAGAATTTCCATGCTGAGAATTTCTCATATAGGTCTGAACAACAATAACAAAAAAATGGGGATCACATTGCCTGTAAACCCTATCTCTTTTTTTGAAGTTCAAATGAGAGAATGCATGTAAAGCAGTTTTCAGATGTTAAAGTAACATATATGTGTATATATATGTATATGTGTATATATGTATATGTGTATATATATGTATATGTATATATGTGTGTGTTTGTGTATAGGCATACTTCAGAGATTCAGTTCCAGACCACCACAATAAAGAGAATATCACAATATACAATTTTTTTTTTAGTTTCCCAGTGCACATAAAAGTTATGTTTAGGGGCAGCTAGGTGGCACAGTGAATAGAGCGCCAGCCCTGGAGTCAGGAGGCCCTGAGTTCAAATCCAGCCTCAGATACTTGACACTTACTAGCTGTGTGACCTTGGGCAAGTCACTTGACCCAATTGCCTTGCCTTCCCCCCTCCAAAAAGAAAAATAGTTATGCTTACACTATACTGTAGTCTATTAAGTATGCAATGGTATTATGGTTTTTTAAAAAAATGCACATGAATTAATTTAAAATATTTTATTGCTTAGAATATTAACCATTATCTGAGCCTTCAGCAAGTAATGATCCTTTTGCTGGTAGAAGGTTGTATTAGCAAGTACCCTAGCACACCCAGGATGGCCTGCTAGCACAAGGGGTCAGCAGTCTTTCATTCATTACGGATAAGTAGAAAGAAGTCAGTATCCAAGAAAGAATATAATAGACAGGGCTTCCACTATCTAAACAGAAAAATGCAATGACCTACATTCATTACAGGACTGAGTGAGTACCAACATCTGAGTAGTTGGGGGGCTCTTAACAAATGGCTACTCAGAGTCCCATCCAGGGAATCCAAAGTTCCGTCTTATGAACAAACCCCCAAAGTAAAGTACCAGCCTTCCAGTATACATAGTTTTCAACTAATGGGCTCAGAGCCAGAAGGCATCAGACCCTTGTAACTCAGTGCCTGATTAGCTTAGTACCAAAAGGTGTGAAAACCTTCCTACAAGCAAGCCTCTCTGTAAGCAAGCCTCCCCTTAAGCAAACTCCTTCATAGGCAAGTTCCTCCTCCAATGAGCTCTATGTGACTCAGGCTGTGCCACACTGTGATTGAAAATACCTGTGTACCTATAGACCCGGGAAGACAGTTCCTGTTCCAAGGACATATGTGGTCACATATATAGATGGGGAAGATCTTCCTATTCCATTAACATTACAAAGGTCTTGCCTTGATGTTAGTGACTGCTGACTGATCAGGGTGGTGGTTGCTGAAGGCTGGAGGAGCTGTGGTAATTTCTTAAAATAAGACAACAATGACATTTGCCACACTGATTGACTCTTCCTTTCATGAAAGATTTCTCTGTAGCATGTGATACTACATTTACCCACAGTAAAACTTCTTTCAAAATTGGAGTTAGTCTTCTCAAATTCTGCCACTGCTTTATCAACTACATTTATGCAATATCCTTCAATATTGTTGTGTCTCCTGCCCAAAGGGAAGGAGAAGGATGGAAGAACGGCCTGTCAGTGGAACAGTCAGAACCCATACTACATTTATTGATTAAGTTCTCTGTCTTATATGGGTTCTGCTTGTGGCAACCCAAAACAGTTATAATAGCAACATCAAAAATCACTGATCATAAATCACCATAACAGGTATGATAATAATGAAAAACTTTGGAATATTGCAATAATTACCAAATGTGATACAGAGACCTCATGTCTCTCATGCATGTCAGCACGTGCATGCTATTTAAAAAATGGCACCAAAATTTCCTTGAAGCAAAGTTGGCACAAACCTTCACTTTGTTTAAAAAACAACTGTGAAATGCAATAAAGCAAAGTATAATAAAATGAGGCATGCCTGTATGATATATATTATATGTATAATATAATAGGCATGAAATATATGTAATATATATGAAACTATAGTGTTATTATCATCATTATTACTACTGGTACCACTAGTACTACTACTTGTTCTTGGCTCTCTGTCTATTTATGTGTTAAAGTCTCTCTCCTCTCTGAAAAAAAACAACGAAAAAAACCCCTTCCTATGCCCCTGCTCACTCTTCAAGATATTATCCTCTCTCCTCTTAACTGCCAGACTCCTAGAAAAGGGTGGTCTAGTCACTGCCTCTCCTGCTCCCAATCTCTCTGTTCTAGCCAAAATACTCGGAGTTTTCCCTTACTGACTGCCCTCTTCCACCACCAAGCATTTACAAAGGTCAGAATCAATATATCATAAGATCCTGTTGTAGTGCTAATGCAAGTCACTATAAATATTCCAGCATAGTGCCCAATCACAAAATATAACAGACTCTTCACATAGAAGACAGAAGCAAAACATTCATACACCAGAAAACCAAATCCTGACACCAGGAAACTGAATCCATCATAGCAACATAGAAGTTAATGCACCACAACATAGCAGAGAGCCGTACCATGTGTGAAGAAAGAGTGAATGGCAGAATCAGATCTCTGCCCAGACTTACATTCCTTTCAGATGTATGTATCTAAGTAGATTAGTCACTTGTAGTTGTTGTAGGAAGAGTGTACAGGGTGTTAAGGGAAGACTAGCACCTCAGGTGTGAAGGCTGCTGAGCCCTCTTAGGAACTGCTTTTCAACTTTGGTGTCCACTTGCCATCCAGCTCTCAATTGTGGCTCCTAGAAGCCGTAGTATGCACAATGGTCACACCCTGGTAAACCGTCTTGGAAGAGGGGCTAAACCAGGTTGAGGGCAACCTTACAGGCCTCAAACCTGTCTGTGAGTTAGGGGGATGTCTACCCCAAGCATATAAAGACTTCCTTCATCAGCAGTTCTGCTTGGTTTGACTCCACAGATCATCATGGTCCCTGGTTCCCTTTCCCATCTCTCCTCTCCTTGCTTCTCTCCTTTTGTAGGCATTGTCTTCCCTTATTAGATTGCAGCCTCTTTGAGGGCAAATGCTGTCTTTCTTATTTGTATCCTCAGTGCTTAGCATAATGCTTGACACATAGTAGACCCTTAATAAATGTTTATTGAATTGAATTGGAATGAATTGAATGAGTAGTTTTGAAATTGCTACTTGAAAATTTCCAGTGGAGGAAATTCCCAGCAGATGTAACACTAGAGAGGGACATCTGGTTTCTTTGATCCACTGGGAAATTTGCCACAGGTGGGCACATTTAGAGAAGGCAGCACCATGGTGGAGTGACTCAGCTGTGGTTGTCTGTCTCAAAGGGCGTTTCAGAGAAGGGATGAAGAAAGAGCCAGTGGCAGGATCAGAGCTCTTCTCAGACCTAAGGAGTGGGGAGAGTGGTCTGGCCCTAGTCAAAAGGTACCAGGAAAGGACTGAAGGTCACCTTCCCACTTTTGCTGCTCACCCTGAACCAGTAGCCAGGAGTTGGGGGACCAGAGTCCGTAAGTAGGGTTTTGCTAAATATCAGAAGGCCAAATTTAAAAATCTGTACCAGGAATTGGGAGAATTCCTGCCCTGACAGGAACTCTGAGTCTCTATTTCTTCCTTTCTAAAATGAGTAGGTTGGACAGTCTCTGCAGTCCTTCTAGCTCCAACAAAGTAGTCTATGAAGTCTATGATATTTGCATTCCATTTGATGCTAGCTCAGTTTAGTGTAAATTTTGGTATGAGTCTTCTTTTGTGACTTGGAGAATTCATTTCCTCACATGGAGCTTCATTTCTGCTTCTGTACAATCAACTAGATTAAACTATTACCAGGTTATCTTCCAACTCCAACATTCTGTTGTGATTCATTGAGGATTTTCTTTGCGGGGTAGGCAGGGGAATGGATTGGGGCAATTTACTTTGAGGCAATGTTTAGCCTCTTCCCCGGAAACATATATCAGTTTATTATAGATGGTTATAATCCACCCTTCCTCATTCAAGAAATTAGATGCTAAGTGTGAAGAAATAACTGACCTTAGCACCTAGTTATCAAGGCTAATTAAGTAAGCTCCTACCTTTCCCCAGGAATAGTTTCTCCAGCAACAGCCTCGTGGTATCTAGGGGTCTCTGTCTCTTTCCAGGGGGCGATATCTGCCCTTCATACCTCCAGCCACTGTATTGTGTGTGGGATGTTCAGGAAGGACTAGCACCTCTGGTGTGAGGGATTGCTAAATCCTTTTCAGGGCCGCTCCATCCACCTTTGGTGTCCACCTGCCATCCAGCTCTCACCAAGAAGCTGGAGCGTGCATTGTGGCCACACTCTGGTAAAATCTTCTCTGGAGATAGGCTAGACTGAACAGCTTCAAACTGGCAGGAAAGTTAGGGGGATGTCTTCTAGGAGTAAAGACTTTCCCTGGTGGAATGAGTATATGAGAATGGTTGGTTCCAAAAGTCATAAAGGTGGCTGAAGCAGGTGCTGTGGAGCTCTTAGAGCGTGGTCAGGCCTCAAAGATGCCAAGGTCATCAGGCCATCACTCATCCTCCTGACTTTTTGTCTTGCCACTGGACTTTGATGACTCTGGAGGAGAGAGTGAGGCTAATGACTTTGTGCAATTCTACCTTCTGTAAATCCAAATCACAGGCAAGTCAAGACCTCACCTTGTGGTGTCATTGGTCTTCTTCAGAACAAAGGACAAACAAAAAGCCTGACTCCCCACTGAGAATACCTCTCATGCCAGGTTTCACAGGTATTGTTTAATACTTGCTTCCTGGTTACAGCTCTGTTCCACTGTCATGACAGATGACATCATTTGACTCAGTGAGATTTATTTTTGCTTTACTAACCTGGAAGTCAAATGGATTTTGTTTTCTGTTTGGCCTAAGCAGCTTTTGTTATTTGAGCTTAGTTTAGGCTTTTTTGATACTGTCTATTTTGGCTTATTTTGTGGCTTCAGTTTATTCATAGGATATAATTCATATTTCTCACACGGGATACATAGAAAAATAGGACCTTTTAAAAAAGTTTGAAAATGAGAACCCCCTCCCAATATAGTTAAAAAATTTTTTTATGACAAGAGCTTTTGTTTGTTGGCTTGATGAATCTGTCATTGAAATAAAAATCCTGACACCTGCTTCATTTGTTTGTGGTATCTTTTAAAGATGACAGTCAAAAGCCTATTCTGCTTCTTTGGGTCTAATTTGTCTGGGGTTTCTAATATGTTAGGGAATTGTTCACTCTCCAGAGTAATTTTTCTGAAGCCTTGGATAGCAGATGCCTACGAGAACCTAATAAAAAGCATCATTCTCATCTCATTTGGAGGCAGTTTAGAACAGAAAGTGACACATAGATAAGTCTTAATCTCAATTAATAATTCTAAAATGTGAAATCACAGATACTATAGTGTTAGACTATAAATTGTAACACATCTAAAAAACCCGTTCAGAAGAACTAGAGACGCTAGTGCTCAGTTCTTCATTCTTCTAATTTCAAAATTAGATCAAACATCAAAAATCCTGTTTAGAACATCAGAGTTATGCATATTTATGCTCAAAGTTTTTCCATTCATCAGGAAGATTTAAATTCCTCTTGAGGAAAAAAGAGTGCATATTATGAAGAACTAGGGCATACATATTCATAAATTCTTCCTTGTTTATGCCTTCTTTGACAGTAAGCAGAGTTACTCTTTAAGTTTATAGGTAAATTTGAAAGCTTCAGTTTTCAGCATTTGAACTGTTAAGGTGACAGTGGGAAAATATATAGATTAGTTTTCACTGTGTGAATTGCTTTGGGACAAGGACATTGTGAAGGCAAGAATAAGACATGTGACCTGTCCTCTGGGAGAATGCCAAGGCAGTCTTATCATTCACTGTTCTTTAATTGTGATCATTTCAGGTCAAATTCAAGTCAATAAATATTTATTAAGCTCCTACTATATGTGAGGTGCTCTGCTAGGAGCTAAGGACACAAGGGTAAAAATTAAATAGTCTTTGCACTTAAGGAACTTAGATTCAAATGGGTATTGTAACTTGTGCACAAGTAAGTAAATACCAATTACATTCAATGTAATGCAAAGTAATTTTAAGAGAGAGGACTAACAAGTTGGGGGCAGGGAGAATCAGAAAGATATCTGTATAGAAGATGGTTACAGGGAAGGACTTGTGTGGTGGTGTTCAAAAAAGACCAGAACCTCTTGTGTGAGGGCTTGCTAAGCTCTTTTCAGGGCTGCTCATCTACCTTTGGTGTCCACCTATCACCCAACTCTCACCTGTGGCTTTAGGAAACTGTGGCATGTGCAGCAGCCATACCCCAGTAAAACCATCTTCACAGATAGGCTAAACCAGGTTGAGGGGAACTGACCAGCCTCAAACTGGTAGGTGAGTTAGAGGATGTCTGTCCCAAGTTCATGAAGGCTTCCTGTAGTGGAATGGGTGGATGTGAGTAATTTGTTCCAAGAGCCATAAAGGTGACTGAAGCAGGTGCTGTGGAGCTCTTAGAACTTAATCAGACATCAAAGATGCCAAGGTCATCTGCTGCATCCCAGGTCATCACCAGTTGTCCTGACTTTTGTTTTGCCACTGAACTTTGTTGACTCTGGAAGGGAGAGTGAGGCTAATGACTTTGTGCAATTCTGCCTCCTGTAAATCCAAATCATAGGCAAGTCAAGACTTCACCTTGTGATGTCATTGGTCCCCTTCAAAAACAAAGGATGAACAACAGTATTATGGGAAAGATTGGAAGGGAAAAAATTTGTTAAACATTCACTTTGCTAAGTTCTTTAGAAATATTTTTCATTATAGAAAATTTCCTATGGGTATCTATCTATCTATCTATCTATCTATCTATCTATCTATCTGTCTATCTATCTATCTATCTATCTATCATCTATCTATCTATGCATGTGTATGGATAGCGTATGATCATCAGATCATGTATAACTATATATTGCAAATATATATTTGTATAATTTATTTATTACAAATATACACAACACATAGATGCATAAAATTGGCTCAAACTAAACATGTAACATTATATAATACAATACTTTATAACAAAAATAACAGCAAATTATAATTTTTATTTCAAAAATCATATATGCCGTATGATTTGTTATATATATGTATATAAATTCGATATATTATTTGATTTTCACATACTGTTTTATGTTTCTATATACAGTATATATATAATTTTCTATACTTTTCATATAATTATATGTACATATATTAATATAGAATTTGATATATTATTTGGTTATAATTTACTTATATACATATATAGTATGCTGTTTGATTATTTTATTTTCCTCTGGCAGACTGATAAAAGCAAATATACTAGTGGGGGCCTGTGAACAAGATTTTGAGCATGTATTGACTCACAGGATACCTTAAATTTGGAGTACCTTTTCTGGGGAACCTATATACAAGAGATGAATATCCTAGGGACTGTTATATTTCACTCAAAACCCATGCCACCTTCTCAATTACCTTTTTATTTTGAAAGAACCTCCTTCATTCCAGTCATGTAGATTCATAACTTTGGAGGCTTCCTCACTCTCTTCTCTTTCTCAGTCCTCTATGCCAGTTAGTTGTCAAGTTGCATATACTCCACATATCTGCCAAACTGCTCATCTTAAAATATAATTCTGTGTCAACCTCTTCTCAAAAATCTTTAATAGCTCCTGAAGCTGAGCCATATATAGTAAAGCTACCCACACAAACATAAACACATGTATATTATTTATATTCATGCATACATATACAAACATGCATGTATACTATATATACATATATAAATACATACACACACTATATATAATATATGTGTATATATGTTTGTGTGCATGTGTGTATATATATACATATACATATACATATACATATGTACACACACACACAATTGATGACTTCTGAATCTGGGATATCTAGCTGTCATCTGTCTATCTCTCCATCTATCCGTCTATCTATCTATCTATCTATCTATCTATCTATCTATCCTCTCAACACCTGGGAAGATATGGGCCCTGTAGCACCAACACAATATTTACAGCACTGAAGGCAACTATGAATATGCTGACATAGTTCACAATCACAAAATATAACAGACTTTCCATATAGAAGACAGAAAAAAACATTTACTCAGACAACAGAAAGCCAAATACCAACACTAGAAAACTGAATCCATCATAGCAACAAAGAAATTAATACACAGCAGGGAGCCACACCATCCTTTAGCCTTCCCACAAACAAACATTCACAAGCCTAGCTGTCACAGAAGATGGGAAACAAACACTCACAAGCCTAGCTGTTTCCTTGGGGTGTATCCTCTCCTCCCTCCATCTCTAACTGCTCTGACTTCCAGCTTCCTATTGGCTTTGCTCCATCCTTCGGCAACCTCTTCCCACCTCAGGCTCCACGTGATTACATTCAACCTATTGGAGGCAGGGAAGATCTTCAAATTACCATTAACATTATAGGCCCCTACCCTGTTCTGATTGGTAGTTTCCAGTCAATCCCCCTTTACCCCTACCCCAAGGTAAATTCTGGAAATCTCTGCTGAGACCAGAAGTTTCTAGCTGCCTCTGTTCCCTGATAGAGATAGCTCCAAGGACATCTCTGCAATCTCTCCCTCCCTGAAGTTTAGTTATTCTGTTGATCTCATAGGTGACCCCAGAATGGGGCCTGGTCAGTCACCTACCTCTGTTGGCTAAAAGTGGCTTAAACTGATCTGTGGTTTTTCCAGGAAGGTGCTATCACTCTGCAATAAATAACTTATGACCCACCCTCTGTTCCATCCATCTACCTAGTGGCCACTCCTGAGAGTGTCTAACCCTTGTTGTAACACCCCTCCCTGTGAACCCCTGTCTGAAAATCCAGTATGCTAGATTGCAGCTCCAGGACCCTGAATAAGATGCCCCATTATTATTTACTAATTACTTTGCTGATCTGAGTTTTTGTGCTTGACAATTCACACTGTTCTTCCTATTGTACAGGGCAACTTTCTTTACTCTTCTGATATCTCTCTGGTATATTTCTACGCAGATACATCTCTGACGAGATCCTTTATGCATTTCCGCTGCATAAGCTTTGCTGATTTTATGCATAGCCTATTCATACTCTCCAAGCTCCTTTCCATCTCCCTTTCAGTGACCTGAAACTTAAATTCTTTGAAAATGGTACTGTATATGCGTGTATACATACATACATACATACATACATACATGTGTATATGTATATGCACACATATATATTTATATACTATAAATAATAAAAGATGGGCCTTTATTTCTGAAAAAAAATCTTGATTTTTTAAAAAAGAATTTGATTAGAACTAGGAAAACAATCTGTATGATCACTACAACTGTGTGGTTACTGGAAAGAAAAACAAACAAAATGAAGACTGTGCAATTATAACAGCTAAGAAGCACGACCCTGGAGAAGAGTTAAACAAAATGCATGGCCCTCCCTTCTTTGCTCAGGGGGAGCATTGTTGGTGTGGAGCGTTGTGTATGACTGTCAGACTTAGTTGGTTATTTTCTGAACTGCTTATTTGCACTTCACATTATATTTTATGAGGTCTGACTTTCTTGGTAGGGGTTTAAGCACAGCTTACTGCACAATATGACTTATTCAGGTGGATTTAAAGATGCAGTCTGCTCGGGTTACACAGCCAGTGGAAAGAGGCAGCTCCCACCCACATTGCTGGCCTGCACAGAGTGTCTTCTCCCAGAAGTAGGTCCCTAGTGTCTCCCACGTGGTGCCTTGATTTTAGGCAATTTGGGCATGTGCCAAATTCCCATTTTCTACTGCTGGAGATGACATTAAAGAAAGGACATTACCCTCTGCATTGCACTGCACCCTCAGGACCATGGAAGCTTTCCATGTAATTGGCAGTTGAAACCTTCCATATGTGTTGTCAGCCCCAATTAGAATGTGAATAATTCAAGAGCAAGTACTATTTTTTCTATTCGTATATCCCATACTTAGCATATTACTTTTCACATAGTAAACACTTAATAAATGCTTTTATAATAAATACTTTGATAAATGCATTCTTTCATACATGATCTCATTTTTGACTCACAGAATAGGAATTACTGTTATCTCCATTGATAGATATGGGAACTGAGACCAAGTGGTTAAATGATTTTCCAAAATTGTGTGACTGGTAAAAATCTGAGGCAGGATTTGAACCCAGTACTTCCCAGTTCCAAGTCCAGCACTATAGTATGCTTCTTTTTAACCTAATTTTCTCTGGTTTCTCCCATGCTACTATTTCTGTTCTTAATTACCTAAACTGTTCCACTGACCTACTCTTATGCTTTTATCAGTACCATATAATTTTGATGATTACTGCTTTATGCTATATTAATGCTAGAATACTTCATTTATCTCCTTTGAGACCCTTGACCTTATGCTCCTCCATACAAATTTTACTATTACTTTATCAAGTTCTATAAAATAATCTCATTGGTAATTTAATTGGTATGGCACTAAATTCGTAAATTAATTTAGGTAATATCACTATTTCTATTGTATTGGCATGGACCAACCAGGAACAATTAACAAGTTTTCAATTATTTGTCTTCCTTTATTTTGGTAAGAAGTGTTTTGTAGTGGTATTAATATAGATCCTAAGTATTGTTGATTGATAAGTTAACTTCCACATCCTTATTATGTTTTAAAGTTATTTTAAAGGGATTTCTATTACTTGCCTCCTGCAAGGGTTTATTAATAATATGCAGAAAGGCGGCTGCTGATTCTTGTGGTTTAATTTTATAACCTGCTACTATATTGGTTTATTTCAGTTAATTTTTTTAGTTGCATCTCTGTGGTATTCTCTAAGTAAACCATCATATTGTCTGCTGTGATAATTTGGTGAACTTTTTGTATAGGCTTCTCCTTTCAATTTCTTTTTCTTGTCTTGTTATTTATATTATTTCTAGCTAGCATTTCTGGAACTATATCTGATAATAGTAATGACCCTAGACCTCTTTGTTTTACTCCTGTTCTTACATTCATTTGGTTCTTCCTGTATAGGTAGGTGACTGGAAATCTTTTGGATGATTATGGATGTAAGGTAGCAGACCTTGCTGTGTTGCAGGGTTTGGCATAATTACTACAATAATATACACAAACAGAAACATCTAGAGTAGTGGTTCTCTACCTGTGGGTTATGTTCAATTTGTAACAATGAAAATACATCCTGCATATCAGATATTTACATTACAATTCATAATAGTAGCAAAATTACAGTTATGAAGTAGCAACGAAAATAATTTTATCATGGGAGTCACCACAACACGAGGAACTGTATTAAAGGGTCGCGCTATTAGGAAGCTTGAGAACCACTGGTCTAGAGTATTTTGCCCATCACCAGGGAATCCGTCTTCCATTTGGACCTTGATCTGGATCTTGTTTGTCACAGTGGTGAACACTTTCTGCAAGCATATGACTGCTTGATTGATGTTAAAAATCTGAAGACTGACCAACAATATCTCTGTTGTCACATCTTTTAAGGAATATTGTATAATCTTGACATGAGCATGGAAGATACTTCATTGGAAAATTACCCTTAAGATGGCATTTGAACATACAAAATCTTATGCCTTTTTATAGTCAACAAGTGATAAACACAGTTGCAGCTTTTATCTTTTGCACTTTTCAATAGTTTGTGTGACTAAGGATGTGCTTTCTTGTAGAATATTATTTGTGAATGTCTGCTTTTTCCCTTCTTGTATCTTTATGAAGGATGCTCTCGGTGTGTGTATATTTCATAAAGATTTTTGTAGATATAGGAAAATAAAGATTTGGGTTAGTAGTTACTCGTTTTTCTTGGTTGCCATTTTTATTAACAATTAAGGTCTTGGATTTTAAAAAATGAAACTGAATTTCTATTACATACTGCTTGTTTTTATTCTTTTAAAGTAAAATTTAAATTTACTACAGCAGTATCAGCACTGTCAGCTTGTCTGTGTTCCCTTATGAACTTGCTTCTGCTCTCTTCTGTGGATTTTCAAAATCTTAGTGTGGCAGGGCATTTGGAGACAAGTTACTGCAGGCAGAAATGGTAAGATCTTCAGCACCTGTCTCTGTGAGCAAGCCTCTGGAAGAAGCTAGATTGTCACTGCCTTAGGAAAAGACAGGCTACTCTCCTTCCCTTGTCCTGAAAGAAAGGGAGAGAGAGCACTTCAGGAACAGGACCAAGAAATGAACAGGTGAGCAGTTACCTGGTGTGCTGAGCAGAGAGAAAGCTGAGTGTTTGTGTGATAGTGACAACTGGTCAAGTGTGTTTGGCTTGTGTGTTGAGAGGGAGAGATGCCTAGTGATTTGAGTGATGATGGGTTAAGAGACTTTGAAATTATGAGAATGAAATGTAGAGGTGGCTGCTAAGGCTCTGGGAAGCCACCTTCACCCTGTAATTGGATGGAGAATGCCTGGTGCTAAGGTCGGAGGCAAGAGAATGTAGGCAGATGACAAAGTGGCTGTTCTGTCACTCTTTTTGTCCAAGAGAGCAGAGGTTGATTTCAAAGTTTTCCTTTTCTTTAAAGTTTATTTATACTTTCTGTTCTAATGAATACCATGACAGCCTTGGAAAAAGACACTTTTGATCACAGTTGTCTTGGTCTGAGCATTTCATTATTTATGATTGGGGAGTTCCAAAAGAGTGAGAAATAGTGAGTGACATATAATACATGAAAGAGAGAACAGACTGAATGACCAGGAGGGAAGGAATATCCTCCCTCCATTCCCATGTGTCATTTTGGCTGGGATCTCAAGACCTTTATTAGAAAGAATCTTATTAATTTCTCTTCTTAAACCTCTCCAAGTGCAGCAAGTGTGGATTTGGGTCTTCTTTCCTAGGAGCTAAAAACCTCTTTGGCTCTCTGATCAGTAGACTGGGCAGTCAAGTCACATTGCTTTCTCCATGGATTTCCTTTTTACATACCTTCAAGAGAAATTTTTCAGGAGAGGAGAGTATTTTCACAGAAGTGAGGGAACAAGAGAAGATTTGGTGATCAGCAGTATCAGAAGCTATAGAAAGGTCAAGGAAGATGAGTAATGAGAAGAGGCTCTTAGATCTAGGAATTAGCAGATCATTGGTAAGTCTTAATGGTAACTTGCTATGTTCTAAGAAATGATGAAAGGGATGGTTTCAGAGAAACCTGGGAAGACTTGTATAATTGATGCAGAATGAAGTAAGAAGAATCAGGAGAACAATATATACAATAACATTATAAAGACAAATAACTTGGAAAGACTTAAAAACTGTGATCAGTGCAGTGATCAAACATGACTCCAGAGGGTTCATGATGAAGCTTGCTACCTGTGTCCTGATGGAGAGGTGATGGAGGTAGAATGCACAATGAGACATCATTTTTTTTGGACATGGCCAATGTGGAAATCTGTTTTATTTGATTATACATGTTTGTAACTGGGATTTTGTTTTTCTTCTTAATAACAGGGAGTTGGTAAGGATAGAAGATGGGTATTTTCTTGGGAAATTTTTCTAAATTTAAGGAGATGGAAAAGTTTATGATAACAGAAAAGAAATTTCAGGGGACATAGTGGAATGGTTTATGAGATGGATTAGCCAGTTCAAGTAGGGATAACCAGTGTAGGAATGAAGTCTTATGAGGAGATGGTTTGGGCCAAGAAGAAGATGATTGGGTCTGGAGAGCTGATAAGAGTAGGAGGCAAATTGGTTTGGCATTCTGCATATGCAGACTATTACTGCTAGCAGTAACTCTACCAAAAATTTTGAAATAGAATTTGGTTGGTGTTTTGGAATGTGTCCCAGTATAAAGCCTTCTTCTTTGGGGCCCTGCTACTGGTTCCCTTTAATTGTAAGAGCTCCTCTTATATCAGGAGGTCAGGAAAGCTAGAGAAATGACTAGTTTCCTTGGGGAAGCTCATCAAAATCACAGATTCAGATCTACTTCCTTCTCATCTCTGTGTGTGCCAAATACCCTGTTCTCCATATTCTTGCTTCTTATCTTAACACAATTCCAGGCCCCTAGTAAACTCTTAAGAAGCTTGTTTCCTTGGTTGGTACTGCTTCTTCTAAAGCTGTTTTGAAGTTGTGTAGGGCCTAGAAGAATAGAAGTTAGATTTTTATGATCAGTCCACAACATAATTTATATTGAAGACACTGATCTTGAGGATTCTTAGAAGGATTCTTGGCTTGGTTCTGGAATTAGCCTGGGCTTTCCTATGTGCTCTTGGCAGTATGTACAGATTTAGTTTATGGAAAGAATCCAAGGTTCAAATGAGCTCTTGTAATGAACGTAGTATTTTAGGAGTTTTCTTGTAAAGGATTGACTTAGGCCTATGTGATCATTTTATGCCAGAACTAGGCCAGGGAGGAAAGAGAGTACAGTAACTAAGAAGGGGAGGAAGTATTGGTTGCTTAATGGCAGATATGACTTAGAAATTTCAAGTATTTTGTGAAATTCTGGGCCTTATAACTCTTAGTTTCTTAATTATTTCTTATAGATATTGCTGTCTTAATTTCTGATGATATTGGCTCCCTGTGTGCCTAACCAGATTTTGAATGGCATCTTTAAAACTCTGGAATGGACTTTTGGTGATTTTTTATATAGTGAGGTAGCTTGACATATTAAACTGATTTTTTCCTTACTAGGAAAACAGCAGCAACAACAAAATACAAATCTGATTTATTTTTGGTATATTATTTCTTGTTAATATTGAGACTGGGAGATAGTGGTTGGGGAAAGCTTTGTGGGAATTTTTTAGGACAATCTATTATTCTGATGGAATCATCTTCTTTCTATTAAAGATTACACCCTCATATGTATGTATGTATGTATACATATATATGTATGTATACATATATATGTATGTATACATATATATGTATGTATACATATATATGTATGTATACACACACACACACACACACACACATATATATATATATATATATAGAGAGAGAGAGAGAGAGAGACAGAGAGAAAGGGGGGGAGAGAGAGAGAAAGGGGGGAGAGAGAGAGAAAGAGTGATGGAGGGAGAGAGAGAGGGGGAGAGAGGGAGAGAGAGAAAGAGAGACAGAAAAAGAGAGAGTGCTTTGATGCATTTGTGCCTCTTTGAATTTATTTTTATAATTGAACTTTATAAAGGAAAGCTCTTTATTGTTTAAATTCCCAGTCTCACTTCATCATTTTTCTGCTTTTAGAATTTAGTTCCAGAGTCCAATCCATATTATTAACTAATTAAAATTTCATTTTCATTTCAGAAATAAAATAATAATGCACTATTGTCATATTGCAGCAGCATGGTATGGAAAGGGCACTGGATTTGGAGTTGAGAGGAAAGAGTTTAAATGTTCTAATACTACTAGTTGTGTGGCCCAGGACAAATCACTGAACCCTTCAGTCTCGGTTTCCTCATCTGTAAAAATCTATAAAGTGAGGTTACTATTTACACTAACTACCTCATAGAGCTATTTTGAAGAAGGTTCTTTGTAACATTAAATCATTATATAAATGTGAAGTATATTTTATTCTTCCTTTATCAGAATCTTATCCCTCCACTTCATCATGTCACTCCGATCTTGGGTTCTTGCAGGCTATGCTAGAAGACTATAAAATTCTGGCAGTTCCTCTATTGTTGGGAACCTGCTTAATTTCCAGCATTAAGCTTGATCCAAGATGCGAATAAAAAAAAGGACCAGGCCATGTGGGTAGTTCAGGGAAGAACCACAAACTCTGTTTATTGATGCTTAGAACAAAGTTTTCAAAGATCCAAATGACAAAGATTCAAGTATCCTTATCTCAATCATATCCTGAAATATTATTACCAATAGTATAGTCTGCCATATGGGGGAAGTAGCTTGGATAAGACAAGACTTGTTATCAAGGCCCCAGGAAATCATGGGAAAGGTCAGTTGTCTTTTATCAAAATGTATTTTACAGGACAAAGGATGCTCCCTGAGAGCAGGCCACAATCTCAAAGACATTTGCATAGAAACCAGTCTCAAAGACATCTGCATAGAAGCCAGATCCCTGAGAGTAAAGTATTTTGTCTTACAAAAGTCTTTAGCATAATATGATAAGGAACATGTCCTTTTCAGTGCCTGAAGTTTGGGGGTAAAGGTTTTGATGTCAGGGTATCTGACAGAAGTCCTTTCAAGTGCACCCCCAAGATTCCTTCAGGGGAGCCAGCCTTTGCAAACCTGTCACCTCAAAGGAATTAGGGTACATAATTAAGGTCTCTTATCTGAGTCCTGGATCAGATCTAATTGATTCACCATACTCTATAGCAAGAAACCTAAATATGAGGATGAGCAATGTGACTTTCATCTAAGGATCAGTCTAATTAACTTGGTAGAGGCTCATCACCAGGTTGGAATGGAACAATTAATTTTTCTTTTGGTCACAGAAAATTATGAATTACATCTGTAAATTCATAGAAGGATTATGATATACATTGGTGGCAGAAGTACTTTCCATTGATCTTTGAAGTATTATTAAATTCTTATTTAATAAAAAAGAAACAAAATATTTCTTAGAATTAAAATAATTGAGCTAAAGTGTTCAATACTATGAGTAATTTTAAGACACTTCAGAAAGGAGAGTGATAAATAGGATTTGTCTCTTAACATACACATTCTTTTTTCTAAAGGGATGCAGACAGAGAAGGATATCCCAAAGATTATGATATAGATCAATTACCATCGGGCCCAAAAAATCTGTGTTATTCAAGTTATCAGAGGCTTGGAACAAAGGATGCTATGGTAAGTTATTTGTATTTTTTAAAATTTTAATGTAAATATTTAATTATCAAGCATTTATTTTTTATCCCTTCTGTTTCCTTTTCCTACTGAAAACAACAATAACAAAAGAAATATAAAACTTTTTTTTAACAAATAAGCATTCTTAAGCAAAACAAGTCCCCAAATTCAGTAATTGACCATGTCTGAAAAATGTGTCTCTTTTTGCATGTTAATTCATTATTTCTCTCTCATGAGATGAGCCATATTCTTCATCATTGTTGCTACCACTATTTAACACAGTCCTAGAAATGCTAGCTAAAAGAGTAAGGCAAGAAAAAAAGTTGAAGGAATATGCAAATGCAAAGACGTGATTTTTAAAATTTTGTTTTAAGAATCTTCAGCATGGGAATAAAAAGTAAGTACCTTATTATATCATAATTTGTAATTCATGGATTTGTACACATTGTGGATCAAATAATGGTATCCTCAAGCATAGTTACCACATAAAGGAGATGTCTTATGAAGGAAAGCCTTCGTTAACTGGAATGCTAGGGAAATTGGATATTCTGGTGAATTTAAGTTTCTCATGAACTCAGAACCCATTGGGGGCTAAGAAACCTTGTGAACTAAGAACCCCACAAGAAATCTAGAACCTCGTATGTATCTTAGAATATCTTTCGCTGTAGTACCTAGTTAATGAGAAAATTTTGTTTTTATTTTTTGTTGTTGAACATTCTGATAAAAATGAATAGCTGACATTACCCTCTTAGTAAGAGTATACAGAATATGATTTAATGTTTCTTAGGTGATTAAATTTCATTGTGTAGGAGTAAAGAAATGCAGAATTAGTATAGAAACATAGGAGCTAGATGTTGAAAACTAAAAAAAAATAAATTAGCAAAATATATGTTTAATGTGAATGTATATATAGAACCTATATCAGATTGCATGGTGTTTTGGGGAAGGGGGAGGGAAAGGAAGGGAGAAAATTTAGAACTAAAAATCTTATGGAAGTGAATGTTGAAAACTAAAAAGAAATACATTAATTAAAAAAGAATCATAGGACCTAGGGGAGGATGTATAATTCTCCTAAAACATATTTGGAAGTTTGTACTTTACTTATTCATTCACTTGTTTAGTTTCCATCCATTCATTTGACAAATATTTTTTTGAGTATCTACTCTGTGCATTGTTCTAGAGACCAGGAGAATATAAAGATGAATAAGATACAATCCCTGTCTTCAAAATGGATACAATCTAATGATAACAACAGTAACAACAGCACCAACAATAGTAATATCTCATATTTCTGTGACAAACACAAGAATGACTATAATTCACAACAAATCATTATTACTGCAGTCTTTGGTTGCATTACTGTAGTAATACCGTTGGGGATTAGGGAAACTATGACTCCTCTGTATTCTGTCCTGGTCAGACCATATCTGTATACCATATTTTAGGAAGAACATTGATAAGCTGGAGAGTGCCTGAGTTGGGCAGCCAGGATGGTGAAGGATCTGTAGATTACACCATCAAAGAGTAGATTCTTCTTTAGGTGTGAGTTAAATGAGATGGACCTTTAGATCTTTTCCAGCTCTGACGCTGTATGATTCTGTGACTTTATTCTATAGGCAATGGAGGGCAACTAAAGATTTTTGAGTAGGACGTTATGTAAGACAAATCTCTGATATGAATTCATTTCTTAGGATTTGCTTTTTCTTATAGAGGGAAATAACAGAATTTTATCTGAATGCTCAGACAGAGATCTGGGATCATATCGGTTTGGATGTTCCCACCAATGATGTAGTTGGCAGTCTAGCTATGCTGCTTCTCCTGTGTGCCTCTTATCTTTAAGTTCCTCATAGAGTTTCAGCCTAATGTGCTAAAAAGCCTTCCTCATTTTCTCCTGATACCATAAGGATACCAGTGGAAGAGTCAGGCTATTTGTCTACTTGCCATCTCTCATCTTTCCCATGTGACCAACCCATTTTCTCTTCCCAGATTTCTTCTAGGAGGCTCTGCAGTATTTTGGTACTTGATGTAACCCGTATAAGGTAATCATGGAAAAAGAACCTCTGGAGGCTCTTACCCTTTACAGGGAATCCCTCTTCAATCTGATCTTTGTGCTAGCTCTCTTCCACTTTTGTCCAGCATGTTTGGCTATCGTATGCCTTGCTTGATGCTTGTGATCAGAAGATAATTTACAAAGGTTATCTTTCATTATTATATCTTTCAAGAAATCTTGAATTATTTTGAAGTATAGATGGCAGACACTTTGTTGGAAGAAAAACTCTAAGGCAGCATTTTGCTTTACCAGATAAAATACTTTTTCGTAATCCACAATGAATAAGTACCATGGGACCATGTATCTTCTGTATCTTTCAGTCAATTGGAAGATGGTAAAGATGTGGTGGTCTATGATAGGATATCACTCATGACATTATTTATATTCTCTACTGATGCCCCTATCAAGGCTACTCATAACGTGTGTAGATGAGTCTCATAAGAATTTTGTGTAGATAAGAGAGTAGGCATATAGGTCAATAGCGGATGATATTCTCTTGGTTGCTTTTGAAAACTTATTAACAAGGTCCAAGATTTTTTCCATGCCTTTGGTGTCTTTCCATCCTTCTATACTCTCTGTACTTGTTCCATTTAATACCTCTCTAGCACCAATGTGATATTCACAGGGCCTGAGGAGGATATGAATATGCTGGCATAATTCTGAATCACAAAATATAACAGACTTTACACATGAAAAACAGAACCAAAATGTTTATTCAGACACCAGAAAGCCAAATCCATCATAGCAACAAAGAAATTTATATACAATAACAATGTAGGGGGCACTGCCATCCCCAAGCCTTCTCCTTCTTAGGGCCTTCCCACAAACACTCACAGCTCTCTGCCCGCTTCCTCCCTCTCCCTCAGCTCTAACTGCTCTGATCAGCTTCCTCTGGGCTCTGCAAACTACTCAGCAAACCAGTTCAGCAAACTACTCCCACCACAGGCTTTCGTGTGACTCAAACATATGTGGCTTAGGCTTCCATGTGACTTAAGCAGGTCACATGAGCCTATTAATGGATGGGAAAGATCTTCCCATTAAGCAAAAATACTATTACAGTCTCCTAACGTCCTGTCTAATCTACAGCTATGGGAAGTTAGATGGATAGCCTCTGCCAGGGCCTTGATGACTCTGGAAAAACAAATTTCACAGCTAGAGTACCAGGCACAGAGGTGGGAAGACCTGAGTTTGAATCTTGTCTCCGACCCTAACTTGTGACCCTGGGCAAGTCATTTAACCTCTCTCAACCTCAGTTTCCTCATTTGTAAAAAAGAGATAATTATAGCTACTATATCCCAGGGTCATTGTAAGAATCAAATGAAATAATGTTTGTCAAGAAGGTGTTCTAGGAAAGATGAACAGATGCATTTTGTGTATGAATGGGTGACAGCATATTAGCAATGATGATTCATACCAGAGAAATGGGGATAAAATACATCATCAAGAACATACATGTCAAGAACATGAGATGAGACTGAAAGACATTAGATGGATGGATACACTTGAGATGGTTGTGAAAAATAGAGGAAGGCATCAGCACATTGGGTGGCTCCTCTGTGGAGGCTTCGTATGAAGAAAAGTCTAAAAATCACGCATGAAGTATAGGGGGGTTGCTGTCCATGGTGTTGGACGGAGAGCTAATACTGATAAGCTCTCAGGCCAAGTATGTAAGTAGAGTTTGAAATCACAGAACCAAAGAGTGTTAGTGCTAGAAGAGGCCTTAGAGATCACCTAGTCTAATGCTTGCATCTGGCTTAATCTGATTGAGGAAACTGAGGTCTTGAGAAATTAAAGGACTTGTCTAAGGTCACATTGCTAGGGTAGCCTAGCTGAGATTCAAATATAGGTCCTGCGACCTTTCACTGTGCCACACCCTGATATTGTTTGGTTTACTTATCAGTTCATTATTTATTTATTTGTTCACTCATTTATTTAGAGTTCCAAATTTTGTGATATCCATTATATATGTGAACTCATGTAAGACATTTCCATATTAGGCATGTTGTAAAAATAAAAAAAATTTAAAAACCAAGAAAAATAAAGTGAAAAATATTCACCTGAGAGAGAGAACTATTGAATTCTGCTCTCAGAATTCACCAGTTCTCTCTCTCTGGAGGCAAATGGCATATTTCATCATGAGAACTTTGGAATTGTCTTGGATCATTGCATTGATCAGAGTTCTTTTCCCAGTAGATCATCATTACAGTATTGCTGTTATGATGAACAATTTTTTCCTAGTTCTGTTTGTTTAACTTTGCATCAATTCATTTAAGTCTGCTCATGCCTGGAAGAGTTGAGGCCGGATGCAGAGCCACAGTTATTTGGGATGAGGCTGATGCCTAACTCCACCTGCTTGACAAGTTACTTGTGCTACTTTCAGAGAGTTCAGCAGAGTGCTCTGATTTCCTAAGTCATTTTTTTTTTGCTTTTTTGGAGGGCAATTGGGGTTAAGTAACTTGCCCAATGTCACATGGCTAGTGTTTTTTGTGTGTGTGTTAAGTGTCTGAGTCCAGATTTGAATTCAGGTCCTCCTGACTCCAGGGCAAGGGCTCTATTCACTGCCCACCTGGCTGCCCCATCTGATTTCCTAAGTCACAGCATATTGGACACTGATCTAATATAAAAGTTTTGCTATGAATGGGTTAAACAACCTTAATTTTTTTTTAGCAGAAACCTTAATGACTCCTTATGGTGAGCATGAGATGAGGGGGAGAAGGGGGGATAAAATACACCATCAAGAACATGCATATCAAGAATATGAGATGAGACTGAGAGACATTCGGACCAAACTTCGTGATTTGGTGCCTTACTGCACTCTTGGGAATTGCAGGTAGGGTATGATACAGGAACTAAGGAGGAGTGCATAGGCTACAGAATGTGTGTCATGATTTTATTGATATTATTTGCACTGAATAATTTCTGATTAAAGAGCTGTATATAAGAATTCCTGTGGAAGAGTTTTAAGGAAAGAGAAGTGGGATAAGGAACAAAGGAGAATAGTGTATCCTGAAGGAGAGAGCTCAATCTCTGCTTTGGTTTGATAATCTATGACAACCCCCTAGACTAATGAGAAAAAACGACACTACTCTCTACAGCGGGTGAGTGATACCTAATTCTGAGGGCTTCACAGAGATAATGGGAGCCCTTGACTTTTGTTTGGTGTTGGATAGTGTCCATGACAGGTAGAGCAGAACACTTGATTTACAAAACATTTCCTAATCGTATCACTGAATTAGGATCAGGCCTTGATCATCCTCTTCAATGTCAGGTAATAAACATCAAGTAATTTCAATGAATAAATAAGTGAAATTATGTAATGGCATTTAAGGTTCATGATTCTAAATGAAATATAATTTAAAATTGAAGATGTAGCATGAAGTAGTGGATAGAGAAATGAATTTGCAGTCAAGAATACAAGTTCAAATCCCACCTCAGACATATACTAGCAGAACAAACTAATTAACTTTTATATGCCTGTTTTCTCATCTATAAAATTATCTTGATGGCATCTAAGGCCCCTTCCATCACTATGATCTACGATGAATAAATGTTTATTTAATAGGTATAGTTTTCTGTAATTGTAAAATATCAGTTTGGCCACTGTTATCCCAAACCTGTATATCTTCCGTTATAAGATTATCTTAAGTGCATTATAGACATTTGCTATTTAAATCACTTGATCTACAAGGAAAAAAAAGTGGCCTTGTGAATTAAAAAAACAATTTAATTCAAATTTTGTTTTTTAAGAAATTTGTTTTTTAATCTGTACTTGTGATTTCACTGATATTGGGAACTCCCATCATGGAAACTTCTTCCACTGATGTACACCTTCATGTATGTGCGTGCACACGCACACGTATACACATACACACAAATTTCCACTCTTCTTCCTTAAATACAACTACCTATGATTCCAAGGACTGCATTTACATGTAACGGATTCAATCTTGGCAGTGTTCTCCCAAAACACATTTCTTTTGATTTGACTAGATTGACTAGGAAATATCTTTTAATCTTCTCATCAAGGTGCCAATGGACTCATCCACATTTCATAGGAAGATCTTTTTGTTGTTGAGTCATTTCATTTGTGCTCAGCAAGTTTGGAGCTTTCTTGGCAAAGGTGCAGGAGTGGTTTGCCATTTCTTTCTCCATCTCATTTTACAGATGAGGAAACTGAGACAAACAGGGTTAAAGTGACTTGATCAGGATGAATTCAGGAAGCAAATTAGTTTTTTCTGAGTCCATTCCTGGCTCTCTATCCACTGTGCCACCTAAAGGCCGTAGGAAGATATAATCAAATACTAAAACAATATGTCCCTTCCCTTTTCCCTCTATCAGAGATCTCTCTACTTAGTTTTACTGAGTCAAACTTTTTAAAGCCTTCCTGCCCCTTCTTCATTCTAGAGAAGTGATTTGTTTAAGGAGTATCCCATCCTTCTCAAGTCTTCATCAGCTTATCCTTCATTAGTGCCTATGCTCAAAATAAAATAATCTTTCCCTTTCCTTTCTTATTCACCCTCTCTGACACACTCCCCTACCAAAGTTATTTGCTTTGTTATGATTTCCTTTATTGGATTTTGCACAAAAACTCCCAATCATTGTTTTTTCTTTACAACTTAGGAGAAAAGACATTTTTTTGCTCCATATAGAATGTAAATTCTTTTTTTTAGAATGTAAATTCTCAAAGTTTCCTTTTTTATTCATTATTTTAAAGATATGTCACCTTGTTAAAAAGATGCTTTGTCCTAATTTACATTAATGTGACTTAGTGAATCAAGTTCAGATTTCTCCTTCCTGGTGTCCTTGTGTATTTTCTTCTCTGTCTGGTCTATGGAAAATTTTCTCCTATCAGGTCCTCAAATACAGTGTCTAGATTTTTTTCTTTTTAGTAGTTTTTGTGGTTCCAACTTATCCCATGTTTATATGTCTTGCTATGTCTTCCAAATCTGTCTTTTGCACTGCATATCTCTTAACTGTTTTTTTCAAATATATTACTTGGTTTGTTTTTCAGTTTGATTTTTATTTTCTGTTGACCTTTCATCAAGTTTCTTGATTTTATTATTTGTCACTTTCATGTATGTTTTTAGGCTTTGGAGGGTGTTTTCTAGCTCCCCTAGTTATTGCTCCCTCTTTTGGTATTTTAAAAATGCTCTCAGGTTCTGTTTTAATTTATATAATATGCTTATTTATTTAATATGCTTTGATTTCTCCATGGGAATTTCTTCCAATCTGACCACTAATTGTTCAATTTGAGTTTTACTGCAGAAGTTCTTTACTGAGTTGTAGATTTTCTTTTATTTGCTCCTCATTTTTCTGTTCTGGGATAGAAGCAGTGAAAAAGGCCTTAGTGTGAACTGAAGATGTTCTGCGAAGAGGGAATCATTTGTTTAATTTAGGGATGAGGAGGATAGTTTACACTCTCCCTGTGGTCTGGTTAATAAGGGGAGAAGAATGTTACTGTGAACAGCTTTTAAGGTTCTGATACATTACATAGTATAGTGAAGAGTCTATTCAATAACAAATCAGAACAAAACATTCACAGTAAATCAAGGTACAGCATTCACAATGTTACAACTTATCACAGATAATCAAAATTACAGCATTCACAACAATTTATCATAGAAAATGTCCACATAGTTTTCACCACAGTGGTCACACAGTTTTGAACAAAGTATAATCATTTAGTCAGTCAATCACTTAGTAACTCAATCATTCAATCATCCATAAGGAAGCTTGCCTTCTTAAGGATCACAAAATACAATAGTCAAAGTTCTCCACTCGTGGAGCACACTAAATTACAATATCAGTCACTATTCAGCACTCTCTTAAGGGGTA
>CM053599.1:146528556-146557976 GCA_028646575.1 Pseudocheirus occidentalis
GTCCAAGGGGAGGCCTTTTCTTCATTTTGACTCTGGGTAGTCTCTCTGATTCCCTGGATCTTCTTCCCTGGTCCCAGCTCCCTCCTGAATCTGCCAAACAATCACCTAGATTCAGGAGCTGACAGCTACCAGGCTCTCGTCCAGTCCTCAGAGATAAACAGCTCCCAGGTCCTTGTCCAGTCCTCAGGGCAATCCCTGCCACACACTGAAGTTCACAGGGTTCAGCACACCTCAAACCCTTCACCATTTCTCTTGCCTGGAACTCAAGGATCAGCCAGGCCACAAACAAACAAAGTCCCATCCTGTTCATGTCTCAGTCAGCTTCTAGATACTAGGAGAGGAACTCTCTCTCTCTCCCTCTCTTTCTCAGCTGACTTCAGTCTCCATGAATCTTCCTTCATTGAGGAGACAATTCCAATATCTCTCCTCTCTCTCTAAAAGTCTTCTTTATATACAGTACTGCCCTCCTGACTCAGCCTTCTTCCAAGTCAATAGGGGAGTTCACACCTTTTCAACAATGGACAGAGTTCATACCTTCTATACTTAGCCCTAAGTTACTAGGTGCTACTTAGCCCTAGGCTACTAAGTGCTAAGTATCTGATAAACTGACAACTATTTCAAGTCCCTAAGCTACAATGCTCTACCCACACAAAAAAACCCTGGTTTTTCTTTTATATGCTGATGAGGTGTTAAGGTTTCTGTTATATCTGATATCCAGTGAAGCATTCAGACTTTGTGAACTACACAAAAATAACCAGCAACACAGAAACCACAGACTCTAGAAGTTAACAGTAGTTTCAAAGCTGGGAAAATGAATAGGCTTGTTCTCCTGGCCAGATTAGTGTCAGCAATCATGAATATTCAGTAGTTCATCTAATCATCAGATTTCAGTTCTTTGAAATGCATATAAATGGGAAACCAACTTGCTTTAAGAAAGCTTTACTTTTCTCTAGACTGGGGGTAGGAGGGAGAGAACAGGCCTATGATTTCATTACTATGAGAAGCTCTTAGTGAGAAAATATCCTCTACTAATTCTGATCAGCACCTGCTTTGCAATATACTAGTGTAAAAGATTTGTCTAGTACACCAAGAGTTTAGGTGATTTGCCCAGAATCACAAAGCCAGACTCAATTAAAATTTGACTAAAATCCATTCATCAGGATTGCTGCCTAAAGTGGCTGCCTAAACAGAAGGCAGTCCACCCTGTTCTCACATACTCTGACAAAACGCCAAAGTTTGTGCCAGATGGCATAATTATCAAGAACTCCAATGAGAAGCTACAGTAAGTAATTTCTTCCACCCCAGAATCACATAGAAAGCTAACCAGAAACCTGAAAGCAATGGGAAAGTGGCTACTAGCAAAGCTAGCACCGGCTTAATCTTCACAGCTCAACATCCAGAGGCAGCAAGAATAGATGAAAACCTTAGGGTGGTCAGAAAGTCTAATGCTGGGGACCTTGGAAGACCCAGGGAATGATAGCAAATAGTAGCCATCAACCAGTGTGGTACTACAGGGCTCAATAAGGACACTCAAGGCTCAGCAAGAGAGAGAAATAAATCAAAGAAACTATGGACCAGTTATCAAAAAATTATTATATATCTAAAGATTCCCCCAGAATAAGGAGTAACTCTAATAACTAAAAACAGAGGGGAAAGGGAAAATTGGCTTATCCAAAAGAACCATAATAACCACTTAGTTGAAATGAAGCAAGAAATTAAAAATTAAATATAAACACTGGAAGAAAAAATCAAAAGAAAGCCAAACAGCTTAGAAAGAAAGTGGTCAATCTTACCCAAGTTAATGGACTCCCACTAAAAATTATAACGGGTTAAATGCAAACCAATGGCTCCATGAGGTAGCCAGAAATATTAGAACAAAAAATCAAAAGACTTGGAAAAAAGAAAAAACAATCTGATATTAAAAACAGTGACCTAAAAAGCAGGTCAAGTAGAGATAATTTAAGAATCATTATAATCCCTAAAAACTGTGTTTTTAAATGGCCTGTATAGTATTTTTATTATCATTTTATTAACTATTATTTATACAGTGCTTCAAGGTTTGCAGAGCATTTTATAAATGTTATATCATTTGACACAACAACTTTGGGAGGTAGGTGCTGTTATTCTTTCTATTTTACAAAGGAGGTAACCAAGGCTAATAGAGGGTAAGTGATTTACCCAGTCATACAGCTAGTAAGTGTCTGAGATAGGATTAGAACTCATATTTTCCTGATTCCGAGTCTGGTGTTCTCCCCCACTGTTGCAAAGATCTATTGGAACAAAAAGTCAAAATAAATATAGAAAGAATATGCTAATCACTTGAAAGAAATACCAAAAGGAAACGTATCGGGAATGTCATAGCTAGAATCAAATCTACATGGAAGATCTTGATTTGGCTTTCCAGTATATGAATAAATATCTTGGTTTTGTCTTCAAGGAAGACGGTCTGTTATATCTTGTGATTCAAACTTCAAAATACACCTGCATATTTATAGCAGCTGCTGTTGGCATCACATTAGTGATATACAAGGATTCTTAACCTTTTGTGTGTCACTGACCCTTTTGATAATCTGGTAAAGTCTATGGACTCATTCTCAGGAAAATGCTTTTAAAAGGATAAAATAAAGGTTGGCTAGGTGGCAGAGTGAATAGGGCACTAGGCCTGGACTCAGGAGGACCTGAGTTCAAATCCAATCTCAGACACTTAATGCAAAAATTAGTCATGTGACTTTGGGCAAGTCACTTAACCCCAATTGCCCTACTTCCCCCCTACAAAAAAGAGCAAAAAACAAAGATAAAATAAAAACTTAGAATTACAAAGGATATAATATACATAGGATATATATATATATATACACACAAAGGATATAATATAATATAATTCAATATAAATTACATTTATATTGAAAGTTATTTTTTTTTTAAGTTCACAGACTCTTCCAGTCTTGGAGAGTTGCCTGAGCTTAAATGATTTGCCTCTGGTCACATGATAAGTATCAGAAATAGAATCTGAACCCAGATCTTTTTGAGACTGAATCCAGGATTCCATCCAGCATATCGCACTACCTTCACATGGGGAGGTACAAATAATATTTACAAATAAAATACATATGCCAGCACTCGGGGTCAAGCAGAGTGTGGTAAGTGCCAGAAGGAATACACAAAGGAAATACTGATGTTGTTTAGTCTTTTTCAGTCATATCCAGCTCTCTGGGACCCTATTTGGGATTTTCTTGGCAAATATACTAGAGTGGTTTCTTTCTCCAGCTCATGTTACAGATGAGGAAACTGAGGTAAACGGTTAAGTGACTTGTCCAGGGTCACACAGCTAGTAAGTGTCTGAGGTCTAATTTGAACTCAGGTCTTCCTGAGTCCACTGTGCCATCTGGCTGTCCTAAAGGAAGCACTAGGGAAGTACAGAGGAAAGAAAGGTCAAGTCTTTGCTCCTCTCTTGTAATCTGGTTAATCCCATTCAAATCAATAGGTTGGCCAGGTGGTTCCAACCTCAGATATTTACTAGCTTTGTGAACCTGAGCAAGTCCCTTAATCCTGTTGGCCTCAGTTTCCTCATCTGTAAAATGATCTGGAGAAGGAAATGGCAAATCACACCAGCATCTTTTCTGAGAAAACTCCAAGTGAGGTCATGAAGAGTCAGATGTGACCGAAAACATGACTGAACAACAGCATCCAAATCTATAGTTTCCTATAGGACTTGCCTTTTAGATATGTTTTCCCAAATATTGCCTCCCAAAGCTAGCCGTAGAAACCAAAGCTTCTATGTATCTTTATATGTGTATGTGTGCCTATGTGTATATGTGGTTTTGTCTATTTGGGTGATGGGAATTTGAAGACCTTCCCTGCTGTGAGTATATACCCTGCCCCCTAATAGGCTGAATATAATCACATGGAGCCTGTGGTGGGAGGAGTTTGCTGACAGGTGGAACAGAGCCCACAGGAGGCTGGAAGTCAGAGCAGCTAGACAGAGTTTGGAGGAGAGGATGCTTCTGAGGGGGACAGGCTTAGGATTAAATATTGGTCTTGTGTTGGTTTGTGGGAAGGCTAAAGGATGCTGTGGCTTTCTGTGTTGTGGCTTATTAACTTCTTTGCTAGTATGATGGAATTGGCTTACTAGCTTTGGGATTAGGTTTTCTGGTATCTGAATAAATATTTTTCTTCTGGCTTCTGTATGAACAGTCTGTTATATTTTGTAATCTAGCACTATATAGCTGTATTTATAGTGACCATTGTCAGTGTGAATACCGCATTGGTGCTACAGGGGAAGAGAATTTCTAGCACAAAAAGGCAGCTGAGGTATAGTGTCTAGAAAGACATTTGAGAGAGGAATGAATATGAATACTTAAAGACTTTCTATGTTGGCAAGAACTTCCAGAACTTGTACTCTGGTGTGACCTTTGAGAATCCAGGGACACCTGCACTGGAGGCAGCTGCTATTTATAAAATTTCTTTTGTACGAGCTATCTGCTCCAGTAGAATGCAAGCTCTCTGAAGACAGGAACTAATTCACCTCTGTCTTTGTATCTTTGGTGCCTAGCATAGCGCCTGGCATATACTTTAATGAATGCTTGATTCATTGATGGACTTGATAGTTACAAAGAATTTTCACATATTTATAGTGATAAATGCTACTATCCCTATTTTACAGATGAAAAACAGGGTGAAATGAAGTGACTTAAGGTCACACAGCTAGCAAGAAGAAGAGATTAGACTAGAACCTACATTTTACATACACCTCCCTGCTCTGGTGGGAGTTGCTACATGAGTGGGATGCTGCATATACTGTAGACAGGATTAATGGGTTGGCTGGTTTTGATGAACTTTTTTGTCACAAGGGAAAATCTACTTGCTAGGGAAGAGGAGATATAATTAGGAACAAATGTGAAGGTTTTTAAACACCTGTTTAAAAAGATCTGGATCTTTTGTTTGAAGGCTAGTGTTAAGAAACATTTATTAAGGGCTTACAACAACAACAACTACTACTACTACTACTACTACTACTACTACAACTACTACTACTATTACAACTACTACAGCAACAACTACTACTACAACTACAACTAATACTACAATTACCACTGCTACTACTACCACCACCACTACTACTACAACTACTACTACTACTGCTACTACTACTACTACTACTACTACTACTACCACCACCACTACTACTACAACTACTACTATTACTACAACAACGACTACTACTACTACAATTGTAACTACTACTACTACTGCTATTACAACAACTACTACAACAACTACTATTACTACAACAACTACTACTACTACTACTACTACTACTACTACAACTCCTCTTCCTCCTCCTCCTCCTCCTATTAGCTTGCATTTATATAGTACCTACTATGTTCCAGGAACAGTGTGAAGCACCTTACATATATATCTTATTCTCAGAACAATCCTGTAACATAGCATTATTCTCGTTTTATAGTTGAGGGAGTTTATCCAGGGTCACACAGCTATTAAATATCTGAAGCTGGATTTGAATTAAGGTTTTCCTGACTTCGGGCCTGACCTTCTATCTACTGTGCCACCTACCTGCCCCTTCTAATCATAGGTCCCATCTGGAGATAAACCAGTATTTTCTGGCCCACATCTGTCTGTCTTGCCCACAAGAATATGAGAAATGTCGTTTGATGTTTTGCTGATTCCAAGCCCAGTGTCCTCTCCCCTCCATCCTCAGTGATTACTATGGGTCAGGCTTTGTTGTAAGCATCGGTGATACAAAGAGAAGAGAAAAAGGAAGACTATTCCTGCTGTGGAGGAGTTGACATTCTAAGGGAAGAAAATAACACATGAAAGATAACTGAAGAAGGCAGGGAGAGAAGTATCTCTGTTGGGGGAAGGTAGAAAAGGGCATCCAGAGAGCCAGGAGAGAAGCCTGGAGCAGAATGGAGCATAGCTACATGGCTGGCCTGGGAGGCCCTTCCTTAAAATGGAGGCTGAAGGAGGACACAAGCCATCGGGAGAAGAGTTGGGGGCCCAGGGATCTTTCAGCATGAGAAGGGAAGGCTACTGGAGCATGATGGAGAAAGAAGTCAGAGAGAAAGGAGCAGAGCCAGAGAGGAATGAAGGAGGTCTTCCTAGAAACATACAAGTGAAATTTTTGAAATGATGTCCCTTCCTTTTTCCCCTTTAAACATAGACACTACTTGAAATTCTTTCTTTTTTCAGATTACCTGCCATCCTATCAATTGGACATTTGTTCAAACAAATTCTTTAAAAAAAAGTGCTGCCTGCAAGGAATTTAATGAGATATTTCCTCCTGGTCCTTAGAAGAGATCAGTCACTTAGAGGGTGTGACAGAGGAAGAAAAGGTAATTTGGGATCTTAGGCACCGAGAGGAGGGGGGACTTGTGGTAGAGAAGGCTGGGAAGTTGCCAGCCTAAAGGCAACGTGAGAAACAAGAGAAGGGATGCCAGGAGAAAGGGGAAAAAATCGGCGGAAGGGCTCCAAAAGACAAACACTGCCTACTTCATAGTTTCCCCTAAGGCTGCCTCTACTGTCTTCAAATATTAAGGAAATGTGCTCATTTCCAGAGCAGACTTCTGATGCTTCTGACTCAGGAGCAAATACATTATAAAGTCTCTAAAGGAACATGAGGTCTATTTCCTTATCCTTTACCTGGGAATTCTTTTCCTCTCTAAATCTCTTCTCCTAGCCCCTCAAAACCATCATCAAGTTCTAGAGACCCTTTTGGAGATAGGTGCCACAAGGGCTGAGTTGCCATGAGGAAAATCAAAATTCTTTCAACAAGTGACAGGCTCTGGTGCAGAGAGCCCCATAATGTACTCAGTCAACATGCCAAACACATGTACTTTGTTAGGTTTAATCAGGAACAGATCTGTTGCTAGTTGCACTTCTCCAAACCTGTTTTATAATCATGCCAGTAGAATGGGCAAAATTTCCGTTCAAAGCCACCATAAAAAGCATCCAGATGTTTTTGCTAGGACGATATGCACCTGCACCAGAGGCTGCCCACATCAGCAGCTTTCCAGCTTCTCTTTGGGAAGCAAACAGCACGCACCTCTCTATGGGACAGCATGATAAGGAAGTAAAAGAAAGAAATTTTTATGGCCTTCTCTTGTTCTCTCATTCAACAAATTTTTTGTGAAACACCCACCAATGGCACTATTATTTTTCTACCCACTCAAATTCACAACTTAGGGTGGAAGAAAATCCTGCATTCTCCAGAAACAATTTTATTAATTAAATTAAACATAGCCTAAGCCTTTCTGCTTAGAGAAAGAAGGAATCTAAAAGGACAGAAATCCATCCTGGCTTGGAAAGTATCTCTCTGCCACAAGCCATGTATGATTTGTGGTATTCTCAAACAAAGTCAAATTCTGCAGTAAGATAAAACATATTACAGAACTTTAGGTGAAAAGTTAACTAACATTTTGTTTCATTAAACAGAATAATAGTCACTTAACTTTTGGCACACACTTAAAGAATCGTCTTACTTTTTTCTTTCATTAATTTTAAAAAGCTTTATAAGTACTCATCCCAATTCAGCAATAAAAAGAAAAAGAATCTTATATAACAAATTTTCATGAGTCCAACAAAACAAATTCTCACATTGGTCAAATTCAAAAATGGTTGTTTTATTCTTCATTTTAAGTCCATCACCTTGCAGGAGGTGGTAAATATACTTCATCTTTGATTCTCTGTAATTATGGAATATAAGACAGTTATTATTAATCATTGTATTAGTCAATTCTAAAGTATTTCAAAGGGATTTCCTTTGTAATGCTGTCATTGACTACATTAAGCTACTAGTACTACTCTCTTTACTCTGTATCAGTTCATAGAAATCTTTTCAGTTTCCTTTGAAACTATTCATTTTACCATTTTTGGCACAATAATATTCCATTGCATTTACATAACATTATTTGTTTAGCCATTCTCCGATTGGTGGGCCACTACTTAATTTCATTGAGGGGGGTGGGGAGTTCTTACTACAAAAACTGCTACTATAAATATTTTTATACATATAGGTCCATTTCCCATTTAGGAAATTGGCCTAGTACTGGTATTTCTGAGTCAGAGAGTATGGACAGTTTAATAACTTTGGGTCATTATTTTAAATTGCTTTCTGGAATGGCTGAACTAATTCACAGCTCCACTAATAATTCATCAGTGTGCCTCTTTTCCTGCATCCTCTTCAATATTGCAACATTTCCCTTTTTTTGTCATCTTCACAAATATAATGTGTGTGAGCTAGAACCTCAGAGTTGCTTTAATGTGTATTTCTCTAATGATTAATCATTCAAAGCATTTTATATGAACATTGATGGCTTCACTTTTGAAAACTAGCAAGAGAAGAATTTTTCCAAACCTTTTGAAATCGTTTACCACTTTCTCTAAGGATTCTTTTTCCATCTAGTCAAAGGTGAACTCAAATGATATTTCCATTAAATGAAATAATCAAAGATTTCTTCCTTCTTTTAGTCTGATCATTACCTTAATTACTCCTTCTTGGACTGATCAACAGTAAAGGGGTTGGGAGATGGGGTTGGCAATCTGTTAGGCAATTTATAAGAATAAAGTCAAAACAGTTCAGTGAAGAACATTGTTTTTCACTTCATTGCTAAAGAAAAACTGATAATTTTTCTCATTTAGGTGGGACCAAGGGCTTCAGACTACAGTATTCACATCTTACTTAGTAATATGCAACTGAAATAGACAATAAGGAGTATGTGGGTAGGATTGCTGTGCTTCCATAGTGGCATCTTTGACTCATTCCCTCATCCCCTATATCCAATCTGTTGCTAAGCCTCATGCATTCTCCCTTCTTAACATCTCTCACATTTATCCCCTTTCTCTATTCATCACACAGAATCCTAGTTCACACTCTTTACATCTTGCCTAAACTATTGTAATTGTCTTCTAATTGGAATCCTTCCATCTAGTCTCTCTCTTCTCCAATCCATCCTCCCCACAGTGACCTTCCTAAAATGAAGGACTGGCCATTCTTATTTAAGTTTTTTTTTTTTTGTCCAAGAGGCTTCAGTGATTCTTTGTTGCCTATAGAATAGAATGCACTAGGTATTTAAATTGCTTCAGTCTGGCTCCAGTCTATCTTCAAAGGCTGATGACGCATTCATTACTTCCCCTCACATCCTAAATTCCAGCTGAACTGGGCAACTTGCTGATCTCTATAAAGGACACCATTTCTCCTTCCCCTTGCACCTTTCCATATCTGGCCACTGGACCCAGACGGCTCCAAAGGATAAAGTGAGGCTGCTGACTTTGCACAGTCCTCCCTCACTTAAATCCAATTTATTTGCATGTCATGGTATCACCTCCCTGATGTTATGGTCCTCTTTGAGAACACAAGACAAACAGCAGCACCACATTGCTTCTTTTCCTCCTCATCTAAATCTCTAAATCTAAATCCTTGCTTCCTTTAGGCCTCGGTTCAAGGGCCATCTTTTTCAAGTGGCTTCTCCTGAGTCCTTCAGTAGCTGTTAGTGCCCACTGTCCCCCCCCTCCCAAATAATGTTGCTTCAATTTTGTTTATATTGTGTGCTCACTTTTCTGTGAAAACATACCTTTCCAGTAGAATATAACCACCTTTGGCTTTGTATCTCCTGTCCCTAGAATGGTAAGTGATTGTTTACTGATTTATAGAATATAGTGTTTGAGGTAGACGAAAAGGTAAATATGACTTGGTCTTGACCTTTGTGGAGATAAAATGAGAGAAGGCATTTATACAAATCATTATAGTACAATGCCATAAATGCATAGTAATAATAAAAATATAATTATAATAATAAACAATATATAGCAACTGAAAGTTTGTAAACTGCTTTAAATGGATCTTCTTGATTGAGCCTTATAATAAAACTACCTAGAGCAAGTCCTCCAATTATTATTATAATTACAGATTATTACTCTAATTAATTACTCTCTCACCTTACAGATGAGAGAGCTGGGGCAGATTAAATGATTTGCTTAATCATGGCTCAGTAAGAGTCCGAGGTAGAATTTGAAATCAAGTCTTCCTGATATCAAGACCCATACTTTAACCTCTAGGCTACATTGTCCCTCTTATGGAAGAAAATCATAGAGAAGGATTGTGTGGCCGTTGGGGGCGGGAGAGACACAATAGCTTCCTGTTTTTGTCAGGTCTATGATTTAATTGGTAGAAAGAAACTTCTATCAAAATAGACAGACATCTGCTTTGCAAATTGACACTTTTTGGGAGGCATTTAGAAATTAAACAAATTTCTCAGGATCACGGTCACATGTGTCAAAGGTGGGCCGTTAGACTGTCTTTCTGGTTCCAGGGTTATCTCTCTCCCTACACTATATCACATTGCCTTGGACATAAAGTACTCCAGATATGATCTAACCAGGACAGAGTAGTGTGGGACTATCTGTCATGTCTCTTGTTCTGGTGTCCTTGGGGACAGAGGCGTATTTTGTTGTTGTTCTTCTTCTTATTATTATTATTTATTATTATTATTAATTATTGCCTTTCTTTGTACCCCCAGCATTAAGCACCGGATCTGGAAGACAGTAGGTGATTAAGAAATGCTTCTTGTCAACATCTTCTAATGCAGTCTAAGTCCTCGTTAGGTTTTTTGGATGTTAAATGCACACTCTTAGCTCAAACCAAGCTCCACATAAATGTCAAAAATCATAGCTTTAGAAGTGAAAAGGGGACTTAGTTTTATAGATAAGGAAACTGAGACTCAGAGAGACAAAGATTAAAGTCAGGCAGGTAAGGATCAGATATGCATTTGAAACTAGTCCCTTCCTCTGACTCTAAATCCAGTACTATGACAAATAATAATGATAATCATGATGATGCTTAATCATGATCATAACTGTTGGCAATAATATAATTTATATTTATTACTAATGATGGTAGCTATACTTAATAATTATTGTCATTATTATTAATACTAATAGTACTACAATCTCCTGAAACTTATGGTCTTTTTTTCAGGATCTGTTGTCTAATTAAGAGGTGGGGAACCCACGGCCTTGAGGTCACATGTGGCCTTTGGATGTGGCCTTTTGACTGAGTCCAAGTTTTACAGAACAAAACCTTTTATTAAGGACATTTGTTCTGTGAAGTTTGGATTCAGTCAAAGGGCCACACTTGAAGACTTAGAGGGCCACATGTGGCCTTGAGGTTACAGGTTCCTCACCCCTAGAGCTATTTCCCCCCAGTTTTTAAAAGGCAGTCATTTAAAATACTAAGAGGATTTCTCTTAAGGATATTATTGATTGATCTTTGATACCTTTTGACCCATATTTTTTACATATTGGTAAGTCTCTTGCCTTTGATCCTTTGATACTATTGACAGACTAATACATTTCTTCAAATTCCCTGAAACTGATGCCAACCTTGGAGAGCAGCCAGTCTCCCACTGACTCAATAAGTCCCTTCCCCAGTCCTCCACCAGGGTAAGACCAAGTAAGACAGGAGAGTTATGTCTCTAGTAGCAGAGTGCCATGGGGATGGGAAAATCAAGCTGTCTTCAAGTTCTAAGAAAGATGGGGCAAATTGGGGGTTAGAACCCGAGAGAGAGAGAGACAAGACCAACTGTGGACATTTGTTCCTTTCTGTGTGGGCCATTCCTTCACACATAATGAACAGCAACAGAGATTCATTTCACTTGGATAAATTAAGAATGATCTTGTCACATGAAGGGGAACAGTGCCTGATCAAGGGTCAAGTTCTGTATTCTGTGTTTCAGTTTACCACAATGTAGGAGCAGTTTCCCAGGGCAACCATAGAGTCCACAAATATCATGGAGATGAGTAAGAATGAGCTCATCATTGTCTCTGGTGTAAACATATTTTCTACCCAGGCAACAACTGAGTTCTTTTTATATTTGATTCCAAATCTCATGAGGCATTATGGCATATCAACGACTCAATGAGTAAGTATTTATTTAGCACCCACTGTATGTGAGGCATTGTGCTAAGTACTGGGGATGTGAGTTCAGTAAATAACACAAGCCCTACTTGCAAGAAGTTTACATTCTGGTGGGTCAAGAGCTGTCCTTGGAATCAGAAGGACCTAGGTTTGAGTCTTTCCTCTTAAAAAATACTGGCCATGTAATTCTGGACAAATTATTTAACCACTCAGTGCCCTAGTCAACTCTCCAAGAATATAAATTACAGAAAAAGTTCTATTCTCCATTGTTAGGGGAAATTCTTCAGTGGGAGCTCCCTGTACTGATGAAAGCAACATTTAATAAAAAAAAAATCAGTGTGGACCACCATTAGTAATCTGGACTTTTATGATAAGAGAGGAAAAGCAGTACCTGTACTAGTAAAAGTATATTTTTAAGTACCATCTCTTCCCAATGAATAACAACATATCTCCAACTTTTCTCACACTCTTCTCATGCCCATTTCCCCCCCTTTCTCATGTCAGCTGTATGGAGTGGTAGCATTTCTTTGCCCTAATTAATATTTGGAGTTTTGTGCCAATTTCATTAGTAATGGCAGATAATAAATAAACTATTTTTTAAATCCCCAAAGTGAATTTTCTTAAGACCTCATGAAGTTTTCCTCCCTTGCTTCTCCCCTTGAGTGAGATACACTTCAAAATGAGACCTCAATTGTATCTGTGTTTAGGACAAATCCAAGGTATAGTAAGCTTCCTATTGAGATAGTACCTTTTCTTTAGAAGAGAACAGTAGTTCTTGGAAGGGGATAAGGAGTATTGCCCTCATAGTGATGCTGAGTGTGTGATGGCATGTGATCAAGCATTGAAAGCAATTTTGGATCAGGTCCACTGTGCCTGGTATTCCATTGTTAGGAGCTACTAGAAAAAAAATCAGTTTCACTGTTTCTATGACCCCAGAATTTAGGGCCTTTCTTAAAGAAATCCCCAACTTGTCCAAGACAGGTTGTTTTACCTAAACAGCAGTTTTACCTAAACATGTTTCTGCAAGAAAACAGTATTTTCTTTAAGATGCTGTTTTGTTGCCGAGGAAAACATCATTTTGGTGTGAGGGAGACAGAGTCCTCTGGCAATGAGTAAATTCTCTGGGAGTGGCTTAAGCACTTTCAGTCCACCACTATATCATTTCCTTAACTACAGCTTGTGAGTCCTGGAGGGCCTTTCCCTAGAAGGGCTATTTCAGTTATTCACATGATGTGTATAACTGGGCTTAAATTGCGGGTGTCTCACAGGCTGTCAGATCAAAGACTTTTTATGGTTGGACGCAGTACTAGGGGGTCTTTGTCTACTTACAGTCAGAATGAGATGCAACCAACTAGTAGTTGGTGAATATATAAAATTAATAATCATTATTATGAATATACTTTTGTATTGATATGTGTTAAATTGTGTAGGACTTTTTTTTACAGAGGAGCTAGAAACTATTCTTGTAAGGGGATGGAAGTATTAACATATGTGATATCATTATATGTATATAGCAGGTGCTTTGGGGAAGGGAGTGTTGTCTAGACCTGTGTCATTGGTATAAGGAACTACTGATGAGGATACTCCCTCATGGTAGCTGTTCTATTCATAGTCTAAGGGAGCTACCTGCTATGCTGGCAATTTAAATAATTTAGCCAGGATTACAAAGTGAATATGATTGTTTGGTAAGATTCGAGCCCAGTTTTTTTTCTATCTCTGGGTCCAAAACTCTATTACTACTCCCCACATTCTCTCATGTATGTATATTGCATAATTGTAATTATATCTGCATGCATGATTACATGATGTTCTTATTTATCCATTCACATAATATACATATGTATATATATGTACATATACACACACACATATACTTGTGAGTATGTGTGCATGCACAAATGCCATGAGGATCTACCCATACTTAGTTCTAGGGACTTATATTCTTTTGATATATACAAATGTTTATATCTGTGTATGCATATACATATGTATATGTCTACAAAAATACATATACATATGCAGAAGAGAGGAAAGAAAGAGAAAGGGAAAAGAAAGGAAGAGGAGAAGAGAGACAGAGAAAAGTAGAGAAGAAGCAGAGGGAGAAAAGAAGAGAGAGAGGAGGAGAGGAAAGCATGCCTCAGAATATGGATCTTCTACAAAATATGGTCATGCCATTGAGTGTCCTTGAAGAGTAATTACCCTTTAATTATGGAATATCCCTGTGATTTCAGATTTTTTTTAAAAAAATGAGGGCTATTGATAAAGATATTTTAAAAGAGTATGCCAGACAGAGATTTACTGAGCATTAAATGTGTGGATGTATAAGGAAGGTCTAATATAGAAGTTTGTGATATTTAAGCCTGTTATCAAGGTAGAGAACCAGATAATAACCCACAAATTGCATTTCTCCTCATTACTGTAATCCCAGAGCAGAAATTTTTGTAAAGCCATAGTAGAAGATTAAATTCTGAGTTCCCAATCAAAATTACAAAAGAGCTTCTCTCTAAGCCACTGCTACCAGTAATATCCTTATGCATGTACCCCATGAGACTACTTCCCCCTGTTGGTCCCTCATGCCTAGCTAGCATGGCTTAAATGAGTACCTTTCTAAATAAGCTTTGCTTAAAGTCTGAATTAGTTAAAAAGAAGTTAACAGTGAACTGAACAGGTTTGCAAATGCTGTGGAAATGTTTTCCTGGGAGTGGACAGATGGTAAAATAAAGTCATCATTCTTTAGTACTAATTTATCATAAATGGTTGCTGTTCCTATGCAAGTAGATATGTGCAAAAATGAGCTAATTTGCCTTTGGGGGTCTGCTGTGTTTTGGGGTTTTTAAATTTATTTTGGGGAAAAAAAATAGTCCATCAATAGATCTCATTGATGTGAGTCACCCTCCTATGTCAGAGATTGGAACCTATCCATGCCCTCCCATCCTATGAAATTGCCTGTTCAAGTTTTCCTGAAAATGCTCCACAGGAGATCCATCAAATATTCTAGGGGATTTGCTGCTTGTTTTCTTGACAGCGTGATGTATTTTCCCATCCTACTTTCCCCATCCCAAATCTGTGTGACAATATTCTTTTTTCCCCTCTTTTAAAAAATAATTTATTGACTTGTTTATTTACTTTTAGTTTACAAGATTCATTTACAGAATCACTTGAGTTTCAGATTTTCTCTCCTCCCTTCTCCCCCCACCATGGTGGTGTACAATCATGTATGGGATCTGCAAACACTTTCACATCGTACAATAGTCTTGTTGTATAGAAGCGTTGTAACCAACGGAGCAAATAATGTGAAAAGAAAGAGAAAAGAAAAAAAACTAAACAAAACCAAACATGGAAGAGAACAACAGCATGTGTTGCTTCAGTCTCCATTTAAACTCTGGTCTTTCTAGATCTTTCTCTGAGTGTAGGTATCTCCTTCCATCCTGAGACTTGTAGAGTTGTCTTAAAATTGCGTTGCTGAGAAGAGTCCAGTTTATCAAGGTTGGTTGTCACACATATGATGTGTCTGTGACTGTTTACAAATTTTTCCTGATTCTCTTCTTCTCACTTAGCATCAATTTGTATAAGCCTCTCCAGGTAAATATGAAGTCCATCTCCTTCCCATTTCTTATGTGACAATATTGTTGATGCCATTTCTCTTGCAGAATTCTTGGTTCTTAATGTAATGCAACATGCATACAACAGTTCTCATAAAAATAGTGAGAATAACCACCCTATCAAATATGAAGTTCCTTAGGGGCAGGGACTGTTGAACTTTTGTCTTTCCATCCCTCATACCTTGTGCAGTACCTGGAGCATAGTAAATATTCACTAAGTGATTTGTTCTTGATGCTGAAGAATGTACCCTCGAGAATCATCAGATCATAGAGGATCATAAATCTAGAGTTGGAAGTGAGCTTCAGGGTGGAGCAGTCCAACCCCCTTAGTTTGCATGTGAAGAAATGGAGGTCCATGGAGATTAAGTAATTTTGTCAGGGCACACACTTAGTCAGCAGAAGTGACAGGATAGGTGCATGGGATTTATTTATTTGTTAAGAATATCTTGAATAGGGTGACTATAAATATTTCTTCTTTTTTTTTGGAAGCAAGGCAGTTGGGGTTAAGTGACTTGCCCAAGATCACGCAGTTAGTAAGTGTCAAGTGTTTGAGGTTAGATTTGAACTCAGGTCCTCCTAACCCCAGGGTCAGTGCTCTATTCACTGTGCCACCTAGCTGCCCCTAAATATTTCTTCTTATGAAATGCCTTTAAAATATCATGGTTATATGACCATCTGGATAAATGGTGAACTTGACTGACCTGTTTTAAACCGTCCATATTAATGGAATCAAATTCAGAACTATTTTGGACACCCTTTAGTGGAGGATACAGGGGGTACTCTTTGGATAATTCAACATTTCAAAGACGTTGTGGTCTGATCCATTTTAATATTCTGTCAATGTAGGTCATAAACCATTGATGCCTGCCCAACCTGGGCAGCTCTTGACTGTGACCCTCTATACATCTGCTACAAGGGAAGAGGAGAAAAGAAGGAAACAAGCATTTATTAAGTTCAGACTATTTGCCAGGCACTGTACTAAGCACTTTACAGATAAGGACCTTCTTTGTATTCTTTTAACATTATTCTGGCATCAATAGAGTACATGGACTGTGTTTTGCTCTCCCACTTTTCTTTTCTTTTCTTTTTTTTTTTTTGCAGAGGGGAAGGTAGCACAATTGGGGTTAAGTGACTTGCCCAGGGTCACATGGCTAGTTTTTTGTGTTAAGTGTCTGAGGCCAGATTTGAACTCAAGTCCTCCTGATTCTAGGGTTGGTGCTCTATTCGCTGCACCACCTAGCTGCCCCACTCTCCCACTTTTCTTACATGACCCATCTTTTTCTTCTTCTGGTTATATGTTTCTCAGGGTCATCCTTTAAGCTAAATTTCCAATGCAATTCCTCATTTGCAATGGGTTACAGCCTTTTCACATCCACCATGGCCCATTCCATTGACTTGTGAATATAGTTTACATATAATATTGAACAGAGTTGTTATCTTGTTGATTACACCCCTAATGTAATCACAGGTTGGTGAATGTACATAGCATAATTTCACTCCCTGTAGTGAGAAGTAAACTTGTTGTTCATTCCAAATGATTCACAAATAAAATTATCTAAATTTCTCTGAAGAAGAAACAATGTCTCATTTTGATTGCCAGTGTCCTACAAGTGTTGTTGGTGCCATTAAGACATAGAATACAATAATTTGCTTCCTTTTTTCTTTTTCTTAAAACGTATTTAAATTTTTAGTTTCAATTTCTCTCCCTCTGTCCCTTCTCCTCCTCATTAAGAAGTTAAGAAATATGATAGCCATCATATATATGAAGTCAGGCAAAACATATTTCTGCATTAACCATGTTCTAAGTGGGGCAGGAGAAGGGAAAAACAGGTTTCAATTTGCAATCTGAGTCCATCAGTTCTCCATCTGTAGGTGGGTTACATTTTTCATCATGATTGTTTTGGAATTGTGGAGGTTCACTGTATAGATCAGAATTTCTAAGTTGATTATCTTTTTGTTGTGTCATGATCAGTTTTGCCTGATTCTTTGTGGCCTCATTTGGGGTTTTCTTGGCAAAATACTGGTTTGCCATTTTCTTCTCCTGCTCATTTTTCAGGTAAGGAACTGGGGGAAACAGGATTAAGTGACTTGCCTGTGGTCACACAGATAATAGTTACCTGAAGACAGATTTGAAATCAGGAAGGTGAGTCTTCTTGAATGTAGCCCTTCATTCTATCCACTGTACCATCTATGTGCTTTACTAAATTGCTGTTACTATGTGTATTCACCTTGTTCTATTCCCTTCACTTTGTATCAGTTCATGTAAGTCATCCCATGTTTTTCTGAAACCATCCCCTTTATCATTTCTTACAACACAATAGTAAAATAAGACAATTTTCAAAGAATTAAATTAATATGGACAGGGAGCAGCTAGGCAGTGCAGTCAAACGAGCACCAGCTCTGAAGTCAGGAACACTTGAGTTCAAATTTGACCTCAAACACGTGACACACCAGCTGTGTGACCTTGGGCAAATCACTTAACTCTAATTGTCTTGCCTTCCCCCTCCAAAAAAAAAGGATTAAATGAATTTTCAGGGGGTAACATAGAAGGACATGATGAGGGTGAGCAGGCTGCAACATGCAATCAATGAGGAATTTCAAAGACCAAAGAAATATATGAAAGTAAGGCAGTATGAATAAAGGAATATGAACAAAGGGGCAGCTAGAGTGATCCACTACTATATTCATGATATGAGGAAAAAATAAGGAAGGCATCCAGCAAAATAGGTGAAGCCACTGCGGAAAATTTAGGATATAGGATATATATAGAAAAACATATGGATGGGTTCAGATCTGAATCATTGGAAGAAACTTGTAAATTTATGATCATGGACCCTCTTGACTATTCAAATTTTAGAAGGAAAAGCATAGAGATCCTAAAATTATCCCATCATCTCATTTACTCTTTCTTAGTGTATGGATTCTTGGTTTCAAGTTCAGTCTCTGATTATTAGGTTATTATCCGGAACAGCAAAGCATCTACTCTGGGATAAATCTTCCTAATTAAAAAAAAAAGTTGCAGAAGTAGAGATAGGCATGGAGAGAGAATAGATAAAAAGAAGTGATAGAGGAGCAAGGATTATAAGATAGACGTATTCGTTAGGGAGAGGAAATGTTGCTGCCTTTGTCTCTAAACTTCGAAGCTATCTCCTCCCCACCTACAAAAAAATAACCATCCATTTTCATCAAATCTAGGTAGGAAGGAGACCACATCAATAAGAGCCAGGTAGTCAAAGTAAGAACGAAATAAAAGCATGAGGCAAACAAGATTGGAAGTTTTGAGATGTAGGTTCAAATTTCATCTCTGTTACTAATTCATCGAGTGTTCTTAGACAAATCCCTTCATTACCTGAGCTCCAGTTTCTTTCTCTTTTTTGTACTATTTATTTTTTAAAGATATTTTGAATTAATTTGTTCCTTCTACTCCCTCTTCTCTAAATAAATTAAACCAACTAATGAATCTAAAAAGTCAATCCCTCAAATACATATCTATATAGTTTGACATAACAAACTCCTACATCAGCCACATCCAGAAAAAGTTTATGTCCTTCTGCTTCCTAAGTTCATCTCCTCCCTGTTAGGAGAAAAGGGGAGTGTTTTATCTTCATTCTTTTGAATTGGTCAAAATTCTAACGTCTTATGAAGTTTTTTTGTCTCTATAAAGTTGCCACCATTGTATAAATTATCTCCTAGTTTTACTCATTTTACTCTGAATCAGCTCATAAAGATCTTCCCAGTTTCTCTAAAATTATACATTTCCTCGTTTCTTATAGCACGGAGACGGTCCATTATATTCATATACCACAGTTTGTTTATTCATTACCTGTGTAATCACAGGCAAGTTTCTTAACTTCTCTGTGCCTCAGTTTCTTCATCTGTGAAGGGAAAGAATTGAACTAGATACATTCTAAGAGGATCTCTTCCAGCTCTGAAATTCCATGAGTTTATGATTTGGCCCAAATTCCTGTTAATAATCCTCCTGGCTGCATTTCTGCCTTTTTTCTAAGGATTCAAAAATTCAAAAATTTCTGTTCTTTTTTTTTCTAATGCCTAGATCAGGGACAGATGTTCAAAGCTTATGATGCATTGTCTGCCTCATGACCTTTGGACACCACCTTAATTTTTCCTGAATACCTTCCAACTGTCTCATACAGTTTTTTTTTAAGATCTATTTTGTGAATATGAAAATATTGATGTGCATTAGAGTGCTTTGAAGTTTGGAAAATGCTTTGAGTCTCTTGAGTCTCACAAAAATTCAGAGATAGGAGGAGCATAGATTTAGAGCTAGAAGTAACTCAATCTCCTCATTTTATCAAGAAGGAACTAAGACCTAAAGAAAGATGAAAAGACTTGATCAAAATTGTACAATTAGTAGAACCAGGATTCTAACCCAGGCCCTCTGACTAGGCTCATAGACTAAAATTGAAAAGGACTTTAAGACCATCACTTTCAATTCCCTCATTTTATAAATAAAAAAAGTGAAGCCCAAAGACTTGCTGCTGGTCATGAAGCTAATTAGTGCCAGACACAGGATTTCAACTGAGGTCTCTGACTCCGAGTGTAGGGCTCTGTCTACTATACCACAAATCCAGTATTTGGAACTACAGATATTATTATCCTTATCTTATAGATAAGGAAACTGAGGCTCAAAGAGATTAAAGGACTTGCCCATGTTCACACAACTGTGTCAGAGACAGGATTTGAAGTGAGGTTACCCCAGATACAGTGCTTGATTCGCCATCCTATAATGCCTCTAGGGTGCCATGATCATAGAAATCTTCCCAGATTCTTAAACTTTCCATTTTGTCATTCCATGTGATGTAATACGACTCCATTCTATGAAATAATACATTATATTAATTATAATGCATACAAATAGAAATATTAAAATATAATTTTCCTAAAGAAATAAAACTTTTTATTTTACTGTGAAGGCTAAATTTATTTTAGTTCACAACTAGTACAAAATAATCACTTCAACAGGGTAACATAATAAAAGGTCGTGTAAAATAAAGATAATATATAGCTAGTTGGAGCCAGTAAGATCTGTCTTGATTTCTGATTTATTTTGGAAAATCATCTTTGGTTGAAATAATTTAAAAAATGTTTTAATTTTAATTTTATTTTTATTTTAAATTTAATTAATTAATTAAAAATTTTAATTTAATTTGACATTTTAATTTTAATTTAAAAATTTTAAAAATCATTAGTATGAACCCAGGTCCTAAAAGATTTGCCATCAAGGCTCTGGGTAGCATATAGGACTAAGAGTCACAAACATCCAAGCTTGAATCCCACTTGCTCTGACACTTGCTTAGCAAGACACTTAATCTCTCTCAGCCTCTGTTTACTCATCCATAAAGTGGGAATAATAATAGCACCTACCTCACAGTGTTAGTGTTAGGATCTAATAAGACAATATAAGTAGAATGTTCTGTGAAAAATAAACTATTGTGTAACCTGGTGTAACCAAAGCTGGAAGATTTTACCTCTAGCTATATATGTGGAGGCAGATGAGATTTATGACTGATACAGAGAAAAGGCTGAACACGATGCTGTAGGTCTGCATAACAGATTTACTGAAGTGTTTTCAGAGATTCTTTTGGAGAGGGAGGCAGAGAACCTTCTAGGAAAGTGAAGGAAAAAGATCTGGGTATAGCAGACACACATGGGACACTGACCCCATTACGTCTTTGGACTTGCTTGAAATTCTAGAGACTGCTAGAATTGACTAATGGACTCTGGAGGAGAGCACGCTTTCTTTTTTTCTTTTTCCCTTGTAATTAAAATAAAAATCTCATCCCTCTCTCCCACTAACCCCTACCCTGAACATTTAAAAAAGCCCTCATTACAAGCATAAAAAAAAAATTCCACCATGGGCAAAATTTCATTCTGGATTTTTAAGTCCATCACCACTGTGACAGGATGTGGGTGTCATGATTCATCTTTGGTTCTCTGATTTATAATTGCTTCAGTCATACTTCTAAAGTCATTCAGAGTTGTTTTTTCTCTAATGTTGTCATATAAATTATTCTCCTAGATCTGCTTTCTTCCTCCTGATTCAGATCACAAAGGTCTTCCCAGGTTCCTCTTAAACTGTCCATTTTGTCATTTCATATGATTTAATAGCTAAATAAATAAATTTAATAATTAAATCATATGATTTAATCACATACCACAGTTTATTCAGTCATTCTCCAATTGGAGGGCATCCCCTGAATTTCTCGTTTTTGTCCACTACAAAAAGAGCTGCTATAAATATTTTTGAACATATGGGTCCTTTTTATGATTATTCTTTCTCTTCTAGTTTGAGCTGAGATCTCATCTCACTCTCAGATAAAGATCTCATTCACTCTTGTGCAATTTTTTGTCTATTTTAATCCATATAACTTCGCAAACTTTAGTTTATAATTTTGTTTGAACAAATATGTTTATTTACTATTTTAGATTTGAGATGGTCTTTTGTGTAGCTAGTGTTTGGTGGGAAGGGACTAAGTTGATGGGTGTGAGCTAAAAGATACCCCTCACTCTTAAGAGTAATCAGGGGGAATGGCACTAAGCTTTTTTACTCCAAAATATGGTAGTCTTCACTAAGAGCTATTTGAGGACTGGTAGCCTCATACCCCACTTAGAGACTGGAGAAAAAGAATGCCCAGCCTTGGGGGCGATCCTAGGACATGCCTGTCCTAGAGAGCTCCTCATCTAGAGAGCATTCATGCATAGCCCCTAGTTTCTCCTCTCTGCAGAGAAGGGCCAGACTTTGAATCATACCTGTCTATGAGACATGAACTACATCTATACATTTAAACCACCCCTGTGGACATACTTTGCATATTGCATGTCTCATTTGCAAGCATGTAAAAGTCAGCTATTTTAAAAATGTTTCACTCAGTTTTCAAAGAGTGGTTTTAGGGGACATTTTAAAAATGCAAAACAATTAACTTTTGTTTGCCATTGGTCTTCATAACTGTTCAAACATTAGCATCAATTAGAGTAATTCTCTACCTCTTCTTGTCAGTAATGGAACATCTATTAATACTTCTTTTTTAAAAAAATTCAGATTATTTTTTGTAAGAAAACAATCACTTTCTTGTTTATTCTCCATTCAATTAGCATTTAAGTGCTTGCTATGTGTCAGGCATTGTAATGAGTGCTGAGGATACAAAGACAGAAATGTAAACAGTCCCTGCCCTCCAGGCACTAGCTGTTCATTCTTCCTTTTGGAAAAGGACCAGTGACATCACCTGGTAATGTCTTGACTTGAGTGTGAATTGGATTTAAGTAAGGCAACCTTATTCTTATTCCTCCTTCCAGAGTCATCAAAGTCCAGTAGCAAGACAAAGGTCAAGATAAACCAGGGATGGCCTGGGATGCAGCAAATGATTTTGGTGTCTTTGATGTCTAATCAAGCTCTAAGCACTCCACAGGATCTGCTTTAGCTGCCTTCAAGGCTGTTGAAACAAATCATTTTCATCCACCCATTTCACCAGGGAGTCTTCACATGCATTGGATAGACATTCCCCTAAATCATTAACAGGTTTGAGGCCTATATTGGTTACCCTCAACCTGGGTTCGCCCATCTGCCTCAAGGGTTTGTCATGATGTGATTGCTATGCATGCTAAAGCTTATTGGAGCCTCAACATGAGAGACGAGTGCCTTCTAGACGCAAAAAGCAAATGAGCAGCTTTCATTGGCAAAGCCCTCACAACAGAGGTGCTGGTTCTCCTTGAGCATTCCATACCCCTCTAAACACTTACATTCTATTAAGTGAATGTGTGCATGCATGCATGAATGAATGAATGAATGAATGAATGAATGAGAAAAGATTTATTGTGCTTACTGTGTGTCAGGATCTGACAACAGATAGGTAGATAGATAGATAGGTAGGTAGGTAGGTAGATAGATAGACAGACAGACAGACAGACAGACAGGTAGGTAGGTAGATAGATAGATGATAGATAGATAGATAGATAGATAGATAGATAGATAGATAGATAGATAGATAGATAGATGATAGATAGATATAGATAGATAGATAGATAGATAGATAGATAGATAGATAGATAGATAGATAGATAGATAGATAAGAAATTATAGCAGATGTACAAAATAACTTGAGGGGAGAGGGAGGAACACTAACATTTAGGAGAACCAGAAAAGTCACCTGAGATGAGCTTTGAATAGAGCTGGGGCCCAAAAAATCAGAGATAAGGAAGGTGAGCCTCCCCTTATTTAAATGATATATTGTAAGTTAATTGAACTAGAGATTAAATGCCAAATGAACTGAGAGTTTTACTGTGGTTTAACTGAATAGAGAGTTGACTTGGGTTTGAGTTCTACCTCTGTCACATATTAGTTGTATGACCCAAGGCATTTCAACTAACCTCTTAATGCTCAAGGCAAGATAAGTCACAAAATAGTTGACAGCCTGCTACAGTGAAGGGATTTTCCTCACTGGAAGTTCCTTACACTAGTGAAGTCACAGGTTCAGACTCATCCCCTCCCCGTAAAATATTCCAAGGAGCATAGAACATAGATTTAGAACTGTAAGGGATCCATCCAAGAAACCATCATTATACAGATGAGAAAATTGAGACCCAAAAAAGTTAAGTGAGTTATCCAAGTTCACAGACATAGTAAGTGAAATAAATGAGATTTGAACCCAAGTTGTCTGATTCCAGATCATTCCAACTTGCTCACTTTTGCTGTGAAAAAGGGCTAGTCAATTTACTATAGAGAAATATAGGAGAGTTGGTTAATTAAGTCAATCACTCACTCTCGCCCCAAATGAAGTGGTTAATAAGATGTCATCCCCTAATATCAAAGGACATTGAAAAAAGTACAATCTAGAACTAGACAATGAAATTGGGACTCAGAAGAATGCTTCCAGTAATTGGATAAAATAAAATGATGCTACACAGTAAGGTGTATTCAGATTATCAAGGAGACTGGAGCTTGTATAAAATAACAAGCTAGTGCAGATTCCAGTATTCCGCTGATGTAGTGGACGTAAGTATGTTAACTTAGGATGAATAATTCCATTTTGTTTTGAGCCTCCATTTTGTGACTAATTGTTTCATAAGTTGTTTTTTTTTCTATGGTAAGATTCAGATTTGAGCAGTGTGGTTTGGCAATAATGTATATGTCAGTCTTTGCCATTTTAATAAATATTCATTTCAAAAAGCAAATTAAACCTGACTGGCTAATTGACATCAACAGATAATCACTGGGGGAGGCACACTAGTGGGGACTTGAGCTATGACACTAGAGAACCCCAGAGAGGGACAAGTAGCCAGCCACCTGCTGGGAGCACAGTCTGTCCGTGTGAATATATTCAAAAAATAATTCAAGAGAACACAAGATAGACGTATTTAGCATATATACCTATGTTCATTTTTGTAATTTGTCTATATCAAAATGATAATGATTATAAACAATCACAAAATCACACCTGACCGTATTGCATATTTAAACTTCTGTCTTTTTATGTGCCTTTTAAACCTTCTTCCCTTCTCTATCTCTGTCTGTTTCTCTGTCTCTGCCTCTGTCTGTCTCTGTATATGTCTCTCTGTGTTTCTCTGTCTCTGCCTCTGTCTTTCACACACACACACACACACACACACACACAGAGAACTGGCATCATACTCTAGCTTGTCACAAAAGCAGTTGTAAAGGCACTAGGAAACAAGAGTATTGGCACTTTAAGTCAAGTGGGACCCAATGTGTGGTGACTTTTGGAAACCTTAAATGGAATATGGAACCACTGAATTTAATAAACGTATCTTTTGATACAAGGAACATTTAGCACACAGATAGAAATGTCTTTGAGCATGCTATTATTCTTGCTCTCCTAAGGTCAGAAAAGGGCATAATCTTCTCATAGTGTTTCCAGAGCACTGTGGATTTCCTTGACAAAAGGGAACTGGCTAAGCCGCAGAGCACCTCAGTGGGGATGGCATTATTTTCAGAGGAGAAAGCACAGAAAGCTTAAGTGATTTGCTCAAGGTCAAGAATAAATGAGGAGGGCCAGCTAGGTGATGCAGTGGATAGGGCACTGGCCCTAAAGTCAGGAGGACAGGAGTTCTAATCTAACCCTAGACACTTGACACTTTCTAGCTGTGGGACCCTGGGCAAGTCAATTAATCCCAATTGACCCACAAAACCAAACCATACCAAAAAATAGATGAGGAAATATATGACTTCCATTTTCTTGTCTTAATTGCTCTTTAGTACTCCTTCTCTGTGTAATACACTCTACTTATGATGTGGTTTATCTAGAATTATAGGAGAAAAAACCCAACAGAACCGAGGTCCTTTTCTCCAGCCCAAACTGACTATGCATTGTGGGTACGGATATGAGTAGGCCAGCTTTTAAGGCAACATCAAACAGAGCAAGTGAATATTTGCCTCGGAGAGAGAAATGAACCCTTTAAAAAGGGAGCAGAAACTACAGTGAACATCACAGTGAGTCACACAACGCGAGCACCTTTGAACATCAACAGATTTAGACTGAATAAGGGTCACATATGACCTTTTTCAATGAGCGGTAGAACACATAGGTGGTAATCCACAGAGAAAAGAAGGGTGAACTGTGAGCTCCATTGAAATTCACCCCTATTCCCAATACCACCATTCTCTTCCAAAAATTCCAGTTTGGGAAACCTTTGCTTTAGAAACAAAAACTCCGCTAGAGATGAAAGACTTTTTGATTATGAGATTACCAGTCCTGAAGTAATGAAAGGAGTCGGCTCTCTGCTTGGACTTCTTGGCTTTATTTTACTCTCCTTATTATGGTTATTTGTGCACACCTCCTCCTTCTAAGATATACGCTTCTCGAGAGCTTTGCTTTAGAGGGTACTGGGTACTTTAAAAATGTTAATTTAGTTGAATTGAAAGAGATAACAACTACTACTGCTTATACAGAATGTTATCATTTCTAAAGTGCTTTCCTATGGAATCACAAGTAGCAATTTTGGTTCCTAAGAGAAGCATGTAAAACATGCCTTGGACAAAAGTACCATTCCTATCTTGTGTAACTAACAGTGAAATATGTCCTTAAATAAACTTTGTAATTCAGGATGTGAAAACCACACATCATTTCTAACTTTTAAGCACTCCTGTCTACACTTTGTCTACACTCTACATTTCAGTGCCCTTGAGTAAAGCCCTAGTTAACTCACTTTAGTTCCAGCTCTGTTTCCCTTATTCTCAGCTGTGTGAGGTAGCTACTACAATTATTATTATCCCTGTTTTACAGGTGCAGAAATAGATTCGAAATGGCAAAATTAATAGTGGCTTGATCCTGGGTAAATAAATATTTGAGTTGGGACACTAACCCAGCACTTCTGACTGTTTAATTTACATTAGGAAGCAAAATTCTAGCCCAAATAAATGATTGTTAAATCAGCCTTGGGTTTTGGTTATACATATATGTATATGTATGTGTATTAAATTAAAAGGCATGTGTTTTAAATATATACACATATGTATATAGAATATTGAATGTAACTACAAAAGCACATCTTATAAAGATCTCAAGAGAGATACTTGTAGTAGGTAACATATACACATGGAACCTACAGTGTGCTAGGCACTGAGAATGCAATTACAAAGAATGAAATAATCTTGACCCACAAGCAGCATGCAACCCAATGAGGAAGGCAACAAGTATAGCTATAAATTTATATAGCATAATATAGTTATATGCATATATAAATATATAGTAATGTGCATATAAATATACAGCATATAGGATGGTATATTAACAATAGTATATAAATATTATTATATTGTAGTATGTAATAGTATATTAATAATAATGATACATAAATATATGCATACAACTATGTGCTATATGTATACACTTGTATATGCATTTGTAATGTATAGAGTTTTATATGTATTATATAACTATATAGAGTTGTTTATATATACACATTTATAGGTATACATGATACTTTGCTGGCTAACCATTTAATAACATATGCATATGAATATATATGCATATATATAACTTTTTATACATGTATGTAATATGCATAAAGAATGATATCTATAGAGTACTTCACATGCAAACACTATATATATATTTATATATGTATACATATATATAACTCTATGTGCAGAGGGTTATATATAACTATATTTAAACTATATACATTTATAACTATATTTTTCTTATATGAATTTTGATGTATATATATATACACATTCTATATAACTCTATATAGTGAGAATTTTTAATATATACCTATATACACATATCTATCTGGAGGTGTGTGTATATTATATATATATATATAATATGATAATTTGTTATCTAACCATTTAGTATCATATGATTGTTATTAATATACATGTATCTATGTATGACTATTTTATACATGTGCATATCAGATAGGCATACAATAGCAGAAATAGGAACTATATCTGTGATTTCATTGTTACGGAGAACTCTCAAATAAAAAACTCCCTCTACTAAGACAATTCAGCATCTTCTCTGAAATATAATTTCAGAAAGTTGCTGGGAGTTTAAGTAAGTTTCCCAGGGTCAAACAGCCAGTATGTACCAGAGGTAAGGCTTGAACTAAAAGTTGTCTTGTCTCTGAGGCCACCTCTCCATCCGTTGCACCCCACTGGTCTCTGCAAAGCATGAATATAGTACTATTTTATGCTTCCTTATTGGCTTACTGTTGACTCTCCTGAGCTTTGTGAAAGATGTCCACATAGCCCCAAATCTATGCCGTTTATAAAAAACTTGCAAGACCAACCATGGGCTGGGCCAGCTTTCCTCTTCCATTTCCTTAACCTACTATAATGCCCAGACTCAAACGTATAGATTTATAAATGGAGAAGAAGAATAGCCATATCTCCCCACCAATTAAAACACTGTAAGGTTCAAAGCAGAGATTAAGAAGCAAAAAACCCCTGAAAATAAGTCCTCAATTACTTTAGAGAACTATAAAAAATAGTAACAATTCATTTGGAAGAACAAAAAGTCCTGAATATCAAGGCAATTAATGAAAAGAAAGGTTAGGGAAGGTGGCCTAGCCATACCAGATATTAATCTCTATTATAAAGCAGCAGTCCTCAAAACTGCCTGGTACTGGCTAAGGAATAGAGTAGTGGATCAACGGAATAGATTGGGTACAAAAGACTCAGTAGTCAACAACTATAGTAATATATTGTTTGATAAACCCACAGACCCCAGTTTCTGGGCTAAAAATTCACTATTTGACAAAAACTACTGGGAAAATCAGAATATAGTATGGCAGAAACTGGGCGTAGACCATTATCTAATGCCATACGTGAAAGTCAAGTCTAAATGGATCCACGATCTAGATATAAAGGCTGATACTGTAAATAATCTGGAGAAGCAAGCAATAGTGTACCTGTCAGATTTATGGAGTAAGGAACACTTTATGACCAAAGAAGGGTTGGAGAGCATTATAAAATGCAAAATGGATAATTTTGATTACATCAATTTGAAAAGTTTCTGTACAAATAAAGCCAATGTAACCAAGATTAAGAGAGAAGTGGGAAATTGGGAAAGAATATTTATAACCAGTGTCTCTGATAAAGGCCTCATTTCTAAAATATACAGGGAATTAAATAAAATAAAATTTACAAGCATGCCAGTCATTCCCCAATTGATAAGTGGTCAAAGGATATGAACAGGCAATTTACAGAGGTAGAAATTAAAGATATCTTTAAGCATGTGGGAAAATGCTCTAAATCACTATTGATTTGTGACATGCAAATCAAAACAACTTTGAGGTACCACATCTCACCAGTCAAATTGGCTAAGATGACAAAACAGCAAAATGACAAGTGCTGGAGAGGATGTGGAAAAATTGGAACTCTAATGCATTGTTGGTGGAGCTGT
>CM053599.1:146560976-146574824 GCA_028646575.1 Pseudocheirus occidentalis
ACATTTTGTTTCTGAGTTCTTTCAGTGAGAAGGGGTTTGTTGTTTTCAGGGGTACATCATGTGGATATTCCTAAGGGTCATCCAAAAAGGGAAGCAGTAGGGAGCAGAAGCTTGTCCCAGGCTATCTCCCTGATCCTACCTGCAAGTTCTGTGAAGCCCAAAAGCATGTTTCTCTCATTGTCAAAAGGTTTTAGAACCAAATGACCTCTGCTTTAGAACTGGTCCCAGTTTTTTCTAGCTATGTGATCCTGGACAAATTATTTAACCTCTCTGGTCTCTGTTCCCTTATGTGTAAAGGGTAGCTAGGTGGTACAATCCATAAAGTGCTGGGCCTGTAGCCAGGAAGACTCATCTTCCTGAGTTCAAATCTATCTTCAGACACTAACTGTGTGACCCTGGGCAAGTCACTTAACTCTGTTTGCTTTAGTTTCCTCATCCATGAAATGAGGTGGGGAAGGAAATGGCGAACTACTCTAGTATCTTTGCCAAGAAAACCCCAAATGGTGTCATGAAGAGTCAGAAACAACTGAAATGATTAAACAGCTACAATCCAACTACTTCATAGGCCTGTTGTAAGGAAAACATTTAGCAAAGCTTGGCCTCCCCTCCCCTACCCATATATCCTGTGACTCAGCACCATTCCCATCCCTGCTACTCAGACATTCCAGATCTCACCTTGAGGCAGTTTCACTGGCCATCCTATATGCCAGCAATGCTTTCTCTTGTTTTTTCCTCCTGGTTTCCTCTCATAGGTTCCCAAAGCCAGCAATATTGTCCTGGGGGAAAAGGGGGTGGGGGGTATGAGAACAATCCAGGAAAGCAGTAGTAGCCTCTGGTGCAATTGGAGAGTGTTGAATAAAAATAAGGGAGTGGTGGAAGCATAAGGAAAGAAGATGTGAAAAATTTGAAAAACTGTCCATACATGTTTCATCTGTTGTGTAACAGAGTTAAAGTTGTAGTGATTACATTATTTTCCAAATAAACATGCAAAATGCAAGTTATCTGTAATCTACATATAATTTGCACACAGTAATATAATATATAATACATGTATATCTCACATATGTATATATACCAAATAATATATATAGTAATTATGTATGTCAAGTTCACTGACAGGTCTTAACAAGTAAGTGTTGGCAGACAAGCATGTCATGCATTGTAGTGAAGTCCAGCATGCATCAACAGGAATATGTACATGTAATGACTTGATTACAATATAGTACCATATGGCTACATGATGCAATATCACATCATTAAAACTACAATGCAGGAAAAAATCTACACATTTACAATAAATTATTAAATTTAAGATGCATCATTTTAAAAAAATTATATATTTTTAATGACACAAATTTCAAAAAAGCAAACATGTTAAAGTGTCAAAGAAAGTAGATTTCCAGGAAGGTGCTGAGTAATTTCTTTTTAATCGGGTGATAGGAGAAATAAGTTTGGGAACCTTTGGTCCAAATCCTTGAGAAAATCCAGTCTTGTAGCCTTTCCTGATACTGGTGCCATCCCTCTGTTGACTATTTTCTATATATTCTGCATAGACCTTGTTTGTATATAGTTGTTTACATGTTGTCTTCTCTGTGAAGCTGTGAGTTTCTTGGGGGACTGAAGCAGACTTTTGCCTCTCTTCATGTCCCCAGCACTTAACACAGTGCCTAGAGAAAGAATAAATATTGATTGACTCACTTACTAAGATGGCACTATTATTTGGGGGACTTAAAGAATTGTTTTTCTCACTTGCATGGAAATAGCCAAGAAACCTTAAAACTACCATGCAATATGGTGGATTGTCTAGATTTGATTAAATTTATCTGATGCTATTCTCAGTAGAAAAGAAGCAACAGCCAAAAGCTTAAGAGCAATTTGTGTCATCAGCAAAGGTTTATGTTCAATCTGGACACCAAGAAAGGAGAAAACTGATCGGTACTGTACAAGATGAAAGGCAAGCCAACAATATTGGAGAAACGCTTAAGGCTCAGAAAACACAGATAGGGAACCATTGGCAAATCAATTCAGTTGATTAACAAATAGGCTGAGAGAAGATTTCTTGTGTATAGATAAACAAAGAGACAGAAGGTAGGCTTCAGAATTAATTTTATCTGGGTCTTTGATTTGACAGAAAAAAAATCCAAAGTTCCCAGGAGTATATAAGCTATTGCTGGCATAGATTACAAAGTGAATTTATGCAGTTTGAGACAGTATATTACAGGGCAGGGATTGCATGAAAATTCTGTACTGTGGAAGATTGCATTATTTAAAAAAAATAACAATGGGTTTAAAAAAAAAGCTCCGGACAAAGAAGTCTCCACTTGGATTGTTTTAGGAATAGACCAGGTTTGAAACCCTGTAACATTGAACAAATGAGCCTTAGAACAGTTCAGGGTCTGTTTAAATATAGCATTATTTAATGCTATATTTTAAAATTAGTGGTATATTTTGGATTGTAAAAGAAAAGAGTGGGAAGATGTGAAGTCCCATCATGTATTATAACTGTCATTTAACAATTATTTATTATTAGCAGACCTATAATTTTCTGGTAATTGGGGAAATAAATTGGCTCTTTACTGCACCCCATGTTTTCTTGCATTATGATGTCATGGAAAGAACACTGGGCTGGGAGGAATTTCAAGTAAGTTCCGATCTCAGCTGTAACACTTAAAAACCTTAGAAAGTCACAACTTCAAAGTCAAAGAAATAAATGAATAAATGAAGAATTATGATGAAGACTTAGAACAGGGGGTTCTTCACCTCACATCTGTGAACTTTCAGAAACATATATTTTCATATATCATTTCAATATATTGGTTTCTTTGGTTTTATACACTTAAAAAGTTATTCTGAGGAGTCCATAGGCTTAACCAGACTGCCAAAAAGGTTCATGTGATGGTACATGATAGGGAGAGCCAATTGTTAAAATTTCAGTGTGAGCATTTTCACCTTGGAAATCAGCAACCATTGAAAATTAGGGCTTGATTTATTGTTTTATTGATTATCTAGACTTAAGAAAGTGATGGAGAAAATGTTAAAATTTCAGATTAAGTTTAAAAGTGTGTCCTTAGTACATACCCCACCTCCTACCCAGTTGTTAAACATTTACCAGTAGACCTCTGGGTCCATGACACAAAATAAGGTAAAGAACCCTTGATTTGGAAGGAGTAATAAAATAAATTGCTCTGATATAATATGTTTGTATTGGTTTGGTTTTTTTTTTTTTGAGGGGAGAAGGTAAGGCAATTGGGGTTAAGTGACTTGCTCAAGGTCACACAGTGTCAAGTGTCTGAGGCTGGATTTGAACTCAGGTCCTCCTGACTCCAGGGCCGGTGCTCTATTCACTGTGCCACATAGATGCCCCAATCAGATGCAATATGATAGCAAAGGGTCTGTCACATAAGTGGGCATCTAATAAATGTTTACTTATTGATACTTTTAGACATTGACTAAAGTGTAAATGGTTAATAATCAGGCTTAGTTAGTTGCATTATTGATGATCGACAAGGTACAGCATGGAGTCCTGAAGTCCTACAGCCTTCTCAGTGGGATACCTAATTAATCTCCTATTAAGTATTCCTGGGATACTTCTGGACCACCAGGGTAAGATGGTAACAGATGTTCTCCACAATTACCTGTTCGATTGTGTCCAATTCTTTGTGATCCCATTTGGGGTTTTTTTTGGCAAAGATACAGGAGTGGTTTGCCATTTCCTTCTCCAGCTCATTTTACAGATGAGGGAACTGAGGCAAACAAGATTAAGTGACTTGCCCAGGGTCACTGCTACCTAGTTACTGAGGCCAGATATGAACTCAGGAAGATGATTCTTCCTGACTTCAGGGCCAGCACTCTATCCACTGTGCTGCCTTTATAGCCAGCCCAAAGGTCAATCTAGATGTATAGTTAAGGGTTCATAAAAATCCTCATAGACAAGAGACTTTGTAGTGTTCCATGGCATGAAGATTCAGAGAATCATAAAACTTAGAGCTGGAAAAAAACCTTAAAGATGATTTAGCTCAGTATCCTCATTCTCAGCTTATAAATGAGGAAAGAGAATCGCTTAATTTTAAGCAATTAATCAGTAGACGTTTGTTAAACTTCTGTTGTATCACAGGGTCTGAGATATAGGTGCTGGGGAGGAAAGGACAAAAAACACGTCTTTGCTTCAAGGAACTTCCATTTTATCGACAGAGCATGAACATATATAAGTATACATCGACCATGTACACAGTGAATAAAAGGTAATTGGGAGGGGGATTGCAGCTGAGGAGATCAAGAAAGGCCTTTGCTAGAAGGTGTCATGTCAGCTGGGTTTAGAAGGAACCTAGGGAATCTAAGAGGTAGAGAAAAGAGGTAAAGCATTCTAGGCACCAGAGGACAGCCAGGGTTGTAAAGGAAACTGTGAGTTGGGATTATGTAAGCCTTGATTTCCTTTTAAGTATGTAATAAATCCATTGTGGGAAAAAAAAGAAAAAGAAAAAAAGGGAAAAAAATCCATTGTGAAAAGTTCAAAACTTCCTGCTTGTCTGTGACCCATTCTGGCCTTCCTTCTGTTCTCTTTTATGCATTTCAAAAACAGTAGGGCTTGATTTACTGTTTTTTTTTATTTCTAGACTTGAGAAAGTGATGGAGAAAATGTTAATATGGTAGATTAAACTTAAAAGTGTGTCCTAGGTACATGCCCCCTTGAGAACTGATTGTTAAACATTTACTAGCAGACCCCTGCGTCAGGTAAAGAGCTCCTGATTTGGAGGGAGGAGTTGAAAATATTCCTCTGATACAATATGATAACACAGTGTCTGGCACACAAGTAGGCTTCCCCCTTCCTTTCTTTCCTCCTTCTCCCTGCCTTTCCTTCCTTCCTTCCTTTCCTCCCTCCCTCAGTCTTTCCTTTTGTTTTGTTTTCTTTCTTTTTATTCTATAACCCTATTACTAATTTTCCTTCCCTCCTCATTTCCCCCTCCTAATATAAGAAAAAAAGAAGAGGAAAATCTTTATAACAAATGTATATTTGTTATATATTATATATAATATTATATAATGTATGTATATATTATATATAATATTATAATATTATATGTAATATAATATTACATGTAATATAAATGTTTAATAATATAATAATAGCATATATTATATAATCATATATAATATATTATATACAATTATAATATATAACAAAAATCTATAGTATAGTATATAATGATATATGTAATAATGTTGTATGGAATATAATGTGGCATAATATTATATATTGTATTATGTGACAGGATATGAGATGATATTATATGATACAATATGATATGATGTCATGTCATATCATATATTATGTTATATATTATATATAATAATATATTACATTACATAGAATATATATCATATTATATTATATTAACAAATGTACATGTCAAGAAAAACAAATCCCTACTTTTGCTGGTCTCTAACACGATGGTTACTAATTGTATTGATCAGAGTTCTTGTTCTTTCAGAGTTTTTTCTCTTTATGACATTGTTGTTCTTGTGTTAATTGTTCTCATGTTTCTGCTCATTTCATTCTATTCCAGGTCACATGGTTTCTCAGAAACCATCCCTTTCATCTTGTGCCATAATATTCCATTACACAATTAGTCTAGCTCTTCTCTAATTGATGAGCAGTCCCAGTTGTTTCCAAGTAACAAACAGAGCTACTAGAAATATTTTTGTACCTATGGGTCCTTTTGTTTTTCTTTCATCTCTTTAGGGTATGAGCCTAACCATAGTATTGCTAGGTCAAGGACAATGAACATTTTATTAAATTTGAGGGCATAGTTCTAACTTGCTTTCCTGAATGGCAAAACTTACACATGGCTCCATTAAATAGTGCATTGGAATAATTTTGAGCATTGGACATTTTAAGATGATATACAACCCATTGTAGTAGAAAGAATAATGGACTTAAACTTAGGTCCTCTGACTTACAAGTTGGGGTTTTCAATCCTTAGTATAACTGTCTAATCTCAAATAAGTTTCTTTACCCCCGAGTCTCAGTTTCCCAATTTGTAAAATAGGAGCACTGATTACTTCACTTTGTGTATTACTATATTATGGTAAATATTACTATATTATGCTAAAAGTACTTTGTAAACGCTGAAGTGCCATATAAGTATAAGCTCTGACAGTTAACTGTATCTCTGTCACTTGAAAACAGCAGCAAATGGGGACATTAGTCCTGCCAGGATTGCTGTTGGTTGTCCTTTGTTCTCAAAGAAGACCATGACATCAGGAAAGTGATGCCATGACTTACAAGTTAATTGGATTTAAGAGGAGGGCTGTACAAAGCCACCAGCTTGACTTTCTCCTCCAGAGCCATCTGGGTCCAGGGACAAGATATAGATCAGGACAACAGGAGATGGTCCCCACTCCTCCCAGGAACTGTTTACAAGAAGGCAGAAGCCACATGCTTGGTGTGAGGGAGCAGAGACTTGATCTTCCCCCTTGCTTTCTCATTCCTATCAACCCCAGTAACTTTCTTGCACATTAGCAGCATTGCAAAGGGAGAGGAAGTTTGTCTTTAGCCTTACAGGAGAACTGAAAAGGAAGGCAGTATTCTTGGCATGAGAAGCATTCTCTCTACAGAGAGCTAGCCCTAGGACCTTGGAGAATCTCTCTGAAATCATGACAGAGAAATTGATTTGACTTCTTTATGGACCTTAGTAATAATATTAATAATAGTTTATGTCTACAGAATGCTTGATAGCTATAAATTTCTATTCAGATCTTCCTCAGATGTTTTAAGTTGTGACACACAACTACAAACCTAGATTCTTTTTGTTGTTAGTTATTTTGTATTTAAAATTTATTTATTTTTAGTTTGCGACATTCATTTCCACAAGAATTTGAGTTCCATATTTTCTCCCCATCTTTCCCCTACCCCTCACACCAAGATGGCAACCATACTGAATATCCCTTACTTTCTTGTAGGGCAAGATGGATTTCTATATCCCATTATCTATATATCTTATTTCCCAGTTGCATGTAAAAACAATCTTTTAACATTTGTTTTAAAATTTTGAGTTCCAGATTCTGTCCCTTCTGCCCTTCTTACCCACTCCCACTGAGAAGACAAGCAATTCAATATAGATTATACATGAATAATACAAGCCTAGATTCTTTTTTTTTCTTTTTGGAGGGGGAAGGCAGGGCAGAGTTGGGACTAAGCGACTTGCCCAAGGTCACATGGCTAGTAAGTGTTAAGTGTCTGAGGTCATATTTAAACTCAGGTCCTCCTGACTCCAGGGTCAGTGTCACTGTGCCACCTAGCTACCCCAAGCCTAGATTCTTAAAAATTAATTTGGCTTTTGTAGTTCCTACCAAGCTGGAAAGACCATGAGTGAGGGCTCAATGAAAGACAATGTGTCATTGCCCAAGGACCAGTTTAACTAAGTCCAGAAAGTTTAATCTCCTGAGAGCTGGTGACCCTGGTTTCTGAAGTAAGTCTAGGAGGATAGGTTATAGTACATTGACACAAATTAAATTATGGGTCCTAGAAATATTGCGATATGTTGGGTCACAGAGTACTTGAGCTTCACAATAACCCTGTGAGGTAGGTAGTACAAGTGCAATTATTGTTCTCATTTCACAGATGAGGAATCCTAAGACTCCAAGAGTCTGAGGGTCTTGCCTTTTCAGTGACTACCTATGGCCTCTAGATTAATTACAGCCTCCTCAACCTGGCCCTTAGAGCTTTCCACTAGTCAAGTCAAATCACCAAGCATTATTAAGCACTTATTATGTGTCCAGCACCGTGCTAAGTCATGGGAATACATAAAGAAAAAACACGTGATTCCTACCCTCAAAGAGCCAACATTCTAATGGGTGAGACAGCCTGAAATCAAATTTGCATATAAGATATATAGAGGGTCAATGGGAGATAGTCTCAGGGGGAAGGCCTGAGCAGCGGGGCAAGGCAAGGCAAGACTGGGAAGGGCCTCTTGACAGAAGGTAGAATTTGAACAGAATCTTAATGGAAATTAGGAGAGCTAAAAGGAAGAGATGAAGAGGGAGAGCATTGGAGCTGTGAGGGACAGCCAGAGAAAGGACACAGTCAGGAGATGGAGAAGGGTATACAAGGAACATCAAGAAGATTGTGGAATAAGCTGATTCTTCAATCTCCCTTCCTTCTATAACATCCACAATCCACCTTCCTCTATTACTCTCACTCATACACTGCTGTTCTCACTCAGCTGTTTACTAGCTCTTCCCTGAATTTGAAATTCCCATATCCCGTCTCCGTGCTTTTGCAAAAGCTTAGCTCAGGTCTTTAGGAAGTTTTTCTTCATGCCCATTGTGGATAATGCTTTTTTCCTCCTCAAATAAGTTTGTATTGATTTGTGTGTATATGACTTGTATCTCTGAGAAGAATGGAAGAATCCATTTCATTTTTCCCTTTGTATTTATTCCTATTGCCTATTACAGTATCTTGCACATACATTTATCACACAGTTAATAAATGACAGAACTGGAATGTGAACTCAGTCTTTTTACTACAAGCCCAACGGGGTTTTTTGGAGGGGGGGGAAAGGCAAGGCAATTGGGTTTAAGTGATTTACCCAAGGTCACACAGCTAATTAAGTGTCAAGTGTCTGAGGCTGGATTTGAACTCAGGTCCTTCTGACTCCAGGGCTGGTGCTCTATTCACTGTGCCACAAGGCAATGTTTTTTATACTATATTGACTCAGTTTCTTAACACTGAAATCCTTGTCAACATCTGTAGCAATAGTGGGCATACTGGAAGTAGAAAAATTATAATAAGCTCCTATTTATGAAGAATCTAGAAGACCAGAAATATCAGATAACTCTTTCCTTATACCTTTAACCAGAAAGATTCAGATCAGACAAAGTTAATTAGAAATTTATCCAAAATTTAAAACAATGTCAATAATAATTTCAAGGGTATATAATAGTGTGATTCATCCTAATTTATACCTTCTATAAATTCTCTGCATGAGAATACATATTCATAATACTGACCTTAAGGTCCTATAAGATTCCAGAATATCTTCTGAGTCATCTGAAAAAGATTAATGTTTAGTACAGTTTATCTTAAGTACTATATTATTTTCTTTTAAATATGGTTCACAAAATGGAAAATGTGTTAGATTTGGGAGGATCTGGGTTTGATTCCCAGCTCTGCCACTTAGTAACAACATACCTTAGACAACTCGCCTAACCTCAGTGTGACTCAGTTTCCTTGTCTGTAAAATTAAGGGAGGTTAGACTAGATGATCTCTTAGGCCCCTTCCAGTTTTAGATTGCATGAATATTTATTACCACTATTAGCACATAGTTAATATGCAGTGTAGACAAAATACCATTCTCCATCCTGGTTAAAAGAAGACATATAGTACATAATAACTATCTCTTCAGTATTTAAAAAAAACTCACTGATTTCATCCATGTGGGTACTTCTTCCACCACTATAAACCACAATCCACTCTACTCTTAGCAGATAATCTATGCCAGTTATAGTGGCTAAAAATATTTATCAATGGAGGGGGAAGGGAGGGAGAAGAGGTGTGAATCATTTGGTAATGAGCCTCTCCCGACAACTCCTCAGTTGATAGATGTCACTAGGTCCATAGCTGATGCCTTTCAACCTTGGAGGACCCAGCAGAACTTACGGTCCACTGGCCTAGCCTTCAAGATCTGCAGGGTCACCTTCAAGCTATAATGTAGCATCAAAACAGAACTTTATTATTATTGCTCAGAAGCAATGGGGCACAGTGGATGGAGTGCTGGATTTGGAATTGGGAAGACCTGAGTTCAGATCTCTTTCTATGGCATTTAGTTTCATGACTATTGACTATAGACAAGTAATTTTGCCTATCTGAGGTTTTATATATTTGTCTGTAAAATGGGACTAAAAGCAACTGTAATGTCTACCTCATAGGTTTGCTTTAAGGTTAAAATTAATATGTATAGCCCTTTGCAAGCCTCATAAAAATACAGTGTCCCAAAAATCTTAGTGCAGTTTTAAGTATTAATAGCTTAAAAGCTTTTAAGTTTTAAATTTACTTCGTGAAGACTTTGGGGACACCCTGTATCTAAATGACAATTATTATGTAAATTAATGTGCTTCCAGCAACTTCCTGGGACTTATCTTCTAAATCATAGATAGCTTAGAGCTTCCATACAAATTAGTGGAAGAAGTTCCCCAGGAGTTTCCCAGGCTAACAATAGCCATAAAATCTTAGCTATTCATGATAATTAGTCAATAAGAATTGAATAAGTGCTTATTTTGTGGAAATTACTGTACTCAGCACTAGGGATAAAAAGAGAAAGAGGGAAAAAAAGACCTTGAGGAGATTCCATCCTTCATTTTCAAAGAGGAGCAGTAACATCATGGGGTAATGTATTGATTTGCCGGTGAATTGGAGTTAAGTGAGGCAGAATTGCATAAAGTTATCAGTCTCACTCTTTTTCTGAGTCATCAAAGTCCAGTAGCCTGACAAAAGTCAAGACAACTAGCCATGCCCCAGGATGCAGTAGACTACCTTCAGTTGCCTTTTGTGGTTATTGGAACAAATTATTCTCATCTGCCCATTCTGCCGAGGAAAGTATTCACATGGTTAGGGTAGATATCCCCCTCACTAACCAACAGGTATGAGGCCTGTTGGTTACCCTTACCCTGTTTTAGTCCAGGTGCCAAGACAGTTTACCAGGGTGTAGCTACTGCACATACTACAGCTTCTTGGAGCCATGGGTGAGAGTTGCATAAAGGTGGACACCAAAGGTAGATTAGCAACCCTGAAAAGAGCTTGGCAAGCCCTCACACCGGAGGTATAATCCTCTCTGAATACCTCCACACAACATATATATAGGGTGAATACAAAATAATCTTCCAGAAGGCTTATAGAATATAAGGCTGCTAATGTTTGAAATACTGAAGACACACACATTATTATATACAATAAATTTATATATAGTAAATTCTTTTTAAACCAGATAAGGAAATTGTGCATACATATTTATGGGTATGCATATATACATATATACACATACACATATATGCATACATGTTACATATATGTTTATACACTATACATGAAATATATCTCTTTCTCTGTAGAGCAGCAGTTCTCAACCTCTGGGTTATGCTCAATTTGTAACAATGGAAATACATCCTGCATATCAGATATTTACATTACAATTCATAACAGTAGCAAAATTACAGTTATGAAGTAGCAATGAAAATAATTTTATAGTTGGGGGGTCACCACAACATGAAGAATCGTATTAAAGGGTCACGGTTGAGAACCATTGCTCTAGAGCCATATAGTAATTCAGTATTTTCCAGGTACTTTCTTTATAACAACCTGGTAAGGTAGGTAATGCGTTTTTTTGCTTATTTTACAATGGGGAAACTGAGTCACGGAGAGCTAAAGATGACTCTTGGGGCTGCTGTGAGGACCGAATGAGATGATATGTGTAAGGGGTTTTATAAAATCTGAAGTGCTTTAGAAATATTAGCAATTATGATCTACCATCACATAGCTCCTGGCCTAAGTAGTACTAGAACTGAGACTCAAATTCTGTTATCTTCTTTATTCAAGCTCTAGTCCAGTCGCAGTTATGTTACTTCAGGAAGAGGTTTTTTTAGGCAAAGTAGTGTTGTACTGCCCTCCTCCCCCGACCCTACCCCTTAAAAGAACAACTAGAGAACCTTATCGTGAGAGAAAGGTAAAAAAAATTAATTTTGCTACTTGGTCATTGGAAAGAGCCTGGCTTATGGTAGGAGTATTAGATGGGCTAAGGAAGAATAAGTTCTTTCCAGACTTAGGCACCCATCAACACAGAGTTAAATAGGGCAATGGTTTCACTGACTTAAAGCAGAGCTCATTTTTACTTGCAGTACTTGTACATCTTGTGCTTCCAGAGCCCTGAATATTTGCAATTAAGTGTCTTGCTTTAGAAACAAAAATAGAGCTGGTCGATTTTATTTCAGAATCAGCATTTCTCACGTAGGGGTGTAGAATGAGCCTGAATTTACATCAGATGTCTTCTTTCCCCATCCCCAACTCTCAAACTCAATTCTGCCACCTAGGTTGACTGCTGGAACTTGGTGGCTTGGCAACTAGAGACTCCATTTCAGTTCTTTTGGATAATTGATGTTTCCTTTCCAACTCTTATTATTCCTCTCCTTTTGAATTTGAATAGTATATTTGCAAGATGCTTCCTTTAGTGCCCAAGAGAATGTTTACTCTCTGGAGTAGAAACATGAAAAGTTGTCAGAAACAGATTGTTCTCTAAAAATAACCACTTTGGCCTATCCTTTAAACTAGATGTCATGGCTCAAAGACCTAGGAGAGCTGGATGTGGAGAGGAGGAAAACAAAAAACAGGGACTACTTTCCCTGTGAAATTGTGAAACCCCAGGCCTCTTCATGAGCTGTAATAGAAAAAATGTGAAATGGCAGAGCCAGGGTTGTTTCTTTAGCATAAAAAATAGATGAAAAAAACTAGGCTACAGAATTGCTTAACTCTTAACATCAATGGAAATTTTATTGCGTAGTGTCTTTGCCTAGGATTAATATATTCTGGGTAGTTAATTTTGGAGGGAGTGATGGGGAAGGGAGGAATGAAGGAAGGCAGAGGACGTACAAGGGTTTGGGGAGTAAGGAATCCCAATTCTTGAATTCTTTTCCTCACTTTGGGGGTGGGGGGCAGGTAGTGTCTTACAACTCAGAGCTAAGAGGGACCTTACAGAGTGTTTAGATTAGACAAACCATCTCATTTTACACAGGAGTGAACGAAGACTCTTTGTGATAGATAGCCAATCATAGGCCTTGTCTCCAATACCACAACACCCACATTATAAGACAATAGCTTCTGCCACCACCACTTTGCCCTGTTGCTGGCATTCCGTGGCCCGGCAAGGTCCTGGCTTCTCCCCATCAGCATTTGGCATCAGCCAGTGAGGATGGCTATAACCTTATCGTGATAGAGACCTTCACTTCAGCCCCTGCTCTTTGGGAAAAAAACAACCCACCCCCATCCAGGTAAGGAGGATGCCCTCCAGATCAGGTTATGGCTAGAGGTGGCAGGCTCAGTGCTATGGGGCAATGGCCAATAGGTGAAAGCCCCACTCCCTCCCCCTTTGGGGTGTTTTTTGTATATTTCTTTGTTTTTGGTAAGAGAATTGCAAGAGAATGAGCAGGCATGGATGGGTCACAATCTGCACATGAAATCTCATCATATGACCCTCTCCCACCTCAAAACTCATTCCTGTTGATGTCCATGACATCAACATCCTTCTGGTCTTCCAAGTTCACATCTTCCCAAATAAAACATTGATCTTTTAACTTACCAATGATCTCTTACCTCCCTCCTCATCCTTGCTGACCTTTCTATTTCACAGGGTTTATCACCCTCTCCTCCTGAACCGCTCTCTTCTCTCTGATTTGTCATGGCAGTATTCCCTCTTGGTCCTCCTCCTACAAGTCTGATTATTCCTTCTTTGTCTCTTTTTCTGGGTCATTCATCCTTATCACACCCTCTAATTGTGGGTTGTCCCTCAAGGTCCTATCCTGGACCCTCTTCTCTTTCTACCTTTTCTCATTTGGTGACCTCATCAACTCCCATGGTTTAATTATGAACTCTATGCAGATTAATCCCAAATCTATAGGTCCAGTCCTAATCTCTCTCCTGAATTCCAGTTCCCCATGACCAACTGCCTATTGGGTATTTTGAAGAGGATTCCCTATAGGCATAACAAACTCAGCATCTCCAAAACAGAACTCATTGGAGCAGCTAGGTGGTGCAGTGAAAAGAGCAGCTAGTTGAATATATGGTATGAGTGAGAATGAGGAAT
>CM053599.1:146575324-146614789 GCA_028646575.1 Pseudocheirus occidentalis
AGTGGGAGAAGACTTGAAGGAGAGGAGACAGGGAGAGACAAAATGGGGTTAATCTTCCCATATAAAAGAGGCAAGGGATAAGTGTCACAACTTTACTTTCATTTACTCTCATTGAATTTGGCTTAGGGAAGGAAAGACATAAACTCTAAACTGAGTATCTTGCCACACAGGAGAGTAGGGGGAAAGGGGATGAGAGGGGGGGTGATGGAGGGAAGGGCAGGGTGGGGGGGGAGGGTTGTGGGAAGCACACACCTCAGTAAAGGGACAGGGACAGGGTAGAGAACAAAACAAGGGGGGGTTCAGGGTAGGAAGGAGCAACATACAATCAGCCTCACACAATATGCCCACCATGGAGATGTCCCACATAATTACACATGTACAGCCTGTATTGAATTGCTGTTCCTTCCGGTGGGAGTGGGTGACAAGGGAGGAATTGCAAGAATCTAGAATTTAAAGCTATACAATCAAAAGCAACTGGGAAATAAGACATACAGGGACGGGGGTAGGGAGACCCTCCCTGCCCTACTAGAAAGTTAGAGGGGTGTTGGAGGAGGACATAAAAGGGAACAGATTGTGGGAGGGGCTTTATGGTGGGATCAGTGTTTTGGGCTTGGGGGTAGGGGAAAGAAGGGGAGAAAATTTGTAACTCAAAACCTTGTGGAAATGAATGATGTAATCAAGAAAATAAATTAAAATTTAAAAAGATGATTAAAAAACATTACACATTGGAAATCTGTAAATCCTACAAAATTAGTTTGATATACTGTTTGGTTGATTGCCTAGCCTTGTGAAAGTGAGAGGAAAAGATGTGATTAATGCAGATCAAACTTAAAAGAGTCATATGTGATGGGGTATGGTCTATACTCATATAGCCATTACTGTTGAGGTCTAGGGCTCTTGGAAACCCTGAAATGCAAGGGTAAAGGGCACAGGTATGCCTTGAAAGAATTTGGCCACTCAAGCCTTCTTTCAGTCCAAGACAAGGTTTACTGTGACACCAACAGAAGCAGACCAGACTCCTACTGAGTCTATGGTATTTGTGCTGTCAATACAACTGGGCCAGATTTTAAGTATCTGAGCAATTGAATGGGGTAAAGATGGACAGTTATATATAGAAAGACTGTGGAAAGATCTGGATGGGATCTAGGGGTAAAAAGTAGGCTGGGGTAGTCCAAAGGTAATAGAAAGAGGTATAGATGGGATTAAAGAGTGGCAAGTACCCTGGGTTGGGCCAGGTACAAACAATGAGGGTCAGTTCAAAGGATTATTGGCTGGGATGGGCTGGGTGCCTCAGGCAAATGCCAGAGATATGGGTTTAGGGACTTTAGGGTGTAGGTCCCAAAGACATGGTCTTTTCCTTTTGGGGATTCAGCATGAATCTCATCCCCATTACTACCATAGTTTTGGCTCTTATCACCTCAGCTTAGACTATTACAATAGTCTTCTATTTAGTTTCCTTTCCTCCATTCTCCCCCTTTTCCAATTCATTCTTTCTCCATACATCTGCCAATGTGATTTTCCTAAGTCTGACTATATCTATACTCCTAAATTTAACCATATCCATTACCAGCATCTATACATCTCTACTCAAAAAACTTCAGCGGCTAGCCTGTGAGATAAATAACAAATTCCTCAACTTGGCAGTTAAAGTTCTTCAACATCTGGTTCCCACCCACTTTCATTCACTATATAACCCAGAGAACTGCCATTTACTGTACACAAAATTCTGTCTCTGTACAGGCTGTCACCCCTTTCTTCTACTTTCTCAGTTTAGACTACTAGAATCCTTAGCTCATTTCAAAGCTTAGCTCTAGGGCTAACATCTATATACGTTCTTTCCTGATCTCCTCAGCAGCTGATATCTCCAACCCCCACCCCAGTTCCATTGAACTTGCTTTGTTATGTGTGTATTTGTATGTACACCAGGCCACGCCCAGGGCATTCTACATGATTCACTCCCTAATTGGTGGAGAGAATATTGATACAACATTATGTGATTCAAAGAGGAGAAGAGCTCATGTGAGAGCTTTGGAGAGGAAAAAATTTTTGTTTTCTTTGAAAGAAACATGTAGTACCACATTCTCTCAGGGTCTAAGACAGAGAGAAAGGGACAGAGACACAGAGAGACACAGAGACAGACAGACACACACACATGCACACACAGAGAAAGAGAGAGACAAACAGACATACAGACAGACTTTGGAAGTTGCAGACATGTAGGGGAAACCAGCTTTTCAACATGCCCCTGATTTCTAGCTCACTTTAGAGACTAGGAAATTTTCTAAAGGGTGAGATCAGAACCTCTCTCATGTTTAAGATAAGATCTCATCTTGCATCCATCCAAAGAGCTCATTCACTTTGTGCATTTTATGGCATATCATAATCTGTATGACTGATTTTTGTTTTCTATCTCCTTGGATAAATGAGTACTTACTATTAACTATTAGCGATGAGTTTCTTTTGTTGTTATAATTGGTCTTTGGTGGGAAGGAGTTAAGCTTATGGATATGTTGGATTTTTTTCTTTTCTTTTTCTTTTTGTAACTAGCATTTGGTAGGAAGGAGTTAAGACTCTGAGTTTAAGCTTGAAATGTCATGTCTGTCACAGAGTTAAATGCTCAATAAATGTTTGCTGAACATGTAATGAATGATAATACAGAATTTGTTAAGTACTTACCTATGACAGGAATTATGCTAAAAGCCAGAGATATAAAATCAAGCAATCAAGAGAGTCTCTGTCCTTGATGTGCTTATATTCTAATGGGAGATGACAGTCCATAAAGGGAACAAGAAAAGGCCCACTAGGGTTTGGCAATGGCTGGAAAGTGATATGGAGGTCTCATCTCAGGCAAGATAAGGAAGAAGCTCAACTATGAAAGCCCAGAATCCTGGGGGGAAACTCCACGTTTAAGTGGAAGGGAGATGAGAATGCTGGTTGGAAAGCAGGTGGAATGGTTTAGTAACAAATAAATGAAAACACACATAGGAAGCTGGAATAAGAGGCTTGAATGGCACATTGATACTCCTGAGATAATGCAGAAACCAGAAGGCAGATGTAACTGACAGGTAGATCTCCTGAGGACAATTCATAGAAAAAATACAGACATGGGCATGTTATATAGGATGAAAAACCAAGGATATTTACATTGCTGGTTGGGGCCCTAATCCTGAAGAAATTACAAATCAATCAGAAAATCAGAAGTACTTGTTTTTTTTCAGCTTTTTGGTTAAGGAGATGCTTTCTTTTTGTGTATATTTGCAGGGGGGGGCGGGAGAGGAGACTTCAAGAAAGAGACCTTGCAAAAGAAATCTATAACTAGAATTTAAAAGAAATAAAGAAATCAGATGTTAAAATTCTGATGGATAATATTTGATAAACAAATCCAAAGTTTACTTCTAATTGTCTGAAGCTCTGAGAGAATTCTTCACTAATTGCCACAGTGCCCCCAATATAAACATGCTGTTAATTTCCCATTTGTCTCAGTAGTGCCTTAGATTTAATTCAGTCTTTAAATGAGGAAAGGCCATTAACTAGGCTGACAGCAGAAGATAAACTACATCATCTGAGACCTACTGGGAAACAGAGAAGACACCCAATGATGGCATGTTGATTGATTGATTCCCTGAATCATATACATTAAGAATCTTTTAAAGATAAAACAATTTAAAAACTCCACATTTAAGAAAATTCATAACCCTGTGTGCATTGACAAAAAGAAGAGAAGTTATACACTTTCAGTGACCTTGCTGCATAAATCAATCATCTACATGGATCATTCAGGTAAAAATATATCAAAATCCCTCCTTTGCCAAATATCTGGGTCAATTTCCATTGTTGCATCAATTGTAAAGATGTAGTCTCAAAGCCACTCCAATGGTATAAAAGGTAATAATGCAGTTTATATAAGTAATAAGCTTCTGCTGTGGAACAGTGTAGTGACAACGAACTCAGTAGGTGCTCAGTAAACATGAACTGGTAATGATAAATTATAATGAAAGAATATCTGTCCTTCTACTCCTATAGTAATAGAGAGCTCATGTTCAATTAAGATCCAGCTTCATTCCTATCTCTTCCACTGCCTTTGACTAGAAAAAAGTACTGAATAAATAATGAACACAAATATTGTTTATTGATTCTCAGCATGTCCCAAAATAACTTTGGGACATGTATTTCTACATAAAGCACCAAACTGTTCAGTTATACATAATCATCTACCCAAGACAGCTTGCTTTCTGCCCTGTGCTACTCTCCTTACCTCACCTCAAATAGCATACTTCCAGACCAAACCTTGAGACCATGGTCTTGACCTCACCCTTTCTAGTTATGTTAACACACTCGGCTTTGGAACTCAACCGTGGGTCTAAGCTGTCTTGAGAGTGAGTGAATATTAACCCACCTAATCCACTATATCTAGATCTATGGTTTTAGAACATATATATGATCTTCATATATATATATATGATCTTCATATATATATATGATCTTCATATATATATATATATATATATATATATATATGTTGACTCTAGGCATTGTGATATATGTGTCCTATGCCACCCTGATCTCCCCTACTCCCAACCAAAGTATTTTCCACATCTTGTTCTTGGAGGGGTGGGAAGGGGAGTCAAATCAATACTAGCATTGAGATGCAACAATTAAGTGCCCTTGGATCCATGCACCATTCTTGTCAGAAACATTTCTTCCATTGCCACTTCTGTGCCTCAGTTTCCTTATCTTTAAAATGAGGGAGATGTTCTCTAAAGTCCCTTCAAGTTTTAAATAAATGATTCCATGCTCCTCTGTCCATTAAGATGTCAGTTCTTGGAGGACAGGGACTTTCGCATTTGTATTCCTAGCACCTGGCACAGTGATTTGAACATAGTAGGCACTTAACAAATGTTTTCAAATAGATTTACTCATTCATTCATTAATCTAGTATTGCCTTATCACAGTAATATATATTATTTCTCTTATGGATCTCATTCTCTAATCTGGATATGATTCTCAGTAAAAAGGACAAATTGCTTGCTTAGACAGAAATTATAAGAGAAATGATCCCTTCATTTTAAAATTTGTGATAAATTAGAGGAAAATTAAGAACAACCTAATCCTAAATATTAGGAGAGAAGATTTCAAAAAATTCAAAGAAATGAAAAGAAGGAATCCATGGATTAAAATTCTATAAGGAAAGTCGTGAACAAAGAAAGATGGGAGGCTTTCAAGAATCAAATTCTGAAGACACAAAAAGACACAATTCTAATAAGGTAGAAAAGAGACTGAGGTAGATGTACAGGAAACTTAAAAACCAATTAATATTTTAAAAAGACACAACAACATGAAAGACATGCTGAGGAATGGAAATAAACGCAAAAAAATTCAAGGAAAAGTCCTTGAAGAATAATCTTAGGATAATGACTAAACCTTAGAATAAGTTCAAGCTGCTGAGAAAAGTTAAGGATAACAAAAAGGAGTGTGTTTTGTTTATAAAACTTTATTGTGGAAGAGAAAAAAGACCACTGGAAGTCTACGAAATAGAAAAGAACCACTTGCAGGTCATGATGTAGAAGGAGCTGTTTTTCAGGTTTTCAGTTGGATTAGATTAGGAGGAGTAGGAAGGAAGGACTAAAGTCATTTTTAACTCAGGTTTCAATGGTTCCATTATTTTATTTTGCCATTTGAACTTTTGGAGGTTGCTTAACTCATGAGTTGATTTTATTTTGAAGTTTGCTTTCAAATATACATACACATGTACATATGCATATATGTATACATACGCGGGTAAAGATATATATACATATATGTAACAATATCTATATATAACAATCTATATATAACAATATGTATATATATTGTATTTCACTGCATAATTGTTGCCACCACATAATCATCACACCCTCTTTTATTTAGTCCAAAAACTGGTTTATAATCTTTCATCCCATAATCATCTGATGGTATAATTCTGTTCATCACACTGCCTAAACAGTAAACGGAGCAGCAATGCATTCACCAGTGACATATGGATATGCATTTATCTGCCATTGTGAGCTGTGAGCCTAGAATTCTCAGTGCACGTGCATTGTCAGTATTCAATTTTAATATATATTCATAAGCATTCTGTGGATCTTAATCTTGCACCAAAGACAGTTGAGTAGTAAATGATTTTTAAGTACTACTGGCACAGTCTTTAAAAGCTTCATATAATGGTTGTACCCACTCTTTTGCAAAAAATTTGGCATAAAGTCTACAATGATTATGTGGTAAAAAATTGTATGTGTAGCTTTCTCCATATATAGGTATTTCTATATGGTCATATATTCATATATGGAGAGCTCTTTCTTTATCCACCCATCTATCCATCTCCATAAAGCCTATTCCAATGCCTCATTGTACCATGAAAGTGATCGATCTTCAGTTTTGGGTGGCCAGGACAACTTGTGCAGATTCTTTGATTTTGGAATGGCTTTTGTCTGACAACCAGCCTAGTTCAGTAGAGAGTTGCTTATTGCCATTAGGTTTCCCAATCAGTGAGGCCCTTTAGGCACTCCTACTTATAGATGATCTAGTACTGAGGGTGTGAAGCCCCTCCAATGTGCCTCCTCTAGATCCATGATTCCAAAGAAATCACCCAGCAATCTATATAGGGAGGGGAAAATCCCAACTAGATTGATGAAAAATGCCTGTTGTCCAGATTATGACATTGAAACGATGAATTAGTACATTGGGATGCATATATTGGATAAACACGGCAAACTGACAATGAGTGGGGCCTATAACAGACTAAAAGGAAGAGAGAAGAGTGTACTTTTGAGAACATGAATAATGTGTTCAATGATCCCAATATGCATTCTAGCACAAAAACCCTTTTTTTTTACACAAACATTTCTTGGTGTTGCCTTATGGTTGCGAATTTTGGAACACCACATCTCTTAAAAATTTAAGTTCTAGGTGATTGGAAGAGCAATGGATAGATACTCATGCTGGCCACCAGTAGACTGCAAGATGTTCACCACAATGACCTACATCAAAGATTTAGTGTAAGGGATTTTATCAATATTATATCCCTTACATGATGATTGGGAAACGAGATGGGTTGAGGGCTAGAAGAAAGACTGAGTATTCCATGGGAACCCATGCAATGTGAGAAAAGACTTAGAGCAGTGGTTCTCAACTTTCCCAATGCTGTGATCCTTGCATGTGGGCGGACCCACCTGGAGACGGATAGAGGAGTGGTGTCTTGGTTCCTAAGACCATTGGAAATATGTGTTTTCTGTTCAACCCCCAAAAGGGTCACAACCCACAGGTTGAGAACCACTGACTTAGAGGAAGGTTTCCAGTAACCTGGGTAAATCCTTTGGGGATGATACATTGGGGGACATGGACAAAAATCACACAGAGTGAGAAGGTTTGGATCTGCACCAGTGAAGGGAATAACAATATTGGTGAGATCAAAGATTCATTGAGGCATTCACTAAGGCCTCCCGTGAAGCCAATGCAACAGTCTAAGAGGCAATCTTGAGGAAAAAGTGTGGCTCTCCCAACGGCATCCTGGGCAGAGATAAATAATAATTTCCCTAATGTTGCTGCTCTCTAATCTACTTTGTGTTGCCCTTCCCCACCTTTAAACCAGTGCTCCAAGCTCCTCCATGACTCTTGTCCCACTCTCTGACATTGTTTACTGAGGACACCAGCTTGTCTGTTTGCCCTTTTAGATCACGACTTAGACTGTAATTCTCTATTCCTTCCCTATTTCTATTCTTACCCCAGGAAAGTTCTCTCCTTCACACCATGTTACTTGTCCTTAGTAACTGTTGGCTCCATCCCTATAAGGAAAGCAAGTATCTGACATAGATGATATAGAAGAACATTTTTTCCCTCCCATGCCCAGCCCAGCTGACATTTTCTACCATTTTGGAGGGTTCAACAACTATTGTTTTTCTTCTCTCAATGTTTTTTGATAACTGAGATGATTTTCAAGTGAGAGGAAGTGTGGTAAGTGTGTATGGGGTGGGAGGAAATAATGACTTTGTAGCTAAAGTCCAAGTCATTTAACCTATCTGGGCCTCAGTTTCCTCATCTGTAAAATGAAGGGGTCAGGCTAGATGGCCTCTAAAGTCCCTTTAGATTCAGAATCTATGATCTCATGATCCAAATGTTCCTATGGCAGCACCAACAGAACTCAGAACCTTTGAGGCAATATCAAATCTGCTAATAGGTGTTGGAAACAATTAACAGGTTTAAATTTTCATGCACAACTAATTAGAAAATTTCTTAAAATTCAGCATGCTATTTTGTATTTGTACTATAAGCAATTTCACACAAGGTACATCTTACACTGATTTAATTATATGGGGAGTAATTGCCACAGTCATTTGAACATGCTAAAATCACTTTCCAAATTAACCCATTTCAGCCATTTTCAACTTTAAGAGCTTACTTTAAAGGCATTTACAAACAGAAGCATTCCAAATCCTTCATACTTAACCCCTTTAAACACATAATGGCTTATGTAGGAAGTCTACTATCTTAGGTCCATTCCCTATGACAATTTGTGATAACTACAAAGAAAACAATCCTGACTCTTTTCTAGAGGAGCTGTGCTTTAAAATATCCCTTTGTATAAAAATGATTCACCCCTAGTAGCCTGAGTTTGGCTTAGCCTGTGTGATAGGAATCACCTTCTGAGTGACACAGTTCCTGCCCCAAACAATCCACTTTGGGACAGTCTTCTCAAGAAACGTGCCAATCACCGGCTTACACGACCCCTCCTCCCCTGCAGACCTTTGTTCTGTTGATACATACAAGGGATCCTCACTAGAGCTTATTGGATACCTTCCAGGAGTTGGCAAGTCATCATATGACTCAGACGTGTCCCTTGTGAAGGAAATGTAAATTCACATCTGTCAAAGTATTTTTTTCACCCCCGGTTTGATGTAGAGCCAAGGTAGTATATTGGAAAGAATGATGGGCTTCCGAGATAGGAGACCTGCGTTCAATGTGTGGCTTCCGCACTTCCTAAATGGCAAGTCACCTTTCTATTCCTTCATCTGCAAAATGGGACTAACAATAAATGCATTACTTAGCCTATAGAAGTGTTCTGAGAAAAAAAATCACTTTATAAACCTTAAAGACCAGAAGGCCAAGTAAGCTGCTATTGCATCAATGTCTTGAGGTCCTTCCACTAATGCAGCTTTCAACCTGGCTACACCTTATGACTTATCTTATAATTTCCGTCTTGCCTAAGTCTCAAAGAGGCACAGTGATTTGCCCTAGTCATGCAGTATCAAGAGACAAGATTTGAACTCAGGTCAGACTGACTCCAAGACCAATATACTATCTAGTATGATAAGCTGCCTTCTCTCATGTTTATTTTTTGGGATGTGATTACACTGCCTACTTTAATTTTGCTTGAACTGGATCTGTGAGTTCACGTGTATATGAAAAACAGTGTATGATCTATCAAGTGCAAATCACCTTCTGCTTTGAAACTTAAAGCTTTAGAGCAGCGGTTCTCAATCTGTGGGTCGCGTCCCCTTTGGGGGTCGAACAACCCTTTCACAGGGGTCACAGGGGTTGCCCAAGACCTTTGGAAAACACATATTTCTAATGGTCTTAAGAACCGAGACACTGATTCTCTATCCGTCTCCAGGCGGGTCTGCCCACATGCAGATATGCCCATATAATGAGTATTAAAGGGTCACAGCATTAGGAAGGTTGAGAATCACAGCTTTAGTGTATCATTTATGGGCACTAAAAAGGTTAAGTGGTTTGCCTAGATCACACAGAGGAAGTATTTTAATCCAGCTCTTCTGGTGTTACTCTGTATGGAGCTGACATATAGTAAGCTCTCAATAAATGATTTTTCATTCACTCATTCTTAATTCAGAGGGCAACTCTGTACCAACTATGGCATTGCTGTCTGTCTCTAACTATGCCTACTACCATCTTTTTTCTATTACTACTTCCAGTTTTTTAAAATATGTGATCATTTTATATTTGAAGAATGGATACCACCATCAACACAAATGAATTTCTTTTTCTCTGGGAATGGGGACAGATGTGCGTTGATTCATATACATATCTATTCTCTTTTCCTTCTCAAAAACAGTAGGAATCTAAGGTGTGGTTAGACAGTTATAGTATTACACACCATGAAGCACTCCAAGTCATACAGACTGGTGTAGGGATTGAACCCAGACCTCAGCTCCATTTGCACCAAGCTCTAATCAACTACATTCATATGATTTACTCTCATTTTAGCAGATCCCTTATCACCAAAAAAGAGTGGGGAGAACTGTGAATACATTTCTTTTGATACTAATATAAATAGGATGAAGGGAAGTACAGATTCATGGAATCTTAGCTTGGGAAAGGACCAAAAAGGTCATCTTGTTCAACATATCTCTAAGTAGGAACCTTTTCTATGACATTCACATGCCAGTGACTTCAAAAGGAATTTTTGGAAACTAACCTTTTTAAATATTCAGGATTTTCTCCCTATCTAGAATGTGAGATCCCTTAAAGGAGAACAAAATGGGATTAAAATCCAGGTCCTCTGGGAGTAGTTAGGTGGTGTAGTAGACAGAATACTGGACCTGAAGTTGGAAGATTCATCTTCCTGAGTTCAAATCTGGCCTCAGACACTTACTAGTTGCGTGACCCTGGGCAAGTCACTTAACCCTGCTTGCCTCAATTCCTCATCTGTTAAAACGATCCGGAGAAGGAGATGGCAAACCACTCCAGTATTTTTGTCAAGAAAACCCCAAATGGGGTCACAAAGAGTCAGATAAGACTGAAAATGACTGAACAACTATCCCTGACTCTAAATCTAGCATTCTTTCCACTGCATCATGCTACTCACAGGATCAAATTAAGTGAGAGGAAATCTTAGTATGAGGAGATGATATGTGAATATACATGTGACACTGAGAAAGCCATTTCTATGTAACTCATTTTACTCAAACTCAGGTAAGATAGTAGAAAAGAAGTATATTTGCCAAAGTGCCTAGTATTGTGGTGAGAAGTTTTTTGGATGCTTTGTCATCTGATCTGAATGAAAAGTCTTTATGCTTCTATCACTAAATACATTAAGTATTATCTTCCAATAATCAGACTTCAACTTAGCCTAAATGACTAATGGTTTATGCCAGATATACTACGAGGTATGTCTTACAAAGAAACCAATCTGCTATTTCAATGTAGGGTCAAGTAATTTTTTCCTGTGGTGTTCTTTATATTTTGGCAGAAGATAAATCATTAAAAGAATAAATTCTTGAGGGTGGAATTTCAGTAATCAACAGGCAAAGTAAGGGAGATTTTCTTTTTATCATTTTTTTATCACAGGGTCTTTCCAGTGAACTGGAAATCATGACATGTGTCCAACTACCTCTTTTACCTATGTGTAAGACTAATTCTGTTTGGTGTACTAACACCCAACTCAGTCTATATGAGCTAAAGTGTTATTGAGTATTATAATAGCTAAAAATACTTTTAAAATCATCATTTTATATGAGAGTTCAACCTCCTCTTCCATCAAGCTTTTTAGCAGACCCAAGGACAAAGCAAGAAAAAAAAGATGGATTTGAGTTAAATAGTTTTCCTTGTCTTGTTCCACTTTTTGGTAGATTTATTCCTAACTGATAAAACATATACAAACAGGATAAGGCAAAAGAAATAGAAAATATAAGAGTACAGTAAAATAAGGAGAAACAAAGAACCTATATAAACTACAAATTGAATCAGCATCCTCTTGATAATAATTGTTGAAAATGACTGAATTTGATAACAGGTAACACAACCCACAAGTCTTTCTATTCATTATTTATTTTCAGAACCTTCCCAAAAGAAAAATTGTGAGCTAGAGGTAGAGTAACTAGAACTGAATTCACTAGATAGGAAAACAAGAAGTAACAAAGGAAGGGCCCTATCTATTGACATGAGAAATACTAACCTTTAAAGCAGAGTTTCTCAACCTGTGGGTTATGTCCAATTTGTAACAATGAAAACACATCCTGCATACAGATATTTACATTACAACTCATAACAGTAGCAAAATTACAGTTATGAAGTAGCAACAAAAATAATTTTATGGTTGGGGGTCACCACAACATGAGGAATTGTATTAAAGGTTGTGGTATTAGGAAGGTTGAGAACCACTGCTTTAAAGGTATTCACTCAGTATCCCTCTCCTACCACCTTCCGTACTCTGGTATGGCAGATAAACTCATGCACAGACTTTCTTCTGAGACCTGTACAGGGATTACCATTCTGTTGCAAAATCTCTTCTTGTATATGACATTGCTTTTATGTCCATGCCCTACTGCAAAAGGCAGCCTACACTATTACTCTACCCTGAACTGTATGTGAGGAGTATGAGGGAGGGGAAATCCGGGGGGGGGGGTGGAGGTTGAATTTTCTCCATGGAGCCATGATGTTACAGAGACTCTACTCAAACCCCTCACCCTATCCCCTCAACCTTGAAAATAAGGGGATATAATTGATTTAGCCTAGCCAGACAAGGAAAGAACGAGAGCCAATGGAATTGGGAAAATGGCTCTTCATGATTATCTACACTGGACCTGAAGGAAAGGAGACTCAAATAAATCTGGGTTCATTCTTTTCTCCCCAGAAACTACACAGGGCAAGGACAGAGGGCCATGAAAAGCAAATTTCTCAGTGTGGAAGGAGATTGAGACATCTTTGTGGGTCAGCCCCAGGGGAATATGTACCTCCAAAGAAGTTGGAAAGTGGGTGACAGGAGAACATAAGAAAAAATGCTGAAGCCAAGGAAGCTTTCAAGAAGAAAATAATTCAAATAAAGACTCTGCATGTAAACTAAACAAGAAAATACTAAAATTAGAAAGATGAGTATTAAAACATCAAAATACTACAAACATCTTAAGTATTACAAAATAAAGGAAGTTGATCCAAATGTGTGATTAGACAAAGAACCCTATAGAGTCCTAAAAGCCCACAGAATCACAATTTCAAATGTTTCAAAAAAGTAATTAAAAGCATAAGATTACAAGGGAGAAGAGAACAAATGTCGGAACTTATGGCCTTCATAGAAGAAATAATTATCAGTGTAAAAAAATGAATTCATGGTGACAAGTCTCTCCAAAAAAGTAAGAGAGAGTAATTATTTAAAAAGCAGATATACTGATGTGAAGGACAATCTGGAAAAAGAGAAGCATATGGCAGTAACCCTTAAAGAATGTGATTTCTATAAAAAACCCCCCACTGATTCTGAAGATGGAATGCACAAAGACAATTATTGAGGAAAAAGGTTTCTCGGAAAAAAAAACATGACAGATTGAAAAAGCTGAATGTCATAAATGCACAAAATAATACATGAAAACAGCCCAGAACTTCTGAATACAGAAAACAAAATACCAATCTTAAGAATTCCCAGATTGCCTCCAGGGAACAAACCCTATGTTTCACACCCCAAGACAAGTAGGAATTAAATTTAACTATTTCAATGATTTAAAAAAAACAGATTTATACAAGTAACCAGGAATAAAACCATCAAGCATAAAGGAAAGGAATTTTTAATAATAAAAATGTATTCTGAACTCATGAGAAAATGAAGAAGGAAATGTAATAATATCTTCCAAAAAGCAAAGGAGTTCAAGATGCTACACAAAAGGAAATACCCTAACAATCTGAACCTACTCATCAATGAAAATAGACATTCAATAAAGCACAAGCATTTGAAGCATTTCTGCAAAAAAACAAAACAAAGCAAAACAAACCTAGATATGAACAGGATATTTGACTTGCAAACACTCCCTGAAACAGAAACACAATAATGTAAATAAGTACATCACCAAGTAAAGAGTAAGTGATGAATTGGATAATCCCATCCTTGGAAATTATTTAAAAACAAAACCCAGAAACACTGACATAGCCTGTTTAAAAAATAGAGGAACTATTAGATTAAAAAAAAAACCACACAAAGGGAGAAATATGAAAAAGGAATTTAAAGAAGTAGTTTAAGTGCCAGTGGAAGAGAAGACCTAAAATACAATAAACTAAACCCCATAATGATCCTACAGGTGAACAAATGCATCGTGTTGGACAAAACTGAAGACTGAATGGATACATAAATGGGGAAAAGAGAGATGAAGGAAAGAGGAAAGTGTGATATATCATAATCAAGTCTATGTGTAAACCACAAGGGAAGATAACTTCTCTTGTCTCTCAGTAAGAAGGGCTAAAGGGAAATAAGAGAAGAGGCAGATGGGAGGAATTGAAACAAGGGAAATTCCCATACTTCATACAGTGCCTAAAACACAGTAGGCACTTAATAAATGCTTATTGACTGACTCAAAGGGGAGTATTTTTAGCCCAAAGGGGGATGGAATCCTACTAAAGAGCATTCTTGTGGAAGAAGAGGTTTCTGTAATGGAAAATGTGGACTTTATAAGGGACTTAATCTCAGGTTAGTTGGGACACAGGTAAAATACTTCCTCTGAAGACATGTTACACCTTCATGGATAACATCCTGCCTCAGAAAAAGAAAAGTTAAAGCTCCTTGGAGGCAACAGACACCCAGAAGGGTCGGGGCAGGGGAGAGGATATGGATAATTATTCCCAGGGGTAATATTTCTAGCTTCATTATTTCTTTCATGAATTGATTGTAAGAGTGAGGCATTGCAGAAAAAAGGGGGAGATGATGGGGAGAGATGTAAAAAGACAACAGGAAGATGAGGAAATTGGTTTGAAGGTGAAATTACAACAAAACTAGAAAAAAAATAAGACCCTACTATGCAGTTAAACATAGCAGTGAAAATGTAAAACAATAAAAGAAAACTTCAAAAATATAAAATTCTCAATTTTTTTTTTTGCTTTCTAGAGGGGGGAGGGCAGGGCAATTGGGATTAAGTGACTTGCCCAGGGTCACATGGCTAGTTTTGGGTGTTTTAAGTGTCTGAGGCCAGATTTGAACTCAGGTCCTCCTGACTCCAGGGCCAGTGCTCTATTCACTGCGCCACCCAGCCGCCACCCAGCTGCCACCCAGCCACCCCCCAAAATTCTCAAATTAGTAGAACAACAAACAAATATCTTAAATAAAACAGTCTTAGAAAAGACCAAAGGAGAAAACTCCTTATACCAATAGGTTGACAGAAGAATTTTATTAGATTTTTAAATATTAATAAGTATAATGCAGAAATTTTTTTAAAATATTCAGAAAGTATGCCATCAAATTTCTTTTATGAGATGAATGTACTGCAAATATCTCAGCCAGGGAAAGGATAAAACATGGACTGTTTCTCATGCCTGGAATGCTCTCCCTCCTCATCTCTGCTTCCCTGGCTTCCTTGGCTTCCTTTAAGTTCTCGCTAAAATCCTATCCTGATCCCTCTTAATTCTTGCAGCTTCCCTCTATGGCTTATTTCCAGCTTATCTATGTATAGTCAATCTGTACACAGTTGCCTCCCCATTTAGACTCTGAGTTATATGAGAGCCAGGTATGTCTTTTACCTTTTTTTTTGTATCCCTTGTGCTTAGCACATGGCCTGAAACAGTTGGTATTTAATAAATGTTTGCTGACTTCCTGGAATGATATACCAATACCTCCAAAACGTTAAATAAAATCTTGGCAAAAGACTATAGCAATTTATCATACAAAATGGCATTCATTGCAACCAAATTCAATTTATACCAGGGATACAGGCTGAACATTAGAGAAATAATTAACTCAGTAATATTTTAAAACAAAAACATCTGAGATAATAGGAATATTTTATTAGATATAAGAAAACCTTTGATAAATATAATACTAATTTATGCATTAAGAACCCTATAAAGTATAGACATAGTAAAATCTTTGTAGTATTATAAAAAAGTATCCCAAACCAAAGCAAGCATTATATGCAATGGAGATACAGTAGAAGCTTTCCTAAAAAGTACAGAAGTAAGGATGCTTCCTTTCCCTGATATTATTTTATATCAGTCTAGAAATGTAAGCAATAGCAATAAAATAAGAGAAGGAAATTAAAGGCATAATGGTAGGCAAAATGATCCCTATTTGCTGATGACATGATAGTTTACTTCAAAAATCCAAGAAAATTCTCAAAGAACTGATCTGTTTCAGTAAAGTTGTAGGCTACAAAACAAACCCATAAAAATACATTCCATGTCTATATAATAATAACAAAATCCATATAATCCAATAATAGGGAAGTCTCCTTCAAAATAACACAAAATGCATGAAATACTTGGGAATCAAGCTGCCAAAGGACACTCGGTATCTGCATTCAGTTACAATATACTTCCTTTTAAAAAAAGATTTAAATAGTGGAGAAATATTTAGAACTCATGGTTGATTCTTGCAAATATGATAAAAATGGCAATACTACCATAGTTAATTTAAATATTTAGTGCTATACCAATCAAATGATCAAAAGCATACTTCATAGAGCTAGATAAAAGAGCTACAAAGTTAATTTGAATTAATAAAGAGCTATATAATCAAGGGAATAATTAAAACAGTAGAAATAAAGGGAAAATAATCCTTCCACACTCTAAACTATATTTGGTATTCACCAAAGTCATGTGGTATTGATTTTTTTTTTAAAGTAGAGGAAAGGAATAGAGTACACAAAGGAGAATTAAAAATAAAAGAAATCAATATTTTAGTATTTGATAAGTCCTATAACATGAATTTCCCAGGAAACTTTTCTCTATTCAATAAGGACTTCTAGGGAAAATAAAAAAGGAATCTAGTAGAAGTTAGGTTTAGACCACTATCTGAAGCACATTCCACAATAAATTAAAAATGGATACATGACCTAAATACTGAAAATCATAAAAATTAGAAAAGCAGATCTAATACTTTTCACATCTATGCATTTATGGGTAAGGGATGAATTCTTAGCCAAACAAGGAATAGGAACTATTGCAATATATAACATAGATACTTCTATTGCATGAAATTGAAAGTCTTTCACAAAAAATTAATGTACATAGAATAAGAAAAGAATAAGAATGGGAAAAATCCTTTTATCAAATATTTCTGATAGCCAAGATATATATACAACAGGAATATATATGATGAAGAGTCCTTCCCCAATAGCAAAATGGTCAAAGGAGATAAACAATTCTTTTAATAAGAATTTTAAAATGTTAACAGCCATAGGAAAAGCAATCCATAGCACTAATAATTTTTAAAAAGCATAAATAAAAATAATCCTAAGGTTTCACCTTATGGCTTTCATAGTAAAAATGCCAAAGACAAAGAAGACAAAAACTATGAATTGTCAAGGTGAGAGGAACTGTGAAAAGACTAGTACATTGTTGGTATAGTATGAATTAATACAATCATTTTGGAAAGCAACCTGGAATCATATGAATAAGGTTACTAAAATGTCCATGCCTTTGACACAGAGATTTCATTCATTTTATTTATCATTCCTTCACTTATACACCCAAAGAGATCAATGACAAAAAGTCTCCATATATTCCAAAATATTTATAGTAACATTTAATGTAGTAGCCAAGAATTGGAAACAAAATAAATGCCCATTAAATAGAGAATGTCTAATCAAATTGTGATACATAATGTTACAGAAATGTTACTGTGCTATTAGAAAAAAATGAACATGATAAAAATCAGAGAGTCATGGGAAACCTTATATGAACTGATGCAAAGTGAAACAAATAGGTCCAGGAAAACATATGCACTATGACATCAGCAGTGTGAATGGAAAAGAAATGAAACTTCATGTTGAGAAATTATGAAGAACAAGCTTAGTCCCAATGGAATGATATGGGATGCTACTTGGTCCCACTCCTTTGCCGAGGTGGGAGCTCACAAGCATGGAAAATTCTATATCATGCCAAGATTTTTTCCAATATGTTGAATGATTAGTTTTGCCAATATTTTTCTTCTTTTTTGAAAAAGATTCTTTGGTATAACAGATTTTGTTCTGGAAGAGATGAATGGGAAGGATAGAGGGGGGGATTTAGGTAAAGAAAAACAAGATATAAATAAAAATCTAGTTATAAATAGAAGAATTTTCAAAGCTTACTTAACAGAACAACCTGTATTTTTTTAAATTATGAAAGTTTGGCCATAAAATGAGCAACTGAAGCATGGTAATATTTTTTATAGAGAAACACTGTGAAACCACTAAATTATTTTGCAATTTTGACCTTTTGGCTTGGGATTTTGAAAGCTATATCATTTTTAGTCATTCTGTTAATATGAAGATAAATATAGCTTTAGAGGACAGTTTTGAAGCAAAAGACAAGATTCCTGAAGGCCACAGCAAATCATTGGATCAGAGCAGTTAGTATTGGATGTTAGCACACGTACAGTAAGAGAACAAACTAATGAATCAGGCAGAAAAGCAGAACACCTGGATCCCAAATCAGTAAATCTTAGGTTTGTAATTATTGTGACATAACAGCAGGATATCTAGACTTTAATTAGCCAACAGCACACCTGTCAGGGGTCCAACTTTCAGCTGATCTGCCCTTCACCTGGAATAGAGAAGGTCCCCTAAAGAGAAACTATGAAATGAAAAAGATATGAGCCCTCATGAGGAAAGAGAAATTTCACAAAGGTGCCTTTGTGAAGCCTCAGAAGACATCATCTCACCGTCTGAAGCAGACAAGCTTTAGGCCTGGGCAGGATGAGATGGGTAAAAATGATTTCCTGGTTCTTAGGTACTAATCTCAGAATAAAAGGTGAGAAATCCCTTTAAAAACCAGTGTTATATAGAGGAAAGAGCCAACCTAAAAAGACTTGGAACTTTAAGGAAAAAGGTTCTTTGTCTCTAGAAATGTTTAGAGCAACTTCTCTCCCATGGAGCTATCCAGGGTTCTGGCCTGCTTAGATATGAAGCTTTCTCTGACTTAGTAGACTAGAAAGAACCCTCTTTTTCTCTGACCAGCCTACTGCTTTTCACTGCATTATACATTGTCCTCTTGGTTTCAGCTACCACTTGATCTAACTCAGCTTATGTTTCATTAAACTCTGACTATCTGCTACCTTAAATAGCCTGTACTTCCTACCCAACTGAGCAGCAGGTTTCCAGCCTGACTCCTAAGGACAAAACTGTAGGGGCAAACAAACAACTGAACAAAAAAACCTCTACTTCAAAATACATTCATAAAGAAACTTTAATGCAGCATTCTGTAATTGAAAGATAACTGGGCTGGTGTTAGCAGGCAATTGCAGCTCTATCTATTTATTATTAGTCTCGTGACTTTGAGTAAATAATTTTATTTGTCTTGACATCACTTTCCTCACCTGTAAAATGGGTATATGCAGGCTATGATGATTTATAGCATCCCTTTATTTTGGAAAAAAATTGTGGTATTTGATGGTTATTACTAAGATTGAATTTTAAGCAAGAATTTTCAGAAGCAAGAGGTTTCTGGGTAGCATATCAGTCACAGACCAAGTACTCACAGTGGTTAATAGGTCATGGAATTATCCTTCTCACATCATCATTCAATTCCTTTTGATGATATAGAGTATTCATATAGAGTTAACATATTTTGAGACTTTAAGCACAGGCTGAGAAAAGGAATCTGCCCCTTGTGAGAGATTTAAATAAAACTGGAGCTTTCTAATTCACTCCTCTTCCAGCCCTAAATCTATTCAGCATACTCCCTTCAGGCATGCTTGTTCAAATTCTATTTGTTTTAGCAAAGAACTAGAAACTGGGGAAATGGCTAAACAGATTATGGTATATGAATTGATAATAATTAAATATCATTTTTTGGCCCTCAATAAGATCCAGAACCTGAACTAATCAGACTACTTTGCTTTGCTCTAAAAATGCCCTTTCCTGTGTTTGTAACTTGAAAGACCAGATAAGATCAACAATAGATATTTCTTCTCATTCATGACAGGATGCCTGGAAATTCAGAATAGTGGGATTTCTCTTATCTTAGGGGCATACTCCATGGGGGGTGGGAGGTGGGGAACAGACATCCTGAGATAGTAAATTCTAACTGACACTACTTCATCAATTGTCTTGTCAATCTGTATTTGCAACTAAGAAACTTCCTTGGTTAAAAAAACATGTGAAGACCATAAATCTGAGAGACACAGACATACATGCTAGGATTGGCCTAAACATATAAAAACTTTGTCCATCTTGTATCAGGCAGTCAGAACTTAGATTTTGGTTCCTTGTAGGTACAAACTAGCTAGCTTCCTCTAGCTTTAAGGGAATAAACAGTATGAATTTACTTCTTTAACCAAACTTTCAGGTTGACAGAACATAATGGAATATCATAAAACATGAAAGGAATAGTTTCAGAAGAAAATGGGAAACTGTGTACTGATACAGAGAGAAGCAAGAAAAACTTTTTACAAAGTAATGAAAATGCTTTGAAGAGAAACAACTTTGAAAGACTTGAGAATGCTGACCACCACAATGACCCATCAATATTTCCATAGGATCAATGATGAAGCATGCCCTCAACCCATGACAGAAAGGACTTGAGCTCAAGATGCAGAATGAGACATACATTTCTGGATTCAGCACATATGGGGATTTGCTTTCCTTGACTCTTTGTAATTGTTACACGGGTTTTGTTTTTCTTTCTTTTTTCCATTTGAGAGTTAGGAGAAGGTAGAAATGGGTAATGATAGAGTTACAAAGAATAAAGCTTATTGAAGCATTTTTTTAAATCATGAAAGAGAACAGATTGAAGGAAATAAGACAAACAGAAGAGCCTTGAAAGTTACATGCTAAATTTATTGTTTACTTTAAAGGAAACATCCCTTTCCTCCCTTAATCTATTGTCCTGGAGTCCTCCTGTTCTGATTAGTGACTGATCCACCTAGCTTACTATTCCAGGTAGACATTTGCCCCCAAAATGTTTCACTTTATTTCCCATTTGCTGTCATCTTTCAGATAGCCTCCTCATAAGCCTTCCCCTCCAACTCTGGGATCGTGATCAAAATCATCTTCAATTCTGAAAGATGTGTGTCAATCTCCTGTGGCCCCACTCCTCATCCTTGTAACTTTCCAGACCAAAATTCACCTCCTTGGTCATCACTACCTTTTATATGTTGTTTCTAGAATTTAGAATGGAAGCTTCTTGAGAGAAAGAACTGTTTTTGCATTTGAATTTGTAGCTCCAGAACTTAGCACAGTGTTTGACACACAGTAAGCACTTAATGAATGCTTTTTAATTCACTCACTCATTCATTCAATTCTCCAATGAGGCAAAATGTCTGCATTGTTAGACATCTTTGGCAGATCTAACTTTTTTTAAAAATTGATTTGTTTAATCAGATCTAACTTTCAAAATCAACATCATCTCTTCTGATTACTCATTCCTTTTGTTGACTTCTTTAAGTCATTCATGTGGCATAGTGATAAAAGTATAATACTTGAGGTCAGGGAGACCATGATTCCAATCCTGCCTCAGATGTATATCAGATGTATACATATGATCCTGTACAAGTCAGTTACCTTCTCTGAGCCTGTTTTCTCATTTTTAAAACAAGGTAGTTAGGCTCAATGAATTCTATAGTGGCCACCAGCTCTAAACCTATGAATCTGTGACTCCCAGGGTTGTTCTAAGACCCCACTGAGATAATATAAGTGAAGGTACATTGTGACTATAGAGAACTATATCAATATAAGATGTTATTTGTTAATGTTATTATTAGTCTCTCTGATATTTAATATATGGCTTAGTGGTGATGATCTACTTGGGTTTTGAAATCCAGACACCTAACCATCTTTCTTTTTCCAGGGCAGGTTTAAATTAACTGTTAAGGATTAGAAGACTATAGGAAGGAAAATAGAGGGTTTCAAGCATTAATATTTACAAAAGAAAACAATGCTTTTGAAAGAATGATTCATCTAAGATATATCTGTCCCACCCCTCCAACTTCAGATGGAAGAATCTGAATGGGCTATTGGAAAAGAATCATTTGTTGCAAATACTAGCTGCTTCCATACAGCAGTTAAGCAAAAGATGTGTGCTACAGCTCTGCTGACATTATTTGTGATTTTGATCCTCAAACAAAGCTGCCATAGCTTGATATTACACTGCATAAATCAAGATTTGTCATTAAATGAAAACAGCCTCCCGATGTTGTTGGAACAAGTCTTAATGTTGAACATTTTGAACCTCAGTAAGCAACTTGTGTTTTGGTTAAATCAAAGCCTGTTCAAGTCAACAAATTTGACTTCCTTGTTTATCATCTGGTTTCCATGTCACTCCATTTCTTTCTTAACCACATATTGCAGCTGTCTCTAAAAATGTAGGACTTACGGAGGATAAGCAAATTCTACTAACCTAATTCTATTGGATGTCTCTTGCAAAGACAGGGATATATCCTTAAAAAATCACTTTTTTAGATGACTATTAGCAAGGACTTCACAATGAAACTGGTTCATGAATCCAACAAAATTGATTAACTGTCTGTCCCCTGAATGCACCAATGACTTTATTTACACTGTTCTGAATTTCTCAAATATTCTTCCTTCCCATCTTTGCTTATTGATTGCTTGGCCAACTTTTATAGTCCAACTCAAATGACATCTCCTCCAAGAAGTCTTCTGTGATCCCAACCACTGATTATGACTTTTTCTCTTAGAAATTTCATAGGACTTTCATTAAACTCCTATCTTTGGCCCCTTGGTATCAACTGAGCTCCAGACACCAACTAAAGAACTGACCTTTCAAATGGGACCTCTTGGGGCAGGGACAGCTCTGTACCCAATTTCAGCTTAAAGTAGCTATGGAGAAGAGATCTTCACTCCTTACCCCAAGATTTTGAGCCCCATTTGTTCAAGGAGGGAAGGATAGGGTGCTTGTGCCCAAGACCCCACCCTAAGCTATTGTTTTATGTGCTTATTTTCTATTATTCCTGTTATATTGTTGTTGTGAAGTTTTTCTGTTATCACTGTTATATGGTTGCAAAGTTCTGTCAACACCAGTTTTCTACCAGTTATCCCTATACTTTCATCAATCTGTGTGATGAAATGCATTGTTAATCTACTTTTGCTGTGTAAGGAACATGAAAGATCTTGGGGCTGAATGGAATGGGAATGGGAATTTGAAGACCCTCCCTGCCCCTTGATAGGCCTAATGGGAATTTGAAGACCTTCCCTGCTTTGAAAGTAAACTCTTCCCCTAATAGACTGAATGTAATCACATGGAGCCTGTGATGGAGGAGTTTGCTGAAAGGTAGAGCAGAGCCACAGGAAGCTGGGAGTCAGAGCTAAAGAGAGAGTGGGAGAGAGAGGATGCTCAGGCAAGGAGATAGAGAGGTTTATGAGTAAATATCTCATATTGGTTTGTGGGAAGGCTGAAGGATGCTGTGGCTCTCAGTGTTGTTATGGCTTGTTAAGTTCTTTGCTACTATGGAATAGGCTTCCTGGTTTGGGGATTTGGTTTTCTGGTGTCTAAATAAATGTTTTGGTTCTGTCCTCCATATGGAGAGTTTCGTATATTTTGTAATCAAGGATAATGTGGGAATACTTATCGTCAATGGTCTTTATCATGATCATGGGTGCTGTAAATATTGCACTGGCACTACACTAAACTCAAATGACATCTCCTTGAAGAAGTCTTCTGTGATTCCACCCACTGATTATGACCTTTCCTCTTAGAACTTAGATAGGACTTTCATTAAACCCTTATCTTTGGCCACCTTCCATGAAAGACCATGAAGAAGTGACAGATGCCACTGAATCTGAAAGTCATTATTCCTCAGCAGTTCTTTGAAGTGTATATTCCAAGAGGGAATTGACAAACAAGACCTGAAGTGCAGTGTTTCTTTTGCCTGCCATTATCTCCCATAAAAAGAAAATGTCAAAATACAAATTATCAGAGACTTAAAGCAAATAAAAAGAGATATAACCAATATTTACATTCTGTCTCCACCATTAGAATGTAAGATCCTTGAGGGCAAGGACTATTTTTGCTTTTCTTTGTATACTCAGTGCTTCACACATAGTAAACACTTGAGAAATGATTGACTGACTGACTAATGTTAAGTGATATGTTCCAGAAAGGAAGAGTTTTGGACAAGTTATTGCTTGTGGACATAATAAAGCACATCCCTCCATTTATTTAGCCAAAAGAACATTGTTCCAGGGCATGATCATTTTGGAATTCTTAAAAGGTAGCTATGGTCTGATTTGTTGTACCTTTCTTAAAGATTATAACAGGGCAGGAAGCAGACATGTTCTAATAGAGTCCAGCTCATTCTACCAAATTGTAAAGGCAAGGGAGATACATACAAGCAGCTGCAAGCAACATCTGTGTGCCCACTTAGGGAGAAAACATCTACAAGAAAGGATAAAATGCTTCATGGCTGGTCCTGGAAAGATAGAGATTTTGTTTTTACTTTTCTGCCCAATTTTTGGCTGCTTCAGCAGTCTCAATGTGATTTTGGTTTCAAATTTGTCTGACAGCTTAGGAACTCAAAGAAATTTTATTTCTGTTGACTCTAGGAATAATTTCTTTGGAGACAAAGAGTTCCCTAGGGAGATCATGCATTGTTTAGCAATGTGTCCAGTTTATTGGTAAAAGTCCCCTACATTACATTTGAACTACAGGATTTTTGTTTAATTGCTATTATAAATAATAATGCAAGATGAATTTCATTTACACATTCTCTTTTTTTTGGCCAAATCACTGGAAGTGCTAAACACAGTGGAAACAACATAGAAAAACAATTCTCTTAAATGCAAAGTTAAACTACTGGGTTTTATCTTATGTTTAGTTTGTCATCAATTTCAGAAAAGTCCTAGGATGTAGAACTTAGTATCATGGATCTTCAGTTATCCCTCCTTTTACAGAGGAAGGAACGAAGACCCAAAGAGATTAAATGACTTGTCCTAGTTGCACAGTAACTAACAACCCAAAGTCAAATCCAGAGCCTCTGACTCTAAGCACAGTGTAATTTCCAATGTACCACATCACCTCTTCCCTTACCTCTCTCCTTTCCCCATGACCCCTATCAAATACAAAACTCAAGAATCTTATTAAATTCCCACCATATGTCCAACGGTGTGTGGTATAGAAGAATAAAAGACATAATCTTCAGGCATTCCTTTTACTTACATTTTCCTGTATAGTACTCCTTTTATTGAAAAAAAAGGAGGGAAAAAGAAGAAAAAAAAATAACAAAAAATCCAATTAAAGTAAAAACATGTTTCAGGAACTTCTGTTGCTCAGACAACCAAGGACATCTTTTTTCATGGTATTCAGTTTCTGCCAAGAAAATTACCCCCACCTGTGTGGACTGCCGCTAAGTCTGATGGGAGGATGGACTCTCTGGCAACCTATCACAGTCATGGCCTTAACAATTACAGCTGAATCAACATCTTGTTCCAGGATGGACTTGTGGAATTAAAGGCCAGGAACCACAATTCCTACATTGTTAATAACCCTTAAATCATCTTTACATCCCCCCCTTGTGCCTCACACAGTCATTTGCACAGAGTAGGGACTAAATGTACATCAAATTAATTGGAGTCATTAACCATTGCTTTAACTCAAATGGGATAAACTTTGGGCAAGTATTCTTGGGGTTATAAGAGCCTGATTTCCAAACAATGGAGCAAGCTGCTCCAATATCTACTTATAGAAGCCCACATAGAAATGTAAATTACATTTTTATTTACATGTTGTCTCTTCTATTAGACTGTGAGCTCCTTGAAAGTAGAAACTGTTTTTTGCCTTTCTTTGTATCCCAAATGCTTAGCACAATGTCAGGCATTTAACCAATGTTTATTGACAAAAATATGCTTTCTTGTTTATTGTTTTTACAGAGATGAATGTGAGAAAATTACTAGGTATTTAGTTTGAGTGGCGTGCTGGTAGGCCCTGATTAGTACAAATAATGAATCTCATAAAGCAGTTACCTTGTTCAAATTTGCTTTGTATGTATGTGTGTGTATAATATATATACATATATACACATATACAGCTATAATCAATAAACATATTTTATATATAATTTATAATTATAACTTTAAATAATGCAAATTTTAATATATGGCTATATAGATACATATATATAGCTATAATCAATTGCCACATTTTATATATATAATTTATGATTATAACTTCAAGTAATGTGAATTTGAATACAAACAATCACTTAATGAGATTCATCATTCACACTAAAAGGGATCTAACTGTAGTGTAAAAAATCCTGGTAAATGACTCAGGCCTGGGTTCAAGTCTTGGCCCTGTCATTGAGCTATATGTGTAATTTTAGTTAAGCAACTTTGCCTTCTCTGATCTCTATTTCTTTACCTATAAAATGAGGGAGTTGAAGCAGGACAACTTAAAGGTTTCTTTCAGCATTAATACCTCTAATTTGTCAATTGATTTTTCTGAATTATATGGAAATTCTAGGCCATCTTGGAACGAGCTTAACTTAGATCTTTTCTTTCTCTTTTTCTTTATTTGGTAGGGAAAAGTAGGCCTGGACCTTCAAGTTTACAGATACAGGGAGCTCCCGGTGAGAAAATTGCATCTGATAAAGTAAAATTACCTGCAGTCAGTATCAGCAACTTTTAGCACTTAGAAGTTAATTAAAAGAAATGTTTTTACAGAAAGAAGCATTTTTCTTTTTTTTTTTTAAAGAAGGAAGAATAAGCCCTTTTAAGGCATCAAATAATCTTACTTTTGGGTCTCTCCTGTCAAAGGGAAATGAAGAATTGACCTAACAACAATAATGACAATTTATATTGATATCACATTTCCTCACCTGTTCCCGTAGGGAAAGTGCTTTAACTGTGAGAGAGGTGGAGTAGCACTGTAATTCCCCTTTTAGTAATAGTATATAATAATAGCTGGCATTTATATAGCACCTTAAGGTTTTCAAAGCACTTTATAAGCATCATCACATTTTATACTCACAACAACCCTGAGTGTAGATGCCCATTTTAAAGAAGAGAAAACCGAGTCAACTAAAGATGATTTGCCTAGGGTCACACAGCTAAACGCATCTGAGGTCCAATTTCAACTCAGGTGTCTATCACTCTAGGTCCAGTGCTTTATATATTGCACCACCTAGCTGCCTTTTATAGAAGAGGAAACTAAAGGGCAGAACCCAAATCACATTTGCTAGCAGAGTCTGGCCTTCAGTCTAGCTCTTCTGACTCTAAATCCATTTCTCTTTCCATAGTACAACACTACTGCATTCCAAGTAATGGGGTCCCACTATGAGGGAGGGGTTGAGAAAAACAACACCACAGTGGAGACCTAGATAGGATGCTATTAATTATTCCTCCTATCAGCAGCAGAAGAGGCATTTGGCTTTGTTTGATGAAGCTTCTTCTGTCCTGAAACATTCCTGGGCAATGTTTCAGAATATAGATTTATAAAGTTGTTCATCTTCCCTTTAGGCCAGGGACAGCATTCTGTATTTGGCAAAAGAAGGAAATGATGCTGTGTTTTTGAGTTATAAGGTTCCTGCTCTCCCTGATGTGACACTCATAACAGCAGAGGGAGAGTTTATGACACTGTTAACATTAGGCCAAAAGTGTGCTTGAAAAGTTTTGGCTTTAATGTTGATGCTTCTGCCAAGTTACACATTTGAATAAGACAGTTAATACTTGCAAAGACCTTCTCTGATGAGTTGAAATCTGTGCATAGATAATGTTCTTATAAAATTTAATGGATACTTCTAATGTGCTATCCTTCATGCATGGCAATTATTCATTCTAATGTGGAATGAGGAAGGGGCAGCAAAGTGGTACAGTGGATAGAGTGCCAGACCTGGAGTCAAGACATCTTCCTGAATCTAAATCTGGCCTCAGATACTTACCGCTGTGTGACCCTGGACAAGTCACTTAACTCTGTTTGCCTTAGTTCCCTCATCTATAAAATGATCTGTAGGAGGAAATGGCAAACCACTCCAGTATCTTTGCCAAGAAAACCCCAAATGGGATTACAAAGAGTTGGATACAAATGAACAACAGCAACAAGACTGAAGAGATTACAACTGGCCCACCCTCAAAAGGAAGAATTTGGGGTTGTTGTTTTACAATAACAGTGATAAATTTTCTCACATCTACCCACTGTTTTCTCACATGAACTTCCCTTGGCAATCAGTAAACTAATACATATGTCCCTATTATCTGCCTAGAACTGTAAGTACCCATTTGTTGCCCTGGTGGCATAGCCTATGGCCACAGAACAAAGGATTTCAATTAGTTTTTTTTTCAACAAATGCTAATTTATTTCTTACTTAACAGACTAAATTCAATACAATGTTTGTTTTCATAACATCCAATATATCTTATTTCAAACTTAACTTCTGTGCAATGACTGTGGTGGGGTGATCTATTTTATTTGGCTACCCTCAATGTAATTAATTTGGACAGTTCTCTTAAGGCAGTGGTTCTCAACCTTCCTAATGCTGCGACCCTTTAATATAGTTCCTCATGTTGTGGTGACCCCCCCAACCATAAAATTATTCTCATTGCTACTTCATAACTGTAATTTTGCTACTGTTATGAATCTATCTGATATGCAGGATGTATTTTCATTGTTACAAATTGAACATAACCCACAGGTTGAGAACTACTGTCTTAAGGGCTATCAATTATCAAAATGGTTCCACTATGGTTTCTCCTACACCTCAATCAGTTTCTTCTACACGTCTTCTGAAGGAGATTTATGTGCTTATAACTATCTGGAAGTTGGGGCAATTGAGCTAGCTAAAGAGCAGAGAAACAGAACTGTTGGCAATGTGGTTAACACTAGCCACCACCCCATTAGAAGGTAGTCTATAGGCAGCAGATAAAATCAGAGAGCCCAATTATGTGGGCTGGTGTGTAGGCTGGTCCTGTTTTATACCAACTGTCACACTGTAGGGGCAAGATCTGTATGCATTGCAGGTAGGGAGACCAAGAGAGTCACATTCATAGTAGAACAATGCAGCTCTAAATGTTTGATATCTGTGAGGCTTTCTCTGAGTGCCATTGTCCTTTGCATTTAATAAATACTTGATGACTGAATGACTGGCTGACCTTATTATAACTATTTATTTTATATTTTGAAGTTCCACAGTTCGAACACCATTGAAATAAAGCTACAAACAGTAAAAGGCTTACTATACTGTTTTCCCAGGCAAACGTCAGCCCTACCCTCTGACAACTGTGTTTATAAAAGGGTTGAAAATGATCACTACTTATGTGGCCATTTCTGCCTCACTAGTGTCCTATCTGCCTCATACCTAGCAGAAGCCTGCAACTGTAGGAAAAATAAGAACTTTAAGACTATCAAAAGAACATACAGGCTGTTGGAATTCGTCCAGTGGTCTCAGTGCGATTATGAAGACTCTATGGGCATGAGTAACTCACTCAGGCTCCCAAGCTTTTATCTCATTTGGAACTTGGAACCAGACGAGGAATTTTTGTGTTGTCTCAGTGCCCAGTGCCATATTTAGAGGACGAGTCTGATTGAGTATCTCCAAAAAGTAGAACTAATTTGCTGGGAGGGGCTCGGTATTTTGGAAAAATTTTGTCTCACTGTGTCCTAATGTAGCCCTGTCAGGAAGAGCATGGATAGAAGACACTCATCTCAGAATGAAAGTGGGAAAAATTCCATGCAGCAGATCACTCTGAGACATTGAAAGCTGTAGTGCTTTATCATGCACCAGACAGCAATGGAACAGTATTTTTGAGGTGGTTCCTAATCCACCCCAGTTGCCTGGGGCAATATTAAGACACTCAGTGGGTGTTCTATAAATATTTGTTGATGCCACTGCTTTGATCTTTGACCTTGATTTGAAACTCCAATGTGAGATACAAGAATGAAAAACAAGGATTATCTTTGGATTTGATGTCTCAAAATATTATCCCAAGATATCAATCGTAAGAATAATTTATATTTACATAGCACACTCAACTTTTTTTTGGTGCTTTTTGGAATGGGGAAGGCAGGACAATTGGGGTTAAGTGACTTGCCAAAGGTCACATAGCTAGTAAGTGTTAAGTGTCTGAGGCGGGATTTGAACTCAGGTCCTCCTGCCTCCAGGGCCAGTGCTCTATTCAATGGGCCACCTAAGTGCCCTGACATTCAACTTTTGAAAGGTACTTTTCTCCCAAGAGCTCTGTGAAATAGATTTAACATGTATCATCATTCTTACTTTACAGATGAGAATTATGAGCTTTTGAAGTGAATGGACTTGCCCATGGTTCCCATAGTTAGCGGCAGAACCAGGACTCAGATCCTGATATCCTAGATGCCCATATCTCTGCCATCCTCAAAAAAAATCCTCACTAGATTTGTCTATCCCCATTAGCCATCATCCAAATCTCTCCTCCCTTTTATAGCTAGGTCTCTAGAAAAAGCCATTTATAATGTCTCCCCTACCTTTCCCTCCCCTCCCCTCCCCCCATTCTCTTCTTAACCCTTTGCATTCTGACTGATGACCTCATCATTCAATGAAAACTGCTCTCTCCAAAGTTACTTATGGTCTCTTAATTGAAAAATCTAATGGCCTTTCCCCAAACCTCATCCCTCTTGACCTTTCTGCAGCCTTTTAGACTGTTTTCCATTCTGTTCCTCTTGATAGGCTTTTCTCTCTAGATTCTCATGACACTGCTCTCTCCTGGGCCTCCTCCTACCTAACAGCTCCTTCTCTGTCTCCTTTGCTGGTTCTTAATCCACATCACACCTGCTAACTATGGAGTTCCCCCAAGGCTCTGTCTTGGACCTTCTTTTCTCCTTTCATACTGTTTCACCTGGTGTTCTCATCAGTTCTCATGGTTTTATTTATCACCTCTATACTGATGACCTGAAGAAGGAAATGGCAAATCATTCTAGTATCTTTGCCAAGGAACCCCAAATAGGGTCATGAAGAGTTGGACATGACTGAAAATAGCTGAAAAACAACAAAAATGCAGATGACTCTCAGTCTTTTTGCTTAGCCCCAACCTCTCTCCCAATCTCCTGTCTCACATCTCCAAAAACAATAACAGAATTCATCTGGAAGAACAAAAAGTCATAATTTCAAAGGAAACAATGAAAAACATGTAAAGAAAAGGGGTTTAGCAGTATCATATTTTAAACTATATTATAAGGTTGTAATTATCAGAACTCTTTTGCACTGGCTAGGAAATAGAAAGGTAGATCAATTTACAACAGCAAATAAATAGAGTAACCTTGTATTTGACAAGCATAAAGATTTATGTTTGGGGGAGAATTCATTATTTGGTAAAAACTGGGAAAATTGGAAAGCAGTTTGGCCGAAACTGGGCATAGACCAACATCTTTCTTATGCCACTTACCGAGATAAGATCAAAATGGTTATATGACCTAGATATAAAAAGAGATATTTCAAGAAAACTGGAAGAACATGGACAGATATCTTTACGGGTGTCTTGTAGACATCTTAAACTCACCATGTATAAAGCTTAATTCAGGATCATCCTCCCTACCTGAACTCTCTCCTTTTTTTAAACTTCTCTATTACTTTCAAGGGTACCACCATTTTCCTAGTCATGCAGGCTTGCAACTCAAGTATCATCCTTGGCTCCTCATTCTCTTTAGTCACCAATCCCATCCTCACCTCATGCTTGTACTGTTGCAATATCACATTGGTTGGTCTTCCTGACTCAATGCTCTCTTCATTCAAATCTATTCTTCACTCAGCTGTCAAAAGACAGCTAAATCATGCTTGACTATACCATTGCCCTATTCAATAAACTCTGGTGCCCCCCTATTATCTCTAGAATCAAATATTAAATATTCTGTTTGGCTTTCAAAGTCCTTCATAACCTGACCTTTTCCTATCTTTCCCATCTTTTTACACCTTACTTCAGTACTCTTCAATCCAATGACACGGGTCTCCTTGCTGTTCCCAGTTTATATTTTCTCCATTATTCCAATTCCAAACATTTTTTGTAGCTGTCCTATATGCCTGGAATGCTCTCCCTCTGCTTCTCTGCTTTCCTTCAAATTACAGCTAACATCCCATCTTTTTCAAGAATCTTTTCCCATTTCTCAATATTTTCTCTGAGATTACTTTGCCTCTCCAATTTATTTGCCATTCGACTGTGAGCTCCTTGAGAGTTTTTTGCCTTTCTTTTTATTCCCAGTGCTTAGCAGAGTGTCTGGCGTATAGTGGGTACTTAATAAATGCTAGTTACCGATACTAAGCTCAATGTCCCTTCTTTCCTTTTTCTTGGAGGCAATTGGGGTTAAATGACTTGCCCAGGGTCACAAAGCTCCTGGCTGAGGCTGGACTTGAGCTCAGGTCTTCCTGACTCCAACCAAGGTAACCTAGGTGCCCCCTCAATGCTCTTTCAGCATAGTACATTGCCCCTCTGTCATCATTGTTTTCATTCATTCATCATGCTTACTTTATAGCTAAAGATACAGGACTACTCATATTTCATCACTTGATCATTGCAGATTTTATCTCAATTTTTTTTTTGCAAAAGAATGGTGTAAGGGAGCAGCTAGGTGGTGCAGTGAGTAGAGCACCGGCCCTGGAGTCAGGAGGACCTGAGTTCAAATCTGGTCTCAGACACTTGACACACTTACTAGCTGTGTGACTTTGGGCAAGTCACTTAACCCCAATTGCCCTCCAAAAAGAAAAATGAAGAGTGATATAAGACCATCATGTGAAGCTTAAAAAAATAAAAACCTCATGCCAGTATTTGCTTAAAAATAATTTAGCATAAAAATCACCAAACTGCCTTTGGTGCAAGATTAGGATGCAGGAATACTTGTGAATATACAATAAAATTGGGAGGATGCAAGTTTTTACCATATCATGTGACTTACTCATGGCCACTTTGCCCACCCATTCACCATGTGCTTACTGTTCTTCATTGAGTTGAGTGACAATACCATTGGTACTGCAGTGTTCTAAACAAATCATAAAAGTCAGATTTCAGAAATATACTAACAATGCACCTATGCTGAGAATTCTAAGCTCACAGCTTGCAATGTGTGAGAGACAAACACCTAACCCTACCAGTGAATACATTGCTTATCTTTTAAGTGGTGTGAGGAACAGAATTATACCATGCGTCAATTACGTGATGAAAGGTCATAAACCAGTTTTTGCACTGGAAAGAGAAAAAAAACATACAGGATGCAACTATTATATGGTGGCAATGATTATGTGGTAGAGTGCAGTGATAAATGGCCTTTCAAGGTTCTGCACTGTTAGGAATACAGTTTAGATTTCCAGATTCTTTGAGATTCAGGCTGTTGGTTTTTTCTTTGTCAAAGCAAGGCAGCACAATCTAATGCCAATAACATTTTCCTGGGGATAAGGAGACCAGGACTCGACTATACTTACATTCCTGTTTCCTTTTGTCTTCTACTATGAGACAGCAAGGGACTTTGAGATTAGGAACTGTTTTATTTTGTGCTTGTATGTGTATTCACAGTGCTTAGCCCATAATTAAAAATGTTCTTTCTATCTACCAACTATTAATTAGCTTGGAACCTTGGACAAGTTGTTTAACCCTTCAAGAGACTTAGGTTTTTGTAAAATGAGACACAACACTATACTAAAACCGGAGTCAAAGGACTATGCTTACATCCCTGGTTATGCTATTTGCTACCTTTGTGACCCTGGGAAAGTCACAGCCTCCCATGGTCTCTGTTTGATCATCTGTAAAAGAACAGCCTCTCAGATCTCTCTAAAGTCCCTTGTAGCCCTAACATTCTATAAAAGGTTTCTTAGGACAGGTAAAATTCTGAATAGAAAGTACTTCAAATCTAGTGTGCCCTTTCTGGGTCACTATCATTGGCTGATCTTGAGAAATGATCATTTTTGAAATGAGTAGTGAAAAAAAAGAAAACAATTTTTTAACATGGAAATTCCTGGATCTTCATTAGTATTTCATGTAGATTTATTCGGATATTTTGCAAAACAGAAGCTCATTTAGGAAGGTAATAATACTTGCTTTATGACTAAAGGGCTACCAAAAAAATTTTATGAATGATTTTTTAAATGGCAGGAATGACTTCCTTGAATTTGCAGCAGGCTCATTGTGGGGACCGTTTTAGTTACCACCAGTTGGACTTTCAAAATAATGCAAATTCCAAGTGACATTTTGCAGAATGCAGAAATTTTTAGTGGCAACCAAGCTGCCCATGCCAGCTGTTACATATAGAAACTCTCTTTTCTCTTTTCTCTTTACTCAAAGGTATCCAATATCACAATCAACAGTCAAGAGCATCATTAAAGTCTTACTCAAAAATGACAAAACCTGGTTGGTGAACCTGAATGTATTCTTTGGAGATTAAAAAAATAACAATTTGGTGTTTCTATTGAAAATTCACTGTTGTTTTCCTGTGGCATTCCTTTTATAGCATATACATAATTAACCAGAACAGCCATGCAAATTAGTCCTGGCATACAAGTCCAGCATTTATAACAAATCATGCCTGGGTCCTGTATAGTATATCTTTAGATTGCTAATGTTTCCTTCCATCAGAGGTATCATAATCTCTGATGCTGCTGAGCTGATTCTGCATAGTATTTAATGCACAGTACCTAACGTATATTTTAAATATTTTTTATGAAGAAAGTTCTATAAGACCAGTTAAAAAAGTAAATCATAAGACCAAAGAAAATCTTTTTTCTCATTTTGAAGCTAAAAGACACCTGGGCAGAATTCATCCCTGCAGCTTTTCCCTTTGCTTTGAGGATAATTTCAAAAGGGCATTGCTTTTACTGTTGATTCTTTCTTTTTGAAGGTAGTAGAGGCTTATTTGTGGAAGCAGAAAAAAACTTTCAAAAATTGTGTCATGAGAGTCATCATAGTTCTCCATTTTAAGATTTCTCCTTTCTGTTTTATGGGATTATTGGGGCAGCTAGGTGGCACAGTGGATAGAGCACTGGCCCTGGAGTCAGGAGAAGCTAAATTCAAATCTGGCCTCAGACACTTAGTAACTTGGCTGTGTGACCCTGGGCAAGTCACTTAACTCCAATTGCCTCCCAAAAAAAAGAGATTGATAATACATTGGAGAGAGGGCTGGATTTGAAGTGAGAGGATCTTAGTTCAAATCGTGCCTCATATTTAAGCAGAGTTTCTTTTTCCTCATGTGAAAAGGAAATCAGAATAGATGTCCTCTGACGTCCCTTCCAGCGTATATATCTAAGCTCCTATGATAAGATGACCTTCTATCAAATACCTTCTCAGCTACATATTAGTTGTGTGATCTTAGATAAGTCATCTAAATTCTCTGAGCTTTAGTTGCCTCATCTATAAGATGATGAGGTTGGAACAGATGTCTGTTGAGGTATCTGTGAGCTCTAAATCTAAATCACATGAAGAGAATGTTCTTTCAGAAATGATAGTGCAGATTTACCCTGCTCTTCCTTTCTGCATAAGATAGGAAAGCACAGCGTCAATGGATGCTTCTTTATCTATTTTAAAGGAAAGATATAAAGAGGAGGAATCATTAGTAACTGAAAAATTTAATTAAGTAGGAGGTACTAGACGAGATTATCTTAATCACAAATGCTGGAGAGCTAGGCAGCTGCCACAGAGAGGCTAAACCATATTCAAATTGTCTTCATTTTTAAGCACAGCCCCAAATAACACTGATTTTGGCTCAGAAGCAAAAGTCCCTCAAATAAGGAATGGAAATTTCTCGCCAGTATCTAGCTCCGTTATATATCACTTAGCCGAACGGCAGAGTGGCATGCTGTTTAGAAATTAATAGAATGAGGGAGGCAGTATGTCCTCACACAGGTTTATTAGGACAGCTTGCCTGCAGAAGACACATTTTCCCCATGTACTCAGGAAATATCACATAGTAGGTATAGGTGAACCAAGAGGCTGGGAATACTTCCTGAGGCTCCCGAACTATTTTTAGGTCAAGCTGCAACCTCTTTCCAACACTGTTGTTGAAGGTGAATATGGGGCAGAAAAGCAGGGCAGCTCCATTGTGAAAATGCTTTCTATGAGTGAATTTCAACCTTTGCCATGGAAACAATAATAAAATCACAATCCCTAAAACCTACCATTAACCTCATCGGTGCCCTTCACTGCAATCATCGGGAATATCAAAGTGAATGGCAGAATTTTCAAATCCTGAGGGCTCCCAAGTAGATTTTGCAAAAAAAGTTTCCCTCTTAGGAAGGCACAAACCTTTCTTTGGCCCTCTTTCTTTGTTCTACCTCCATTTACTACAGAGATGGTGACAATATCATTTATAATGCGTTTTCTTCAGAGTTCACAATTTCAGAGCCCATGGGGGGGGGCGTTGAATCTCACAAAGGGCATCCCTATATCCACTATGGTCAGTCTTGCAGGTAGAGTGTCATTCTCAGAATGCTCAACTATGTCCTTCTACCCCAAATACCTTCCTGCCTATGGTGATTCTTACTTTCTTCTTCTCCCCTTCCCCCATTTCTTTATTATTGAGGGAGGGAGGGAAGTGAGGGAGGACTCACCTGGTGGGGATGAAAAAGGGAGGGAAACTTTTAGAAATGAAAGGGATGTGAAATGAAAATATATCACAGAATTTTTAACAAGAAGAATGATTCTTGTTTCTTTTCATTTTAAAAAAGAAAAGGAGAAAGAGTAGTTTTAAGGGGACATTCAGGTCAGTGTCATACACCATCTACAACTATAATACAATGACAATGAACAACTTTTGAAATCTGAGAGGTAACGAGGTATAGTAGACAAAGAACTGATTTGGAGTCAGGGAGTAGAGAATTAAATCCTGTTTCTTTTATTTACTAGCATGTAACCTTGATCATGTTATATCACCTCTTTGCCCAATATAGGTAATGACTGGATTGGACCAGATAACCTCTAAGGATTATTCCAGCTCTCAATCCTATAGTCCTGTAGGTTGATAGGTAGGAGGCACTTTCCCTGGGAATCACCATTAGGGAGAGAATCCTGAGCTACATAAACCAAAGCAATTCTTCCACATTTTCTGAATCATCGAAGACTGAACTATCTTTAGCCAATTTTTTTTATTGTTAAGTACATGTTGTATCCTAACTTTCTGGAAACTAGTCCTCCATGTACCATAACTCTAACAAAGCTATTTTACCAGAATACCACATTTCCAGTCACCTTGGATAATCGACTTTTATGATATTTTTGTTGACTGGAGGGAAAGAAGTGTGTGTGTGTGTGTGTGTGTGTGTTCATGCACATGTACACACACATGCCATTCACCATACTGGACCTTTCTATGACTCTATTTCCTTCATTATTGGTTGGTTGTTTTTAATTTGGAAGATACAAAGAATACAAATCAAATTGTTTTGGCTGACCCAGTCTGATTGCAAACCTTCTCTATAAAATCATGAACTAAGCGTGTAAAAAACTTGTTCCAAGGGTAGAGGAAGTTGCAGTGTAGTAGAAAAAATTATGGATTGGAAGTCAATAGAGACCTGGGTTCTGATCCCACTTCCCACACTTAATAGTTGGATAACAGGTGGGTAAAGTTGCCTTATCTCTCTGATCTCCTAGTTTCTTCATCTGTAAAATGGGCATTCTAATATGCTTAGTGAGCAGTTAGGTGGCACAATGGATAGGGTACTGTGCCCAAAGTCAGGAAAACTCATTTTTTCTGAGTTGAAATCCAGCCTCAGATATATCCTAGGTATGCAAACCAGGGCAAGTCACAACCTCTGTTTGCCTTAGTTTGCTGGAAAAGGAAATGGCTAACCACTCCAGTATCTCTGCCAAGAAAACTCCATGGACAGCACTGGTGTGCTGTGGCCCATGGGGCCATGAGGATCAGACATTACTGAACAACAAGAGCATGGGTAGTTAATTATGGGGTGTAATTTGTGGATTACCAGGCAAGTTTTTCACTCCAAAACATCTATTCCAGAAGGAGGGAAGGAAAGAAGGAAGGAAGGAAGGAAGGAAGGAAGGAAGGAAGGAAGGAGGGAAGAATTAGAAGATAAGGTGATACACAATAAGTGACAGAAGAAAAGTAAAAACTAAATGATACAGAAAGAAATGCAGAGGACAGAGAAATTACCATAAGGTGAGGAAATAGGAGAGAGCTTCAGAGAGGCCAAAAGAACCACAGGGAATAGTCTAGGGAACACTATGTAGAGTAGTTTCCTTGAAGTACAGAGTTTATAAAGAGGAATAGTATGAAATTAAAGAGGTTACTAAAACAAACATGGTTTTATTTAAGTATTCTTTAAATAACTAATCTCCAATACACTGAGGAGAGTCCAGAAATCCATGTTCTAGTCCTGGCCTAGCTTCCGACTAGCTGGGTAGGAGATCCAGAGCGAGGAGGAAGTATGCTAAAGAATGGAATTATAAGTACTATGGGTGTAAGAAGGCATGATCCTAAGGCAGGGTGGGGAACCTGCGGCCTCGAGGCCACATGTAGCCCGTTAGGTCCTCAAGTGTGGCCCTTTGACTGAATCCAAACTTATAGAATAAATCCCCTCAATAAAAGGATGTGTTTTATAAAACTTGGACTCAGGAAAAAGGCTGCACCCAAGGACCACAGGTGGCCTCGAAGTTATAGGTTCCCCACCCCTGTCCTAAGGTATAAGGCTGGGGGTCAGCAACCCAGACAAAGTAACTAGGGAAATCGAGACACAGGTCAAAGAGTGGGGCCCCAGTGGGTTCTTATCTTTCCAAGGAGTCTGGGTAATAGGCATAAGGCAATAATAGCAAGAGCTAATCTTGATTTGAACCAATTACATTCTGAGACAAGAATTTTAAATGAGAGGATTTTGAGCCTTTCATTGTGTTGTGGATCCCTTGGTGAAGCCTATGGGCTCCTAAGAATAATATTTTTAAATGCATAAAATAAAATAAATTAAATAGGATTACAAAGGAAACCAATTATGTTGAAATATAATTATAAAGAAAAATAAAGTTCATGGATACCAGATTGCTTTAGATGTTTCCTGCCCTAGGCCAAAGACCTGGTCTCAGAGATTAGAGTGCCTTGAGCCTATAAGTGAGCCATGGAGGAGGGAGGGTGTACTTAAAGAGGTGGATTGGGTAGAAGGTGGAAGATGGAACAAGTAGATATATACAGGTATAGACCTGGAATAAGGTTATAGGAAACAAAACTATTCCTGGCTGTTACAAGGAAACAAAAATCCATATAAGGAGGGGACCATGTTGGAAGATGTGACTAAAATATTAGAATTCCCCAAGCCACCTGTGCAAATCAGTTTTATTTTTTACAGCTATTCATGAATGTTTATCTCCATAATGTTTGGCCTAAACCCCCAAAGTTCTGTTGATAATTTCCTACCCATGGAAAGAGATGGTAGGAGCATGGTATAGGGAGAAGAGGGTTTGGGGGAATAGCGGGTGATCATCATGGCAAAATAACCTTGGGATGGCAACCTGGTGCCAGAAAAGGGAATGGGCTTCCAAGATGTGAAAACAGCAAGGAAAGAAGTAAATCTTGTCCTGTCCCCTTCACCACCAATACCCTAGGGCATATCACCATTGTCTCACCATAGTTATAACTCCATAGCAAATTCGTGGGCGTGTGTGTGTGTGTGTGTGTGTGTGTGTG
>CM053599.1:146615289-146648981 GCA_028646575.1 Pseudocheirus occidentalis
GCAGACTCAACATGCAGAATGAGACATTTTTTATAACATGATCAATGAGAAATTTTGTTTTGCTTAATTATACATGTTCATAACAGGGGTTTTATTTTTCTTGCTTTCTTTGTGGCAAGGGGGCAGAGAGGTGATAAGGAGCATTTGTTAGAAAGCAAAATAAAATTTAATTTTAAAAAATCTCTTAACTACCTTTTAGGAGTATTAATAAGTTTTGAAATTTCCCTCCACCACCACCATATCTTTGGTATCTTCTCCTTCAGATGCTCTATATACCTATCCCTCAAAGCTTTCACAATTATATCAGCTCCAGGATGTTTCTCCTTTATATACTCTTGGTCTAATCCAACTAATTTTCCTATTTTTGCTCTCTTTAATGTGATTTCTACCTCCCCATGACTGCATCCTGAGCTGTGGTTTTAGAAAACACATGTGGTGATTTCCATTGCCTTTGATAGGAAAAGAGTTTGTTAACATTTTTACCATTTCCCCCATTTTTATTTTGTTATGTTCCTTCCGTTTTCATCCTTAAATGCCCTTGGAATGACTTTGTTTAGTTGGATGCCTCGGCAAACTTGCTTTATCCTCCACTGCTTCTCTCTGCTTTACAGGACAATGCTGTTCATAAGCATCCATCATCTTTCTCATAAGATTTTACAAACAAGTTTCTATTCTAGCCAGGTGTTGTCTCTGGCAGCCACCTCTCCCTGTTTGGCAAGTGAGTCAGATGTTTGCTGAGTAAAGTGCTTTCTGGGCTCTTTTAGTCTCTTTCTGGCAAAATAATTTACACCGGTTGAACTTCTGCAGAAAATTATCACAATCATTTTCAGTGTCATTTCTGTTGTTTTTTTACCATTTCCAAATGTCAGGGTTTTTTTAGATAGGTCAGCATTAACTTGTTTCACTGTGCACCATCTCTTTCTCCTCAATAGTTTTTTTTCTTGTTTTTTTCCTAGTCCTGATCTCAGCTCTGACAAGTTGATGGTCTGAATGTACACAGAGAGTTGATGCAAGGATAATTCCCCCATCAATTACAAGTCTTTACCTGTCTGTTAAAAGACAATCTATTTTGTTTTTTGTGATGTCATTCAGTGGGCATTTTTTTCTCCCTCCCCCCAAAAGTGATCATTATAAAAAGGTGTGGGGCTTCTATGTAATCTTTTGACTCTCCCATTCCTTGTTCCTGTACCATGTGACCAAGTGATATAGATAGATAGATATACACATATATATGTGTGTGTGTGCGCATGTGTGTGTCTATGTCTGTGTGTGTCTATGTGATAGAAACAGAAACAGAGACACAGAGAGAGTTCTTCCTTTCCTTACTTGCCCCCTTTTGTAGGTGGTACAGTGGATGGAGCACTGGGCTTGGAGTCACAAAGACATGAATTCAAATCTATCCTCACATACTTATTAGTTGTGTGGCCCTGGGAACGTCACTTAACCTCTCTGCATCTCAGTTTACTCAACTGTAAAATGGAGATGATAGTAGCTCCTCCCTCCCAGGGTTTTCTGGGAAGCAAATGAGATCATATTAAGAAAGAGTTTAGCGCAGTCCCCATATGTGCTTGTTTCCTTTCTTTTTTCATTGAAGACATCAAATGTCAGAGTGTATTTTGATTTAATTTAATTTAATTAAGATTCGATCCTGCGCCCCCTTCTATTTCTATAACTGTGGCATCTTCATCAGTTACCATAGGTTTAATTATCTTTTAATTATCATTTCTACACAGGTAACCTGCAGAAATGAGTGTGATGAGTGGCATGTCCACTCACTGACCACTGGACAAGGATCAAATACCAATTTATGGACAGTCTAAAAACTATACAATTATCAGCATTCCTTGTCTTCTTTTCTGCCTCTTTGTCACACTTGCTGCAGAAGAGGACCAGAACTAAGGCCATTTTGAAGGTCAAAAATAAAATTGTTACCAGCTAGCCAGACTACTATTGCTCTTTTCTTTGCTTAACAAGGTTGGCCTTCAGAATACAGAAGGCCTGTGTGTGAAGCCATGCCAAAAGCCTTTCCAAAATGGTAGAACCTTTCAGAATTTGTTTTACTGGCATAGCCATTGGGAACCCAGAGTCCCTCCCATGCCACCATAAGGCATCAGAGTAGGATTGTCTCTTTTAAGTGAAGGAGAGAAGGAGAAGAGAGAGCTTCTGGTATTCCAGTGGTTCTCTATTTAGGACTAGTTTCTCCTCCATTCAGAGTAAAAGGAGATATAAAACCTTGAGGAAGATCATTTACTCCTGATTCAATATAACAGTAGAGCATAGAAACAGTAAAAATGGCCTAAAAGTCCCAGAGTATCATGACTGACTAAAATGGATGGGAGATTATTGCATTGTCTCTCTGGAAATTAGTCTCCCCCTGAAACTATGCAAATTCCACAGCAGGGAACCAGACTTCACTGGGACTCGCTTTAAAGCAGCTGCATAAAGTCATTTATAGCTCATCACACAGAAGATTGTACCATGGGGAAGCAGCATCTGGACTCAACGCACTCCAGGCCCAGAGCTAGACTAATGACTAAACGAAAATCATGGTTTATAGACGGGCTCTGCTATCTGGTCAGTCTGTGGCTTATCTAAGATAAAGAACAAGTTCTGCGCACACACAGCCCTTTCCTGTTCTGGCTTTAGCTGGTACTATTAAGCTATGGAAAGAAAAAAGAAAAAAAATAAAGAGAACAGGAAAGATTTTTAAACCACTCTGATAAAATGATAAATCCTCTGATAAATTACTCCACAAAGGGAGACTTATGCTTCTACACGATAGTAATGACATGGGTTATTGTCAATAAAAAATAAAGCTATTTGGGTCTTTAAAAGAAAATCCAGGTAACTTTGCTTCTATAATAACCAAATACTGGGGATCCCAAGGGTTAAATCCTAAATGTAAGGCACGTTCCTCCCTAACTGAAAAAACAAAGAATTGAAGGGCTGACTCTTCACAGATAAAGAGTTGGTAGAGACCTCAGAGTCAATCTAGTCCAACCCTGTCATTTTACAGATGAGGACACTGAGGCCCAGAAGTTAAGTGATTTGCTCAAGGTCATGCAGGTAGTAAATGGCAGAAAGGGGATCAAAACTCTGGTTCCACGGCTCCAATTTCAATTCCCTTTTCACTGCACTGTATTGCCTTCCCAGGGTTACTAGACAGTAGGATCTAAGGCATAGACTTCACCAGTGAAAATCAAAGGAGTGTAGAAGAAAGAAGGCTAATATCTAAAGATCATCTAAGTCATAGCTACTTCATACAGTACCACACAATTTTTTCTACTGTCAGTCTTCTCCTTTCCCATAGTTTGGGCAATTGTATGTCTTTACCTAAGAGAAAGAAAATGAAGGACACACAAGTAGCCAAGGGAAGGATCATGAAATCTACCTGTGAAATTTTTTTTTCTCTTTAGTCTAATTTCATCTGCAAGTATGCTGATTTTTAACAAAGAATATTTTGGGGGATGGGGAGGGCAATTGGGATTAAGTGACTTGCCCAAGGTCACACAGCTAGTTTTTGTGCAAAGTGCCTGAAGTTGGATTTGAACTCAGATTCTCCAGACTCCAGGGTCGGTGCTCTATTCACTGTGCCACCTAGCTGCCCCAACAAAGAATATCTTAACTGCATAAAATAAAGGGATGCTGTGTAGTGGATAGAGAGGCAGTCTTAGAATCAGGAACTCTTGGGTTCAAGTTTCATCTCTGGCAGAATAACACTGGAAAAAATATAACAACATCTCCATGCTACAAGCAACTATGAGTTGTGAAGTATGTACCAATTTATATAAGTGGATAACTAGGTAGCCTAGAGGATAGAGTGACTGATTTGAGCTCAAGGAAGGCATGAGTTTGAAACCTGCTGGAGATACTTTCTAGCTCTGTGACCCCGGACAAGACAAATAACTAACCTCTCTGTGCCTCATTTTCTCATCTATAAAATGTGGACAATAATAACACCCACCTCAAAGAGTTATTGTGAAGCTTAAATGAGATAAAATATTTTATATTACTTATAAAAAACTACATAATTATCAGCTTCTACTATTACTAGTAGAGGAAATTTCCTCATAATGAGTTAACTTTTTTCCCCACCCCCTCTTTAAAAAAAAACACCACAAACCAAAAACCTTACACGTGTATTTTCCAAAGGGCTTCTTGTAATGAGCCAATACTTTTGGGGCTCCTGGGTCTTGTATCTGGAGCTGAGGTTATTAGATACATGTGTTCTGAGATTCAGATTTGAGATTCCTTAGTCACAGCATTCTCAGAAGGGACGAATCTAATGTCCTCACTCCAGTTCTCCCTCTTTTGGAGTCAGGAAGACCTGTATTCACAGCATACCTAGGGCAATGATTAGCTGTACTATGATGAGAAAATTCCTTAATTTCTTTCAGCCTCTATTAATGCTATAATATCATAAGTTATATAGATGGTCTGCATTTACAGAGGTCATTGACTTATCCTTAGCAGAGAGAATGTTCTTTTGTTTAAAAAAATGTATAATTTATGATATATAACTCTGGTGTTATAGTTAGTTATACTAAAATCTGTCAGTATTTGTAAATCTTATCCTTCTAAGATACCCCATTGTAGTGCCAATGCAGTATTTATAGCTCTGATCATGTATAAGTATTCCCACATAGTGCTTGATCACAAAACATAATAGACTCTCCATATAGAAGACAGAAATGAAACATTTATTTGGACACCAGAAAACCAAATCCCAAAGCCAGTAGGCTGATTTCATCATAGTAGCAACAATAAGCCATAACAACAGGGAGAGCCACAGCATCCTTTAGCCTTCCCACAAACCAATATAAGATCAATATTTATTTACAAGTTTGACTAACTCCTTGCTTGAGTGTCCTCTCTTTCCCAACATATCTCTGGCTCTGACTCTCAGCTTCCTGTGGGCTCTGTTTCATCCTTCAGCAAATTCTTCCCACCACAGGCTCCATGTGATTACATTCAGCTTACTGGGGGCAGAATATATTTTCAAACATAGCAAAAATACATTAACAATACATTTCATTACATAGATTAATGAAAGTTTAGGGATAACTGGTGGGGTAACTTGTGTCAACAGAACTTTGCAACAATATGACAGGGATAATAGAAAATAAGCACATAAAACAATATCTTACGGTAGGGGCTTGGGCACAAGCATGCCATCCTTCTCCCCTCGCACAAATGGGGATAAAAATCTTCTCTGTCCCTTAATAAACCTAGGGCTCTCTGCTTTGGGGTATGGGATATACCTTCCCAATGCCCCTGAACATACATACAGAAAGATAGTACAGAATAATGGAAAGAATAAAGACATTAAAAGTCATGAAACCTAAGTTTATATCCCAGCTCCATCATTCACACATTGCTGTGTGATCATGAACAAGACATCTTAGTATTATTTTCCTCATATAATAATGATATTGATGATAATGATAGCTAACATTTAGCACCATTCTAAGGGCTTTACAATTATTATCACATTTGACCCTCACAATGACTCAGGGAGGGAATTGTTATTATTACCTCCATTTTACAGGTGAGGAAACCAAAACAGAGATTAAGTAACTTGTCCGTGGTCACAAAACTAGTAAGTGTGTGGGATCACATTCAAAGCCAGGTCTTCCTCAAACCCAACACTTTATCCAATGTACCACCCAGCTACCATCCCATCAAAAATGAGAGCAATATTCGTGCTATTTTATAGGACTATTGTCAGAAAAGAGCTTGTTTATGCAGAGGCAATCACACCCACCCGTATGACCCTGGACAAGACACAATCTGTTTGCTTCAATTTCATCATCTATAAATCAAGGATTACAATAACCCTCCCAGGGCTGCTGTGGGGATAAAACAAGACGATATTTGTAAAGGTTTGTGTAAACTTAGAAACACTATGTACATTATAGCTATATCTTATAAATGTAAGTTATTGTGTAGGCAATCGCCTGGTCTGTCTATGTAAAAAAACTAAACCTGCAACTATTTCCTATAGAAATGTCACGGGTGAATGAATGGTCATCTTTTCCTTATTGCCTGCCTAGTATCTAAAAATATAACCAAGGAGAATAACATAACAGGAAGCCAAAGTCCCAAATTCTTGAAGAAAACAGACATCAGCTGTTATTAAAGACAGTTCTGCTTATTTACATAAGAGCAGAGAAATATAAGCAAACAAAAAACAGAACCATAATCAAAAATGATCTCATTTGTGTGTGAGACTTCTATTGGGAAGCAGCTCAAGGAATGAATAAGGAAATAAGAAATGAGTCCCAAGATTTCACTCGGGTCTAATACCTGCAACTTTCTACTTTAGGTGACAGATTAAAGGATTCATCACTGTTATTATTGCCTGAGCTGGAATCATTGAATGTTAGAAGAGAAAGAGAAGTGAGACACTGTAGTTCAATTCATTTTACAGAGGAAGAAATTGAGACAGGGCAATGATGAAGCAAAGTTCAAATGAGACAGTGCCAAGGGGCTGACACAAGGGATTGTATGTTCCTAGATTTGGAGCCAGAAAGGACCTCAGAAGCCATCTAGTTCAAACCTTTCATTTTACAATTGAGGAAATGGGGGCCCAAAGAAAAATCACTCCTTGGCCAAGGTCACAAAAGAAGTAAATGGTGGATCGGAATTTGAACCCAGGCCCTCTGACTCCAAATTGAACACTGTTCCTTCTGCATCATGCTGCTTGGGAAAGGGAGGTGAGGGAAAGGGAAGAAGCAAACTTCCTTTCTAGGTAGGATTTCCTCCCTCCTCACAACTGTGACTACCCCTAAGTATCATCTTGCCAAGTCATAAGTTGAAACTGTGCACAACCACCACCCCTAGGGTCCCATCACCATGGTGCCCCTCTCCCACAGCCTTCTCCTAACCCTCACAGTAACAGAGACTGGCACTTTCTGGGGAACATTTTGGTTACTTCCTTTATAATTGCACCTGTGATGTGATTGTCCTCCAAAACACGCTTCTCCTTCACCCAGGTGAATTTTTCCCAAACTTACATTGATCAGATGCACCTCTGAAATTGAGGTTGAATAACTTTAAATAAGGGCACACAGTTGTGTCTGATTCCTGGCTGAGTGCTCTTTATCCCATCACACAGCCTCATGTCTAATAAGCCACTTTTATTTACCTATTTTTTTCTAGAAATTGCCTTCTTTCAGAAGTCTGGTCAGAATTTTTGTGAATTCATATAACAAGAGCAGCATTTTAAAGAGAAACAACTTTGAAATATTTGAGAATTCTGATCAAAACAATGGTCAACCAAGATTTTAGGACTCATGATGAAACAGGTCACTGATAGTGAGATGATGTATTCAGAGTGGAGAGAAGGAGGGAGGGAAAGATAGAGAGAGAGGGGGGAGGATACAGAAAGAGGGAATAAGAGGGAGAGATAGAAGGGGAGAAGTGAAGAAGGTTGTAGTTTGCCCATTTTTGAAGAGGATCATGAGATCAGGAAGATAATACCACAACTTGCAAATGAATCGGATTTAAATGAGGGAGGGATGTACAAAGTTACCCACCTCACTTTCTCCTCTGGAGTCATCTGGATCTAGTGGCCAGATATAGATCAGAACAACTGGAGATGGCCCAGGATTCAGTGGGAGACCTTGGCCTTTATAAGCTAAGGTCTTTCTGAGTTCTCACTTTGACTTAGGCAATCAATGCCCATTTGGAGATTTTATCATGGTGAAGTGGGAATTTATAAATTGGCTAAGTATATATCTAAATTGTTTATCAATTAGCAAAAATTCTCTTTTTCTTTTTCTTCTCTACCCCACCTCAAAAAGAGGATGAAAGAAAAACAAAAGCACTGCTACAAACATGTATAAACAAGTAAAAACACATTTCTTCATTGGCTATGTCATTTTTTGATCTAATACTGTGATAAAAATTAATTCTATGATATGTGTTGGGTTTTTTCTATTTTACAGGATTTCCTTCTTTTCCTTTTAAAAAAAATTCCATCTTCATTTTGAGTTTTAAATTGTCTCCTTCCTCCTTTCCCTTGCCCCACTCATGGCAAAAAAAAGTTACAAAAACATAGTCATGCAAAAGATTTCCATATGAGTCATATCTGAGAGACAGAAAGACAGAGACAGAGAGACAAACACAGAGAGAAGTAGAGAGATAGAAAGACAGAGAGAGAAACAGAAAGGGGGAGAAGAGGAGAGACAGAGACAGAAAAACAGAGAGAAAGAGAGAAGAAAAGAAAAAAGAAAATGTGTTTCAATCTGCACTCTGACTCCACCTTTCTAGAGGTGTATAAAGTCTTTAATCATGAGTCCTCTGGAGTTGTGGTGGATCATTGTGTTGATCAGAGTTGTCTTTCAATATCTTTTCAATATTGATGTCATTGTCAAAACTATTCTCCTTGTTCATGCATCAGTTCGTACAAGTCTTCCCAAGTTTCTCTGAAACTATCCTCTTCATCATTTCATACAGCACAGTAGAATTCCATCACATCCATACACCATAACTTGTTCAGCTATTCCCAATTGATGGGTGCCTCCTCAAATTCCAATTCTTTGTCACCTCTAGAAGAACTATAATATTTTTAAACAGGATGTCCTGTTAGTTGGAGTACAAAACCATTCCTAGGTTATGTCTAATTAGGTTTCTTCTATAAACCCTGATGATGATAGGTTCAGAAGGGACATGCATATTATTTTTCCAATGTATAATGCAATCACTTTATTCTTACTTAGACCGTTATGATTTTTGTTCATATTTACCTTTTTATATTTCTCTTCACTTGAGTGTTTGAACTTGAAAGTTTCTATGCATTTATGGTCTTTTCATTAGGAATGTTTGGAAGCCCTCTATTTCATTAAAAATTCAAATTTTTTTCTTCTGTAGGATTATACTCAGTCTTTCCGGGCAAGTACTCTCAGTTATAAGTCTATATCTTTTGCCTCCTGGAACATCATATTTCATCCTCTTCATTCCTTTATAATAATGGCTGCTAAATTGTGTGTGTTCTTAATTATAGCTCCTCAGTACTTGACTTCTTTCTGGCTGTTGACAGCATATTTTTTTCTTTGACCTGGAAGCTCAGAATTTTGGTTATAATGTTGCTGGAAGTTTTCATTTGGGGGTTTCTTTCAATAGATGACCATTAGATTCTTCCTACTTCTACTTTACATGCTAGTTCTAAGAGTTATCTTTTATAATTTTTTAAGAAGTTGTCTAAACTCTTTTTGTCTTGGTCATGGTTTTCAGATAGTGTAATGATTTTCAAATTTCTTCCCCCTTAATCTGCTTTCTAGGTCAGTTGTTTTTGCTGTGAAATATCTTGGATTGTAGTTTTCAGGGTTTTTTTAAACTTTATTTTCATATTTATTGTTGTCTTAGGGGGTCATTAACTTTGGTCCATTCTTATTTTCAGGGAATTTGTTGTTTGGGCAAGGTTTCATATTTTTGTGCGAAGCTATTAATATTCTTTTCAATTCTTTCATTTCTATCCCATTTTTTCCTCTAGTGCTCTCATTTCATTGATAGAAACATTTTTAAATTATTTTAATTTTTTTTAGCTCTTCATCTCTTCCAGGAATTAAGGTTGAATTTGTGCCCAGTGTTTTCCTTTGAGGTTTTACTTATATATGTTTTAAACATTCTTCTGAGTTTGTATCTTAAGTGTCCCTGGCCCATAATAGTTCTTTTTGGTGAGGTTTTTTTTTTAATTTGCTCATTTTTCCAGCCTTCTTCCTAACGTTGAACCTGATACTAGAATCAGGTTCTGCACGTATCTGGAGGCAAGATCCTGGCTGATTCAACAATAGATTGATCCTATTGCTGCTTTCTTGGGAATTGAGTTTTCTGTTATTCAGGGTTTTGTTTTTCTTTCTTCAGTGGATGGGGCAAGAGAGAGAAAATAGATTTTTGTTGGTTGAAAAAAATAAAAAGCAATTTCTTTTTAGTTTTTAAAAACAGAATTACTACAAACCTTTTTTTTGCAAAACTTCCTTCTCCAATATTTATAGATGTTTTGGGGAATAACTTATATTATCTTTAGAGCAACCAAACTATAATCAAGTTGCAAGGATTCTATATTGTAGCATCTTAATAAAGATGATGCAATGGAAAGAGTACTAGATTTGGAATCTGAGGATCTGGGTTCAACCCCTGACCCTCTATTAACTACCTGCTAGACCTTTGATAAACCATTTAGCTTTCCTAGCCCTGTGTTTCCTCAATTTTCTCAAATATAAAATGAATGAGATAGAATAGAAGACCTTGATGGTGCTTGTCATTCCTAAACCCATGATCCTCAGAGCCTACTGAAGAGAGAGAGAGAATAATCCAGGGACTATTTGTGGAATAAATGGCACCAATGAGTTATGGGGACTCAGAACAAGGAAACAGAAACCATTAGATGGTGAGATTGGTGAAATTTTGATGCTTTTTGAAAAACTAAAATGGGGAATAGAGATAAAAAGTGCAGAAAGTAAGACACTTTTAGGAAGTTACTTGAGTAGGAGTAGTGTAAGTGAGTTGATTGCCAGGGTTCAACAAGCATTTTAAAAATATTGACTATGGGGGCAGCTAGGCGGCACAGTGAACAGAGCACCAGCCCTGGAGTCAGGAGGACCTGAGTTCAAAACTGGCCTCAGACACTTGACACACTTACTAGCCACATGACTTTGGGCAAGTCACTTAATCCCAATTACCCTCCGAAAAGCAAAAATAAAATAAAAATAAAATATTGACTATGTGTCAGGAGCTGATAACACAAAGGTGACATTCAAACTAGTTTCTACTCTCAAGGAGCTTACATTCTACTGGATGGTGAATCCAGAGAAACACAAAGCCTATTTTGGGGGTTTTCTATGAGCAGATTCCAAGGAGCACTTTTAATGTGAGAACAAAACTAGATTTGGGGTTCAGAGAAAAAGGATTTTATTTTCCTGGCCACCCAAGAAACCAGGGCAGGGAGGGAATAAAGCTCTGATTTCTATTGGAAAGTGAACGTAAATACTAAGAAGGGAAACTGGAATGAATATAATGTGTGCCAGCCAAAGTGAGGTGAATAACATGACTGCCATTTACCTAATATGTATATGGTTTATGCCTCCAAGATTCCCTTGCACAAGAATTGTAGTGAATTAGATGATGCTGGATTGGATGTAATAGAGAAGAGATATCAAGAGAGGTACAGAAGCTGGACTAGAGGTCCATGATCCTGGGAATGACCACAATCCTGGGACTCATCACAATTTTGGCAAAAAACACAAAAAACAATAAAAATCGCCATATTGCCCATGTAGCTATAGCTCAAATGAACCCAAGCAGTGGCAAAAATCATACTGGAAACCCTTTTTGGAAGCATCCCTATAGTTATTAAACCCTGTAGATAACCAGACATTTTTAAGAGACCATGGTAATGCAAGGGAAGGAGTCTATCGCTGCCACTAGCTACATGAGTAACCTGGACAAGTCACTTTACCCCCCACTCATTACTTTCCTCAATTGTAATATGAAGGACACTGATCTTTTCCAGCTCTAAAAATCCCAGCAATTACTTATAGACTCCCTCACAAGGAGGAGTGTGAATCAGGTAACTATGCTAGTTACTCTATTTGTGCTGCTCCCAGTTCTATCTCAGGGTCTTGGGAATATAGCAAAATATCTTTCTTCCTCTTTTCCTTCTCTCATTTGCCTTTGTTCCACTTCAAGAAAGTGCAGGTGAGCCAGAAGAATTCTCTGTACAGTTCTCTCCCACTGGTTTCCACCTACTCCCTTCTGTTTCTATTGGTGCCAGATTGGGAGGGGGCTAAAGATGAGCCTGACCATTCAAGTTCTCTCCAATAATTCCTAAATATATCCTCCCCATTGCCTCCTTCCCCCAATTCTTTCCTCTCCAAATCTGGGTGAAGTAGCCCTTAACACTTCTAACTTCCTCACAATAGATCCATAGCTGAGGCAGGAAAATGGGTATGGAAAAAATTTTTTGAGTGTTTTTGTGTGTTAAAAATAATCATCATCATTCCATTGACAAATGTGTGCCACTGGGTCAGGATGAATGTCTCAATGTTGCATATCATGCATTTTTAATCTTGGGATCCATGAACTTGAACGGAAAATTAATTTAATTTTTATTTTCACTAATCTTTTTTTCTTTGCAATCCTATGTATTTTTTTAATTTAAAATATTATTCTGAGAAGGTGGACACAGCCTTCACCAGATGACCAGATAGATTCCTGACTCAAAAAAGATTAAGAACCTCTTGCGTATGAACGTCACACTGATGAAAAATGATGAGTCAATCCATCAACAAATATTTACTAAGTACCTATGATATGACTAAACACTGTCATCTTCATACGTTGAGGATAGCAACACATGTGATTATGTAACTGCTAGCAGTCCTGTCCTGTCTATAACAATCAGTCCTAGAAGTAGTGGCTATAGTATTAACATTGTGGTTTGATTTCTAGGTTTTGAGGGCTGTACAATACACATATTCACACAAAATGAGCCTTCCTTTTTCCTGAAGCGTGACAAATTAGCCTATCCAATATTGGGTTTGTTTGTTTGTTTTTCAAGGATTTGACTGTAGGGAAGAGGAGCGTACCAGCATAAAATTTGTCCAAGGTGTCCAATTTGTATAAATGAATTGTGATAAGCACTGACCTGATGCTAAAAAAAATAGATTAACTCCTTTCTAGGATCTCATTGTAAACGATTTTTGCCTTGTCATTTAACTGTCAAGTCTTCTCACATAGGTATGTTAAAGAAAATAAGATTTCAGACATTCTATCAAGCACACAGCCTTCACTGACTTTATGATACAGAATCATTTTCCAGGTTTTTTTTGGAGGGGGGAGGGCAGGGAAATACAGGGAAATATCCTGTATTCTCTAATTCCTTGCCTCCTTGTTATATCATCCATTCCACCTGGTTAAGTGATTTACCCAAAGTCAAACAGGTAGGATGTGTCAAGAGAATGAGGTTGAATTTGAATGCAGGTCCCCTGAACTCCAGGGTTGGTGCTCTATTCACTGTGCCACCTAGCTGCCCCCATTCTAGACAGTTTTTGTTTTGTTTTGTTTCATCTTATTTTGGTTTTGGGGGGAAAGGCAAGGCAATTGGGGTTAAGTGACTTGCCCAATGTTACACAGCTAGTAAGTGTTAAGTGTCTGAGGTCATATTTGAACTCAGGTCCTCCTGACTCCAGGGCTGGTACTCTATACATATTTTCCAGTTTTTATGTGATTCTCTGTGTCTAAGACCTCAGGCAACTTGAACCTCAGCCTGGCACGAAAGGGTTTTCATGGAACCACACCCAGTGCAAGGTAAACCACCCAAGGAATCAGACTAGCCCAACCTACATTGTTATACTACGAAGAGGATTCTCCAGGCTTTCTTGTTTTCCTTCCCTCTTTCCAACACATACACACACACACACACACACACACACACACACACACACACACACGAGTCTGACTGTAATTTAGTCAACAGAAACACCAGTCTAGGGGTTCTGGTTTCTCCTGCTCATATATGCTGATTATAGGCATCCTTTTAGGGTTATTGTCAGCAGCTGCAGCCTTCTTACCTCCAAAAACAAGTGTAATGTAGAGAGCATTTCTGATCTGTAGCTGTCATTATGTTATAAAGAACACAAATCATTTTTCTGAGTCCTCTTATTAAACTTTAAATTAAGACAAGTTTCTTCACCCTGACTACTATCCTCTATACATGGATAGTAATACTTCAAAATACTTATTGATGTTCTAATACCCTATCTTCCCAATTCCTGGGTTTACTCAGCTTCCATAACCTACTCCTCCACTTCACCTTAGCTACACACAAGGACGATCTCACCCACAAGTACTCCACTTCTATATTCATAAACTCTGAAATTCCTTCATCTGACCACAATCTTTTATCATTGTCTCTGTCCCTGTTTTTTGTCTTCACTATGACTTCCAGTCTCTTCCCCTCAGTAGTTTTCCAGACCATCAGATCCCTCCTTTCCCTACATTCTCACTTTTCCCAATATCCTTCTCCTCATACCTTGCTGAATTAATTCAACTCTACACTATCCTGTATTCTCTAATTCCTTGCCTCCTTGTCATATCATCCATTCCACCTGGTCAAACCCCTAGACTCTCACTGTCTCAGTCTTTTGTACTGCTAAATAGAACTATGGGAAATCACAAAACTGTGCTGACTTGGTCCACCATAAATTTGTTATTTAAATTCAACTGGGTCCTTACTACAACAAGATAATCCTTCTACTCCTCCCTAATAAAATCTATATCCTACTCCCCATAGCAGATTTTCTAAACCTTGCCTTCTCTCCTTAAGTTTCTCATGACACCCTTTCCCTTCACCCTTTCAGCTGAGAATCTTACCTCAGACTTAACTGAAAAAAGCAAAGTCACTGGCCACAAGAACATTGGCCAAGAACAGGTCTCCTTCTCCCCATCTCACATCTCCCTGACAATTCCCCATATATCTGCTTTCATTCCAGTTTCTGAGGAAGAGGGAGGTCTTCTACTGTCCAAGACTTGCCAATCTTATGTGCATACTCCTTTTTTTTTATTTTTGGAGGGGGGGAAGGCGGGCAATTGGATTAAGTGACTTGCCCAAAGTCACACAGCTAGTCTGTGTTAAGTGCCTGAGGGCTCATTTGAACTCAGGTCTTCCTGACTACAGGACAGTCCAGTGCTCTATTCACTGAGCCACCTAGCCACCCCTCTATGTGCATCCTCTTGATCCCATTCCCTTCTGTCTTCTCCAGCAGATTATCCTTGCTTTCATCTCCTCTCTCTCTGTCTCTGTCTCTGTCTCTGTCTCTCTCCCTCCCTCTCTCTCTCCCTCTCTCTCTCTGTCTCTGTCTCTGTCTCTCTCTCTCCCTCTCTCTGTCTCTCTGTCTTTCTGTCTCTGTCTCTCTCTCTCTTTCTCTGTCTCTGTCTCTCTCTCTGTGTCTCTGTCTCTGTCTCTCTCTGTCTCTCTCTGTCTCTGTCTCTCTCTTTCTGTCTCTGTCTCTCTCTGTCTCTGTCTCTCTCCCCTCTTCCCATCTCCTCTGTATGAATCTTATATACACCTGTGGATATACCTGTTTTCTCTTCCTGTTGGAATGCTAACTCCTTGAGGGCAGAGAATTTTATGATTTTTCTTGCCCCCCCACCATACTTAGCACAGTGACTGGCACATATAAAACACTGAATAAAGTGACTGATTCATTAAAATGCCAAGTAGAGTTCGCTGAAAATAAAAATATGTAGTAAAATTGCTCAGAACACTTTTTAAAAGTTCATGAGATTTAAAGGGACTCTTCTTGGCCGGGTTTTTCCAGGTTTGAAGAGTCTTGGTTACAAAGAGTATTTTGTAATGCAGGCCATACTATTTAGGTTGGGTCTGGCATGCAACTTTCCATATCTGGTGAGTTATGTGACCCTAAGGAAGAAGAATGATTGTATCAATGCAAAAATACTAGAGAAAAAAAAACAAGTAATTACATTGTCCACTTCATGCAAAGAAAAACACACGGTTTTAGAGTTAAAGGAGACACGTGGTTTCACATATCCAAAAGTAACTGACTTCTAGCTCATTTAGTCTGAAAATGATCCCAGCTTAGACTCTGAAGAGAATTTGGTTCAAAGTCAGGAGTAACACCTACATTCCACTACAAATGATTACATGAGGACTATCTGTACATGAATAGGGTAGAGAGACAGTTCTAAGATGCCCACATCCATTCGCATATACACACATCTGTTCCAAATGAAATTAACATGTGAAAGGGGGAAATTAAAATTTTATGACTTCCAAAATAGCACAAGTGGGTTGGTTTTTGCTATTCAAATCAGTTTTTAAATGCTTTTTTTCTGTTGCAGTCTGGATGCTGAAATAAAAGATGACATATTTGTGATAGACTTTAGTCTGTTATGGTGCTCCCAGGTCATTGAATTCAATCAGCTGACAAAGAGGTACAATTTATAGTATGTCCTTTTGTACACACACACACACACACACACACACACACGTCACATCACATCACATTTTCAGTAGGTAAAAAAACTCAACAATTGATTAATCTGCTCTTCTAATATTGCTGATCAGAAACATGACATTCCATGTGACTTTACAATCAATAACAGAAGTTTGGAACTAAGGCTATAGTCATTTTATGTGTTTCATTTATTTTCAAAGGAATATAAAAAAGACATGAGAGGCTATGTGGTAGAGTAATTAAAGAATGTAGCTTGGGAATCAGAGAAGACCTAGGTTCACATTCCCCTTCCGTTATATTTTGGTTGTGAGATCACAAGAGAATGGCTTAACTTTTCAGTGTCCAAGGTAAGTCTCTAAGACCAGTGTTTAAGTCCACTTCTGACATCTTCTGGTTGCATGGTCATAGGAAATTAATTCAGCCCCTACTTCCAGCGGTGGAGGTAGTTTCCACATCAGTAGTTTCATATACTGATGAAATCATAGTGGCTCCCCTAAGTTCATCTTTCCTACCTCAAAAAAATTTGTCAAAAATCTTTTTCTTTTCCTTTTTGATGCATGTGTTTGTATGTGTGTTATGTTCTATATGCATATGAATGTAAATATGTGGGTGTATGTGTATATGTTCATATGTATGTGTGTATATGTGTATATATTATATATGTAAAATTTTAAGTGTAATGAGATAGCATAGCATAGAAGACAGAAAACTGGGCTCACAGTTAGGAAAATTTGGGTCCAAGACCTATCTCAGACATTTAGCAGCTCACCCTCAGCAAATCACTTAATTTCTGTCTGCCTCAGGCAATCTTCCTTGGTTGAGGGGGTTTCCCATAAGAATGAAATCATGACTCCTTTGTATATACTCATATTAAATATATAAACCCTTACTTAGCAAGAAACTGGTTTTCCTTTGTTCTGGATGATGTAAAGAGTATACCAAACCTTAGACAGCATTCAATTGCTGCTGGGTTTGTTTTTTTTTTTCCTTTTCGGGAAGTGTTTTACTAATGGGTAGAACATTCTAAACCCACAAACCAGGGTTCTGAATTGAAGGTATTAAGGCTTTCTGTGGATAAAATGATTCAAAAGACTAGGAAAATTGCTCTGCCAAACCCTCTTCCATTAGATAAGTACTACCAGCTAATTAACACGCATGATCATCTAGGCTCCAGAAGTTAACTTGATATTCAAGGATATTCTCATCAGAGCCCCTGGTCCCACAATTCCTGCTGATTCTGTCCCTTTCAGATTTCTTAAAGTCTTTGCTTTTCTAATGACTTACTGCCTCTGGAGAGCACTTGCCTGCTTATTTGGAAGTGTTGGATTTAATCTAGTTTCACCCACATTATGCCACAAGGATCTATTCGCCAAATCCAAAGGCCTTTATTCCATCTCTATTAATGTTAATTAACATTTTTTGACCCCTACTTTCAACAGGAAGGAGAATTCCTGGTGTGGAAATTATTTTCACTGCAGCATATTGACAACTATTTTCAATTTATAGTCTCAGAGCTGCCTGGGGCAACGAGAAACTGAATGACGCAACCCATGGCCACGTAGCTAATACGTAGAAGAGGCACACCTAGGTCTTTCTGACTCCAAGGTCAGCTCTCTAGCCACTATTCTACTTCATCTCCCAATTAATTTATCAATCACATTTAATATTAATCACTAATATTTTTGAGACAATTGGAGTTAAGTGACTTAACCAAGGTCAAATAGCTAGTAAGTATCTGAGGCCTGAATTGAACTCCTGTCCTCCTGACTCCAGGGGCCAGGGCTATCCCTGGCATTTAAAAAGCATGACAGGCAGTGTTGCATAGGGTAGAAAGTTGACTTCAGAAATAGGAAGTTCTGGGTTCACATGTTACTTTTGTCATACTGATAACAAGATCCCGAGCAAGTCACTTAACCTTTAAGCACTCTAGAGTCTGCATAATTTCTTAAGACATAAATTGCAGAGAAGTTTTTGACTTGCATTGGTAGGAGTTTCCTTGCCTGAGAATTCCCTGTAACAGTGAAATCACAATTATGTGTGTGTGTATATATTTATTTGTTTGTTTATTTATATATACATATTTGTATTTATATATGTATGTATGGGGAGACATAATATATAGTAATATATTGACATAATCGATGTCAATGATATAGAATATAATTGACGTAATTGCTAAGTAAGGGTTTATATATTTCATTTGAGTATATACAAAGGAGTCATATTATATATATATATATGTATATATACATATACACATATAGAGAGAGAGATTCCTCTATGAAATCACATCTAAACAACATTTTAAGATTTACAAAGTGCTTTGCAAATGTTATTTCATCTGTTCTTCCATCTCTCTATGCCATTTGGTGCTATTAATCAACCTTTGCTTGTTCCATTGGTTTCTATTACACTCTCTTCTCATAATTTGGAACTTTGGGATCAATTGCATGATTGATTCTGGCAAAGGACCACCCAGCACGGCGTGCCTGCAGCAAAGAAAGCACTGTGCTCCGTGAGTGAAGCAGAACTGCAGTAGCTCTAAAGAAACACGAGATGGGAAAATTTAGAGACATTCCCACTCCAAATGTTCATGTTGACTACACGTGGCTGGCCAGTGGTAGAACTCTCTGAGCTTACATTGGTCTGATCAGCCACAGTTGGACGCGCTTGTACCTTGACTCCAACATGATGATGTTATTTTGGTCCTCTCTGATAATGAATAATAATTAACCAACCAGTCAACCAATTCATATCATCCTCTTTCTACTCCTCTGATCATTCTATTTCTCTTTCTTTTGCTAATAGAACCTTTTTCCTTGACTATCTCTTTGGTCTAGATTTCCAGAAAGTCTTCCAAATGACCCTGACATTATTCATCTGCCTTTTCTTCTGTTTACTATGCTTTAGAAATCCCATTTATTTCTATGAGTTTAACTAAAACTTCCATTTTGATAACATTCAAATATCTGTGATCCCTGACACTTTTTTTTGGTCTTCCGTGTTCAATGGCCTGTAGGACATTTCCATTTGGATGTTCCGCAGTGCAGTCAAACCTGGTGGGACCCAAACATCCTATCTTCACAACCACCCAGACTGATATACGTTCCCAAACTCTCCCATTCTATCAGTGGCACTATGATTCTAGTCTCCCAGGCTAGACATTTTTTTCTTCTATTCACTTCCTCTATAAAATCACCAAGATTCCCACTGGCATAATTCTCATATTTAGATTTCTAGAAAGCCTCCTAATGAGTCTCTTTGTTCCAATCTTCTCCACTTCCTATCTGACCAGTATAACAACATCAGAATAATCCTGATGATTAAATCCTGGTTAATAATTCAATTCTAATCAATAATCAGGATTATTCTGATGTTGCACAGACCACTATTTTAATTATGCCACTGTCCTGCTCTAAAAACCTACAATGGTTTCCTATTCCCGCTTTTCAAGTTAAATTCCTTTGTCTGACTTTCAAAAGCCCCCATAATCTTCACCAACCCTCCGTTCTCCCAACTGCCACTCAATGACCCTCCACTTTAGCCAGACCAATCCTTCTTCTCTCTTAATGTGCACTTATTCTCACTTCTCTGCCTTTTTTCACGCTGTTCTCTCCTCATAGCAAAAGTGGATCAATTGCAAGGCCTAGAGTCTAGAAGACCTGAGTTCAAATTCAGCTTCAGAAACTTACTAGCTCTGTGACACTGGGCAAATCATTTAACCCCTATTTGCCTCGGTTTCCTCATTGGTAAGATGAGGATAATAATAGCACCTCCCTTCTAGGGTTGTCAGAATCAAATATGATGATAATTGAAAAGCACTGAGCATTTAGTAAGCACTATATGAGTAGTGTCATTATTAATTACCTCTCTGCCTATGCAGAGCCTAGCCAGTCTTCAAAGCCCTAATCAAATATTACCTTTTCCCTAAATCTCACACTCATCCACCCCTTCTTTGATATCCTATGACATTTAGTATCATTAACACAGCTTAATATTTTATGTTACTTGCTATGAGATTTGTCTTCTCAGATTCTAAACTCATTGAAGGAATCTTATGAATTTTTTTTCTTTCTCAAAATATTCAATTTATCACTATTGATTCAAGAAATGCAAATCAAAACAACTCAGGTACCAGATTTCACTGGTCTGATTAGCTAACATGACAAAACAGGAAAATGATAAATGCTGGAGAGGATGTGGAAAAATCGGAACACTAGTGCATTGTTGGTGGAGTTGTGATCTGATCCAACCATTCTGGAGAGCAATCTGGAACTATGCCCAAAGGGCTATAAAATATGCATATCCTCTGACCTAGCTTCTAGGGCTATATCCCAGCTATTATTATTATTATTATCATTAATAAATGCCTGTGGAATTAAACTGAGAGGAAGTTTAATTAGTAGTATTGACATCAAATATTGTTTATAATAAATAATTTTTCAGAGTTTTATTAGTGATTTTTGTCTCTACATTAGTCATTTTAAAATTTAACATCCTGCCTCTCCCTTCACCAAAAATTGAACCTTCTCTTATAACAAAAAAAGAGGCAAATAAAAATATTACTGTGACTTAAGTCTAATGGTACACATAACAGTCCTTAGCCAAAGTCTTTCAACACTCTGCAAAGAAGAGGGTGGCTAGTTTCATTACCTGTCTTCCAGGGCCAAGATTGTTCATTATAATCACTCAGCTCCTTTTCCTTTATGCAATTGTAGTCATTCGTATGTAGTCATTGTTCTCCTGATTCTGTATTTGTTACTGTTGTTTTTCAAGTAAAAAATTAAGCAATAATCATTAAGCAATTTGATACGTGTTGAGACAGAGGGAAAAATGGGGTGGGTGGGTGTGAATAGATAAGTGGAACAAATCAGATGCAAACCATACAGAGGCTAACAAATTCCATGGCATTATGTTTGATAAACCAAAAGACCCCAGTGAATGGGAGAAGGACTCGCTATTTGACAAAATTTGCTGGGAACACTAGACAGAAGTTTGGCAGGTATTAGGTTTAGACAAACAACTTACATCATACACCAAAATAAGCTCCAAATGGATACATGACCTAGATATAAAAGGCCACTCCTAAACATTAGCAGAGTAAAGGAGAAATTACCATTCAGATCTATGGAGTGGGAAAGGCTTCATGGCTATACAAGGAATAGATTCTCACACAAGATAGAATATGCTATTTTTATTATATGAAATTAAAAGGTTTTGTTTTGTTTTTACAAACAATGTAATAAAAAAAACAGAAAGAAAGCAACTTTATGACACTTCAGTAAATTTTCAGAGACTCTACAGAAGGTAAAGGTAGAAGGTGGTATGTGAATGTATCTTTGTTCCCTGAGTATTCAATATGGAGCTGGACAAATTGTTAGCTTTTAATGTATTCTGGCAGACTGCCTGACCAACATCCACATTGGTAGAGGCAACTAACTTGTCAGTAGGTCCCTATATCAATGAAAAGAAAGCTCTGGTTTAAAACAAAATGTTAATGCAAATTAGTTAGGATCAACTCAATGGTATCTCATCAAAAGTAGCATATTCATTCCATTGATTCTGACAAATCAATGTAGGATGGATGAATAACCTACATGTGTTGTTGGTTTTGTGTGTGTGTGTGTGTGTGTATAGAGACAAGATCTCTTGTCAGTCACATTCTGATACATCCTTCTTCAACATGATTTGCCTAATTACTACTCCATCAATTTTCTCTTGTCTCCACCTAGGAGAGAAATTTCCATCTTGGTTCCTCCCTAAACCCCAAATTCAGAAAGTGGCTATTTCCTACAGCTACAAACAGTCACACTCTTACCCAGAACTTTTCAACATTTCCATTTTGATTTTGAGCCATGACTCCTTAGTATTATTTAATGAGGCTCCAAAGATGTGTACCATTTTGTTCAATTTCATCTGGAGTCCACTGACTCTTTTATTTAAAGCATTTTGGTCTTTGCTATTTTGGGTCCCAGTTCTAGGCACTATTGTTTAATAATAAACATTTGAAACTATTACTTTTTTGTAAATTCATTTTAAATGTCGAAGCAAATACAGAGTAAGAGTAAGACTTAAGGGGGATATTCAGAGGAATAATTTATGTATAAATATGCACCAAACACCTATAAATGTCTCAAATCACATTTAGAACTTTGTTGAGACCTCTCATACACACAATTTACTTAATTAAATTTAGTAATTTGGCCAGGTCTTAGCAGATCATGACTACTAAAATGTGACAGTTGCTTTCTTATTTTAAAAATCATGCTTCTAGGGGCAGCTAGGTGGCACAGTGAATAGCGCACCAGCCCTGGAGTCAGGAGGACCTGAATTCAAATCCAGCATCAGACACTTGACACACTTACTAGCTGTGTGACAAGTCACTTAACCCCAATTATCTTGCATTTCCCCCTCCAAAAAAATCGTGCCTTTATTTTCAGACAGTATATATACTTATACATATATATGTTCACATATACATATATAACATGTGTAGAAGACCATCACCTTCACTCCCCCATGCCCTTTAAAAAAAGAAGGTTGAATTGATATCTTTTATTTTTACATAGACTGTAATTCTCTTTGTATCCCTCCTCTTCCAGAGAACTAGCCTTTATAAGAAAGAAGAAAAAGGATTAAAAAAAAACTAGTTTGGTAAAACTCATCCAAGTTTGATATTATACATAGTGAATAATGTCCATCCCTATAGTCTCTAATCTCTCACCAATGCATTTTTAAGTAACATAACTCAATACTTGGTTTGATGTCATGAAATGAGGACTGAATCAGGAGAGCTGGGTTTTACCTTGCATTCTGGTATTAATTAACTTCAAAAACCTTGGAAAAGTCACTTGACCTCCATGGGCTTTATTTGGTTTTCTTATTTATAAAATGAGAGTGTTGAAGAAGGTGACTTTTACTCATTCTGATCTTTTGGGATTCACTTATCTGACACCTGCTATGTGCAAGGCGTGGTGCTAGTAGTGTGGAAGGAGACGAAGATAAATGAGACACCTTCCCTGACTTTAGACAGCTTAGAGACTAGCTGTGGAAATAAGTCAGAGATGTGCAAAGCTATCGTGAAAAGAGTGCAATTGTTGTATACAAGAGGTCCCAACAAATTTCTAGGAGAGTTTTGAGGAGAGACCAGTTCAAGCTAGGAGAATCAGAAAAGGCTTCTTAGAAAAGGGAGTATTTGAAATAGGTCCTAAACATTGGGTGGTATTTCAAGTTGCGCCAATTCAACAAGCATTTATAAGCAACTACAATAATAACAACCATAACAATAATAGTAATATATATATGTATATATGTACACATACATATATAAACACTTTATAAATATCATCTCATTTGGGCCTCACAACAACCCTGGGATGTAGGTGCTATTATCCCCATTTTACAGATGGGGGAATTATGGCAAACAGAGGTTAAGTGATTGACTCATGATCATGCAGCCACTAAATGTCTGAGGCCAAACTTGAACTCAGGTCTTCTTTCTTCCAGATCCACCACTCTATCCACTGGAGCATCGTGATGCCCTAAATATACCAGGCATCATGCCAAGTATTAAGGTTACAAAGAAAGATAAAACATCACCCACCCCTGAGGAGTTTACAATCTAATGTAAACAATTTCATACAAACAAGGTACAAACAAAAAAAATTAGTGCTAATTAGTCAACAGATTAAAATTAAACAGAATGAGGAAAGGCTTCCTTTATAAGAATAGGGTCAGATTTTAGCTGGGACTTAAAGGAAAATAGAAAATGGATTTGAGAAATTATAGCATTTTAGCTATGTGAGACAACCAGTAAAAATATCCAGAGTTGTGACATGGAGCATAATAAATTATATTAATCCCTAGTCAGTTTCAGCTTCTTAAATTGGGCCCAGTTTTCAAGCTCATTGAGATCATTTTGCTTTTTATTTTTAAAATGTTATACACATATACATACACACACACACATGCAATAGAAGTAAGGACAGGGAACTGAGGATGAAACACACTCCTAATGTTAGGAATAACCAAATAAGTTGAAGTCAGTGAAGAATTTCAAGGTCAACAAAAAGGGTAAGAGGGAGATCAAAGAAAGGATAGATCACCATACGGAATGGATGAGTTGATGATAATGCGCAATGGACAGAGGACAGAATTATCTGACTCTCATTTTACTTCTGTTTTCTCTGCCAAGAAGAACAACGTAACCTGAAAATATGAAAAGATAAAAAGAGAAGGGGGAGGAGGAAAAAGAGGAGGAGAAAGAAGGCAGGAGATGAAGAAAAGAGACTGATACAAGGAGAGAAAAAAATTGAAAGAGATTTAAAAAGAAAAAGGAGGGAGAGAAAGAAGGAGAAGAGGGGCAGTGAGAAAAAGAGACAGAGAGGAGAGAGAGAGATGGAGACAGAGAGCATTTCATTAAGCCCTTTTGATGTGTCAGGTACTGTTCTAAGTGCTAAGATACACATTCAACAAGAAAAACATTCCCTGTACTTAGGAAACTTACATATAAGGAAGAAAGAAGAGTTATTTGGTCTGGGAAGTCCCTGGAATGATGAGGAGAAGCACAGGGCGACTAATTGGAATATCCTTCCCAGGGGTGGTAGTATTGATCTCACTATGGCTCTAATAGCTGGAGGTGTGTAATGGCAAACAGCCATTTGAGCCTCACCTTTGATTGTATCAAGAGTCTTTGATTGGAAACAGTATACACTGTATTGCCCTTAATAGGCCTAAGGGTATTTGAAGATCTCCCCTGACCCTTATTAAACCAAATGTAATCACATGAAAGCCCATGGTGGAAGGTACTTACAAAAAGGATGGAACAGAAAGGAACAGAGAACAGCATGAGCAGAGCTAGGAGTAGGCAGAACCGAAAGAGAGAATGTTTGTGATATTGATGCTTTGTCTTTTGTTTGGTGTTGATTTCTCAGACAAAAGCTCTATCTGTTGATCTGTGTTACTTTCTCAGACAGAAGTCCTGCCTGTTGTTCTGTGTTGTTTTCTCAGAAGAAACCCCGTCTTTTGTTCTGTGTGGATCTCTCAGACAGAAAGTGAATTGAGGGGGCGGCTAGATGGTGCAGTGAATACAGCACCGGCCCTAGAGTCAGGAGGACCTGAGTTCAAATCCGGCCTCAGACACTTAACACAAAAAACTAGCCGTGTGACCTTGGACAAGTCACTTAACCCCAACTGCCCTCCAAAAAGCAAAAAAAAAAAGTGAATTGAGATGATAGTGCTGGTAATGTGTATAGATATTGTTGTAGCCCTGTTAAACTTTGTTTTCCTAGAAACAGAAACTATGAAGAATTTGGAGTGGAGCAGTCCCCATGAGTCGAGGTGTGGAACAGGAGCAGAGAATTGCTTACATGTGAATCCAGGCAAGAGTTTGGAGTGGTCAGCCTGCAGAGGAGAAGCCATGGGTTCTGGAATTCAGCCCCGAGTCAAAGGTGAACAAGGACTTTACCTGGATATGGTACATTAATCGAGGAGATTGTAATTTAATGTGACCTAAGGGTGGATGGTGTTTGTATTTTCTGCTACCCCTTAAAGATGACTATAAGATATAATGAATGACATGTTTTGTGTAAGACTATGTGGCCGCCTTAGTAATAAGTTGTTATGCTATGTTGTTGTGAATGTTGTGCTTTAGTTTCTTGAATGTTATGCTTTAGTTTTTTGCTGAATAAATAGAGAGTTCATTATACTATATGATTAGATCCTTAAAGTTATTCACAGCAGCAGTCCTCAGGAGAGCTGCTTGTGATTAGCTTTACAAGGTAGAAACGGGGGGTAGAATGGACTCAAGATGTCTGGAGAGTAACAAAGAGTATGATCTGGCTAGTAATGGAGAACTCTCCCCAGTCAGGAGCAAGCAGAGACTCAGGGCAGGAAAGAGATAGCCCCATCCCAGTCACAAAAATGGCAGTGGTTAACCAAGAGTTGAAACCCAACATAAAAGAGAAAAAATCAAGCCTAAGATAATTGAGATGATAAGAAGCCAATCTCAACAGCTTGGATGAATTCAAATCCCTAGGAAGCTAGCTGATGCAGTGGAAAGAGCTCTGGAGGTAGAATGAGGAAAATCTGAGTTCAAATACAACCTCAGATGCTAGTTATATGACCCTGGGCAAGTCATTTAAACACTGTCTGCCTCAGTTCCCTTATCTGTAAAATGGGAATAATAACAGCACCTCCCTCCCAGGGTTGTTGTCTAGATCGAACAAAATAATGATCACAAGATATTTAGCACAGTACCTGGAATGTAGTACATGTATGTGTTTAATCATTATTAGTCATGTCTGAGTCTGTGACTTAATTTGGGGTTTTCCTGGCAAAGATACTGGAGTGGTTTGCCATTCCCTTCTCCAACTCATTTTATAGTTGAGGAACTGCGGCAAACATGGTTAAGTGACTTGCCCAAGGTCACATTTCTAGTACATTTTGAAGTTGGATTTGAACTCATGAAGATAAATCTTTGTGATTCTAAGCCCAATGCTCTATCCGCCACACTACCTAGCTGCCCCAAAACATAATAAGTGCTATATAAATGTTAACTATTATTTTTGTCAGTTGGGAAACATTACATCCTAAGATTGGGGGAAAACTACAGTTGCAATTGATGAGCTTGAGCTGTTTGGGATGAAATTTGAAAGAAAATAGAGAATGAAGATGGGTAAATATTATCTCAATGTTCAAGAAATGAAAGAAGGTAGAATCTTCAAACTATAAGCCAATGAGTTTAACTTAAATTCTTGGGAAAATGTAATATGTGTTATTAGAAGAAATAATTAGAAGAGTAATTTGTGAGAATTTAGAAAAAGAAGTAATCATTAAAAGTCAAAATGGCTTCATTAAGAACAGGCCAGAGCAGCCTAGCTTTCTTTCTGTTTTTGACAGGGCTATTAGCATGAATATTACACCTGTATTTCAGCATAGCATTCAACAAAGTTCCTCTCACTCTCCTTGGAGGTAAAATGGCTACATACATATCAACCAGATGACGATTTGGTCAAGAGACTTTGCACAGCTGGAACCGCAGAGGAGTCATTAATGGATTGATGACAGCTTGGAGGGAGATCTCTAGTGAAATGATGCTCCAAGGGATTGTCCTTTGTCCTTGGCACTAGTGAAGCTTATCAGATTTGCAGATGGCATAAAACTGGGAGAGACGACTACCTCACTGGATAACAGAGTCAGGATACAAAACAATTGAGACAGTTTAGTGTTAACCCTAATCTAATGAAAACAAACTTTAATAGGGATAACTTTCAAACCCTATTATGGGGCTGCTAGGTGGCACAGTGAACAGAGCACCAGAACTGGAGTCTGGAGGACCTGAATTAAATCCAATCTCAGATACTTGACGCTTACTAGCGGTATGACCTTGGGTGAGTCACTTATCCCCAATAGCCTTGCCTTGCCCCCCTCAAAAAAAAAACTATTATTTGAGTTTAATGAAAACAACTGTAGAAATTAAGTATAGATTGAGGGAAATATGGGTGGGAAAATGTATAGAAAAAGATTTGTGGGACATGGCAATAGCAATAATAACATTAATATTGCACTTACTACATGTTACGTACTGTGCCAAGCACTTTACAATTATCTCATTTGACGTTCACAACAACTCTAAAGGTAGGTGCTATTATTATCCCCCTTTTACAGATGAGGAAACCAAGGTGAACAGAGGTTAAGTGACTTGCCCAGGGTCACACAACTAATAAGTGCCTGATGCTGGATTTGAATTCAGGTCTTTCTCACTCAGGGCCCAGGACTCTTATAAACGAAATGTGTGGCATAAGTCCCAAATGATAATGTTAGTATAGACCACATTAAGTGAAGCAGTATGACATAATGAATGGAGAGCTGCTTTAGAATCAGAAAGAATTAGTACAAATATCATCTTTCCCACATAGCAGCTGAGGTTCCCTGGGCAAGTCCCTGAAACTTTTAGTGTTCCACCCATCCACCCAAACAACTCTCTAAGTCTTAGTGTCTAAGACTATGTTGAAGATAAAGTGCTTATCTGTACTGCTGGAGGAAGCTCCTCACTGGTAGTTACCTACACAAGTGAAATCAGTTTTAAAATAAAATGGGGCGGGGGAACTAGGAAGAACTAGTCTCTTGACACTTTTTTGCCCTCCGGTCTGCCTCAGTCATGCTGCATCTGGGGTATTTTGTTTAGCTCTGACCACTACGTTTTATGAGAGACATTAAAAAGCTGGTGAGTGAGGAGAATAATGGCTTCGGCTTTAGTAACTCCTCGGGTTGCGTGCTCAGGCCTAGCCTATGGGCCCATGGGCCTCGCACCGGACTGCAGGGATCGGGGTGTTTCCACTGGGACGACTATCATGGCTGTGCAGTTTGATGGGGGTGTGGTCCTTGGAGCCAACTCCAGGACAACCACTGGGTCCTACATTGCCAACCGAGTTACAGACAAGTTGACCCCTATCCATGACCGGATTTTCTGCTGCCGCTCCGGTTCAGCAGCAGACACCCAGGCCTTGGCCGATGCAATCACATATCAGCTCAGTTTCCACAGCATTGAACTGAACGAACCTCCCCTGGTCCACACAGCTGCTAACCTCTTCAAAGAGATGTGTTATCATTACCAAGAGGATCTCATGGCTGGGATCATCGTAGCTGGTTGGGGCAGGTATGAGGTGGGGCAGGTATATTCAGTACCCATGGGAGGTATGATGGTTCGGCAGCCTTTTTCCATTGGGGGTTCAGGTAGCTCCTACATCTGTGGCTATGTTGATGCCTCTTATCAAGAGGGGATGAATGAAAAGCAGTGTCTTTAGTTCACTGCCAATGCTCTTGCTTTGGCCATGGAGTGAGATGACTCAAGTGGTGGAGTAATCCGGTTAGCAGCAATTACTGAGAAAGGAGTGGAACGGCAGGTGCTTATGGGGGATCAGCTTCCCCAGTTCTCTGTTACCGCCTATCCTTCAGCTTGAGATCTACTACCTCCTCCCTGTTCTCTGTACCACCCCCTCCCCCTAGTGATAAGCCATCCTCAGATATACCCAAGTTCAATAAACTATGGGTGGAGGAGAAAAAAAAAAGCTGGTGAGTACCCAGAAAAGGTTTATTAGCATGATGATGTGACCGGAGGCTCCTTGGAGGAACTTGGGATGTTTAGCTTGGAGGAGAGAAAACTTGGAGGAGGGTAAAGGTTTAAGTTGCATTCGACTCTATTTGGGGTTTTCTTGACGAAGATAATAGAGTGCTTTGCCATTTCCTTCTCCAGTTGATTTTATAAGATGGAGAAACTAAGGCAAAAAGTGTTAAGTGATTTGCCCAGGGTCAGAGGCCAGATTTGAACTCAGGAAGATGAATCTTCCTGACTCCAGGCCTGGCTTTCCATCCACTGTGCCACCCTTGGGTGTATAACAGGATTTTTAGAATATAAGGGCTCTCATATGGAAGAGTCATTAGATTCTTTGTGTTTGATTCCAGAGAGAAAATCTAGGATCAATCAATCAAGAAACATTAATAAATGCTTATTATATAATAATATTTATGATATATAACAATAAGGGCTTATTATATGCTAGACCATGCGTGCTGGGGATTCAAAGAAAGGCAGAAACAGAGTCCCTGCTCTTGAAGGACTGATATTCTAAAGGGAGAGACAATATGCAAACAAGTACATCTATACAAGCTCTATAGAGTATAAATGGAAAGTAATCTCAGAGCAGATGCACTAACACTTGGGGGGATGGGAAAGGTCTCCTGCAAAAGGTGGGAGGTGAGCTCAGTATTGAAGGAGGACAGGGAAGCCAAAGGCGCTCAAGGAGAGCTGTCCATGCACGGGGGACAGCCGATGAAAAAGGCACAGAGCAGAAGAGAAGCAGATTTTAGGCTCAATAGAATTCCTAACAATGACAGCTATCCATAAGCTGGATGGGTTGCCCGGGGAAGCAATGGCTTTCTCATTCTTTGACAGTCATTGAGCAGACCCTCTTAGTTGTTTGGAGATGCCGTAGAGAAGGTTTCTATTCAAATATGGGTTGGACGAGATGACCTCTGAGATGCCTTCAGACTCTAAGATTCTGAGACAGCCTTTGTTCCATGTATAACACAGCACTCACTGTGAATGTGAGGAATGATGTATTTGATGTTTTTTAAAACTGTATCCATGGTACCAGCTGCCTCGAAACTGAGTAAGTCAGTGTCATGTTTCTAAATGTGTCGTTCTCAAATCTTACTGGCTAAATGGCTGCTTTAGAAAAGAATTATTTTGAAGGCAGCCAGCAGGGACAAGGGAGCCCAAAACCTCATAATCATATTTCAGATAGGGCTTACAGATAGATAGTGTTCATCATTCTTCAGAGGCAACATGAACCTGGAAATCTAGCCAGAGGAAAATAGAAGTGTAGTTTTTAGCCAAAAATATGCAAACCAACAGACCAACCAAGAAGAACCAGCCACCTGCATCAGCCCTAGGGTAGGGAGAAACAGGCTTTACCCTCCCTGCCTCTGAAGCCACATGAAAGGGCATCAGGAAGAGAAACAAGCAACATTTGTTGCTCCTGAAGGGAGATACCGACTTTTCCCTTCACCAATCAGTCCTCATTGTTCAACTGCCAACCTCTTACCAGGAAAAGATTGCTCACTGTCAAACAGACACTGACCCCTCCCCACCTCAGATCCCTATGTCTGATACAGATATCCCAAAGTCCCTAAGTAACATAATGAATAATATTCCACTGAATACTGGAATTGCACTGAACCTGGAATCAGGAGAACCTGAGTTCAAATCCAGCCTCTGACACTTACTAGCTGGTGCAAGTACAAGTCACTTAACCCTCTGTCTACCTCAGTTTCCTCATCTATAAAATGAGAACAATAATAGCATCTACTCCCAAGGTTGTTATGAGGATAAAATTATATTTCTAATGCACTCTTCAAACTTTAAAATTCTATTATAAAAACTAGTTATTACTATTTCTAATTATTATTTCATTCTAATCTTTGATCCAGTATCTTCTAAGCAGACTAACCCTCTGCCCCACCATTACTCCCCAAAACCCTCTAGGTTTTGCCAACAGCCCTTCTACTTTTTCTTCCTAAGTTCTACCTGGCTTTTCCACCTGCCATTGATTTGAACATAAACTTGGATTCTCCTCTGCATTTTGTTTCCCCTAATTAGAATGTGAACTTCTTAAGAGTAGGGATTGTCAGAGGCAGAGCCAAGATGGTGGTGTAAAAGCAGGGACTTGCTTGAGGTCTCCCCCAAACGCCTTCAAATACCTGTAGAAGTAACTAAACAGAACATACAAAATGATGGAGTGAAATAAATCTCCAGCCCAAGACAGCCTTGAAATTCGACAGGAAAGGTCTATCACACCAGGCTGGGAGCAGAGTACAATCCAGTGTGGACCACACTGGCACAGAAAGGACCCAAGCAGGCCTCAGGGGACTGAGTCACTGGGCAGCTGTGGTGGATTCCAGACTTTTCATCCTACAAACACCCAAGACAGCATAAAAGGTCAGTAGGAAAATTCTCTGGGTGAGAGAGGAATGTGGTCTGTGCCAGAGGCAGGAGCAGCAGCAAGTGCTACTTCTGGAGCTCCTAGAACATACACTGTGTGGGGATTGAGTGGCTGATCAGAAGGAAATTGCAGGGATTTCTTTGTTGGCACTTAGGGAGGACTTTTTTGCCTTGCCCATGCTTGGATCTGAATCGCAGTCCTGGGGTGAGGAAGAGTGCTGGTGTGGCAGAGCTTGTGGCTGCAGTGGAGAAGGAATTCTCCTCACTGCTCCAAAACAGAAAAGAGTGCTTGTGGTCACTCACAGACCAGAACACAGGCCAGGAAAGCAATAAACACCTCTCCTTAGTTCATACCACCTTGGAAGAACTGAACATTTACAAATCACTAGAAGTATCTCTGAAAACAATTGCAAAAAACCTCCAATCCTTTGGACAGTACACCTATCCCCACTGGAAGAAGAGTTCTACTTTGACAAAGAGTTAGAAAGTCAAGTATTTGGCTAGGAAAGTGAGCAAACAGTGGGGAAAAAATCAGACTATATAATTTTACTTCAGTGACAAAGAAGATCAAAACATATAACCAAAAGAAGACAACAGACAAAGTTCCTACATCAAAAGCCTCCAAGAAAAATATGAGTTGGTCACAGGCCGTGGAAGAGCTCAAAACGGATTTTGAAAATCAAGTAAGAGAAGTAGAGGAAAAATTCAGAAGAGAAATGAGAGTTATGCAAGAAAATCATGAAAAATGAGTCAACAGCTTGCTAAAGGAGACCCAAAAAATACTGAAGAAAATAATATCTTAAAAATAGACTAACCCAAATAGCAAAAGAAGTTCAAAAAGTCAATGAGAAGAATGCCTTAAAAAAGCAAAATTGGCCAAATGGAAAAGGAGGCCCAAAAGCTCACTGAAGAAAACAATTCCTTAAAAAATAGAATGGAGGAAATGGAAGCTAATCACTTCATGAAAAATCAAGAAATTATAAAACAGTACCAAAAGAATGGAAAAATAGAAGACAATGTGAAATATCTCATTGGAAAAACCAATGATCTGGAAAACAGATCCATGAGAGATCAATTTAAAACTACTAGACTACCTGAAAGCCATGACCAAAAAAGGAACCTGGGAATCATCATTCAAAAAATTATCAAGAAAAACTGCCCTGGTATTCTAGAAACAGAGGATAAAATAGAAATTGAAAGAATCCACCAATCACCTCTTGAAAGAGATCCCAAAAGAAAAACTCCTAGGAATATTGTAGCCAAATTCCAGAGTTTTCAGATCAAGGAGAAAATATTGCAGGCAGCCAGAAAGAAACAATTTTAGTATTGTGGAAACACAATCAGGATAACATAAGATCTAGAAGTTTCTACATTAAGGGATTGAAGAGCTTGGAATATGATGTTCCAGAGGTCACAGGAGCTAGGATTAAAACCAAGAATCACCTAAGCAGAAAAACTAAATATAATACTTCAGGGCAAAAAATTGGATATTCAATGAAATAGAGGAATTTCAAGCATTCTTGATGAAAAGACTGGAGGTGAATAGAATATTTGACTTTCAAATACAAGACTCAAGAGAAGCAGGAATGGTAAACAAGAAAGAGAAATCAAAAGGGACTTATTAAAGTTTAACTGTTTGCACTGCAACTTGGAAAGATGATATTTGTAACTCATGAGATCTTTCTCAGTATTAGGGTAGTTGGAGGGAATACATCTATCTATCTATCTATCTATCTATCTATCTGTCTGTCTGTCTGTGTGTGTATGTGTGTGTGTGTGTGTGTGTGTGTGTGTGTGTGTGTGTGTGTGTGTAGACAGAGGATACAGAGTGAGTTGAATATGAAGCGATGATATCTAAAAAATAAAATTTAGGGATGAGAGAACAAAATATTGGGAGAAGGGGAAAGGGACATAGAATGGGGGTAAATTATCTCATATAAAAGAGGCCAGAAAGGGAAGGTGGGGGAGGTGAAAGGAAATGAGTGAACCTTACTCTTACCAAATTTTTCTTAGGGAGGGAATAACATGTACATTCAATTGGGTATCTTATTCTACAGGAAAGTAGAGGGAAGAGAACGGGAGGGGGGCAGGGTGGGAGTAGATGATAGAAGGGAGGACAGATTGGGGGAGGGGGGAGTTGAAAGCAAACACTTTTGAAAAGGGGCAGGGTCAAAGGAGAGAATAAAATAAATGGGGGTGGGGTAGGATGG
>CM053599.1:146649081-146665959 GCA_028646575.1 Pseudocheirus occidentalis
GTAATGGGGTGGAGAAATCTATCTTGTCCTACAAGAAAGCGAGGGGGAGGAGTTGAGTGGGGGGATTAAACAGGGGAGGGCAGACTGGGGCAAGGGGCAATCAAAATGCATGCCATCTTGGGGTGGGGGATGGAAGAGATCAGGAGAAAAATTGGAACTCAAAATCTCATGGAAATGAATGTTGCAAACTAAAATAAATAAATTAATAAAAGCAATAAAAATAATCCTAACTCTTGGTTTTAGCTAGGTATTGTTTGCCATAAAAAAAAAAGAGCAGGGACCGTCTCAATTTTATATTGTGTATCTCTAGCATTTAGCATGATGCTTAGCACATAGTAAGCACTTAAATTCTATTCTATGATAGAAATCTCAAAAAATGAGGTTGATCCTTTTTTTAAAATTATATTTGTTTTTAGACTGGGCCAGTGATTTGATTCTACAGGGAGCTCCCAGTGTGGGAACTCCCTTCATCTTTGTCTAGCAGCTCCTCTGTAACTAAAGGCTTAGGAAATTTCATAGACCACTAAAAAACTGAGGTTATTTGCCCATGGTCACACAATTAGTATGTGTGCAAAACAGTGTATCCTCTCTTGAAGGTCTTTCTGATTCCAAGGTGAACCTTATCTGTACTACACACCACAGGGCTTTTCTAGGACAAATGAATGAATGAATGAATGAATAAACAAAAAAGCACTTACTAAGGGTCTGAGCCTGTGCTAAGCTTCACAAAACAAAGCAAAGAAGATCTTCTCAAGTGGCTTATATTCTAATAGGAAAAAGACAACCTATTGGGGGGGAATAATGGAGGGAAAAGCAGGGAAGAACATTTTGGATAAGGAAGTCAGAAATGAAGACTAGAATCATAGAGCAATTGATTGACACACCCTCCAGTGCACAGCTCCTGGCACATCATAAGCACTTGATAATTATTTTAATTATTGATTAATGATTGAGTTACTGTATTGATTTGATTGGGCAGCTACATGGTACAGTAGATAGAGTACCTGGCCTAGAGTCAGGAAGGTTCATCTTTCTGAATTCAAATCTGACCTCAGACACTTACTAGCAGTGTGACCCTAGGCAAGTCACTTAACCCTGTTTACCTCAGTTTCCTCATCTGTAAAAAATGAGCTGGAGAAGGAAATGGCAAACCACTCCAGTATCTTTGCTAAGAAAACCCCAACTAGGATCACAAAGAATGAAACAACTAAAAATCCTAATAATATTAAATGAGATAATTTAGAAATATTTATAAAATCTAAAGCACTATATTAGTTTCATTATAAGCCAGCAAAGTGCAGAATCTGAGTTCAAGTTTGAGTTCCACCTCTTTTGTGAAGTTGGGCAAAGCACTTTTTCTCACTGTGCTTTAGTTTCCTCATCTACCACACTGACTTACTGTGAGGATACTCAGTCCGAGTCTTTATTAAGTGAATATATAGGTATAAACAAAAAGAAAGATAGTCCCAGCCTCAAGGAAGTTACATTCCAATGGGGGAAGGCAACAAATAAAAGGGAGTTGAAAAGGGAAGAGAAAGTGGGATATGATGGCAAACTTAGGTGAGTGAACAATAGCTGGCCCAACTCCTTTTTCAGAATGGTGGTTCCAAGTCCTCACCAATGGAAGAGGAAAAGCACAAGATCAAAGGCTAAAGTTAGAAAGGGATAGGCTGTTAAACTACTCATTTCTCTGGAGAGAAGACCAGATAAAAGAGCACAAAGAGGCAGACAGACGACAGAACAAAGGTCCTGTTGCTTTAGAGCTCAGTGGTGCTATCTGCTACTCTGCTGACTCAGTTTTCATAGCTGATCCCACATCCTTAAAGGCACCAGTGCATAATGTGTCTCTTGATCCCACTGGAAAATCCTAGGATCCTGCTTTATAGTTCAGTCACATGATGTGTTGCATATTGGTCCTTGCCCAAGTCCCTACCAGTGCTAAGAAAATTCCACAATTTATCCTGAAAATGCTGTTCTGTCTTCATTAATGCCGCCAAATTTATGAATCAGATATTACATAGGTAAACTTTTTTTTTAATGAGAACATGGCAAGGAAGATGGAGGAAGAAGGAGGTAGGCAAAGGAAAATGGGAAGCTCATTTAGTTTTTTTCTTTGAAGCACAAACTACAAATAATAAAGGAAGACAAATGTGAAATACCAAAAGCTTCATTTAAACTTTAAAATAACATTAGTTGCTGCTGTTGGGTTGCTATTGCTTCTTCTCTGTCAGGCTTTGTTGAACACAACAATACTACTTATTTACATTTTTTTATCCATTTGTCCTGAAAGGCTTGCCTCGCATCACCTCCTACATGAGACCTCTCCTGATCTCCCCAGTTGCTAATGCCCTCCCCTCCACGACTTTGTGCTTTTTTTGTGTGTATTTACTTGCATATATTAGAACACTCCTCCCTCCTGCCTATAATGGTCATGGGAATTTGAAGATCTTCCCTGCCCCTCAATAAGCCTAAGGGAATTTGGAGACCTTCCCTGTTTTGAAAATATATTCTGCCCCCTAATAGGCTGAATGTAATCACATGAAGCCTGTTGTGGGAGGAGTTTGCTGAAGGGAGGAGCAGGGCACACAGAAAGCTGAGAGTCAGAGCAGTTAGACACGGTGGGGAGGAGAGGACAGATCAGAGGGAGACAGTTAAGCTTGTGAGTAAAAGTTGGCATTTGCCAGACAGGCTTGTGTTGGTTTATGGAAAGGCTAAAGGATGCCGTGGATCTCTGTGCTGTTATGCCTTATTAACTTCTTTGTTACTATGCTGGAATTGTCTCACTGGTTTGGGATTTGGTTTTCTTAGGTCTGAATGAATGTTTTCTCTTCTGTCTTCTATGTGCAGAGTCTGTTATATTTTGCAACTGAGCACCATGCAGGTATATTTATAGTGACCGTTGGTGCTGTAAATATTGCATTGGCTGTAATACTGCCAAATAAGATGTGAGCTCCTTGGGGGCAGGGACTGCTTAATTTTTATCCTTGAATCTTTTTGTATCTAATATAGTGCCTGACACATGGTAGATTCCAAATAAATATATAATGGGACTAAATAGGTGGAGCCTCCTTCTCTGTAGGATGCTGGCCCCCTCCATTGGGCCCAAGGTCACAGGTATAGCACAAAAGACTTGACATTTTGGAATAATAAAGTAATTCCCTTATTGCCCACTGAGCCAAGAAGACTTGCTTTTTAAAAAGAGAGCAAATGTCAATGTCAACAGTTTCTCTTTGGAACAGCAGCCCTGAGGGTCTTTCTCTCCCAGGCTGGTTTTTTTCTTCTTCTAATTAAAGGGGCCAACCCTTGATTCACTTCTTAAAGAGGCCTATTCATTAAATGGACATTAGCTCACTCTCAGCAAATACCTACAAAGTCCTTAGCCTTAAAAGGGCCAGGGTCTCCCATTGCGTCCTGGGTCATCTCCAATCATCCTGATGAATATCAGGTCACTGGACCCAGATGGCTCTGGAGGAGAAGGTAAGGCTGGTGACCTCCCTCACTCAAATCAAAGTCAACTACAAGTCATGTCATCCTTTCCCTGATGCCATGGACTTCTTTCAAAAGGAAGGACAAACACAATGACAACCTCTTACCCACTGTCTTCTACTTCATAATATGTGGTATGCAACTCTCTCTGGAATTCCACAATTGTGGGAGGAGGAATTGGTGCCTCCCTTCTCTACTTTCACCCTCCAGTCCTAATCCAATGGCAGCTACTTTACATGTGTAGTGAGGCCCACGTGCCCTGTGGCAAGGGCTATTCCCAAGATGCAGCATGGTGGTGGCATTGTGTGGCTCAAAGGGAGCCAATAGACATCTCCAGCCTCTTCTTCCCCCCACTCTTCTCTAACAGAGACTTGAGTTCATGAAGAGAATGTTGGGGTTGGAGGCTACCATTTTGCTCTCCTCAGAGAAAGAGGGGGAGTAGACTAGAATTATATCTGTCTACTCCCTTAAATATTATTAGCCTCAGAGATGAGCTTTTCACATTTAACCTAACTTTGATTACTGTTAATTACTGGATAGAATCAGGAGGACAGCAAACTTTACATCCAAAGCTTATCTTCCTTCCCACCAAATACCAGTTCTAAAATGAACACGCATAGATAGCACTTAGCCAAGAAAAGGAATTATCCAAATTGGTAGCAAACAGAAATCAGAGAAGGTATAGGAGACTATAAACCAGATAATATAGAGTGAAGGAGCCCTCTGTTTGGGAACTCTGCTCAACAGAGAATCCTAGATCTCACCCAAGGGGAAGTTCTCCAAAGTTCTCTTTAGTGTAACAATTTGGAATAGGCTCACGATGCAGACCCACCAACTCCTCTCTTGTCTCCCCAGAGTCTTTTCCTTCAGCAGCCTGAACTGGAGTTGGCATCTTGTATCTCCCCTCTCAAAGACAGAAGTGACCAAAACAACTCAAAGCTTGAAGACTATTTGAAGACCATTTCAAGAAGAACTGAAAAGATCCATGCTCTTCTGCTCTCACCAACTCCATTCCAAACCCCACACAGGGCAAGGTATTCTAGCCCATATCAATGGCCTTTGGGACTGGGGTTATATACATAGCAATACTCACATGTGCTGCCTAGAGAACCTGGACTTGAACCCTAGGCTCCTGGATATTTCTTCTGTTTTTTGTTTCCTTTCCTGAGCATAGGTGACCAAACAGTAATTCTGTGATGGATTTTCCCAACCAAGGAGGTAAGTACTATGGGTCAGGAATACCCCATCAATACTATATCATTTCTCTGAGAAGAAGACCATTTGCAAGAGGATGAGTCTAAACCCTGTCCTGGATGGCCAGAAGACATAGTCCTTAAAGGAATTATTAAGATAATGGAGAGCTAAAGTGAAAGTAAAATGTCAATTCAATAATTCCATTAAAAGTTTCACGTTTTGCATTCTCTTTTGAGAACACAAAAGAAGTTATAGATTACTATGTCATAATGAAAGTATTTTTAAATGAGTGCTTATGAATAGTTTATGCTCTAAGCATCTCTTTTTTTGTGGATTAAGGGAATTGCTGTTCTGTACCCTTTTCTACCACTGTAAATTGAATATCTTTCTAATTCATCCTGAGGAAAGCCTAGACATTAGCCAAACCTACAGTGACTTTTCCTAGGATTCCAAAGGGAATGATATAGAAGTAGAGAGTATGAGAAAAAAAAAGGACCTGACCCTCCCTATGAGGCCAGGCTCCTCTCAGGATTCAATGCAATCTGCACATGAGTCCAGAATTTGAGTAGGAAAACAGCACCCCAACCCTACCTAAAGCCAGCAGTGTTATTTGTTACTAAAAATGCTTGGGTTTTTTTTTTGCTTTATTATGGTTTTTGAAGTATGTTTTACTGATATATTTTGTTTTGACTCACAATCATCTCTGGGAAAATAAACATTTTCTTCATCAATTAAATAACAAACATTTATTAAAGCACCCACTACATGCCAAGGACTTTGCAAAACCCCAAAGATATAAAAACAATGAAGAAAAGTCCCTACTCATATAGAACTTACTTTCTAATGGAAAAGTGTCAGGGTAATAGTTCAGTATCTGCCTGGTAAAACAGAGTACTCAGAGCTCAGGGTTCAGACGACTAGGATTTTTACCACTTCTATTACTGTGAGAGAAAAACAGGTCTCTAGGCAGACCCAATGGGCTGGGTCCCAGATCAATTCACCTGGGGGCAAAATTAACCCAAACTGTCCCATGTCTGCCCCACGACTTTCTCACAAGTCCAGGGTCTTCATGAGGGAAAGTGAGGATTTAGATTCATCCTCTTGTAAATGATCATCTTCTCTGAGAAATGACATAGTACTATGGGGTGTTCCTGACCCCTGGAAATGTGGAAATATGCATGCATATACACACATATACATATATATGATTATCTGGAATAAATATAAAAAATAAATACAAAGCTGATAAATACAAGGGAGTTATAGAAGGAGAGCAGCAGCAACTGGGGGCATCAGCAAAAACTTGTGTAGAAGATGGTGCTTGAGCTATGCCTTAGAGCAGTGGTTCTCAACCTGTGGATCATGACCCCTTTGGAGGTCAAATGACCCTTTCACAGGAGTCGCCTAAGACCATCGAAAAACACATATTTCCAATGGTCTTAGACACCACTCCTCTATCTGTCTCTAGGCGGGTCCGCCCACATGCAGATATACCCACATATGAGTATTAAAGGATCACAGCATTAGGAAGGTTGAGAACCACTGAATCAAAGGAAGAGGATTCTTTTGAGGTGGGAATGAAAGAGGAGTGCATTGCTGGTATGGGGGACAGACAGTAAAAAGAAGAATGTAGAAATGAGTGCCATGATTGAGTAACATGTACAAGGCCAGTTAGGTTGGATCTTAAAGTGTAGAAAGGAGAGTAAGATAAAATGGAGGTGGAATTATAGATTGGGATCACATTGTGAAGGGATTTAAAAGCTAAACAGAGAAGTTATTTGATTCTAGAGGCAATAGGGAGCCATTGTAGTTTATTGAATAAGGGAGTGACAAGACCACATCTGAGCTAAAGGAAAATCACTTTGATAACTGCATGGAGGACAGACTTAAATGGGAAGACTTGGGCAGAGAAGTCTCCCTTCTGCCAAAGAGTAAAAAATCAGCAAAAATGTCCAATAGAGTAAATGTATTCAATGTATTCAACATTCTCTTCTGACAGTACCTATATTCAATGTACTCAGCATTCTCTTCTAGTACTCACTTATATTCCTGCCATAAAAAAAGAAGATATCTATGATCTACTCCCTGGAATATTCACCAATTTTTCAGATATACACAGTTCAACTTGCTTTATTTTTTTCCCTTCTTCTCTTTATTTCTTTAAATCAAATTTTATTTTTTCCAATTACATGTAAAGATTTCAACATTTATTTTGAGTTCCAAATTTTTCTTCCTCCCTTTTTCCATTCCCAAGACAGTAAGCAATTTGATATAGGTCATAGAAGTGCAATCATGTTAAACTTATTTCTACATTAGTCATGTTGTGAAAGAAGAAACAGAAAAAAAAGGAAAAAAACATAAATTTTAAAAAAAAGAAGTGAAAATAGTATGCTTCGGTCTACATTCAGATTCCACAGTTCTTTCTCTGGATAGCATTTTCCACCATGAGTCTTTTGGAATTGCCTTGGATTTTTCTAATGCTGAGACAAGCTAAGTCTTTCATACTTGATCATAGCACAATTGTGGTCATTGTATATATTGTTTGTTTCATTCTGGTTATTTCACTATTCATCAGTTATACAAATATCTTATTTCACTGAATTTCTCATATGCATCATTGCAAAACACTACATTACATTCATATGCCACCGTTTTTCCCACCTATTCCCCAACTGATGGATATCTGCTCAGCTTGCTGTTCTTTTTGACCACTAACCATACTGATAGGAATATTTTGACGTATGTTATCTCCATCTTTGTATTCTTAGGCAGCAAAGTGCCACAGTGTATAAGATACGAGGTTTTGAGTCAAGAAGACCCAACTCAAATACTACCTCAAAGACTTATGAACTGTATGATTCTCGGCATGTTGCTTAACCTCTTTCAGACTCAGTTTCCTTATTTGTAAATTGAGGAATCTGGACTGCGAAGGTGCTGTAAGGTATCTTCCAAGTAGTTGATCTTATCATTCCTTGGGGTAAAAGCCCAGTAGCAGGGATCATTATATCAAAGGGTTTGGGTAGTTTGATCATTTTCCTTGTATATTTCAGAAGGGCTGTATCAATTCATAATGCCAACTATTTATTAGTTTATATGTCTTTCCATTGCCCCATTAACTATTCCAATTTTTTTTTCATCTTTGCTAAATAACGTGGTATGAGAAAACCTCAAAGTTAATTATCCTGCTCTTAGTGATTTTGATCACGTTTTCATGTGGGCATTTAGAGCTTAAAATTCTTTTGAAAATTTTGTCTATATTCTTTGACCATTTGTCAATGGAGAATATCCCTTGGTATTATATATTTGTATGAATTCCTTATGTAACTTTGATATCAAACATTTATCCATAGAATTTTATGCAAATATTCTCTCTATAGTTTGTCTTCTTAATCTTTGATTTTATTCATGTAAAAGTTTTTTTTTAATTTCATGTGTCAAAAGCATTCATTTTATCCTCAATAATGTCCTCTATCCCATGTTTAGTTAAGAATTCCCCATCTAACCAAAGTTTTGAAACATACCTGATCTTGTCCTCTTAATTTATTTTTTAAATGTAACTTTTTATATAATTTAGGTCATGTTACCATTTTAGTACATTGTTGTATATGGTATAAGGCTTTAATTTAAGCCTAATTCCTGCCAAACCACTTTGCAGTTTTCAAAGTTTTTGTCAAAAGAGAGAATTTCCCTGAGTAATTGAGGCTCTTGAGATTATCAACACAATTAACTATTTTCCATTGCTTTTTTTTCTGTTTTTGCTTATGCAGTTTGCTCCACTGATTATTTTTCTGCTTTTTAAACAGTACTAAATAGTTGAATGGTTCTCTATCCCTCCTTCCTCCCTCTCTATAGATATAGATGTCAAAATAGATATACATATGTGTCTATATACAAATATATGCATATATATGTAAGTATTGCTACATATGTATGTATGTGAATAAGTATTGCTAAGCAAATATATGTATATAGACAGAGAGTGAGAGAGAGCTCTGGTGAATCTAATACAACTATTCATCCAGTCATACTTATTTTTTATTTTTTTATATTCTTGAATTTTTGTTCTTTCAGATGAACACTTTTATTTTATTATACAGTCCAATAAAATCTTCTCTCAGTTAACTTGATAGGCATATCACTAAAACGTTAAATTGACTTAGTATCATCATATTGGCACACCGCAATCACAATCAGTGAATATATCAATATATCTCCAATTATTTGTCTCCTCTCTTTCTCTCTCTCTCTCTCTCTCTCTCTCTCTCTCTCTCTCTCTCTCTCTCTCTCTCTCTCTCTCTCTCTCTCTCTCTTTGTCTGTCTCTCTGTCTCTCTCTGTCTCTCTCTCTTCCTTTTTTTTAAATGACTGGATCACCTTATCTCACGCAGACTGGAAGTACGAGGACTACTCATGTGCCCAAGTTCACTGCTAATCAGTACAAAAGATTTAACCTACCCTGTTTTTGATCTGGGTTAATTTACGCTCTCCTTAGACAACCTGGTCCCCACCAACACCAACACCAACACCACTCCTTGAGGCCAAGGCTCACCATATACATACTAGATTTAGTGCACCTCAGAACTCCCAAAATCAAGAAAGGGATTGGCCAGTCTCAGCCTCTCAGGTTACTGGTATATAAGTGGGTCAACATATCCCCTTTATTTCTTAAAGAGTGTTTTGTAATTGTATTTATATAAAGTATGTGTATTGTTAGGTTAGGTTAGATTAATTTGCAGATATTTTATCATTTTATAGTTATTTAAAATGGCATTCTTATTATATTTATATACATATTATATATTTTATTACAATTTAAAATGGTATTTTGCTTATTATAATTTCTTCCAAGTTTCTATTGGTACTGTATAGAAATGATGATGATTTGTAAATGTATTTTGTTACTGCTTCCTTATGATACTATTAATCGTCTCAATTAGTTTCTTCGTTGATTCTGTAGTCTTCCATTACCTCATCATGCCATCTACAAAAAGAGATAATTTGTCTTCTTTTTGCCAATGTTTCTACCTTTAATTCTGTTTTTATCTTATTGTTATAGTTAACATTTATAGAACTATGTCAAATAATAGTATAGAGGAGTAATCCTTGCATTACACTCTGCTTGTAGTAGGAAAGTGTCCAATATTTCTCCTTTACCTTTCTTCATTTCCCCAACACTTTATATCCCCCGTATCACTGTGCCTAACACACAGTAGGTACTCAATAAATATTTGTTGACAGTAACTTTGCAGATAATGCTAGTTCTGGTTTTTAAATGTTTTATTATATTAAACAAACTCTTTTATGCTAATGTTTTCAGAGTTTTAAAAATAAAACTGTCAAATATATCTTCTGCACCTGTTAAAATAATCATGCAGGGGTTTTGAAGCTTAGGTGATGAGTTATGTTCATCGTTTTTATAATGTTGAACCATATTTTGATGTCTGTTATGTGTACAAATTGGTGATATTATTTTCTGTGTATATTTCTATATTTTCTAAAATGTGTATATGCAATGTGTGTATATTTTCTTTTTTTTTCTTTTTGGAGGAGAAAAGGCAGGGCAATTCGGGTTAACTGACCTGCCCAAGGTCACACAGCTAGTGTTAAGTGTCTGAGTTCAGATTTGACTCCAGGGCTAGTGCTCTATTCACTGCGCCACCTAGTTGCCCCAGTTTGTGTATATTTTCTAAAAAAACAAGTTTAAAAAAATCTTATTGAATTTTAAAATTCATTGTGGACATGGAAATAAATTTCAAACATGCAAAAATTTTAGAACAAGAAAGTGCCTTGGAGATCGCTCCCATCTTTATTTGTAAATGAAAAACAGGGTCTAGGGAGGGTGACTCATGTAAAGCTACAGAGCAAGGCAATTTAAAAGCTGAGATCAGAATCTAGTTCTCCTGATTCACAAATGAATGCTTCTTCTACTACCACCAAGCTACTTTACCACCACTGCTACTTCTATAAAAGTAATCCTGAATAATGTTTATTGTACAGAGTTGTAAATAACTTTGTGTACATACTCCAAAGTGGGAAAAAAAACATGTAGAAGTAGAAACAAGGAATCAAAGCAAGCAATTAAATTGTTTTAAATTTACTATGAATTCTTAAATATCTTCATTGAAATGCTTTCTTTTTAAAAATGGATTACCTGATACAATTGTGATGGAATACTATTGTGCTGTTAGAAATGACAGGATGCTTTCAGAAAAACCTGGGAAGACTTACATGAACTGATGCAAAGTGAAATGAGCAGAACCAGGAGAACATTGTACACAGTAACAGCAATATTGTGTGATGATCAATTGTAAATGGCGTAGAGCTATTCTCAGTAAGACAATGATTCAAGACAATTCCAAAGGATTTATGATGAAAACTGCTATCCACCTCCAAAGAAAGAAGTAATGGAGTCTAAATGCAGGTTGAAGCATACTTTATTTTTACTTCATTTTTCTTATTCGTGGTGTTTTTGTGTGTGTGTGTTCTCTTTAGTTCTTGTTATTCAGTCATTTTTCAGTCATGTCTGACTCTTCATGACCCCATTTGGTGTTTTATTGGCAAGGATACTGAAGTAATTTGCTATTTCCTTCAGCACCTCAATTTATGGATGAGCAAACAGGATTAAGTGACTTGCCCAGGGTCACACTGTCAATCTTCCTAATTCCAAGCCCAGTACTTTATCCACTGTGCCACCCAGCTTCTGTGTTTTCTTTTGCAACATGGCTAATGTGGAAATATGTTTCATATGACTTCACATGTGTAATCTATGTCAAAGTACTTGCTTTCTCCAGGAGTGAGAAGGGAGGGAAGAAGAGAATAAGAAAATTGATTCATTGAAGATCCATACTCTATCCTGATCTGTATCAATCAATTTGATATGATTATAAGTTCTGTATATTTGGCCCCAGAACTGTGAGCTGCAGATTGTAAAATCACTTGTGTAATAATGGGAAACAGACTGGAGGTCCTCCACCCTTGTTTTTCTTTGTTGTAGTTACCAAGCCTATTGTGGCAGAAGTGACTAAATTACATGGAAAGTCCCCTAAAACTATTTTTCCACCTCTGAACCAGTCTCTCTTGTCCAATATGAACAGGTGTCCATCTTATGACCATCTAGTCAGTGGAAATATTCCTTGCTATGCCCAACTCATTACTCTGCTGATATAATGTTTTGTTTACTTTAGTCTATGCATCAAATGTCAACCAATGAATTTAGTCTATATCTGATATAGCTATTCTTGGTTGTTTAGATATCCAACTCTATAAAAATAGGGCCCTGAAAGGAGGGGGCACCTCAGATTGTACTTCATTAGAGGGGACCATGAACCCCTCAAAGGTCAGAGTCTTGCCTCAGTCTCTTTTATTGCAGGTTGGATAATTTTTATACCCACAGGAAGAAATTTGAAACTCAAAAATTATAAAAAATGAATGTTAAAAATAACTTTTATATTGAACTGAGAAAAAAATAAAAACATTCTTTTTAAAAAGATAGATTACCTGTAATTAAACATATATCTTGATGTTATCAGGAATAACAATATCATTCATAAGGTATTGTAGCAGCAACTACACCGGCATACCCAGGATGGCTGCTAGCACAGATTCTTAGATCTATTTTACTAGGAAAGATAACTGTTTAAGGTGTCAACAATATTTTTAATTTTATTCACTAGTTTAGGGGAAAAGTCAGTACCCTGAACTTCAGAGAAAACACAAGCAGATAAATAAATACCAACAGACAGGGCTCTGACTGCCTGAATGAACTATATACTTTACATGTTTCCTTGGATCGAGAGAACCTTTACCTCTGAGCAGTTGGGGAACTCTGAACATACGGCCACTCAGAATCTCAACCAGAGAATCACAAGATCCTTCTCATAAGTAAACACCAAAAGCAAAATACAGACTCAGACTATATGTACACTGCTCACAGCCAGAAAGCATCACAACCCTCTGTCACTCAGTGCGTAATTAGAAATTAGCAAAAGGTATGAAAACCTTCCTACAAGCAAGCATCCCCTAAGTAATCTTCTTTTAATGGGCTCCTTGTGAGGCCTATTAATGGGTGGGGAAGATCTTAAATTCCATTAACGTTACAGGTATGCAGAACCCTAATTAGAAATTTTGGTGCCCAGCGTCAGATTCATACAAATTACCCAGACAAAGAAGCACAGAACACTTGATTGAAAAAAAAAATTTTTCATGATAAATTCTACTGGAGAAAGTAAAGAAGTACTAGGATACAAGGTCCAAAGGGAGGATAAAACCCAGAAAATTCTATCATTGAAGATACAGAGAACCATAGGTGGTAGCTTCTTTAGGCAGAAACCACAGGGTACTTTGAGACCTCAGCAGACTGCTAAAATAGGAGGAGAAAGGAGTAGGGAGGAAGGCAGGAATGGGCAGAGGAAGAAGCCATCTGTGATGTGATAGAAAATATACAGTCTCTTTCTTTAATTCCTCTATTTAATTGATTCTGCTAACCAGGTGCTAAAAAGAAGCTGATATTACTGAAGGATTATAAATGCGACAATATACTCTAAATTTTGGGTCATCAGGGCAAAGCCCTGGTTTACCCATCCTACTTATGGATTCTCTCACTAATGAGGGCAAATTTTTCTCATACTTCCAACAAACAGTCATTAGACCATTCATTTATTTCTCAGATGAAATTATTGGTCATTTTGACTTCTTATTAACATGTTATGTTAATATTAATACTTTTATCTTTCAAATGTTATCACTTATATCGAATCCATTTTAGAAAAGCCAAAGTATATTTATTGCCTAACAAAATCCTAAGAAGAAAATGAAAATATTTTTAAAAGCAATTCGGGGTATTTTTTGGAGGCAGGGTTCAATAGTCCTAACATCAAACTGCCTAAAATTAGTAGCCTTATAAATTTTTATATCATTGTTTAGAACAAACTAAATCCATTTGCTTCTCTGGTTGGAAGAAAACATCTGATGTAATTTTATTCATTATGTTGATGATTCCAAGATGAGGGTACAAAAAAGGCAAGTAAAATGTAGGGCAAAACCAGAAAATAATGTTTTCAGAGGTTAGAAGAATGTAACATATTATTCTTGGTGTAATAAAAGTATAAAAGACAGTATCTGAGGAAACATTCATCTACAATTGTATTTTTTAAGAGCTATGTCAGTATAAATACCTGGTAACCATAACAACTGTGACAAATTATATTACTTCGAGTCTCTGTCCAACAAAATGGCTGAAATTATGTCTAAACCCAGTTTGCCATCATCACCTCAAAAAGAGTAAGAACTATGACAAATAAAAGAACAATAAGAATAGGAAGTTAAAAAAAAGAAATCCTCAAATGGAAAATTAGCAAAGATATTGAAGAACTAAGCAGGTAACTAAAACTCCTAAAACCACAAAGAAATAGTATGCTGAGGGGTGGCTAGGTGGTACAGTGAATAGAACATCAGTCCTGGAGTAAGGAGGACCTGTGTTCAAATCAGGGCTCAGACACTTAACACTTACTAGCCGTGTGACCTTTGGCAAGTCACTTAAACCCATTTGTCATGCCTTCCCCCCTCCAAAAAGCAAAAAAAATTTTAATAAATAAAATACTATGCTGTAAAAAGTTGTTAATGGAAATCTAAAGAAGAGAACAATTTTATAGCTATAACTAGTATCCCAGAAAATAGCATTGAATAGCTATGACAATACCAAGAGTAATTACAACCCAATAAATTGACAAAAAAATAAGGAAATTTAGAACTCAATGAGAACTCCAAAGAATAGCCAACGATTTAAAATAACTTAAAATATTTAACTGTATCTTAATTTTATTAATGCCTTTTATTTTACATCAATTCACTTCTAAATGTATCTTCCTCTCCTACTCAGTACACAATTCCTTATAACAAAGACTTAACATGAAAGAGAAAAAAAGCACTTAGGCAAAACTAATCAATTCATTAACTGACAGTAGATCTAATATTCCACACCTATGGTCCCCCAACTCTGCAATATGAGGGAAGTATATTTTCTCAACTCTTCTTCAGGGCCAAAATTGGTCATTATGATTACAAAACAGCCAATTAAGATTTTTTTTCATTTGTAATAGTCACTGTATATTCCCTCCAACCCCTGGTTCTCCTTATTTCACATTGCATCAGTTTATGTAGCTCTTTGTGCTTCTCTAAATTCTTTGTAATGATAATTTCTTAAGGCACAGTAAATATTATTAAATTCATGTACCACAAGTTGTTTAATCATTTCCAGTTGGATGACGATCTAATTTTCCTGCACTTTTTTTGCTATCAAAAATGAGTTACTATGACTGTTATGGTGTAAAAGGGACCATTGTTTCTGTTTTTTACCTCCTTAGAATAAGGTCTGACAATGAACTCTCTCAGGTAAAAATCGTTTTTAAACAATGGCAGTGGCAGTTTCCAGAATTATCAACCCATAAATGCCAAAGAAAAAGTGAGAGGTCAGTGTAGATAGAACTCTGTTGGAACTGTGGTTGGGGTAGACAAAGGAGTGGGTCTAGCCCCTACCCCTAGAGCCAGAAGCTGCAGAAGCAGCAGTCCTGCAGTCACTTCCACATGGCTGCTTCAGAGCTCCTGGCTTGCAGATCATAGGGGAGCCAAGCAAACATTCAGAGGGTAATTGCTCTTGCTTTAACCTGCCTGGATCTGGATCATGGTCTTGGGTGGTGGTCCTAAGGTATATGACCAGTGAGCTAGAGTGTGTGGGGCTGCAGAGTCAGCACCCTCTTAATAGTCCCGGCAGCTGCCAAAACTCCAGTGATTTGGGAAAAAGCTCTCCCCTCTGGAAGCAGAGTTCTACTGTGGCAAAGAACTAAAAGGTCAAGTAACTGACTGGCAACATGAGCAAGCAAAGGAAGCAAAGCAAGCACAGTCATTCAACTTTAGATTCCTTTTTGGGGGGACAAAAAGGATCAAAGCATGGAATGGGAGGAAGTCAACAAAATCAGAACTCCTGCACCAAAAGTTTATGAGAAAAATATGAACTGGTTACAGGCCATGGAGGAGCTCAAGAAGGATTTGGAAATCAAGAAAGAAGAGTGGAGGAAAAATTGGGAAGAGAAATGAGAATGATGCAAGAAAATCATGAAAAGGGAATCAACAACATGACTAAAGAAAATAACACCTTTAAAATAGATTAACTCAAACAACAAAAGAGGCCCAAAAAGCCAATGAGGAGAAGAATGCCTTAAAAGGCTAAATTTGCCACATGGAAAAAGAATTTCAAAAGCTCACTGAAAAGAATAATTTCTTCATAATTAGACTGGAGCAAATAGAAGCTAATGATTTTATGAGAAATCAAGATCCTATTAAACAGATCCAAACAAATGAAAAAATAGAAGGCAATGTGAAATATCTCATTGGAAAAACCACTGATCTGGAAAATAAATCCAAGAGAGACAATTTAAAAATTATTGGACTAATAGGAAGGAGGAAAATATAGTCAGTCCTTCACAATATGTCCATTGTGGAGATGTTCTGCATAACTACAAATGTATGGCCTGTATTGAATTGTTTCTCTTTCCAGTAGGGGTGGGCTATGAGAGAGGAAGGGAAAGAATCTAGAATTTAAAATTCTAAAATTGACAGTTAAAAACATATATAGAGACACACACACGCATATTATATGTATATAAAACATATGTAGATACCGTGGCCAGGCCCAGGGTAGTGGGAAGGAGCTGAGCTGAGCCAAGCTGAGCTGCGCTGCAGACAGTCTGCAGGAGAGAAGATCTACAGCCTCCAGCACCTCCATATCTACCAAGGCATGAGGAACAGGGACTGGAGAAGGGCAGCTCGGCAGGAGGGGCTCGTCCAGGAGGCCAGCAGGTGGGAGCCGAGAGCAGCCCGGCCCAAAACCACAGCCACGACCAGGCCAGGCCCCAGGGTGGTCAGGAGGAGCCGAGCCTCCCAAGCCGCAGCTTGAGTCTACTTCAGAGAAGATCTACTGTACCTGAGGGAATCTTCACATTCAGCAAACCAGGATTAGAGACGGTCAGTGAAAGTGAAAGTGAAACTTTGAAACTTAATTTGGGGGAGGAAAAGCAGTTCGGTCAATCTGCCCCCAGGGCAAGGAAGCAGTGGGGGAGGGGCAGGAACTGCTGAAACCGGTGGCTGCCCCCACTGGGCTACTTCAGAGTCCCTGGCCTGTGGACAACCCAGTCAGAACTCCCACA
>CM053599.1:146666459-146693218 GCA_028646575.1 Pseudocheirus occidentalis
TGCAATTATATTGTGTCTTTGTATGTTATATGTAATTAATAAATATAAATATATATTAGTTCATTATTATTGTTAACATTAGTTCATTGTTTTATATATATTATGTTTATTATGTTGTGTTTAATTATATTTAATATTATATTACTATAATTATATTGTGTCTTTATGTGTTATATATAATTAATAAATGTTAATATATTAATATATTAGTTCATTATTATTTATATTCGTTTATTATGCAGTGACAATGCCTGAGAAATAAGACTGATGGAGTAGGAGAGCAAATTAGTCAAGGAATCAAGAAGCCTTAGTTTCCCTACCCCTAACTAATTTAGAGACCATACAGAAGTTTCTCTGAGCCTCAGTTTCCTCATTAGTAAACTGGCAGAGTAAAACTCAATTTGTAAGGCCCCTTTTAGTTCAAGCTTCAATTATCAGAGTGTAGCCTTAAGCACCAATCCCTGCCTTGGTTTAATGTGCCCTTCTCTGCCCTGTCCAGCTCTCATTCATTCATGGTAGGTGAAGAAGGATTGGTGATTTCTAATTATCTATTCTAGAGTATTTTCTTAAAAAAGAAAATGGGACAAGAGATAATCAAGGAAAGTTTGTAAGTTAGTCAACAAGCAATTCCTAAATATTTCCTATGTGCCAAACACACTTCTAAATTCTGGAGATACAAGGAAAGGCATGAACATGGTCTCTGCTCTCAAAGAAACTTGCATTCTAGAGATGAAACAGCATGCAAACAATTGTATATATACAGGTTATACATAGTGTAAATGGATGACAATTTCAGCTGTTGCTGAAACCTTCCTTAAATAAACCTAGAATTATGTCACAGTGGGAAAGGAGCCAGAAAAATCTGTTAGGAATGACATTCCACTCTCATGGCTTTGTGCCTCTTCCCACCCTTATCCACATTTTCCTCTTATCTCATACTCCTTATCACATGCCAAAACCCTGGAATATCAGGGGTAGGAAAAACAACACAGAGGCAGCTGCTCTGTGCTCTCCTCTAGTTCAGATTTATTTGTGTGACTTGGGCTTTTTTGTTAGCAGATAAATTCTAGAACCAGGGACAATGATGAAGCAGGAATCCTTTCCATTGAAAATCAATCTGTGTTTTATTCTAGGAGAGATCCTCACTCTTCTAGGTAAGCCGTTGCATTAATAATCTGAGAGACACAGACAAGTGCTTACTTGATATGACTTGGGCCTAATCCATCAGATTTCCTTGGACTTGAGAAGAATGAATGGGATGCTCTTCTCATTTTAATCAGTAATTGATTTGAAATCTAAAGGGATCTTGGAGATCATCTACTCAAAATCATAGGAACATAGATTTAGAATTCCCATGGGCCTTAAAATCTGACTCTTTCACTTTATAAATGAACAAATGGAGACCCAGAACTGTTAAATAACTTGTCTAAGGTTGGACTGTAAAGGGGCAGAGCCCAGGATTCAAGCACAGGGCCTCAGACTCCAAATCAAGCACGTTTTTCATTGCATTCCACACATCCTCATCATTTGCTGAAGATCAATGAAATCAAATGTCATGCCCAAGGTCACAAAGATTCCAACCAAAGTCCTCTAACTCCAAAACCACTGTTTTCTCTGTTATGCCATGTTACTTCTTACAGACAAATATTTTTGAGCACTTACCACATATAAGACAATGTATAATTATTAGCAGATAATTAACAGATGAACACATACTTAGTCTTTCTATGACCTTCTCAGATATCCACATTCTGTCTGATTAGCTTCTTTGTTTCCTTCCTGAGTTGACCATGGTTTATGAATGGGGTTATAACCTTACAGGGAACTGGGAGACAAACTCACCTCCTGTATTCTCTTTAACACCAGTCTCATTCTCTCTATTGTCACATTTCCGATATTCTGTTCTGTTCTTCCCATGAATTCTCTTACGGGCTATAAGTGATGTGAAGGGTTCAGCTAAGAGTAAAGCTTAAATTCTGAAGAGAAAAGATTTAAAAGTGACTTTTCTTCTAGGGAGCTATTACGTATATTTCTATCAGAAGCTCTCTCTGGGGTTTATGATTCTGTACCAACCCATTTGAACCCATCTTAATCTTTCCCTTCTGACCTCATCTATCCCTGATATCAGCTACTTTCCTTGCCCTGTGTTCTGCTAAACCATGACTATCTTCTAAAGACAGATGCCAGCCCCAACTTATACCCATTCATCCTGATATTCACTAACTCCAGTACCTTTCATCTGCCCCAAATCATACTCAGCCCGACCCTGAATAACCCACGTCAGAAATCTGCCCCCAAACCATTTCCTGAAGATCAAACAGCTAGGCAGCAGCGGAGCTACAAATAGAGCCGGGTCTCCTGATACCCAACCCATAGTTCTTTGCACTCTGTTGTACTAGTCTTCTCCAATTTGAATCATATGTCCTAACATATATGTGTGTGTGTGTGTGTATACATATAACCATATATATATATATATATATATATACTGCCATCAGTTTTCAGCAGGACATATGAATTACTGAATCATAGAACTCCAGACCTAAAAGGGACCTTAGGAATCATATCATCCAACATCTCCCCCTCTTCCTGCTCCACACATTATTTTACAGATGGGGAGGCTAAGACTCAGAGAGAAGATGTGATTTGTCAAAGGTCATAGAGCTAGTGAGATGCTTTCACATGCTCCTAGTCATGGTTATGGGTTTTTGGGGGTCATCTATGTTTTATTTTTCCCAGTTCTGCTTGTGACCAATGACACACATTTATGGGACTGGTCCTTTGGGTACAATCTGAGGCCATATCTTTTCTGTGCAAAGTTAACTAATCCTTCAGGGATATAACTCTTAAACTTGGCCTCTAACCAATGGAACCAATAGACTCCCAATAGAGGTAAAGGCAGTTTTCATTCTCTACTTTATTATTAGAGTTTTTGGTAGTTTATACACAAAAATCTGTTGGACCTTTCATTCCACCCAACTGATTTCATCCTCTGCTTTACTCTGACATTTCCATTGCTAATGACTAAAACTTCTAGCTTTGAATATAGAGGTGTTAATATTGTTTGGAGGGGTGTGGGATTTGGGGGGTAGTGGATAGAGAGATGACTTTGGAATAGAGAAAGCCTGGCCTCAAATCCTGCCTCCAACATAATGGCTCTGCAATCCAGTGATACTGGCCTCTGCTGTTCTTAGCACAAGACCATCCCCCACCCAACTCCATGAATTTTCACTGGTTGTCCCTCATTCCTGAAATTCTCTCCCTCTTCATTGGTGCCTCTGAAAATCTTCTTCCCTGAAATCTTCTTCAAGTCTTGGCTGAACAAATCCCTTGTTTATTCTATAAGAAGCCTTTAGCCATCATCCCCCTTAATGTGTCTTCCCTCTAAGGTTATCTCCAATTTACCCTGTCTATATCTTGTTTTGTATATAACTATCTGTATGTTGTCTTTCCCATTAGACTTTAAGCTCCTTGATGGCAGAAACTGCTTTTTTTTCCTGGTTTTTTTTCTGCCTTTCTTTATACCCCAGTGTTCTGGAGAGCTCCTGGCACATAATAAATGCTTAATAAAAGCTTGCTGACTTGCTTCTAAGTGCCTCAGGCAATTTGTTAAGACCATAAATTGCAAAGTAGGTATTGGTAGAGGGAGTTTTCTCATAGGAAGTTCCTGCACTAGTGAAATCACAAATGAAGAGGAAATGTATAGGAAGAGATATATTAAGATAGATGGATAGACAGGCAGATGGATAAATAATTGCTCAAAGAGACTCTATATTGCACCAGGGCACACAATACACTTAGATTCCTCTCCATTAAATAATTTATTTTTAATTAACAAATTTGGGAGGAAAGCAGAATTAAACCTTGTGGTTTTGCTTAGATGAAAGAATGATCAGTTAATTAACCCATACAGAGTTCAATAGAGAATCTCTTCTCTTTGGAAAAGATTCAAGGAAGCTCAATCTATTCCCTAAAGCAGGTAGTTCAAGTAACTGGGCAGTGATACCAGGGTTAGAAGTCTGAACTCTGCACACCAGTTATAAAAAGGGAAGAGAGGTTAGTGTCATTATCTCAGATTTTTCTCAGTCTGTAGTTAACTTTGATAAGGTAACAGAGGGTCACACAGGGTAAAAAAATAACGGAAACAAACAAAAACTTAACTTCATTATATTCACCAGTAGATATTGTTTCAGGTTACCAAGGTGACATTCTATTCCTCATGGGAAAAAAAAGGAAGTGGGGAATGCTTTAGGCTACCAAAGTGTTCATTCATTTATTCAATATTGCTCTGTATTCTTTATTATTGTTCATCTAAAGCTATTTAAAACTTAGTAGGAGAGTGAGGTGTACTGCTACTGTGGTGGTGATGAGGCATCTCCTACCAGCCCTTTTGAAAAGGCCAAATACAAAACCACCCATCTGGTGTGACTTCAGCTGTACCCCTGGTCTCATAAGCTGTTGTTCTATTATTAAAGCTTCACTTCTTGGAGGTATTGTTGTGTAGTGGAGAGAACACTGAACTAGGAAACCTAGGTTTGAGTCCCAGTTCTTATACTAAGAGACTGGATGACTTTGAGCAAGTCATTGTTCATTGGCTTATCTGTAAACTGAGAAGACTGACTGAATTCAGGGACCTCTAAGGTTCTATAGGCTTTAGAACCAGAAAGAAATCTCACAGATCATCTTGTTCAGCCCCTTCAATCTGCCAAGGAAGAAACTGAGGTCCAGAGAAAGGAAGAAACTTGCCTAAAGTCACACAGGTACTAATTAGCAGATCCTCTGACTCCATATCCATTGCTTTTTCCTACTCTTCCATAATATCTTCTTTTCTACTCTGACATGAATCCCTATGGACTGTTAGGGCTTCTCTGTCTTCTAGACTCTACTCCACAAATAAAAGCAACTACATTTGGGAAGGGTCATGTATCATCAGTGAATACTTTATTTAGGCAACGAAAAACTTAAAGCCAATATAATAATAGTAGCCAGTATTTTTATAGCATTTTAAGGTTTTTATCCCCACTTTTGCAAATGAAGAAACAGACTGAGAAAGATTAAGTGACTTCTCCAAGGTCCTACAAGTCATAAGTATTTGAGGCAGGATTTTATTCCAAGTCTAAGACTCTATGTACTTTGCCACCTACAGATTCATACTTGGTAACCTAACTGGGACCAGAATCATATTCAGTATCTTTTCAAGCCCATTCTCTGATTCTTACTAGCCCTATCTTGATTTCATTTAAGTTTTAGATGGTCTAATTTTCATGGTTTAAAGGGAGTGGTTTTTTTCCCTTAGACCTGAATTGCATTTGTCTCAGCATCCTTGATTTATTTGGCATTGGTTGTCCAGACTCACAGTGATAATGAGGTAATAGAGAAAGGAAGGGGATGTGGCTACATACTAAATCACCATTGTTTAAAAAAACAAAACATTGGTTGGAGAAGATACAAGAGACAAATCATCATTTCCCTAACCTTTCCTTTTCTCCGTTGTGGTATGGTCTTCCTAACCTACTCAGTGTTGACTCTTCTAGATTTGTCCTCTTGCCATGAGTTCTTTTCCTACCTCCTACCCATTCTCTTGGATCTGTTAATTCTGGATTGACCTTGCAGAACATTCTGCTTGTTTTTCCTGGTCACCACTTAGACCAAGCCATAAGGGTGCATTTTCTTGGGCTATGTTAACTGTTCCACTTATGTGGACTTGGTGCTATAGGAACAGGAAATTTCATTTTAGTGTGTTACCAAGCCTAAAATAACCTGCACAGCCAACTGCTTCAAGACTTACTTCAGTCTCAGACTAGTCTGAATCACAAGAGTGAACTAGCAATTAGTATAAAACGAATATTTGATCTTGAACTCAACAAAGACTATTTAGAAGGCAAAACAATTTAATAAGTTTAAGTGGAAATCTTATGACTCCTACTGTAATGGGTATATGGATTGTTATTGTTAATTCATTTGGTCATGTCTAATTCCTTATGACAACATGAAGTACAGCATGCCCCTTCTATCCTCCACTATCTCCAAAAGTCTGTTCAAGTTCACTTTGGTTACTTCCATGACACTATTTATTCATCTCATGCTCTCTTTGTCCCATTTGTCCCATCTTATGTTCCCTTTTCTTTTTGCCTTCAATCTATCCCAACATCAGGGTCTTTTCCACTGAGTCCTGTCTTCTCATAATTTGGCCATAGTATTTAAGATTCAGCTTCTGTATCTGACCTTCTAGTGAATAGTCTGAATTAATTTTTTTTAAGTATTGACTGATATGATTTCCTTGCTGTCTCAAAAGTCTTCTTCAGCACCACGATTTGAAAGCATCAGTATGATACGCTGCTTTCCTTATAGTCCAGCTCTCACAGCCACACAATGCTACAGGAAAACTATCATTTTGACTATCCAGACCTTTGTTGGCAAGGTGATGTCTCTGCTTTTTAGTACACTCTCCAGACTTGCCATAGCTTTCCTTCCAAGGAGCAAGTGTCTTTTAATTTAATGGTTGCAATCACCATCTGCAGTGATCTTTGAGTCTAAGAACATAAAATCTGACACCGTTTCCAGTTCTTCTCTCTCAATAATCTATATATTAAAACACTGCCAGGTTCTGTCAGTTCTGTGCATCTTGGAAAAGACTGAATTTCACTGTCTTTCATTCATTCAACAAATGTTTGTTTCTGCTATTGTGTGCAGAAAACTCTGCTAAGCTTATATTATATTATATTATATTATATTATATTATATTATATGAGTTGGTTAAAAATTAAACTAAGTACCTAAAGCATAAAGAAAAGAAAGAGTTGAAGATGAAACAAAATAGAAAGAGAATGAAACTCATTTCATAGATTCAAAATATGTTGAACTGGAGGGGACCTTGGAGATTATGTTGCTCAAACCCCTCATATTAGAGACATGGAAACTATAACTTTGGAGGTGTTCTTTATTTGAGCAATACTTCTGTTACCGAATTTACTCTGCAAAAAGTAATTTCTTAAGGAGAATGAGTGAAATTTGGTTGGCTCTGGTCATGTGTCCTTTTTCATCATTAAATATTGCTCTATTTCTTATATAGGTGGGTACATCATGAAAAATTTGAAATGGAAAAGTAAAAATAAAAGCACCACACAATATCTATAATCATAGCCTGTACCAAGTTTGTCCTTTTCTGTTTTCTGTTTCTATGTTTTACTCTTCTCTGAATGAAGCTGACATCCATATAGTTGTCTTTGTTTGACAAAATCGACTTGCATAATTCATTATTATGCAAAAATATTCCATTGCATTGTCAACAGTGTTATTAGCGCAGCTGATAGAACATATTTTTCAAAGTCTTAAAAAATTGTGTAAGATCCAATGGTAGTCAGAATAGACCATGCAGTCTCCTGTGAATACTGAGCAGCTACCGTGGGAGAAAGAATGTTTCTTATAATTACCATTTAGTTCTTGATAATCATCTTGGTAGCCCCAAAGATTTAATTTACCTCAAATAAAGTAATATCCCTAAGAGGTGTTTTGTCTAGTTTAGTATAGACTTACAGTCTATACACAAACTTAATCTAATGACCCCTGGGCAACAACTTTCATCCTAGGACCTCATGCTATTTTATTTTGCAATTCTCTATGGTACTCACTATGCTCTGCTGTGTTTTTTAATGACAGTAGCTTTGGTAAAATCCTTTTAATTTTGCCAATTGTTTTGCCTATACTATCTCTTTTAAGTCTCAGAGAACCCTCGTGATGTGGAACCTACAGATATAATTATCATTGCCATTTTACAGATGAGGAAACTGAGGTCCAGAGATATTAAATGGTTTGTCATCCTGTAGCTAATGTTGGTGATGATATTTGAACTCAGGCCTTCTCCAGGCAAAGTCTAGTACTCTGTCCACTTACCCACTTATCTATGGTTAGGACCTCTTCCCTTTCTGGACCGTGAGGTCAGAGGTCTTGTCGTATCTAAACTTTCCATTTCCCGTAGCACCTAGCATACTGTTTTCCACGCTGTAGGTACTTGATAATGATCTGTTGAATGAATGGACAGATGGATGGATGATGGATGATGGATGCATGGATGAAGACCATTTCCAATGAGAAATTCTCAATATATCTATTTTTTGGAGGTGGGAAGGCAAGGTAATTGGGGTTAAGTGACTTGCCCAAGATTATACAACTAGTAAGTGTGTCAAGTGTCTGAGGCTGGATTTGAACTCAGGCCCTCCTGCCTCCAGGACCAGTGCTCCATTCACTTCACCACCTAGCTGCCCCAGTTCTCAGTATATCTAATACCCATCAACTAAAGGAGTTCCCAATCTAAGTGGGGAAGTGTATGTCTTCCATCAGATATTAAGTTGTAGATTATTTCTTCCTTTTGCTAAGGCTCTGTGACCTTTTATCCTGGGTTTATCTCTAGGTTTCTGTTGGCAGTTGCTAAGGTAAACCTGGCCTGCTTTGCAAGCTGCTGCTGTTACTGGCTCTGACTGTTCCCCAAACAGGCCCTAAGAAAGTGTGGAATGTACATCTGTGGTTAGAGTTTCCAACCCTGGCAAACAGTGTATATTGGAGATCACCTCACAGCTTTTATTCCTGCCAGCCTTAAAGTTTTATAATCTTTTAAAACCCTTCTTGCTTTAGGAACTAAGATAACAGCATTTTTTCATGTGTCCAAGTGATGGGGAATGAAAACAATTTTTTCATTGTCATGGGGAACAAGAAAAATGGGATTAGAGGCATCAGAAAAATGTTGGTCTCATCACTTCTTTTTACCCTATTGCTGACTTCTGCAAATTCCAATTCCTTAAAATTATTTTGAGATCAATAAAGCAGACTGACACATTCTAATTAAGAAGTATAATACACTGAAGATTGTTTTTACATTCTCCAAGAACTCAATAATCCATATAGGAAAACACTGCCAGGTTCTGTCAGTTCTGTGTATCTTGGAAAAGACTGAATTTTGCTATCTTTCGTTTATTCAACAAATGTTTGTTTCTGCTATTGTGTGCAGAAAACTCTGCTAGGCTCTTGGGCGTTATACTATATAGGCCTATGGCTTCATAAAGGTAGTTGAGTCAACAGAAAGCCAAAAAAGCCAGAATGAGATGACAGAGGTCACCAATGTCAGCTAGGGCAGGGAATGGATACCCCTAAGGTTATATGTATATGTGTGTGTATACACACATACACACGTATTTATGTATATATTATATAGCTATAATATGTATGTAAATGTGTGTATATATATATATATATATATATATATATATATACACGTGCGTACACACACACACACACACACACACACACACACACATTTCCAGGAAGCAGGTTTGTTTGAGACAAGTGGTTAACTCTTAAATGTGCTTGCATTTTGGCTTCCTGATCCTTCACAGCCCTTCAGCTTTGAATTCAAGCAATTCACTCATCTCAGCCTCTTAAATATGGGTTCCTATAGATACTTTGGTAGCAGACCAGCCTAGCTTTTGGGTTGTATTTTCTCTCCTCCCATCTTTAACCTTGTCACTCCTCTCCCATGGATGATTATCCTTCCAGCCTGCCCTTAATTAATGTCACCATTATAGTCCACACTCAACAGACAGCTGCATTACAACTGTAATAGTAGGACTTCTTGCTGTATTGGCATTCTCTCAACAGTGAGCAGCTCATATCACATGTGGCCTGGCAATAGCAAGTGACTAAGATATAATATGCAATAGGCCCATAAAAATAGAATGGAAAAGACTGTGAAGGATTATAAATACCAAACTGGAGAGTTTGAATTGTATCATCAAGGCAATGAGAAGCCACTGAAGCTTTTCATGCAAACTGTGACACGGTCAGATCTGCACAGGGCTTGGAGTCAGGAAGGTCTGAGTGTAGATCTGGCTTCTGACACTTACTGTGTGTGACCACGTGCAAGTCACCTAACCTCTGTCTGCCTCAGTGTCCCTATCTGTAAAGTAAGGGTGATCTAACTTTGTAAAGACCAAATGTAAAGATCATTTGTAAAGCACTTAGCATCGCACCTGGATCAGAGTACGAGCCATGTAAATGCTTATTCCCTTTACATCCTCTTTAGGAAAATCATTTTGGCCACAGTACAAAGGATGGAGCAGGGCAGAGAGACGCTGGGGGTAGGAAGGAAGTCCAATTAGAAGAACATTGCAATAATCTAGAGAAGAGATGATGAAGGCCCAGAATTAGGGTTGATCGATGCATGAGAGAAAAGGGGTGAATTTGAGAGATGTTGCAGGGTAAAATTGATAAAATATTGCAATTGAGTGGCTATGAGGTGAGGGAGAAGAAAGCTTCAAGGATGATTCTAAGGTTATGAGCCTAGGTGATAAGAAGAATGTGGTTTCCTTGTCAGAAATAATGTCATTTAGGAAGAAAGATGGTTTCATGCAAGAAAAAATGTCTATTCTAGGCATCTAGGTGGAGATATCTGGCACATAATTGGAGTAGAAGAACTAAAGAGAGATATATACATATATTTTGAAGTTATAAGCATTTTTGAGGAGGAACACAAGGCATTTGAGGTTAAGTGACTTGCCCAAGGTCACGCAGTTACTTAAGGGTCAAGTATCTGAGGCTGGATTTGAGCTCAGATCCTCCTGACTCCAGTCACTGCACCACTTAGCTGCCCTTTAATAAACATCAATTAAGTGCCTACTATATGCTATATAGCATATGCTAAGTGCTGGGGGATAGAAAGAAAGGTAAAAAAAAAGTTCCTGCTATCAAGGAGTCCACTGGAGGAGGCAATCTCTAAACAACAATTAAAAATAAGATTATAGACAGTATAAATTAGAGATCATCTTAAAGGAAAGGCACTGGTATTAACAATAATCAGAAAAGGGCTTCTTGTAGATGAAAGGGTTTTAGCTGGGACCTGAAGGAAGCCAGGGAAGCCAAGAAACAGAGATGAGGAGGAAAGAAAGAATTCCTAGCATGGAGGACAGCTAGTGAAAATGTAGTATTTGCTTCCTCCTACCTTGGGTCTTTCTTGAGATGATAACTGAATCCATGAGCACAGATAAAATCACTGAATTTGGAGAAAGAGAAGAGTCAAGAACCTGGGACAGAGTACTGGGGTATAGCTATAGTTGGGGGAGAAGGGGAAGGGGGCCAAAATTATCGATCACAACAGAGGTCAACAAGAATGAGATCTGAAGTAGGCAACTGGATTTAGTAATAAAGAGGGCATTGATGACCTTGGAGAGAGTTGTTTTAGTTGAATAATAGAAGAAAAGAGATTAGGATTTGAGAAAGTGGAGGCAATAAAGGTAGACACATTTTTCTAGGAATTTGACTAAGATAGAACAGAGGGATATAAGAAGGTATCTTGAAGAGATGGTGGGGCTAAGTGAAGGCTGAGAGAAAGAAAGGGAAGAGAGAAAAAAAAGAATATCTAAGAGGAGAGATGATCTATACTGTCTGGAGAGACGTCAGAAAGGATGGAAAGTAAGAAAAAGCTGCTAGATTTAGCAATTAAGGGATCATTGGTAATCCTGGAAAGAGCAATAGAAGTCAAGTGGTGAGCATGGAAGCGAAGAGGATGAGAAGTAAGTGGGATATGAAGAAGTAGAAGCAATAAGTATAAACAGCTTTTATTCTAGAAGTTTGCTGGTGAAAAGAAATAGGAACATAGAATTATAGTTTAAGAAGATGGCAGAATCAAATGCAAGGGGTGGTTTTTTGTTTGTTTTTAAAGGATGAGGGAAATGTAGGTACATTTGTAGACAACATGGAAGGAACCAATGAATAAAGAAAAAAAAAGGAGAGTTAGAAAGAGGAAAGGGATGATTGAATGGGAAAAGACACAGGGAGATGTAAAGGGATGGAATCAAAAGTACTATTGGAGGGCTGATACAAGAAAAAAAAAGTCCTCTTCTTTCTCCAAGACTGAAAAATGACCAAAGAAGCAGAGAATGGGTAATGATGTAAAAAATACATTACGTGAAGAATTGATTAGAAGAGCAACTTCATGAGACATAACTTCAATTTTCTCAATAATGTGTCAGACTTGATCCTCTGCTGGGAAAGAGGGGATATGAAATCAACATCAAAACAGCCCCTACCCTCAAGGAACTTACATTAAGCTGGGAGGAAATAATTAAATTTTTATTTATTACCAGAAAAGATTTTTCCTTTCACAGATGACTGTAGTTCAATAAAAAACAAATTACTAGTGCTTTTTCTGAGCCATGTAGTGATATAAACACATTGACTGGTAGCATCAGGGGATGTTGTGGGAGGAAGGAAAATCATATAAAAGAAGTGTAGCCTCTTGGATCTTGGAATATCCAGTCCGGAAGATCCAGGAACCATGGAGTTGGTAATTTTATGCTACCTTTTAAATACAAACATTGCATTTATATAACCAAAGCTGTATTCCAGACATTCCCCCATGAAATGAGCAGCAACTTTGACTAAAGAAGAGGACTCATTCCATACAGTTTCTCTTCATTTTACAACCAACATAGGACTGCAATTGCTATCCACTCACTCTTACTTACATACCATTTTGGCCATCATTTAAAACTCTTTAAAAAGCAGGACCTCCATGACTAGCAAAGCCTGCATTTGCTACCTATCTGACTTTGGAGAAGTTCACCTCTCCAGACTTGACCTCCCTCATCTGTAAAATGAGACAATTGAGCTAGATGACTCCCAAGGTCCATTATAGCTTTAAGTCTATGGCATGGTAAAAGACCTAACTTCAACCCAGATCTCAACTTTCCTTGAGTCTACAGGATTTGTTTCAGTAGATAAATCAGGATCTAGATGCAAGTCAGTATCAAGAAAGGGATTTGAACCCAGGTGTCAATGCCAAGCCCAGTTTTCTATCTCCTTTCACTGTACTGTACTTGCTTATTTACAAAGTATTTTTAAAAATAAATTTCTAAGTTAAAGTAATATAGCAGATTGGCTGAAAATCAGAACAAGTTTTAAAAAAAAAGTTTAACAAGTCTGAACATTTCATCTTTTATATCCTAAGGAGCCCTTTCTACTTCCAATAAACATTAGAAGCTACTTAAGAAACTCTATACTCATTGCTTTTTCCATGAAGGTTAAGAAATTTGGCCTCATCTTTTTATGTTTCCTGAGAAAAGTACTTTTGTGTACAAAAGAAGACAAGTTTCTGGGAAACATCTGTGTTGACCTCTACTTAGTTGCAAGTTAGCATTGCTGTAGGAATACTCTAACTATGATAGAAAAAACTGCTTCCATAGAGTTTCTATTTATAATTTTCAATGTTTGCCAAATGCTTTGCATGCATTATTGTCTGGGCCAATTAGTTCATTTGGTTAAAACATGGTGCTAATGAGGCTAAGGTCATAGGGTTGATCCTTTTATGGACTATTTAAGTCTAGAGAAAATCTCTGTTCTACAGTTGTAAAATGAATGTGTGTCCATCATTGAAAAACAGGTGCTGTTGGCCACTCATCTTACAAATGTAGACTAGGAATACATCAATTAATCAGTCATCGAGCATTTATAAGAATCTATGACGTGCCAGCACCAGAAATACAAAGATAAAAATGAAACAGTCCCTGCCTTCAATCATACTGGGCAATAGTGTTGATAATCTGGCATAAACCAGTTATGACCCATAGAAAAAAAAACTCAAAGCCCAGAATCGTAGACTGTTAGAGGTGAAAGAAACCTTGGAGATCATCTCATTTAACACTCTAAGGCATGAAGAAACTGAACCCCAAAGCAGTCAAGTCTTTCATATCTTGCTAATGAAGGGCAGTGTTATCTTTGTCTGTGAAAGGTAGTTATAATTCACAGGGCCACTACTTGTGTCAAAAGCTAGAATTTCTGGTGTACATTCCAAAGGAGAAGACCTCAGTAGGATATGTCAGGCCCACAAAACACAGCTTGAAACTGTGCCTGAGGAGACATATTGTTGTTCAATGCACCAATTATCTCTGCAACCTTAGACAGGCAAGGGCACTTCCACTAGAAAACAGAAACATGAAACACATCTTCTGGCCTGACATGGTCACCCAAACTACTCAGAACACTAAAGAAACTCACACTTAAAGAATATCCAGTCTGAGATCATCAGCTTCTTATTGGACATTTCCAAATGGATGTCCTAAAGCATCTTAAACTTAGTATGTCCAAAACAGAACTCTTCACCCCCATCCTCCATTCCCTCTTTTTGTGTAGGGGACCATCATCCCAGTCACATATTTTCACCACCTCAAAGTCCTTGTTGACTCTTTGTTTGTACCAAGCAGGTACCAAGGCTTGTCAATTCTGTCTCCATAATCTCCAATCCATCCTACTTCTTCCTACTTAAAGAACACCAATCTAGCTCAAGTCCCAATTGTCTCTCTCCTGAACTATTGCTTACTTCCTAATTGTTCTATACTTCCGGTTTCTCCCTTCTCTGGCCTTTTCTCCACACAGATGCAGAATGGATACTCCCAGACCATGTCATTCCCTTACTCAAGCTTTAGCAGCTCCCAGTTGTCTTTACAATTAAATAATGCTCTGTTTAGCATTTAGAGGGTTTGTTTTCTTTACAATCTAGCTTCGGCCTATATTTCAGGTTAACTAAAAAGTACACATCTATACTCCTTCAATATTAGAACCAAATTGGCCCCCAAGCTTACATTCTGTCTCCCATATCCATGTATTTGTAGAGACTGTACCTGGGCCAGAAATGCAGTTCTATCTTTTCCTAAGAGGATTCCAAACTTCCTGTAAGGCTTAATTCAAGTTCTGCTTCCTACATTAAGCCTATCCTGATTGCTAATATCATCCTCCCCCCCACAAAATAGAAAAATTACTTAGTAGTTACTTTGTATGCATTTTATATTGATTTATCTGCATTTACACTGCTTCTCCTCCCCAGTAGACTATGAGCTCTGTCAGCAAGTCAAGTCAATGAGTATTTATTAGGCGCCTGCTGTTTCAAGCGCTGTGATAAGAATTGAAGAGTTTTTTAACAGGAAGAAAGACAAAGCCCTTGCTCTCAAGGAGTTCTTTTTCCAGTGGAGACAATAGTCAAACAAATGCATAGAAATAAAAAATATGGATCAAATCAGAGTCATCTCGTGGGGAAGACACTAGCTTTGAGGGGTGCTTGAAAAGGTTTCTTGCAAGAGGTGAGGGTTTAGCTAAGACTGGAAGGAAGTCAGAAGGCAGAGATGAGGAGGCAGAGAATCTCAGGCATAGGGAACAACCGGTGAAAAAACACCATAAGGAGTGAGGAGATGGAGTGTCTCCTTCGAAGTACAAAGGAAGTCAGTGTCACTGGATTGTGGATCCCTGAAGGAGAGCAAGGTGTGAAAAGACTGGAAAGGTAGGAGGGGGCCAGGTTATGGAAGAATTTAAAAGCCAAACTTAGTATTTTTATATTTGATCCTGGAGGCAATAGGGAGCCATTGAAGCTTATTGAATTGACAGGGATGAGATGAGGGCGGAAGGATGCATATGATGTGGTCAGACCTGCATTTTAGGAAGATCACTTTAACAGCCAAATGGAGGATGGATTGTAGGGGGGGAGAGATTTGAGTCAAGGAGACCAGCTAAAGAAGGCTGTTGAAATGGTCCAGATGTGAGATGGTAAAAGCCTCTACAATGGAGAAAAGAAGGTATACGAGAGATATGTTGTGAAGGCAGAATATCAAGCAGTAGATTGGAAGTGGGGACTGAAAGGGTGATGAATCAAGGATGGCACCTGAGATTGTGAGCCAGAGGGACCAGGGGCATGGTGTCACTCTTGACAGTAACAGGAAAGTTAGGAAGAGGGGAAGGTCTGGGGGGAAAGATACTGAGTTCAAACTTGGTCATGTCGAGTTTAAGATGTCTTCAGAAAATGTAATTCGGGGTGTTAAATAGACAGTTGGAGATATGAGACTGTTGATCAGAAGAGAGGCTGTGAAGGCAGGGACTGCCTTGTTTTTTGTCTTTGTATGCTGAGACCTGGGAAAGTGCCTATGACATAATGCATGCTTAATACAAGTTTATAGAATGAATGAGGAAACCAAAAACATTCTTAACACTGTATTTTTGCTCACTATTGTAACAATGATAATTCATGCAACCAGCAGATGGTAATAGGGTTAGGTTGTATGAGGGAAATTAATAGGACAAGATATCCTTGTTCTGTCCCTTCCCTTCCACCTTTGGCATTTCAGCCAGCCCCAGCCGATGAAGAGTCTTCTCTGGCCGGATCTTTCTCTCTCACTTTGTGGTACAGGAGACATGATCTTCCACTGATCCACACCTAGACTCCATCCCTCACTCCAAAAGCAAACATCTTCACTGTTATTGTTTGCTCTGTCATTTCAGTCTTGTGCAACTCTTCATGGCCTTATTGAGGGGTTTCTTAGTAAAGGTACTGGAATGGTTCGCCATCTCCTTCTCCAGCTCATTTTACGTATGGGGGTCTAAAGCAAACAGGGTTAAGCAACTTGCCCAGGGTCAAAAAGCTAGGAACTGTCCAGATCTGAACTCAGGAATATAAGTCTTCCTGACTTCAGGCCCAGGGCTCTATCCACTGTACCACCTAGCTACTCCTCACTGAGAGACCTGATACTCTACATTGCCTTAATTTTTGTTCACTCATAACTTTATCACCTAGAGATGTCACCTAAGTCACATCCTCATCTCCTCTCTCTCTCTCTCTCTCATATAAGAGTTATTTTAAAAATTAAAACCGTAAGATTTGCCTTAGTCCCCAATTTGAGGATAACCTAATGTTTGAGACAGAAGAGTACATCTATATCCTGTTTATCTCTCTGAATACCAAGGTAGTCCCTGACTTCCTCCTTTGCAATCCCACTATGTGTGATTAATTAACAGGTGTTAGTCGCAGAGAATTTACAACTAATCATAGTTTACATAAAATAAAAATCGGGAATTAGAAACAGTTTAAAGAAATAAGGAGAGTCATGTCCAAAAATCCTGCCACCTGCAAGCATTGGGGAAAGGGGCGGGGTTCAGAGAATTACCTCTTAGCTTGTCCTTTTACTGATCTCAAAGACACACAAGGAACAGATTCAGTCTATTTCAGCCCCACCCAACAAAGATTGTTTTGTAATGAGTGGAGGCTTTGGCTGACGGTGCCATACTCACTCCACCCCCAAGCAGAACTAAATCTAAACTTCATGCTCAATTTTTCCTATATCAGCGTCAACCAACTGCTCCTGCTGTTTCCACAGACCCCAATTCAAAATAACTTCCAGCTTGGTGGAGCTTATGCTCCTGCAGCTGAACTGTTCCTTGCTCGGTGTTTGTGATCCTTCCCCTCCAAGTGAGATGAATCCACATTTCCCTCTTGTATTACAGTTCCTAAAAGTCTGTGCAGTCATATTCTGAAGGCCAGTTATGCTTCCATTCACATTCTGGTCCATATTCTACAGACAGTGTTGAGATCATGCCAAAATCATCAGCAGTTCTAAATGTGATTAGTTACTCTATCCTCCAGAAAGAAAGTAAAGGCCTGTGACCTACTCCCTCCACTTCCCTTACTCTACAAGGTGGATATGGATGTGCTCACAATCCTGTATTTCAGAGAAAACTGGAACAAGAAGAGAAAGTTGAAGCATATAGCAATTCAGTGACTTGCCCAGGTTGCCACAATGAATGACCATTGGAGTCAGGACTTGTACTCTCCTTCTTGGCTCTCAAACGTGTTCAGAACATTGAACTTTCACTGTGCACACTTGTATAAAGCAAGTTGACCTCAGCATTTAAGTCTTGGTGTTTACCCATTTTTTTTTCCACTGATACAAGAGAAAAAAGGGAGTCTTAAAGTGGCATATGGCATATGTTTTTTTTTAATAATACTTCAATTGTTTACTGACTCTTTAATTTCACTGATCCATTTGCATAGATGAGATTGTAACCCTTCCATACTTTCTGTACTGTTGTTTTGGCCTACTATGTCTTCCAATTTGTCAAATAGATGAAGGAATTCCTGGCCAAGTAGTTTCTAGATTCTTTTGACATCTTCATTATGGTGATTACTTTTGATAAGTTCAATTTTCATAGTAAATGGTGTTATCCTGTTTTAATGTGTTTTTCTCTTTCCTTTTCCCATTGTTCAGCATCAATAGCTTGTTTGAACGGGAGTTGGAACTTTTTAAATTGTACATTATGACTTGTGTGATTTCAATCATCTCTTAGCTTCTTTATCCTTGTATTTTGATGTTGATTTTTAATCTTTGCTTTAACTTGTTGATGATCTGACTATACGTAGATAATAGATACTAAAATGTCTAGGACTCTAATTTTAAAACCAGTCATTTTCTCTGTTAGATATAGAAACATCAGTCTTGTCAGGACAGATGTATCAAACCTGAAAACTCCTTAGTGCCCTGAACCATATTAAAATGTAATTAGAAATGTTCAACCAAGTGAATAAAAATGCAATAAAACATAGATAATTTTAATTTGTGGTTTTCTAAATCAATAAATGACCAGCAAGAATCTGTTTCTATTTGAGTTTGACACCATTGATATAGTAGCTAGAGCTGGTCTTGCAACCACAGAGGGCTAGTATTAGAGCCATAAAGATTAAGATTCAAATCTCCCTCTGAGACACACTTAAACTTTGTGATTCTTGGCAAGTCATTTCAATCCTGAATACTCTGCGTAACTTTCTAAGACTATAATTTTCAGAAAAGGTACCAATCTGCAGTGGTAGAGAATGTCCTTATTTGACAGTTCCCTCTATGAATGAAATCATAAATCTAGTCCAAGGGTGGGGAATCTGTGGCCTTGAGGCCACACATGGCCCTCTAGGTCCTCAAGTGTGGCCCTTTGACTGAATCTAAACTTTACAGAACAAATCTCCTTATTAAAAGGAAATCCTTTTATTAAATTGTATTTTTTAGCTTATTAAATTTTATTAAATGTTCTGTAAAATTTGAACTCAGTCAAAAGGTCACCCTTGAGGACCTAGAAGACCATGTGTGGCCTCAAGGCCTCAGATTCCCCACCCCTGGGTCTCTTTCCTCAGATATCATCATTCTTTGTGATGTTGTCCAGTGCCTTTTGAAGGTATTCTTGAAGAAAGCATTCGTGATACATGTGTCGTTGGTATAGATTGAAAGACTGTGGATCCTTTCATTTCTTGATCTTGAGCCATTTTTTCAACTTTTTTAACAATTTTGAAATTTTGTTTAGCATCTTCGACTTCTTACAAGTTTGTTTATTTCTAGAGGGTGAGAGAAAGATTCCTGCTTCTAGGAAACAGCACAGCATAGTTCAAAGAGTTCTGGATTTAGAGCCAAGGAAACTGACTTCAAGTCCCATTTCTGCCTTTATTAGTTCTATAACTTAATATCTTTAGGTCTTTAAGTTTGCTCAGCTGTAAAATAAAGATACTAATATTTGCTCTGTCTACCTCCAGGGTTACTGCGAGGAAAGAGCCTTGTAAATACTAAAGTGATATAGAAATGTAAATTGACATTTTCTTCATTCTAAACTTGTTCAAAATCCCTAAGCAACAAATGAATTTTTCCATCTCTGCCTGTCAGTATTTCATTAACACTCTGTGCTTTGTAACCTTCCCCAGACTTCTCTCCCTATTAGTCATGATCATATGAGCACCCCTTCCACACATGATTTCTTGGCCTTTTAAAAAATCTTTGTCCTATTTTTATATTTATATTATATATTTCTTTTTTCATTGTTTTCTTATGTAGTGCTATTTATTTTAACTTTCTAAGAGTGGAAGAGGAGGGCTGGCGAGGTGGCACAGTGAACAGAGCACCGGCCCTGGAGTCAGGAGGATTTGAGTTCAAATCTGACCTCAGACACTTAACACAAAAAACTTAGCTGTGTGACCTAGGGCAAGTCACTTAACCCCAATTACCCTCCCCCCCCAAAAAAGAGTGGAGGGGGTGGGACTGTACGTGGTTAAGAGGAGAAAAGTTTATAAATCAGTCTCAGGAGAATCACAACTGTTAGGTCACCCACTAGAAAATTAATATTTTGATTCATTGTATTTATGATTCATTGTCAGTGGACATCACAGAAATCAGTGGGTATGGGTAACTTTCAGATACCCCAACACTTTGTTGATATACCGTTCCGTTAACAGAATCACTAATGTAAATGCAATACAACAATGAAAGATGTTTATATGAAATGAAGAGATGATTGTGTATATGTGCATATAAATAAATAAATATATATGTATATAAAAGTATAAACCAGGGTCTGAGATTACCTTCACCACATCAGTCACAATCATCACCATAATTCATAGCTAACATTTACATAGCACTTTAATGTTTACAGAATTCTTGACACAAGTATCATCTTATTTCATCCCACAGCAGTCCTGGAAGGTAGGTGCTATTATTATTCCCATTGTGACAATAAGGAAACTGGGGCAGACAGAGGTTAAGTGACTTGCCCAGGGTCACAAAGCTAGTAAACATCTGAGGCAGGCAGGATTCCAATTCAGGTCTTCCTCGCTCCAAGTTGACCGTGTTCTTTCCCTTGTGCCACAGTTCATCTATGAGAGCTGTGAAATACACTTTGTCTTTTATCATCGAGCAAAGCTACTAACGTTCTAGAAATCCTGCTGAATTTGGGGGGGATTCACTGGACCATCGTATTCTGTTCTGCCTTCAGTAACTCCATAGACTTGTACAGGGGTGTCAAATGCACGACCCCCAGGTCACAAGACCCCGAAACACAGCCCCGACCAGATTAAAATGTAATTTGGAAATATTGAACAGAATAAATAAAATACGATAAAACATAAATAGTATTACATCTTAAAACTAAATTAATATACAATCCACAGGGATCTTTATGTGCGATCTAGTGGCCCCTCTTTCTAGTTGAGTTTGACATCAGTGATCTTACAGATGTAGTTTTTCCCTAAGCTGGTAAAGACCAAAGCCCAATCACAGTCTTCTCGTCCTTTCTTGTACTTATTCGTGTTTTGCACTAAGCCCTCCATAGCAGAACCTCTTAATGTACTAGTTCTCTCCACATGTCATGGGTACCAGGGCAAACCTTAAGTTGTCCATATGTTATCCCTCCCTCGCCCTTGTTACATAACTGGTCTTCCTCCATGCAGTCATAAATGATGATACTTTTCATGCCACTTCTCATATGGAAGTTGGTGTAGGGCATTCTGTTGCAATCTACTGATAGCCCCCAGATAGCTTTCCACTGACCCCTTTTTGGCTCACCTGCACTCATGATTCTTCTGAGATCCTGATATTACATAATTCACAGCCACAAAACATCACTGGGAGAATATTGGCATTGGAAAGGTAGCTTTTTGTAGAAGTGAGTGGTTATGATTATTGAAAATGTTGCACTATTTCCTAAATTCAGTCCTTCCATAGTCTTATTCAGTGGGCTGCCAATTGGTCTAGCGTACAGTTAAAAATAGCTAAGGATGACCATCATTTCTGTTCCAGAGCTACAGGTTAGTTAGACAGATATACTGTCTCTCATAAACACTTCTGTGCTGTTACGAGGTATGCATTTTAAAAAATCTCAGTCATGCAACTGAAATGTTTCCAGATGATTTTAATAGCAGCAATTTATGATACAGGTGTAATAATAGCTCTTAAGTAAATAGAATTAAAATCCCATGGTGTAATTCATTATCAAAGTACTTTAAATAACAAGCATTTTCTCATAGTGTGCTGCTAAGGGTACTTGATATTGTGAGAACAATGCTACCAATGTATAATAAAACCAGATTTCGAGAGAAATAATGTGTGAGGAAAATGTTTTAACACTTCATTAGAGAGCAAGGAGAGTTCTAAGAAGACAGAATCCATGAGTTAAGCAATTTCATACTTAATAACTTTTTTAAATCTTGTAGTATAGTCAGAAATGCGATATCCATTTTTTTGTCATTCAGTCAACAAGCATTAATTAAATGCTCACTATTTGTCAGGCAGAGTGCTGAGTGATGAGATTACAAAGAAAGTTCAAAATAACCCTTACCCTCAAGGAGCATACATTCTAATTTGCCTCCTTTCCTAAAAAAAAAAAACCAAAAAACAAAAACAACCCCACCTTCTAGAGATTCTCCTGAATCTCCCCTTTCTCCTCCTTGCCCTTTTCAATACAACTCTTGTTCACATGATCCCTATATCCATCTGTCATAGGTATACTTAACTACCAGTCAGCTTTCTGTACTTCTAAACACTATAGTGATTGAGAAAAAAAAGATAATAATGAGACAAGAATTTCTTAACACAGCACTGTGCTGGAACCAGTTCGTATAGGCTCAGGGATCTGATTATTAAATTTTCAGTGTCAACATTAGAAATCAATAATATTACAAGTCAGGTTGTGATTCAGTTTTCTTGGTTGTATAGACTTAAGAAAATTATGGAGAAATAATGATAAATTATAATAATATAAATAATATAATAATATAAATTATAATAAATATTCATTAATATAATAATAAATATAATAATAAACTTAAATGTGTGTTAAGTATACATTTAGGAAAGGGTGTTAAACCAGTGTATAGCCTTGGGGGTCATGGCTCCCCAAAGGGGTCTGTGGGTAAGCTCTTTTGAAACTGTATGTTAAAAAAATTACATCTTTACGTAGCCTCTAACAGAATTTAGCTTTTCCTTCAGTTACGAATATAATAAACATCATTTTGAATAGTCCACAGATTTCTTTAGATAGACAGAGGAGTCTGTGACATAAAAAAAAAATCAAGATTTTATTTTTTTAACGGTTAATACCTGTGTACCAGAAAAAGGATAACTCCTGGCCAGCTACTCCATTTCTGACTGCCGTCTCCACTTCCCTTCTAATTAGTCTCTTTTCTGCTTTCTCTTTATTTATCTGCCATTCTTTTGAGAACTTTTAGTTTTCTGAGCTTGTCTTTGTAAGGTCAAGATAGCGAGCGTCTGCAGACGTGTTCTCTGTGCTAGGCCTGTTATTTCATGGGCCTGGAGTACTTCCAGTGAGAAAACTCCCTTTATCAGGGCAGGACAGAATTTGCTCTACAAATCAGTGCCCAGGGTATTGAGTGTAAACAACTTGCCCAAGGTCATGCTGCCAGTGTACATCAGAGTCTGAATCTGGACTGAACCCCGTCTTTTTTCATCCGAAACTAGCTTTTTCCACAGTGTTATTCCATCTTATAGTAAGTGGTTTAAACACCAGAAAAATCATTAGATTTAGTAAAGGTAAACCCAGGCAAGGAGGGTTTAGGGGAAAAGGGAACAATTTGTCCTTATTAAAAATACCACCTTATAATTTGAAAAACAGTTTGGTGTAGTCAGGAGGCCTGGGTTCTACCTCCACCTTTTACTCACCTGCTGGGTGTCTCTGGAGAAATCATTTGGCTACTCTGGGCTTCCTTTTCCTCATCAGTACAATGGTGGGAGGGGATGACCTCCAAGGTGGAGTCCCATGCTGAAGGTCACACCGTCCTTAGGACATTCAGAATAAGTGGATTTAGTTAAACTAATTAAATCTTATAATGACACCATACAGTAGGATAGATACAACTGTCTTCATTGGGCAACGAGAGGAATTAACGCATAAGAAGACTGAGATCACTTGATCAAATTCCTAATGCTAATCTGGGATGTATAATCTTCATATGCCCACAAAGATCCTTGAATATTATTGTAAAGTATACAGAAATCTCTGGAGACTATGATGATGTCCCACATGCTGCCCGCAAGCGCTGGTCCGGGACAGTTTAGATGCACTGTGCCCTTGGAACCTACATCTTGGAACCAAACTGGAGAAGTGTTGAGGGATAGTTCCCTCTACTCCTAGTGTCCCTCTAAGAGGCTGGGACAGTTTTGGTTGGACGCCAGCCATTTTTATTAGTGCTACGCTTGGAATCAGACAGCTGTTCAGTCATTTCAGTCATGTCCAACTCTTTGTGATCCCATTTGGGGTTTTCTTGGCAAAGATAATGGGAGTGCTTTGCCATTTCCTTCTCCAACTCACTTTACAGATGAGGAAACTGAAGCAAACACTTGGGCAAGTGACTTGCCCAGGATCACACGGCTAGTAAGCATCTGAGGCCAGATTTGAACTCATGAAGATTAGTCTTCCTGATTCCAAGTCCAGTGCTCTATCCACTGCACCACCTAGGTGCCACCTAGCTCTCAGGAAGTCTTGAGTTCAAATTCTGCCTCACATCTTTACTACCTATGTGACCCTGGATGGGTTACTTAACCTCTGCATGCCTCAGTTTTCCTTTCTGTAAAATGGGTGTCTGTAAAAACGATAGCATTTACCTCCTTGGGCCGTTGTAAGGATCAAATCAGATGGTATGCGTTAAGTGTTATATAATTGCTAGCTAATATTTTTTTCGATCTAAATGGGTCACACTTCTCAGTGCACATATTAATTTGGGTCGTTCCATTCTGTTTTTTTTCTTTATTTCTAGGTCACTATATTTATGTGGATTCTACCTTTGCCAAGCAGGGGGAGAAAGCAGTCTTGCTGAGTCCTGACCTACAGGCAGAGGAGTGGAGCTGCCTTCGTCTAGTTTATCAGATTACCACAACCTCACCGTTTCCATCCAACCCCAGCCGGCTAAATGTCTACATCAGATTTGAAGGAGAAAATTTTGATCGGTTGCTTTGGTCAACCAAGGAGTCTTCGGATAGCTGGCTTATAGCCAGTCTAGATTTGCGAAATAGCACCAAGAAATTCAAGGTAGGCGGAGTATGGGAATAAAGTGCAAATTTTTTAATGTATGTTTCATGCTCTCCTGGAATCTTGGTTAAAATTTCTGGCATAATTGGTGTTTTGCTATACTGGGGATTTATACTTGTTTAGGGGTGGGGGTGGGGCTGAAATATCATAAAGAAAAATAAATAATAAAAATGATATTGTATTCACTTATCCTTAAATTAGATTTTGCTGGACTTTTTCACCTATTTGATAGGAATCTCATATATTACCAAACTTGTAAATTGCCTTAATTTGAACTTTGCAAATAGGAAGGCCTTTCTAAATGGGCTTTAGGAAGGATTCTTATTTTCTTATAATTTGATTTTATTCTGCTAATGTATACATCTTTTATATAATTACTTGCTACAAATTTGGGATAAAGCATAAAATTGTTTTGTTTTGTTTTTTTAAAGATAAATGTGAGTACTTTGAGAAGAAGAACCATACCTAGAGTATGTGTTCATATTCTAGAGTGTCTCCCTTTCAAATACTTACAATTTCCCTAGAAAGGTTAAAGAAGGGAGTCAGTGAAACAAAGGATGCCCCTCCTAGCCACTCCTCTTCCTCAGTCTTTTAAACCCCAGAGGTGGACTCATTTAACCCCCTTCCTTAGCTGTTTTCCATGCTTTGGGACCCATTTGGCCCAAAGATTGACTCCAATCAGCTTTGCTTTTGGTGCCACTTTGACCTTTAAATTAGTTCTGATAAATGGCCTCCTTTGTTCCTTGCTAATAAGCCCTCCTTTTGATATCCTAGTTCTGTAATAGAGCTCCTGTCTTGCTCTCTGGTTCCTGAATCACAACCATGCTACCATGTCTTATATCTCAGCGCCTTTGGAGCAGCATCTGAAGCCTTCTTCTTGGATCTCAGTCCCTGCAGCTGGATCCCTAGCATTCATTGACTGACCCCCTGAGGCTATCATACCTGACCTTTTTTTCTTGTCTGTTTCTAGGCTATCTACTTATCAGCCTACCACTACTAACTATCAGTGGTCCTGCTTCATGCCACTTACCTGTCTTTCTAAAATTTTACATATGGGGTGAGATATTCTGGAACCAGCTCCACTGATTATTAGATTTTTTTTTTTTGCTTTTTGGAGGACAGTTGGGTTTAAGTGACTTGCCCAAGGTCACATGGCTAGTTTTTGTGTTAAGTGTCTGAAGCCATTTGAACTCAGGTCCTCCTGACTCCAGGGCTGGTGCTCTATTTACTGTGCCACCTAGCCACCCCAATTATTAGATTTTCAGTATGAGCATTTGTGTCTTGGAAATGACAGGGACTGACTTATTCTAATGATTGTTTAGACTTTAAAAAGTGATGGAGAAAATGTTAACAATGCAAATTAAACATCAGAGTGTGTCTGGCATACATCTTCCCCCAGAGAGCTAACTGTTAAACATTTACCAACACACCCCTGCATGTTACCATAAACCCTTGAAATTTTCATTTGCCTCAAGTTTCTCATATTATTTACTCTTAGATGTTGTCCAAATGGTTCTTTCTAGTTATCCCCAATCTCCCCTGACTTATCCCTAACACTAATAAACAAATAATATAGCTCCTGGGAAAAGCATATACTTGCTGGAAAAAAATATTAGTGTGAGAAGGCTGGATTAAGGTCACAGTGATTGTCCATGGATATATCTTATCATTTCTCTCCTTCTCCTTTCCCTCCCTATCTTTCCGACTCTAAAGACCTAGTAGAAAATACTGAGAAACTGAAATCAATGACCTATTTCCTCATCAAGAATAATAAGAGAGGAGCAGCTAGATGGTGCAGTGAATAGCACACCGGTCCTGGAGTTGGGAGGTCTTGAGTTCAAATGCAGCCTCAGACACTTAATACTTACTAGCTGTGTGACCTTGGGCAAGTCACTTAATGCCTACTGCCCTGCCTTCCCCCCTCCAAAAACAAACAAAAGAATAATAAGAGAAATGAAAAGTAAAACAACCCTGAGCTTTTGCCTAGCACCCATCAGATGATCAAAGATGAGGTTACAACCCTTCTATACAACCAGACTAATGTCCAATGTGAAAGTATTTGCAGATCCTGTACTTGATTGCAAGCTGCCATGGCGGGGGGG
>CM053599.1:146693318-146707024 GCA_028646575.1 Pseudocheirus occidentalis
CTATACATACTCCATTGACCCAGACATACCACAAGGAAATCAAAGACAAAAACAACAAGTCTCATAAATTTAAAAATATTGGAACAGAACTTTTATTATTGTAGGGAACTGGAACAAAATGAGTAGCCATCCACAGGAGACTGACCAAACCAACTGTGACATGTGAAAGTAATAGAACGTTATTACGCTATAAAAGAAACTACAAAAATGAAGAACGCAGGAAAACTTGGAAAGATGTATGTGAACTGATGTGGAATGAAGTGAGCAAATTCAGAACAGCTTATATGATGATCACAATTATATGTCATGTACAGTCCTTTTTGGACAGCGAGGTGGCACAGTGCATAGAGTGTTCAGCCTGGACTTAGGAAGACTCATCTTCCTGAGTTCAAATCCTGCCTTGGACACTCACTAGCTATGTGACCCTGAACAAGTCACTTAACTGTTTGCCTCAGTTTCCTCATCTGTAAAATGAGCTGGAGAAGGAAATGGCAAACCACTCCAGTATCTTTGTCAAGAAAACCCCAAAATGAATCACAATCAGGCACAACTGAAAATTACTAAAACACACACACACACACACACACACACACTCTAATGTAAAAGAAAACAGTACCAAAAAAATAAAAACTTTAATTAGTACCTTGGCCAAATATGACTTCAGTGAGATCTTGGTAAAATGTGTCTCCATTCTTGAAATGGTGTCAATAGTAGACTACAGATACGTAAAGAATGAAACATCATTGGACATGACCAATGCATTGATTTGTTTTGCTTCATGGAGACTCTTTGTTGTTTTTTTGTTTTTTGCTTTTTGGAGGGGCAGTTGGGGTTGAGTAACTTGCCCAAATTCACACAGCTAGTAAGTGGTAAGTGTCTGAGGCTGCATTTGAACTCAGGTCCTCCTGACTCCAGGGCCAGTCTTCTATTCACTGCACCACCTACCTGCCCCAAGACTCTTTGTTGTAAAGACAGATTCTATTGCTAGAGGCTGATGGGTGGAAAGTCATCGAGAAGTTATGCCTATGTTTGAAAACAGTATTAATAAAAGATTTATTTATTTTTTGAAAAAATTACTGCTGGAGCAATTTCACAACAACCTTCAATAGTAAGGCTAGGTCTTCTTTTGTTACCCAATAAGGTTAAACCAGGGGTAGGCACCCTACTATCTCAAGGCCACATGTGGCACTCTAGGTCCTCTAGTGTGGCCCTTTGATTCAGTCAAAGGTACCTCTGGAAGGGGCCTAGGTGGTGCAGTGAATAGAGCACCAGCCCTGGAGTAAGGAGGACCTGAGTTCAAATCTGTCCTCAGACACTTAATACTTACTAGCTGTGTGACCTTGGGCAAGTCACTTAACCCCAGTTGCCCTGCATCCCTCCCTCCAAAAAAACCTCAAAAACAAAAACAAAGGTACTTCTAGAGCAGTGGTTCTCAACCTTCCTAATGCTGCGACCCTTTAATACTTGTATGTGAGCATATCTGCATGTGGGCAGACCCGCCTGGAGACTGATCGAGGAGAGGTTTTCTAATGGTCTTAGGAGACCCCTGTGACCCCTGTGAAAGGGTCATTTGACCCCCAAAGGGGTCGCAACCCACAGGTTGAGAGCCGCTACTCTAGAGTCAGAGGATTTGGATTAAAATCCTACCTCTAATATTTCCTACTTATATGACTTGGATAAGTCACCTCGCATCCCTGGGCCTCAGTTTCATCATCTGTAAAATGAAGAGTTGTATTAGATGTCTTCTGAGGTCCCTTCCAGCACTAAATCTACGATCCCAGGAATAACCAGTTTATTTTGGGCAGCGAGGTGGCATAGTGAATAGGGTACCGGGTCTGGATTCAGGAAGACTCTCAGATCAAATGCTACCCCAGATACGTATTAGGTGTGTGACCCTGGGCAGGTTATATCCCCTCTTTCTGCCTCAGTTTTCCCAGCTATAAGGTGGGGATAACAATAGCACCTACCTTCCAGGGTTATTGTGAGAATCCAATGAGATTAATATTTGTGAGGCACTCAACACAGTTCCTAGTTGGTGTTATATAAGTGTTAGCGATCATCACCGTTTATTAGATGTTGTTGTTGTTTTGTACATCTGACAAATGACCTTGCTCAGCACATACTACCTCTGTTGGCCTTTTTTTAATAGGAGAGTGAAGGTGATGTTAGTAACAGCTTGCTGTCATACTCAAACACACTGCCTTCCTTACCACATTCTCTTCTGTGTTAGAGTAATGATATATCAAACAGCGGCTAAAGAGAGATTGATGGGGCTCTCTTGTCTTAAGTTAATGAAGAGCCTCATGGCTTAATTATGGAGGAGTTGAAAGGGTGATCATAGATACATGAATTTAGATACACAATTCTTTTCCTTTTCCATGTCCTGTACAGATATTAATAGAAGGTATACTGGGGCAAGGAAGTACAGCCAGCATCGCAGTCTTTGAAATTAAAATGATGACTGGATACTGTATTGGTAAGTGGTTTTTTATTTCCCCTATTTCAATGTTTGCTAAAAATCTACTGTTGCCAGGAGAAATGTACTAGGCATTTAGTACATGTTAAACATGTGCTGTTTACTCTTGAGATGAACTAGTGTGGCAAGGCAACCTAGGGCAAGGGGAACCTTCCTAATGCCACGACTCTTTAATACACTTCCTCATGTTGTGGTGACCCCCAACCATAAAATTATTTCCATTGCTACTTCATAACAGTAATTTTGCTACTGTTATGAATCTATCTGATATGCAGAATGTATTTTCATTGTTACAAATTGAACATAACCCACAGGTTGAGAACCGCTGAGTTAAGAGATCTGGGTTCTAATCTTATCTCTAAAACTAAAAAGCTGTGTGATCTTGAACAAGTTGCTTCACTGCTAGGAGGTCTCTGTTTTCTCATCTGTAAAATTGTGGAGTTTAAGCTTCTAATTCCCTTCCTGTTTTGCCATTCTATGAATTTGGTTTTAGGAAATCTCTACAAAATGCCCTGAAGTTTTAGCTTGACTAACTTAAGCACAATATACCATCTTTTTCTGTATATGTTCACCGTAAAGAAGACTTGTCCCTATTGTCTTTGGAGTACTAGATTATGGAAAGAAAGAAAAACCGATGTGGCACCTATAAGAGTTATTGCTTAGCCTTAACAGGTTATAATAAGAATTTTAGCTTGCTGCACACTCAGCCTTTTATTCCAGCTGCTGAGGATAACAGACATTGCTGGGCTTCCTCTGTGTCTCCTATGTTCTCCACTGTCCCTTTTTTCCTCATCACAAATATCAACAGTGTCAGCACAGGAGACTCAGCTAGATTTCTGAAATCCCATTTCTCATTGTTGAACTCCCGGTGCTGGTTTGAATTTAAAAGGGAGAAAATAAGTAGAAGTATGACTTTTCTTTTTCTTCAAAGTTAAGGAGTTTTAAACTTCCCCGTGCTTGATTTGAGGACATTCTAAGTCTTCTCTTCTATCATTCCCACAGTTAGTTATAATTCCTTTGATAGCGAAAGGCCTTTTCCTCTTCTCTTTTCTTCTCTCTCTGAGGCAGTGGGAAGAGATAAGAATTTTTTTTTAATGTATGCCCAGGTTCTCATGACATTTCTGACTCAACTTTCTTTTTTCTTAAAAAATTTTATTTTACTTTTTTGCTTTTTTGGAGGGGGAAGGTAGGGATATTGGGGTTAAATGATTTGCCCAAGGTCATACAGCTAGTTTTTTTTAATGTGTATGTTAAGTGTCTGAGGCCAGGTTTGAACTCAGGTCCTTCTGACTCCAGGGCCAGTGGTGCTATCTAGCCACCCCTCTGACTCAACTTTCAGTGGAATCATGAGACTGTCAATTTAGAACAGAATACAGGGACTGATTAGTCTAAACCCTTCTAATTCTGGAAACTGAGGCCCAGATGCTTCTAGGTTGCACAAGGGATAAAATGGTGGCCCTAGAATCAGGAGGACCTGAGTTCAACTCCCACTTCAGAAATTTACTAGCTATGTGAACCTGGGTAAGTCACTTAACCCTGTTTGCCTCAGTTTCCTCATCTGTAAAATGAGCTGGAGAAGGAAATGGCGAATCACTACAGCATCCTTGCCAAGAAAACCCCAAATGGGGTCATAGAGTCAGACAATTAAAAAAATGACTGAACAACAGAGGCCCAGAGAGGTTAAATGCTCAAGGCCACTCAGGGTAGAGAGTGACACTTGAACTCTGGTCCTCTGACGCCAGATGTGGGGCTCTCCATTGTAACTTCCTTAGAAATCTAAAAGTAACCCCTTCCTTTTTTATAGTCAAATGTGGCTAGGGTCTTCTTCTGAGATGACTGAAATACTTTCTATTAGAAACATGAAGTGATTTCATGAATATCTCAAGGACCTGTGATTTTTATTTGTATGGGAGCTCCCTATACTTATCCATCTATATCTTACAGTCATAAACCAAAAGATTATATCTTTAGAATTAGAAAAGAACTTAATGGCCCATAGGATCCAACTCCCTCATTATTATTATTATTTTATAAATGATAAAACTAAAGCAAAAGAAGTTAAATGCTTTACCTACAGTCACACAGATATTAAGTGTCTGAGGTAGAATTTGAACACAGCCCTTTCTGACTCCAAATCCCACATTCTGTCACTTATTCAACACTCCTGTCTTGGAAATTAAGAAGAAGGCAAAGAGGGGATGGGAGCCCAGGATGAACAACAGAGGCCCAGAGAGGTTAAATGTCCAAGGAAACTCAGGTAGTAATTGACACTTACCAGACCCTGTAATGTGATTTCATTGATGCTGGTAATGGCCTTCATCAATTCATTTTAGGAGCTAATTTTGAACTCATATCCCCAGGCAGTTAGCTGGGTGCAGCTGAGAGGTTTAGTGTCTTACCTAGAGTCCCAAACAAGCCTGAATCGGAAGTTGCCCTTGAATCATGACCTCCCTGGTTCAGAGACTAATTCTCTAGTTGTTATGCTGTACTGCCAATTTTTGAGACTGCATCATCCATTTGATCTCTTTCTTACTAACCTGGTAGTTTTAGGAAATCTAGCATGGGCAGTTCTGATAGGATGATTTCAGGGCGATAAAGAACCGACCAGTCCAGCCATCTGAATATGTGGGGCCAGACCTTCCTTTAGGTTCTGAGTTTAGATGCCCTGGGATGTGATAGCACCTTTGTTTTATGTGTTTCTTTCTGCTCCTCACCCCCATTACAGAGTGTGACTTTGAAGAAAATCATCTCTGTGGTTTTTTGAATCGTTGGAATCCCAATGTGAACTGGTTCGTTGGAGGAGGAAATATACGGAACGCACATTCGATTCTTCCTCATGATCACACACTCAAAAGTGAACTGGGTAAGTAATGGATTAATTTTTAAAAAGCAACAACTAGATGACTTTGCCCTCACTTGCCTACTTAGGTATTTATGCTATACTTGCCTGTGTATATGCCACATCTTCCCCATAGAGTGTAAGCTTCTTGAGGGCAGGGGGTTTTGTCTTCATAATATCAAAACTTTGCACAATACTTTGCACATAGTTGATGCTTAATAAATATTTGCTGAATTGTTGAAATTGGATTGGATTTTGTGTGTGAAGCAATCATACAGAGGGAAGTAAACTCCTATCTGAGATCCAGCATTTGGCTCATTAATGCTACAAACATTTTTTGAAACACTAAGTGTAAATAGGTGTAGGAAAATTGGACTGAAGAATAGTTGTGGACAGATTTATTTTGTGGAACTGTGAGGACAGCACCAGTAAGCACTCTAATCAAAGAGAATTTAGCATGTTTCAGTGTTGTATTTTCATTATGCTTTTCATCCATATTCTCTCTCTTTCTCTGTGTGTGTGTGTTTCTCCATCTCTGTCTGTGCCTCTCTCATCCTCTTTTCTGTTTTTTTTAAGGGAGAAAGGCAAGGCAATTAGGGTAAAGTGACTTGCCCAAGGTCACACAGCTAGTAAGTGTATCACGTGTCTAAAGCTGGATTTGAACTCAGGTCCTCCTGATTCCAGGGCCCATGCTCTATTCACTGCTTCACATAGCTGCCCCTCTCCTTTTTTTTTTCAAGTAAAAATCCTTGAATCCTGAAGATTGATCAGTCAACAAGCATTTAAGCCTCTTCTGAGTATCTAAGCACTATGTTAGGCACTGGGGATCTAAATACCAAGAATGAAATAATCTCTACTCACAGAGAGTTTAAATTCTAATGGCTGGGAAGGAAGGAGAAGATCAGTATAGATAGATAGATAGAGGGAGACTATGAATATAAACAGAATAAATGCAAAGTAGCTAAATAAGGTAGTTTGGAAAGGAAGACATCAGCGGTTAATGAGTAAAGGTTTCAAAAGATACTGAACAATATTAGAACACAAGTTTTACCTCTTTCTATCATATTGATATGGAGGTGATAGACTATAGATGTGAAGTCTACTATAAAATGTCAGGCATGGTCACTGTCTCCTCCCCCAATGAACCAGTTCACATGGGGATTCCAACGATTCAAAACCAATAGTTTTGATAAAAATGTTTTTTTGTTACAAGGGCAAAGTCAGTGTGGGATTAGAGTGAGATTCAGGAGAAATAGATGTGGAGTGAAAAAAACAAACAAGTTGGGGCAGCTAGGTGGTGCAGTGAATAGAGCACCAGTCCTGGAGTCAGGAGGACCTGAGTTCAAATTCAGCCTCAGACACTTAACACTTACTAGCCCTGTGACCTTGGACAAGTCACTTAACCCTGATCGCCCTGCATTCCCCCCTCCAAAAAAAAAAAAGCAAAAAACAAGTGAACAATAACATTTAAATATGGAAAGGAAGGGGCTATCCTATAGGAGCAGGAAGGGGGGTTAGAAGAAATACATCAACATTTAGAGGGCCAGGTGGCAATTAATACTGTTTGAAGGAAAAAAATGGAAGTTTGTCTTTAGCCACAGGCTGTTTCTGATCTCAATCTGGTACTTGCGTAACTAGGTAGAAGATGTGTGGCACAGAATTAGAGCTTCTCACTACTTAATATAAGAAACCAATTAATTTTTCCCTTTTTTCTCAACTTAACAAACACCAAATAAAATTATAATTTCCACATATATTGTAAAACAAGAAAGGATTGTACATGAGACCACAAATCCCTATTATGTAGAGCTTGGCTTTTATTTTTAAGCATGATTACATACTTAACTAGTGGTGCAGTGGGTAGAACAGGCCTAGAGTAAGGAAGACTCATTTTCCTGAGTTCAGATTTGACCTCAGAGACCAACTAGCTGTGTGACTCTGAGCAAGTCATTTAACCCTATTTGACTTAGTTGCCTCATCTGTAAGAAGAGCTGGAGAAGGAAATGGTGAACCACTCTAGTATCTTTGCCAAGAAAACCCCACATGGGGTCACAAGAGTCAGACATGACTAAAAAATGAATAAACAACAACAAAATGATTGCATTCTTTTTCTCTCTGTCTCTCAGATACATAGATAGATAGATAGATAGATGATAGATACATAGATGCATAGATACATATATGATTGATACATAGATACATAGATGATAGATAGATTATAGATAAATACATAGATGGTACATAGATAGATCATATATACATAGATAGATACATAGATGATACATAGATAGATCATATATACATAGATAGAGATCATAGATACATAGATAGATACACAGATACATAGATGATAGAGATAGATACAGAGAGGGAGAGATATGATAGAGATAGAGATACATAGTTATATACAGTAGATAGTTATACACATACACACACGTGTGTGCATGAATAGAAATTCAGCCTGTAGTCTTCAAATGTGTGACTTTACTTGTCTGTGATTCCTTCTGGCCTTCCTTTTGTTCTTTTCTCATTGGGGGAGGTGGGGAGAGAGAGAACAACTTGATTCCCAAGTGACTCCCACCTCTTCCATAGAAAAAGAAAGAAAAACAAAACCCTTGTAACAAATATACATAGTCAAACAAAGCAGATTCCCACATTGGCTTTATCCAAAAACCCGTCTCTTTATGCATCTTGAGTCCATCAACGTGTCAGGGAATAACTAGCATTTTTCACCATCAATACTCTTGTTGAAAGCACTAAAAGTATTTACTTTCAACTGAGGATATCAAGAATGACTTCATGGTAGGGGTAGAGTCTAAAAGAATGAGTAGATATTATTAAAAGGAAGACATTTAAGAAGGAGATTATGACATGAGCAAAGATATAGAGGAAGGAAAAAGATGTGTTCAGGAAGTAGCAGATAGTACAGTTTAGCATAGGAGAGAAGTAGGAAACAAGGTTAGAAATGTATCTTGAAATCTAATCATCAAAAGTTTCAAGTGCCTTGTTAAGGAGTTTGGACTGAGTGGATAATGGGAAGCCATTAAAAATGTTCCAGCAGGGCAGTGAGATTATTAGACCAGTACTTTAGAAAGATGAATCAGACGCCAGTGGAAAAGACTGGACAGGGGGCAGGCTGGACAAAAGAAACAGAGCTAGGAAAAACATTTCCTTAGATACATCTGTTTGTATACAAATCAGGAACTGAAATTGGAAACTGTCAAAAAAAATATTTTCACTTCCTTCTTACAAATGAAATAAATAATATAAATTACAAAGCTTAGTTATTAGCGAAATGATACATGTCAGTGAAGGGGATTAGGGTTTTTATACACACTCTCCATATCTTGGCACAAAATATGTACACTCTATCCCAGGTCCACATACATTCCTTCTCCTCCAGTGGCCACAGCTGGGAGCATGCTTATGTAAATGTTAGCTGAATGCTCCATGTGCAGTGGATGTGGATGAAGCCCAGATACTACTTGAAGAGTGATGGAAGCTTCTTCAATGAAGTTTGTAAATTTCTTTTTAAAAATATATAAATGAGATTAACTCAAAGGAAAATATTCAAGACCTGGTAAAATACTCAGGATTATGGATTAGGTGACTATAGATAAGAACTAATTGGAATCAAAAGAAAGTCTTTAGTCTTTGGGGATTCAGCTAATTAATAAGGAAATTCTACTGCTTTTTCTTATGAACTTGGGTTATTATTTTGTTTTATTCTGCTTTCTTCTTTTCATATAGTAAACCAAATAATGATTTTTTCTTATACAAGTATAAATAACTGACATTTATGTAGAGGCAGCTATGTGGTATAGTAATCAGAGTGTAAGACTTACAGTCAGGAAACACTGAATTTAAATCCTGACTCAGACACTTACTAGCTGTGTGACCCTGGGTAAGTCTCTCTCAAACTCACTTTCTTTATCTGTAAAATTGTATTAATAATAGTATCTATCTTGCTGGATTGGTGTGGGGAATCAAATGAGATACAGATACATAGACACATAGAAAAGCACCTTGCTAACCATAAAATGTGTGTGTGTGTGTGAGTGTGTATATCCTGACCCTTGCAGGAAAAACATATACACATATGTTTGTGTATTTTAAAGTTTACAAAATGCTTTATGGATTTATAGAGAGAGAGAGACAGAGACAGAGACAGAGAGAGATTTTATATATATATATATATAAAGTAACTTTTATATATATAACTAGTTAGATTGAAAAGCACTTTGCTAACCTTAAAACATATATATATATATACATATATATATGAATGTATAGTCTGACCCTTGCAGAACTATATGTGCGTATATATGTTTAAAGGTTTGCAAAATGTATTAGATAGATAGACAGATAGATAGATAGATAGGTAGATAGATAGATGATAGATAGATAGATAATGATAGATAATGTTTTAAGGTTTGTAAAATGCTTTATAGATATAGATAACTGGTTTAAGGTTTATAAAGCGCTTTATAAATATAAACAGATATACAGATATAGCTATTTATCTAAAATATCTTTATAGAGAGATATTAAGCATTCTGTAAACCTTAAAATCCTATGTAAAATATCCCAAAAATCTCTGCACAGTTTTAAACTATTAAAGACTTTTGGGATGCTCTGCATAATACTGTAAAGTCTGCAGCAGTGTTTTGCAGATATTATCTCATTTAAGCCTCAGAAAAGTCCCAAAAGGTAAGCGCCATTATTATTTCCATTTTATAGATGAGGAAACTGAGAAGTAGGAAGGTGACATGACTTGCCCATGGTTAACCAGCTAATAAGTTTCAAAGGCTGGGTTTGTTAAAGCCCTCCTGACTCCAAGTCTCCCACATCATCAGACTATTAAGAGTAAAGAAGATCTTAAATGGGTGCCACTAGGTGGCCCAGTGAATAGAGCACTGACCCTGGAGTCAGGAGGATTTGAGTTCAAATGTGACCTTAAATATTTAACTCTTACTAGCTGTGTGACCTTGGGCAAGTCACTTAACCCCAATTGTCCTGTTTTCCTCCCTCCTAAAAGACCAAAAAAAGAAGAGGAAGACCTTAAATGACTTTTGAATTTTAAAAGTTCAGGTGTTGGGGAATAAGGGAACTTGCCAAGGTTGTATAAGGGAAAGTCAAGCAATAGAAATAAGTTTTTTTTTACTTTTGATATAAAAACCTACCCGTGACTAGCTCCATAAATACACAGTTATTTAGACTGTATGCTGCCAAGAATATCTGTTGCAAAGGGATAGAGTGTGGATTCCATGAGATAAGCAGTTTCATGGGCCATTCATTTGACTATGGTTTAGCTAAGGTTAAATACATGCGATACATTCTTTGAAAGGTACCACACCAACACTCTTCCCTTCCTTATCTTAAAGGCATTCATGAACACTGAAATCACTGTGGTTATTTTGGAATTCTGCTGACACCCTTTATATCAATGCAATAATAACAGGAATAATCCTGCTCTAAGCCAGGACACCTGGTTTTAGATCCTGGCTGGAACATTATTAGCTAACTATATGACCTTGGGCCAATCAGTTGCAATCACTGTGGACCTTAACTTCCTCATTTGTAAAATGAGGAGGTTAGATTGTATATTCCGTTCCAGATCTGAAAAGTTCTACTTCTCTGTTTACATAGTTCTATGCACTAAAATCTTCTCTGCATTCCTGGTTTCCCATATACATTATATACATCTATATACAAATTATATACATTATATGCACTTTATATATAATATGCATCTACATACATATTTGTATGTGTATATATTATGTATATCCTGGCATAGAGACGATATTTAAACCCATGGGAGCTGATGAGGTCGCCGAGAAAGCAGATATAGAGAAAAGCACAGAGGCTGCAGAGCAGGGGTGTTTGGGTAAGGCAGGAGGACACATAGAAGATTTTAGTGTGTAGTACTGGGTAAACACAGAATCAGATCATTTCAAGTCTGGAAGGGAATGCAATCTAATCTCCTCATTCTACAGATGAGGAAGTTAAGGCCCAAAGAAATTTATCCATCTATTTTTGTTGCGTTGTTTAGTCATTTCAGTTGTGACTCTTCATGACTCCATTTAGGAGATACTGGAGTGGTTTGCCATTTCCTTCTCCAGCTCAGTTTACAGATGAGGAAACTGAGGCAAACAAGGTTAAGTGAATTGCCCAGGGTCACACATTTTGTGAGTGTCTGAGGCAAGATTTGAACTCAAGAAGATGAGTCTCCCTGCTTCCAATCCCAGTGCTCTATCCACTGTACCACCTACTGTCCCTATATATCTGTGTAATGCCTATATAATGTATATGTATGAGTATATAATATGATTCATATAAATGAGTGCTAGCATAAATAATGATTAATATATAGTTTGTATATTGATTTATTAATATAATTGATTAATAATATTATTAATATTTGCTTAATAATTGATTAATAATATTATTAATATAATATATTATATATTAATGTGGCAAATTAGTATATTAATAGAATCAACACTCATGTGAATTTATACATACACATAGATGAGTCTTACCCCAGAAAGTATAATTAATATCATGTATAGATATAGTAAGCCATCATATTAATATACTGCATATTATTAATAAAATAACTCTAACATATGCATGTGTGTGTGACTTCAAAGCCAAAGAGATGAAAGGATTGATTGATCCAAGGTCATATTGCTAGCTAGTGTTTTAGCCAGGACCTGAAATGAGGTGTTCAGAGCAAGGTTCTTTTCATTATACAGCAATGAGTGACATAAAGGTTGTTATATTTGTGTGTGTATGCACATTTCCATATAAACATACATATACCCTTGTAGGCAGAAACATAGATTTGTACATGTGCTGTATTTTATTGTATCATATTTTACGTGTACGTTATAGACATTATACTGTATTGTATATGTACATTGTACATATGCATAAAACATACATGTTGGTACTAATTAGAAACTCAGCTTGTGATTGAATGCACACAGACATACATATCACATACATGTGTGTATAGTTATATTTTACATATGTATATATTTATAAGTACATTGCATGTATGCATGCATACGTGCATGCATACACACACACACACACACACACACACACACACACACACACATATATATCCAGTCCCAGGTCACTAGTCTACTGAGTTCCACTCCCCATCACCAACTCCCTACTGAACATTTCAAGTTGTGTATCTCAGAGACGTTTTGAACTTCACATATAAAAAGAGAATTCATTGTCTTTAGCCCACCCTTTTTCCAGATGTCCCTATTTCTGTCTAAGCCACCATTCTTTTAGTCTCCCCAGTTCATAATCCTGGCATGACCTGTAATCCCTCACTCTCTGTCATTCCATATGTCCAAATCAGTTGCCAAATCTTGCTGTTTCAATGTCCTCCACACCTCTTGCATCTAAGCCCTTCTTTCTACTCATACAGCTGCTGTCTTAGTTCAGACCCTCATCACTTTTCACCTACATTATTGCAGTGGCTTCCTCTTGGGTCTGCCTGGCTCAAGTTTCTCTCCAGTGCAGTGTGCCATATATATATATATTTGTGTATATATATAATATGTATGTGTGTATGTATGTGTATTATGTATATCCTGGCATAGAGATGATACAGGAGTGATTTTCTTTAAGCACAGAACTGACTATGATGCTCTCCTACTCCATTATCTCCAGGCCTCTAGGACCAAATAATATTCCTTTTAAAAAGCTTTAAAAAGTTTTTTAAAACCCTTTATAATCTGCCGCTAAGCTGTCTTCCTTCCCATCCTCACTGGGCATTACAACTCCTCCTACACACTTGCACCTAGTTTAATTGACCCTCTCTGGGTTTCTCATGCAAAGCATTCCATTTCTTGCCTTTGTTCCTTTGTGTTGGCCATTCCTTATATTTGCTTCCCCAGCACCAAACATGTTGTCTATAAGTAAGTATCTATGGTAAGTATGGTGTCCTAATGTCTATAGTAAAAGCTCAATAAATTCTTGATGGATTGATAGTCATATTTATTTCCCTAGTCACTAGGCCCCAGAATTGTAGGGCCTAGTGTTTCTATTAGACATAAATTGAGGTATTATGGGTAACACTAGTGTGCTCATATCCTTATTGCCTTTGGTGCTGGGAAAAGAGAAAGATGATGAGGATAATAACAATTGGTATTTATAACACATTTTACCATGATCAAAACACTATAAATGTATATATATATATATATATATATATATATATATGTGTATATGTATACTCTATATGTGTATATACACTATAAATGTGTATGTGTCTTGTGCATACACATATACACATGCATATATTATACACATACACATATAGGTGTATATATGTATTGCGTATGTATATTAACATATATATTT
>CM053599.1:146707124-146738918 GCA_028646575.1 Pseudocheirus occidentalis
ACAGTGGTTGTACTTTATCCATCTTGCCCCATCAGCAAGCATATAGTAAGTGCTTAGAATGTACCAGGCACAGTGCTAGGCACTAGGGATAGAAACAGAAAAAACATGGAACAGTTCCTACTCTCAAGTAGCATGCAAGGACTTTCTGTTTTCTTATGTCCTTTTTCTTTCCTTCCTCTTTTCTCCAATTTTTTAATCCTTCCAATCCCTTGAGACATCCTAGAAACTGCCAATATTTTGCCGACTCCCAGGATACAGGAAAGAGTACCAATGTTTACACCTAACCATCTACACAATAACTTTCTCAGTATAATTAGGGTCTGTGACTTGGAGCATTAAGATTTGTCTCTGCATTTCAATTCAATATGCCTTTTGTTACCAATTTACTGTGAATGAAGTGCTAAGCTAGCCTCTTGGTGCCTAGAAAGTTTAAAAAGACACATCCTTATGGAGCCTACTCTATAGTAGAGGGTTGAAAGCAGTAAGGGTACTGGGGATATACATAATACTTTCAAAGCAAGACAGCTTCACTCATTTATGGGAAATAAATATTTTTCCTGTCATATATACTTATATATGTATATATGTGTGTATGTATGTATGTATTGGATTCAGAATTTCAGAGCAAAGTACTAGGCAGTGCTTCGCTGTTTTACAAAGGAGCAAACTGAGACCCAGAGAGGTTTGTCCAAGGTCACACAGCCAGCTTATGTTACAACCAGGGCTTGAAATCAATTGTCCTAGTTCAACCAGAAACCTTTCCACTGTACCTCATTGACATAAATGGAGTGAGCAAATCCCCAAAATAACAGCAATAATTTCAGTGTTGATGAATGTCTTTATGACGTAAAGGGGAAGAGAGTTAGCATGGTGCTTTTCAAAGTGTGGATCAAATCCTGGCTTTTGCTTAACCTTGGTCAATAAAATGTTAGAACCTCTAGGGTAGGGATTGTTTTATTTTTGTCTTTGTGTCTCCAGTGCCTTGCACACAGAAGGCATTTAATAAGTATTCTTGAATTAAACTGAACAAGGCAAAAATACTGTTAACTATAATATCAAATATTGCACGATAGATAAGTTCATTTAAATGATCAAAGCAAAGTGCTATGTCAGGTATGGGGTTAGGGGTCCAGGAAATGGATCAAAGAAGAAATGACATTTGGATTGAACTTTAAAGTATAGGTAAGAATTCAGCCTTCTGTTCAGAGTGATAACATCTTGGTTCCAATTATAAAAGTTCTAAAAGAGGAATGTTAAAGTCACCTATAATTATTGTCTCATAATTGTAGCTTTAAGATCATATTGAATTTCAGTTAGCCTTGAAGGTTAACCTTAAAGCACTAAAGAAGAATAATTTCTAGAAGCAGCATGCTTACTGGATAGAGTACTGGACTTGGCAAGAGGAAGATCTGGGTTCAAATCCCATCTTGGGCACTTAGTAACTGGGTTACCATGGACAAGTGCCTTAAAGCCTCCTAGAACTTTGGTTTCCTCCTCTGTGAAACAGAGATTATAATACCTATAGTGACTATACCTCAAGATTGTTGTGAGGTTAAAATAAGGCAACATATGTAAAGAACTTGGCAAATTTTAAGGCGTTATATGCTGGGGTGTTTTAATATTTTTAAATCAAAAGGATTTTATTTTAATTTTAAATCTTTATTATTTAAATTTTTTTAGTTTGAAAAGTAGTGCCTCTAATACTTCAAACCTATAGATGGGAACACAGTTGCAAATCAAACTGAGGTCACACTCTAAAAATGGAATAGCTGCTCCTCTCATTTACTTTTGACCTTGCATTAGGCTTATTGATTTTTTCCATGCGATCAATGAGCTTTGATTGTAAAGTACAGGTTAAATCACTCAGATGTCTGTAGCAGCAAGTATGTACTGTTTGTATCTTCTCTCATTATCATTCTTTCTCTAGAAGCCCTCATTCTACTGTTCTGGGCTTACAGAGAAAAACTGGAAGAAGAAAATGCAAGGCAGCAGATGTTTCAGATCTTGAGAAGGCTGATAAGGTCTTCTTATGAACCCCACTGTATCATATTTTGCATAATATGGGGCTAATTGAGATACATTTTATAGGAAAAGAGACTTTGGACAAATAATTTTTCAAACATGACTTAAAATTATTCCAAAATGTATAAAAAGAAACAAAAAAATCTTGAAGTATATCTCCAAATGCTTTTCATGCATAGGTTAATAAATCAATGTAGTCAAAATCATAACAATAGAATATCCCTGTTATATAAACTTGGATGAGATTTTTATTCTGTTTTTCTGAGTTCTAACTCACCAAATATGTTCTTTTTTATATATATTCTAGGAAGTGAAACCGAATTATTCTCCTACTCAAAACATTTGTTACCATTTTGTACTTTCCTTGGTGAAAAGAAGAGAATTGTTTATAAAATAATATGAGTGATGAATTATTTGAAATGAAAAAAATAATTCAATGTTATATTTGGTTCTATTTTGGAAAAGCAGGTAGAGAGTTGGTCACATCTCAGAACATGACAGAAAACATAAAATAGAATAAACGCTTAATGCTTCTCCCTTAACTCATTGCTATGCCCAGCACTCTTGTTATTGACTCTTGTTACGTCCAGATCTGGCATTCTGTCCACAGAAAAAGTGACATATTAAGAAACGGTATGACATAGCATATATAACAAATACTGAGAGTCAGGAAGATATGAGTTCAAGGTTGCCTCTGCTATGTATTTGACTCTATGACTGGATATTTAATGGTTACATAATTTGCTTGGACTTAGGAATACCTGAGTTCAAATCCAGCCTCAGCTGCTTACTAGTTGGTGTTAGCCTGGGCAAGGCACTTAACCTCTGTTTGCCTCAGTTTTCCCATCTGTAAAATGGGGATAATAATAGCACCTACCTCCCAAGGTTGTTGTGAGGAGCAAATGAGATAATAATTGTCCTGGGCTTAGCACAGTGCCTCGCACATAGTAGGTCTAATATAAAATTTTAGCTGTTATTTTGGTTTGGCTTGGTTTAGGATATTTGGACTGGAATTATTCTGTTTGTTTGGGAACTCCCAATAAGTAAACTCCATCTACCAATATTGGTACCTGCTCTTCAACTTTTGTTGAAAAAGCTGCGTGAGTATTGAGATTAAATCGCTTGTCTATGATCTTGCAACCACTATATGTGTTAGACACAGAACTTGAACCTGCATCTTCCCAAGTCTGAGTCTGACTCTCTTTCCCTTCAGGGCACTGCTTCTCTTAACCTGTCGGTTTCATACTTGCTTATCCTGTGCCCTTCCCCCAATCATACTCTTTTGCCGTTTAGTTGTATTTCCGGTGTTTCCAACTCCGCATGACTCTTTTGGGGGGTTTCTCCAAAGATATTGGAGAAGTTTGCCATTTCCTTCTCTATCTCATTTTATAGATAAGGAAACTGAGGTAAGCAAGTTTTGCCCAGGGTCACACAGCTAGCAAATGTCTGAGGCTAGACTTAAACTCAAGTCTTCCTTACTCTAGGCCCAGCACTCCACTCATTGCACCACGTAGCTGCCCACAATCATAAGCCTACCACTATACATTTTAATATTATCCCTAGATAGGGATCATGTCAAATGTTTACTATAATCTTATAAGATAAGAACCCTAGCTCCACAAAACCTAAATTTCAAAAAAGACAAAGGGGTCTTCCCTTGAGATGCTGAGTCCTTTCCATATTCATAATGTTCCAATTGTCATAAACTTTTTGAAACTGATCCCCCCTCTTCCCAGGAGAGGGCTTTTCATTCCATCATAGCTACAAACAGCTCAGCTTGAGCAGAAACAGTACAGATTCACAGCTATGCCAGAGCCTGTTCTTGTGTAGCCAAACCAAGGATAATCAGTAGGGATTGTTGGTTAGCCAGACTGTTTGAAAAGAAAAGACCAGGAACTGTCCCCAAAATCTCTTTTCCTAATAAAAAAAAATGGCCATCTGCCAGGGCCTTCTAATTTAAAATGAACAGCCCAGACAATTAACAGGGTGACTACACAAGAGTCCTTCCTGGAAACAAGTGTATACACACCATGAATACAGGCATTAACCCTGAAACAATCCATGTTTTGAAAGAAATCATGACCGATTGACTTGGTCTTTCAGCCAGTTGAACAGTTTTTCCTCCCATAAACCTTAGCCTCTTTTAGAGTTCTCTGGTGATAGGGAACAAACAGTCGTCTGATAGAAGTGATATTGGATATGACAGACTTTATGAATCTACCCTAGAAGTTCTTGATTTGTGACCTCATGGGAAACTCACTGCTCTTTTTTTGCTCTTTGAAAAAATCCAGATGCCTTGCTTTCAGTTTAGAGATACCTAAGGTCAGCCATACTGACCAATGGGTTTGAAGAATCCCCTTGAGGCTGGATTGGCCTTGGGACTCTGCCCAATTTCATTCATATGTACATAAACCAGATAGACTAAGGGATTCTCTAAACAGAGCCTCCTGAGGTAGCCTTCTCTGAAGGAAGGATGGTTGCCTTCCCTAAAGCCAGTCAGGCATATTTTCATGATGCCAGGCCACTGGTCAGGATTTTTTGCTGGAACTAACAGACATGGTGTCTACCACTCTGCCCCTGGGATTGCTTTTAGTTCAGCATGTACCTGGCAGCTTCCAGACCCCAGACTTATACATCACTCCCAAGGCCTGGAATTTCCTGGCCAATACCTGAAAGGTGATTTCTGAATCAACTCCTCTCTCTCTTTTCTGCTGAGTGATTTATGTTATTCTACCACTCACTACTTTTTCCTTCTCTGCAAGAAACTTGCAACAACTGACAATTTGCCAATAAGATGTAGCTAAGGTTGGCAACAGATGAATGACCCGAGAAGAAAGGGGTAACAGAATTTGGTCTAGTCTGGTGGTTAAATATGAGCTTTGGTGTTGGTAGTTCTGGTCTCATTCCCAGCAGCTCCACTGACTCACTTTGAGCAAGTCACATTATGTTTGCTTGATTTTGTGTGTGTATACATAATTTGATCATGGCTGACTTGGTCCTAAGAGTCTTGTGCATAGACTGCTAATGAGGCTCTAAAATTGCAAATTCGAAGATTAAAATATTGTCCATACAGCAGGTAAGCAATCATCCTGTGAAGAGGGCTATCGGATTTCTGTCAGCTAGATAGAAACTGTGTTTATAATTCACTCATTTAAAAACATTTGTTGAGGGTCTGCTCTGTGTGAAGCACCAGATAGGAGAGATTTCAAAGATAAGACCTGCTTTTCTGCTCTCAAGCAGTTTATTCTCTCATAGCCATATAAAAAATAATTAAAAATACATGATACAGTATGACAAGCATGTTAAGGGAGGTACAAAGTACTATAGAGAGCTCAAAAGAGGGAGAAACTACATCTAGGTGGGAAGATGAGGGAAAGGTTTCACAAGAAGAGATGGCATTTGAACTCGGCCTTGAAGGATAGATAAGTTTACAACAGCTAAAGATTGAGGAGGAGGTCAGGATTTTCTGGGTAGAGAAAATAATGTGAGCAAAAGTACATCTGGAAAAGCAGAGAATAGTAAATAGTCTGATTTGGACATAACTTTTTGGTCCATACCTGTAATTTTGTCAGTCTGGTTACTAGGAAACTCCTAGTTTGAAAACTTCCTCTACTCCTGTAAAACAGCAAACTCTCTGTATCTTAGTGTCTTGGAGAATGGCCTGGGGTGTAGAGAGAGATTAGGTGACCTGTTCATGGTCCTATATTCAATGTGTCAGAAGTTGGATATCTACATGGTACTGACTCCAAAGCTAGCCCTCCATCTACTGCACATTGTTCCTTTGATAGCATAGGACACACTTTGAGACTTCTCCACCATGCCCCGGGAAGCTCATTATTCAGGTAACCTCAGTATCCTGTGAGATCTCATCAGTCTTGGTATTCTACCTTATCCTCTCTGATTGGAGGGTGGAGTCATGAAAACCAAATTTCCATGTAAGGAAAGAGCTCAGTTCAGACATCTCAGTTCTTACCCGTCTGCACTTAACTTACTTCAAGACTACTCTGATTGACTCTTCCATCATTCCCCTGAGTCCAGGACTTTCTCCTCCCCCTTCCCCATTAGCCCCTCACCTCCTGCTTCCTCCATTAGACTGTAACCTCCTTGAGGGCAGAGACTGTCTTTGTTTTGTTTCATATTTGTATCCCCAGGTCTTAGCACAATGACTGAAACATGGTAGGTACTTAATGAGTGTTTATTGACCGAATGATATGTGAAGAGAGGATTTACATATGATACATTGGCTAGGTTAAGTTGGAGCCAGATTATGAAGGTCTAGGAGTGGCTGGGTGAAGAACCTCGACTTTATCCTGGAGCTTATAGAGAACTGTTGAATGTCTGTGAACAGGACCGTGATGGATCAGACACTGTGAATAAGGAACGTTATTGTAATAGTGATGTATACAGGCAGCTAAAGGGGATAAATGGGAACAAACTGAGTGGTTAGGAAGCTGTTGTCACAGTGGAAACAGAGTAGAGGTACCCAGTTGGGTAATGGTTAAACAAATTGTGGTATACTGATGAAATGGAATATTACATTGCTGAAAGAAATAATAAAAATGGAAAATGCAAAGAATCAAGGAAGACTTATATGAACTGATTCTCAGTGAAGGGAGTAAAGCCAGGGAAATAATATATGCAATAACTACAACAGTGAAAATGGAAAGAAAAAGAGCTTTAAAGCCCTGAATTCTCTAAAATTAGTCCCAAAGAAGAGATGAGAAAATGTACCTCCCTTCCTTTTTTTGCCCAAGAAGGGTTGTGAGAGACATCATACATACTGTCAGAATTAGTTGATGTATATTTTTTGTTTTAATAAACTGCTTTCCCCCCCCTTTTTTTATTCTTTGTTATAGAACAATGGTTCTCAACCTTCTTAACCCTTTAATCCTTGTATGTGGGTGTATTTGCATGTGGGCAGACCCTCCTGGAGATGGATAGAGGAGCAGTGTCTTGGGTCCTAAGACCATCACAAATATGTGTTTTCCAATGGTCTTAGGTGACCCCTGTAGCCCCTGTGAAAGGGTTGTTTGACCCCCAAAGGAATCGTGACTCACAGGTTGAGAACCACTGTTCTAGAAGATGACCCTTTGGGGAGGGGTGGAGGGAGGAATAAATTTAGAAATGAGAGTGATATAAAAACAAAAAATAATTGTTCAGTTGGGGTTTTTTTGTTATTTCTAAGTCTTCTTGACTCAATTTGGGATTTTCTTGGCAATGATAGTGGAGTGGTTTACCATTTCCTTCTCCAGGTAGTCTTCTTGACTCAATTTGAGATTTTCTTGGCAATCATAGTGGAGCGGTTTACCATTTCCTTCTCTAGGTCATTTTACAGATGAAGAAACTGAGGCAAATAGGGTTAAATGATTTGCCCGGAGTCACACAGCTAGTCAGCGTCCAAGTCCAGATTTGAACTAAGGAAGATGAATCTTCCTGACTCTGGGCCTGACACTCTATCCACTGTACCACCTAGGTTCCCAAAAAAAAAAGGATATTGATTTTTAAATCTGTGTGCTAGCAGTGGGTAAAGAGCTGGAGGTGAAGAGCTGAAGCGAGGAATCATGCACTGGAGATGAACGTCAAGGACTCCACTTATACATACTCTATGGAAAGAGTAAATATTGAAGCCCTTTGTACTGCCTTCCATGCTGGTATATCCCAGTCAGACCAGACCATTTTTCAAGAGTCACAATATGCAAAGGAATGTTAGTATAATGATGTGAGCCTCTGAAAATACATTCTCAGGCAATCATTACACATTCCAGTGGTGACACGGTCAGTTAAGTCTCTGTCAATCAGTTACCATTTATTGGGTACACAGAGCGTATGTGGAACATTGTACTGGGCTATATGTGGAATTACAAAGATGTTTTGCCAATGCTACCAAATTTGCTTTAACTCTCCTGGGATTTCCAAGATATTTCCAATTCCTAGAGAGTCATTTCCCTTCTCTAAGAATGTTAGCAACACCATAAAGGAACAAGGTTATTTTTAAAAAAACCCATACTTCCATCCAGTCCTCACTTTCCCAAATGAATTTCTTGGAAATGGAATCTGTATAGTTGGAAAAATAAATGGCAAAGGAAGAAAAGCTAAGTTGTCTACCCTCAGAATGTTTACAGTCTTCTGATACTCTAGAAGGATCATGGCTTAGAAACATCAACATATATTTCAATGAAACAAAGTTAAAGGATCCAGGGAAACTAGGTAGATTTACAAGTGGTCTGGCTATTACCACCATATGTCAAGGATCTGTGATTTCATCTGTGTAGGAACTCCCTTCACTAATCCAAATCACAATCCCTCTATGCCTTTAGTAGATAGTCTTTTTGAATTACTAAATAGAAAAAAAAAAACCACTGCCTAGCAACCAATCCTCTTCTAACTTAGCTAGACTGGACAAGAAAGATGTAAACCATTTCTGGAACCATAATACATTTGATCTTAGCCCAAATAAGTCAAGTAATAACAACTAACTGGTTTGGACTCCAAGTTTTGCAAAGCACTGTATGTATATATGTGTTAGTATATTGTGGATAGATAGATAGATGATAGATAGATAGATAGATAGATAGATAGATGATAGACAGACAGAAGGATGGACAGACAGGTAGATAGATAGATAGACAGACAGACAGACAGATGGACAGATAGACGGATGGACAGACAGATAGATAGATAGATAGATAGATAGATAGATAGATAGATAGATAGATAGATGATAGACAGACAGATGGACAGATGGACAGATGGACAGACAGATAGATAGATAGATAGACAGATAGATAGATAGATGATAGATAGATAGAAAGATAGATAGGTAGATAGACACATAGACAGATAGAAACATACATACAAACACATGCACACACATGCATATAGATATATACATATACACACATGCATACATACACATACACACGTGTGTAGGCATGTATGTGTAGGTATATGTATATATGTGTACATGCATATATTAAAATCTCATTCAATTCTCACAGCTCTTTGTAGGTATTCTTATAATCATTTTACATATAATTAAAAGTGACCCAACTAAAAAAGTGTCCAAGGATGGATTTGAATCTCTCCTTCCTGACTCTAGGCCTAACACCGTATCACCTTCATCATGTGACCTTCATACTGATAAGACCTGCCAGAACTCGGGCTTCACTGACATCATCTTCAAGAATTCAACACCACTTCCATGCTTTGCCAAAACATCCAAATAGTACATTAGTGGGAGTTGGTTATTGTACTTCTTATTTTTTTAAAGGAAGATAGTAGTCCTATTCCCTTCTGCAAAATGGATGTGAGGACATTATTAAACCTGTGATCTAGAAACATTTGAAAATAGTCACTAAAAATCATTCTCTTGAAAATGTTTTCATTAATTTCTATGAAATGGCAGTGCCAATTGATGGCATTACTCAGGAAAAAAAATTCTGAGCATTGCCATTAACTGCTCAGAAAGGTCACTACAAGATCGGCAGGTGGATTAACATATATAATGACTGAATCAAATAAGTACTATAAAACATGTGCAAACTTTCAAGCTTCTGTCATACTCCTATAACCATATTAGCTATCTTATATAACCTGTTCATTTGATGTACGTGAGAACTCAAGATTCTCCTACTTAAAAATCATGACGTCATATTTTTTAAGTTAGGAGGTACATGAGGGCTCCTTTAGGATTATTTAGTTTGTGGAGCTTCATCTATGTATTTTTAAAACTCTTCTCTCTATGCTTCCCCCCCTCCTTTTTTTAAGGCCACTATATGTATGTGGACTCTGTTTACGTCAAGCATTTCCAAGAGGTTGCCCAGCTCATCTCCCCAAGGACAACAACTCCCATGTCTGGCTGCCTGTCTTTTTATTACCAGCTCCAGCAAGGAAATGACAATGTTTTCACCCTTTACACTCGGGATGCCAGTGGACTTTATGAAGAGATATGGAAAATTGACAGTTCTATGAGTGAAACATGGAACCTAGCCGAGGTTGACTTCAGTGCTCCATACCCAATGGAGGTATGATTAGTTTTTCCTGTGGCTACATTATGGTCCCTCCAAAGCCTTTCAAATGAAACCTGCCAAAATTAAATGGAAATAAGTACAGCGTTATACTTTTATTCATCATTCATTCTTTATAGCAAGATGGATCTTTTGTCAGACCAAGGAATAAAATGTCAAACATATTTATTGAATCTACTTTTATGTAGATCCTGAAATAAGTGTAATGGATAATAGGGTAGACTTACTTAGTGCCCTTTAAGTGAAACATCCAATTAATCAATCAACAAGTATTTATTTATTTATTTATTGTTTTTTGGACGGGGAAAGGCAGGGCAACTGGGCTTAAGTGACTTGCCCAAGGTCACAGGGCTAGTAAGTGTTAAGTGTCTGAAGCCAAATTTGAACTCAGGACCTCCTAATTCTAGAGCCAGTACTCTGTGTCACCTAGCCACACCCAATATGCATTTATTTATTAAGCATATTGTTTATTTATTTATTTATTATAATTATATCACAAGTATATTGTATATATAATATAAGCATATTCCATATTAACTTATTTAATAAGCATATTATTAAGCATCTCCCATATGGCAAACATTGTGCTAGGTGCTGGGGATATAAGTATAAAGAATCACATAATTCCTATTCACAAATAAATGCACACTCACATACATACATACATACATGTATGTATGTATGTATATATACACATGCATATGTGTATGTATATATGTGTGTATATATGTATATGTGTGTGTGTATATATAACATATATGTGAATAGATATAAATATATAGAAAGTAGTTAAATGTAGTGTAGTTTGGAAGGGAAGACTCCAGCATTTGGGGGAATCACAAAAGATTTCATGTAGAAGATGATACTTGGGCTGCATCTTAAAGGAAATGAGGTGTTTTGTTCATTCTTATCAGTCATCAAGATTTCACTTGGAAGAAAGACATTATTTATTTATTTATCTATTCATTCATTCATTTTATTCATTCATTCATTCTTTTTATTCATTCATCCATTTCATTCATTCTTTCATTCGTTCGTTCATTTTTAGCAACAGCTTCCTAACTGGTGTCCGTGCCTGAGTCTCTCTAATCCATTCTCTGGACATCTGCCAAATCATTCAGCCTATTATATTCCTACAGCAAAAATCTGACTGTGTCATTATCTTGCAAACCATTCATGAGGGCTATGCATCAGCTTTAGAAGCATATTGCTCCCACAGAGTAACATCCCCCTCTACCTATAGAGATGCCTGTGGATGAATGTCCATGGTTGTTGTTGTTCATAAGATTTATTCATGTGTCACTCTTCATGATCCCATTGGGGTTTTCTTGGCAAAGATTCCAGAGTGGTTTGTCATTCCCTTCTCTGACTCATTTTACAGATAAGGAAACTGAGGCAAACAGGGTTAGGTGACTTGCCCAGGGTCATATAGTTAGTAAATGTCTGAGACCAGATTTGAACTCAGGAATGTGAGTCTGCTTGACTCCACTATGGTACCACCAAGCTGCCATTGAGGAGGGAGGAGATAATATTTGCCTCCTTCTGAAGTTTCTGTTTGAGGAAATTCCATAACAATCAAGATCTTCAAGCAGTATTTGCAATGCTTTTGCTGTTGATAGTAAAGTTTGTTAAGTGATATACACTAGTAACCATTATTCATTCATGTCCCTCCATTTTCACTTTGCTACTAGCTGCAGCATTTCCTATGTCATGAGCAAAGGGCTAGAGAGATATTTTGCTGTAAGTGCTTTTGGATAGGGTCACCTGCTTGTCCAGTGTATAGACTTAAAGAATGTTGTCTTTGGTTCCTGCTACAATTCTTGCCTAACACACCCCAGCTCAAGTAATGCCGTGTCTACTTCAGAGGATGTGTTATTTCCTAGCCATTTGTCACATGAGAAATGATTTTGTTCTTGCAGCCCAATGGAAAAGTTCCTATGAGCTCAGAGCCTAAAGAGGGAAGCAAATTATGTGCCTTCTACAAAAGTCAAATGACTCATAGTTTTAATGATATGGGCCTAGTCTGCTAACTTCCATCATCCTCACTTAAACTCCTGGGTTAAAATGTGTTTTTAATGGAGCTCTTAAAAACATTTTTCAGTGCTAGTATCAGTGCTGAAAAGTTTCAGTTCTAGACTTTAGTCTATTTGAATACAGCTCAATGTGTCTCCATTGTGTATGATTATGAGGGAAAGAGTTTCAATCTTTTCTCTGGTATTATTCATACTTGCAAATACACTAGGAAAAGTCCCATATACTGCAGAAATCAGTGACATTTGTGCGGCTTTCCCCCCAAATAATAAAAAAAAAAACCTTAAGTATTTTTCTATTTTTTCTTCCTCTCTCTACATAAGATTGGCAACACTGAGTTTGCCATGACCTGAATACTCTAGGGAAATAGAAATGTGTGTTGTGTGTATGTCTACACACAACACACATACTTCTTTAAAAAAAAACCTTTTCCCTGCTGAGTAAAATGTAACTTCATGATTCATGGACTTTTTCAAGCACAGATTTCTCAACTGTCTGGTAAATTTAATTTTTCCCATTGTAGAGCCAATGCAATATTCACAGCACCGAGAGCAACTGTGAATACTTTCATAGTTCTCAATTTCAAAATATAACAGACTTTCCATCTAAAAGACAGAAGTAAAACATTTATTCAGACACCAGAAAACCAAATCCCAACACCAGAAAGTCAAATCCTTCATAGTAACGAAGAAGTTAATACACTATAACATGGCAGGGAGCCACATCATCCTTTAGCCTTCCCACAAATAAACACTCACACTCTCCTTGGGCGTGTCCTCTCCTCTCTCTAGCTCTAACTGCTCTGACCCCCAGCTTCCTGTGGTCTCTGCTCCACCCTTCAGCAAGCTCCTTCTACCACAGGCTCCACATTCAACCTATTAGGGGTCAGGAAAGATCTACAAATTCCCTTAGGCTTATTAAGGGGCAGGAAAGGTCTTTAAATTCCCATTACCATCACACCCATCCTGCCATGGTCACATCTCTCAAATCTCTCCAAGGTTTTCCTTCAGTGTGCTAGAGCCCAGATGTGACTTGACTCTTTTTGCATTATATCAGCATCTCTGATGATCAAGTCCATGTACTTTCCATTGTATGCTGAAATGATCGCAGAACGTTAGGTAGGATAGGCACCTTGGAAACTATCTGCTGAGCTGGTACAGTGGATAGAACACTGGGCCTGGAGCCATGAGGGTCTGAATTTAAATCCAAGCTCAGATTTTTACAGGCTGTGTGACCTTGTGTAAGTCACTTGGCTGTCTACCTTAGTTTGCTCATCCATAAAATGGAGATAATAATCACAGCACCTACCTAAATCACTTTCCTAAACTTAGTGTGCTGTATAAATGCTACCTGTTATTATATTCTAGTCCAATGCTCCTAATTTTACAGACTGAGATCCAGAAAGGGTGAAATGATTCAGTGAGTTAGCATATAAGATAGTCCAGGGACCCACATCTTCTGTCTAATGCTCTTTCCCCTAGACATACTGCCTTACATTACTAACTGACTTAAAATAGGGCATACTCTGAATTGAATGACTTTTCCAGCTCCAGTGAAGGATTTGTATTGATGTATGAATGATTCTCACCAAATGCCTTTGTGGTCAATGGCGCATTTACAGAATTCTTTGGGTTTAGGATAGATTATTTACAGGGACTTGCTATTATTTAGTGTTCATTTATTTAAAAATGTATTTATTAACCGCTGAGTATGCATCAAGCACTATGCTAGTCACTGGAAATAGGACAGAAACAAAACCACTGCCTCCCCTCAAGGAACTTAAAATCTACTGGTGTTCTAGCCAATTTATTATTCCTGGGCAGTTTGCAAGCTACTGGAGTGAAAGATTTTGCCTCTGTTATTGGGGGAGGACTTTTTTTACCCATTAAAAAGTTTTTGATAGACTAAAAGCTCCTTTGACTACAGAGTCTGTCTCGTTTTTGTCTTTATATCCCCAGTGCCTAGCTTAGTGCCCTCCATGTTGTAGATCCTTAAAAGTTGCTTATTGGTTGATTGATTCTTTAAAAAAAAATTCATTGTTACCTTTTGTCTTTACATCAATTTTTTTTCCCTAGAAGTGGGGATTCCCTTCCTCTTTGATACTGAAACAGAGATAGCAAAGAATAATAGCAAAAATAAATAAAACAAAGAATAACAAAGAAAATGAAACACCTGATACATTGATCGTGTCTGATAATGCCCTACCTGCCCTGCCTATAATCCTACCCTGTCAGGATTTAGAGCTAGAGCTGGAAGGAGTCATAGAGGCCATAGAGTCAATCCTTTCATTTCAAGTAAGGACACTGAGGCACAGGGAGGTTAAAAGGTTTGCCCTAGGCCACACAAGTAGTGAAATAGCAGAGAAGGACCCTCATTCACTGTTCACCATGATCTCTCCATGGTACCACCCTGCCTGCTGAGGTAGAGTTTTCATTGATTCCTGTTCATCTGTCACTGATTTCTTCTCCTCAGCTTGTTATAGAATTCCACATGTGAGGCAGAGAAAGAACCCACTAAAGTGAAAATGGAGTTCCCTGTGGAGAGCAGGAGGCAGAGGCCAATCTGATCTCTGTCTGCACAAGAGCTATTGTTCCTTTCACTTCTTAATAAAAAAAAAACCCTTCATTCTGCCACTCTGACAGCGAGTTACTTGCATGTCATAGCTGAGATCCAAGAGGAGAAAAGGGGATTCACTAGGAAATTGAAGCCCGGTGGCTTACTTCTCTTAATCCCTAAAAGTAGCTCTGGGTTATAAAGGACATTGCCAAATATTTTGTCCTACAGTGCATGAATCAGTAAGTAGAAACTGAAATTTGCATCATCCATTGGCCTTAACCAGGCCATCATAAATCTTGAGTAAGAGCACTTAAGAGAACATTTAAATAGTTGATAGAATGTCATTTTCCTTTGCAGGTTATTTTTGAAGTTGCTTTTAATGGTCCCAAGGGAGGATACATTGCCCTGGATGACATTTCTTTCTCTCCAGTTCATTGCCAAAACCAGACAGGTAAGGAATCTCATTTTCTATTTCCTCTCCTCTAGTTTTCTCTTGGACTGTGTATCCTCCTTATGTGATACTTTTTAATTTAACCCCATAATTATATTAGTCCCTGCCCTGGATGGAAGGGTCTTATCTAGGCTTGACTAAGGTGAGTTCTGGACCTTGCTCAATTGAGCAGAGGATAGGTGTGGTAATGGCTGTGTGCAAGTATGGCTAAGGTACCAAAGAGGGTATGGTAACTGAAAAATTCATGTGAGGAATTTTGCTCAAACAAGGATGAACTCTTGTAACATCTTGGGGGTCTGGCTGTCATATTCCCCTCCTAGAAGTGATACCAGCTTGTCAATAGCAGGCTGTTAACTCCAGGACCCAGGATAAAATGTAAACTCTTCTGCCTGGCTTTATAGAATCCTTTACAATCTGGATCCAGTCTCTCTTTCTGGGATTATTTCACATTCTTCTCTTTTCACATTTTTTTTTTGTGTCAGAAGAACAGGCTTATTTTCTCTTCCCAGAACTCTCCATTCCCTTTCCTGCCTTCATTGTCCCTCCAGTGGGAATGTACTTCCTCTTTCCCTCTGCCTCCTGGAATCCTTAAGGCTTAACTCAAGAGCCACTTCCAACAGGAAGCCTTTCCAGATTCCCCCAAGTTGTCCATGCTTTCTCTTCCTAAGTATCAGGTACAGGATAATCAGCTCAGGGTTTTGCAAATAGTAAAGGTTAATAAATAGCACCATTTTTGGCAAGTAGTAAGCATTTAATAATTTTTTCTATTTATTCATTTGTATGTACTTATCTGATCACTTTTTAAATTCCTCCAATAAAATGTAAATTCCTTGAGGGCAAGGACTGGTTTTTCATTTAATCTTTGCATCTCCAATATCTAGTGCAATGTCTTGTGCACAACAGGTGCATAATTAATGTTTGCTATATGAGATTAGAAGAACCCCTTTACTCTGTGTGTGTGTGTATGTGTGTGTGCCATAGACCAGTGGAGACACTGGGACTACAGATTTAGAGTGTGAAGCACCTTAGAAATCACCTAGTCCAGCCACCTCATTTAAATAAGAAGAAACTGAGGCCCAGAAAGGTTTAGTGATTTGTCTAAGGCTGCGTGGAGTCAATATTTTAACCCAGTTCCTTTCATTCCAAATCTGGCCCACTTTTCCTTAAGAAGTTCTGAACTTCCATGCTTATTACATTCTTATGATAAAAGAATGCTAACTACCTTAACTCCCTTCAAGGGGATATTGAGTGAATTAATTAACTAATGATGGCAAAGACCTTCCGGCTTCATTAATGACTTTGTGAATGCTGAATTTACATCTCCTTTACATATGGAATTTAAAGCTTCAATGTCACTGATCCAGACATTCCAAATGTCCTGATGGTAATGGTCACAGCATAAACCAATTTCTTTATTCTAGTTTCTGACAGAGAAATACAAGCTCTTAATTTTATACTTTCACAAAATGAACATTCAAGTTATATGTCTTTTCCATGAAAACTGTAACTCTCATTTTTTCTTCTGGGTTACTGGATAAAAACAGCGCATTTAATTCTGAGCATTTTAGGATTGGAAAGATAAAGAGATTTGGGTAAAGGGGCAGAAAAATTGTCCAGACCTCAGTTCTCAAGAAGTTCCAATTATCTGAGAGAGCATGAGAAATTGCAGGGACCCAGTCCGGTCATCAATTATCTCTGCTTGTTTATAGCTTCTTAAAGGGCTGTCTGTCTATCTGATCTGTAGAGCATCAAACCCAATGTCTAAATTTGACCTCTGGGGTAAGACTTTCATTTCGGATATGATTGTTGCCAGTTTTGATCAAAGTTCTATTGATGTCCATAGGAGATGTAACCTGAGAAAGGTAATTATTTTTATAAAGAACATGAACTGAAATTACCCCAGACCAGAAGAAATTGCACTAATCTATTGAACATAGAACTGAAATATTCAGTTTTTACTCAACTATGAACCTTTTAATGACTCCATGCTTCTCCCTGAAATAAAGGTCCAACTTTTTAACTGTGTTTTCTTATGGCATTCTGTATGATTGAAAGTCACCCAGTATAATGGTCTCTGCAAAATTAAAACTGTAGGTACCTGAAAGAGCAACAGAAAGAGGGGCATATGGTAAGTGGAAGAAGCTTGTGGCAAGCTGCCATTAGACATCACCCAAGAGAAGCGCCATAAAGAATAATGAGGAATAAGTGCATGCCTAGAAGGGAAGGTGGGATGGTCAAATGGTGAGAACAAAAGGTGACAGATATAGATGCACAATTCCAAGAGATGGAAGTGCTCCGAGTTAGGGAGAAATGAGTTCAAATTCTGCCTCAGATACTATATGACCCAAAACAAGTCAAAACCTCTCTCAGCCACACTTTGCTCATCAGTAAAATGGGAGTAATAAAAACATCCATTGTATCAAATAAGATAATATGTGTAAAATACTTTACTGACCTTAGAGCACTGTATCAATACCTTTATATTTATACTCAGTTCAGTTTCCCAAAGCCAAAGATGTGGATTACAGTGTGATTTTTATAACTATCAAACAAAAAAGATAAGATCCACATTTTGTAATGCTATAGGGTTGGACACTCCCCCACCCCCACCCCATCCCCATCCCAGAGTATTAACAGGAAGACATGAGTGAGCATCACACGAGATTAAAAGGCTTGACCGGGCTGCAGTCTGCACTGTTGAGTACCATAAATGGAATCACGGATCCTTCTAAGTATTGAAGCACACCCCAGTGAAACATTAGGACCAAAATCAAATCCACATTCTGTGTAAAATTACTTAACTAGAACACAACTGAGACATAAAAAGTATCTCCAAATAGGTCAGTATTTCAAATCAAAACAGTATCTCCAAATAGGCCAATATTTCACTTGGTTGGAGTTCCTTACGCTTTTACCCAGAATTCCTCCAGCATTTATTCTGCTTGTTAATAATGCCTTGCACCTGGGTTGTTTACTTTGAAATTCTCGGTTTTTTATTTTTACCAAGCGAGAGAGATTTTTGTGAAGTGAGATTCATATGCACATCTACCAGGCTGTCTGAAAAAAAGTGCAAATTCTTCTCTACTACTTTTTAGTTAAGATTAAGAGTGGTGAAAAACAGAAGTTTGGGCCTTTTACCAAGGGAGGTTAATCAATTTTAGTTGTTTCCAACTTTGCCTAGAATAATGATGTTTATTCTACAATTGCATCTACAAATAAGCATGTTTGCAAGGAAGGAAGGAAGGAAGGAAGGAAGGAAGGAAGGAAGGAAGGAAGGAAGGAAGGAAGGAAGGAAGGAAGGAAGGAAGGAAAGAAGGAAGGAAGGAAGGAAGGAAGAGGAATATGCCAGCCATATATTGCCAAGTGCTGTAGAAGAAAATTTAAAAGTGATCTGTCCTCAGGGAGCTTGCTCCCTAATAAGGGAGAGTACATATATAGGAAATGGAGGTTAAGGAAGAGGGTTCACCAAATGCTATGACCAAATTAATATTCAGTGTCTTTCATGTGTACTGGAGTCTGATAATCAAGGTCTGGCTAATAACCAAAAAACCATCTACTCTCTATCAAAAGGCCTGTCAGATGGAAACTGAAAAGAAAAAAGAAGAGAGACCTAAATTGTTGTCAGCTGGAATCTGCTTTATGACTTTCATTTAGCAGATGTTTGGCTTGACTCAAAGTCTTAGAAACCAAGCCCTCTTACTTTATGCTTCATATTTATGTTTCACATCTATTTTAGGACCTTCTGTTTCATCAGAAAATGTCCAATACTTTGGCCTTATCTTGTACCTTTGATGCCTAGAGGAAAAAAATAAAACCATACTGTGCCCCAAATCTTTGGCCTTAGGTAACTGATCTGAGCACAAAGCTGCCTTTAAAATCCATAGGGCTGATGCTGGGTTCAGCTCCATGGGGCAGAGTAAAAGATAAAAAACATCCCCAGCTCTCCTGAGTTTCTTACTTATTGTGACTCAGACACGGATCCCACCTTAATTAGATCTTCAATATCAATACCTAACCCATCTAAGGCCCCAGCTGGGAAAAGCAATTAATTTGTTCCCCCTCTTGTGATCTTCACAGCCCTTAAAAACCTTCTCATTTTATGATCATGTTTGGCTTGATAGAATTCTACTTTACACAAAGGACTGTTATTCTGTCTTTCAGGGCCATTTTCAGAGGCTTCCAGCCGCTTGTTTTTCTTCCTTCTTTATTTAATATGTCATCACCATATTCTACAGCCTAATTACAACATTTATAGAATCCTATAGCTTTAGAGCTGAAAGGGTCCTTAACAATCACCTAATCCAGTCTGAGAATCTCAGTTCTGTTACCACTGTATGAATATAGAGTTTCCTCACCGGCACTCCTCTCTAAAATGAAGAGTTTGAACTACATGATTTCCAAGATCCTTTTCAGCTTTATATCCATGGTCTTATGAACCTTCATTTTACAAGTGGGGCAGTTGAGATGTTGTGGTAGATGGAGCTCTGAGACTGGAGTTCTAAAGACCTGAATTCAAATATAGCCTTGGACCTTTACAAACTATACGAGCTTGGGCAAGTAGGTTAACCTGTGCCTGCCTCAGTTCCTCAACCATACTTTCCTCAACTAAAATGGGATACAGTGTAGGATGGAAGGGTATGGCATGCTAGGATCCACAGGGTCACAAAGAGTCAGGCAATACTAAACAAGAACACTAAAAACACCTACCTACCGGGCTTATAGTGGGGAGAAAGTAAAATAGATCATGGTAAAGCCCTTAAGACAGTGCCTGATACAAAGTGTGCTCTTAAATCTTGGTTCCTTTCCCCTTTCCCGACTCCTCTCATTTAACATAAATTGGGCTTGCTTCCCAGCAAGATTATTTTCTGAATTTTTATCAATTAATCAGTCAACAGACCTTTATTACAAGCTTACTTTGTGTCAGGAACCATGCTGGCCCCTGGGGATGCGAAGACAAAAATTAAAGAGAAATAAAACTGAAACAAGTTCCAGTATATCCTGCCCTCAAAGAGCTAACATTCTGTTGAGGAAAACAACATATACATAAATTAGTCTATGTAAAACTGATATAAAACATATATAAGATATTTTCTCATAAAAGTGCTTAACTGGCCTTGAATCAAGAATACTGTGATGTTATCAGACTTAGCTTCTCACGTTTTATTTTTAGATTTTCCTTTCTGAGATTTTTTTCAATGTCCCAGACAAATTCTTTCTTTTTTTTTTAAAAAGGATATTCCTTTAGGAATGGAAATCTCTTTTTCTGACTTACTAAAGAATATTATTTCAACCTCAGAAAGTGTGTTTTCAAATGCCTACTAAGTTGAAATCACTTCTTTACATGGAGATAAACAGAGCCACTAGTCTGTCTTTTGTTTTCATCCTATAGAATTCCTCTTAGCCATTTGATAAATGTAATGCAATTCTACCACAATATTGATTTGGGGGGGGGGGGCGGGGAAAGAGGGTGTAGGTTCTGAGTGAATGATGGGATGTACTTGAACTTTTTTTAAATTGTTGCTTTGGGGAATGACCTTCTAATGCCTGAACGAGACATTGAGCTATATGCTTTGAGCTGTGATCTGAGTTTTTATTGCCAAGTAACAGAGGGGTGACTAACCTTGAATCCATTCATTGATTACACATGGCCTTGTATATCCTCCTAATAAGAGAGCCCTTTTAGATGATCTGAAGGTCTCATGTGAGTGAGGACCTTGTCTCAAATCCGACGAAAAGGTCACCGTGAATGTTGAAGCTTTTCAGATAATTTATTAAAAGAGTTTTCAGGATTAGACTTTAAAAGGAGAAATCATATCTATTCTCAAAAGGTAATCTAGTCTGAGATACTGTTTTTAGACCTTGACAAACTCTGTCTGAATTCATAAAAGTTAAACAGTAGCAGCAGAATCACAGATAAAGCGATTATTCTGACTTTTCAAAGAAAACATTACCATAGAGAGCAATGATTTTCTTCAGACAGATACATACTATTAATGCCAATGGAGTGAAGCTAAAGATATCCCAAAACATCATAGAGAGATAGCTGTCTGTAGGTATCAGAAGAATACTGACTGTCCAAAAAGGGATGTCATTTCAGGAAAACACAACCAATATTCACAAAGGTATCTGTGCTTTCATGAGCATGGGGGCCTTCTAGGGTGATCGCTCCCTAAATCAAATTATAGCCCATCTATAAGTATAACCCATTATATCTATAATTATAACCCAGATTATAACCCATCTATAATTTTGTAGATAAATTCTAGTAAATTACCCAAGGCACACAGAAATTAAGGATCTTCCACCCAGTCACAACGCCAATAAGCGTCAGAGATAGCATTGGAACCCTAGTCTTTCTGACTGTGCACAAAACTGTGTTCTCTGCTTCCTGCTGTCTTTGGAATTATATTTTTTGAGGGGAGGCTAGTTTGAGGGTTAGAGTCCAGATGTATGAGTTCATTGGTATAACATACCCAGAGAGGAAACAGCCTCTCCCAATTCAGATCAGAAACTCTTCTGTAACTTAGAGTCTTGGAAGAGCTGCCTCTGGGAAATAATCTTTGTGAAATATCTGCTTAGACTTTTTACTTTTTTGTTTGAGTATCTTTTCGAATTGTGAAGGAACATGAAAACAAATACCGATGGTCTTGATGCATCATATTTTGATAGAAAATTGTCTTTTGGAGTCTGGATTTTATCTCTTTAACAGGGAATACAGAAGAATGGGGAGGGAGAAGGGGTCTGCTGGGAATACAAAACAGATTTGTTTTTCATGCCAACAAGATGGCTCGATGCTGACTTGTCAGGAGGCCCCATGTGTTTTTGCCTATATTTTTGCCTATATTTTCCCCATATTTTTGCCTATCTGATTTCCACAGTCTACCCTGATATAAAAAGTTGGTGAGGATGCAACAATAAAAATAAAATCTAGCAATTGTGTAATACCTGATAACATTCAAAATGTGTCATGTGCACTCATCCACTCAATCAACAAGCACTTACTCAGTATATGCTGGGCACTTTGCTAAATGCTGAGGACATGAGACAAAAATATCAACCCTCAGTCCTCAAATGGCTTACCAACTATCAGGGGAGAGAATGTGTATGTATAGAAGGAACAAGGATTGGATCTATGATTTCTTTGGCACACTGAACTCACAATGAGGTGCCTCATTCTACATAGGGAGGTTGATACCTTCCCATAATTTATACTTTTAGAGAATTGCCTAGCAATTCAGTGGTTTCCTCTAAATTTCATGGCCAGTATGCATCAGGGTAAGGACTTGAACCCAGGTCTCCTTGGCTTTAAGGTCAGCGCTCTAGCTCTGTACACACCACTGCCTTATACGTGCATTATGTAAGTGCATACAAAATACATACAAGGTAATTTTGATAGGGCAAGACACCAGCAGTTGGGGAAGATCAATGCATTCTCTTATTTGAACTTCACAATAACTCTAAGACTTATCCCATAATGCAAATATTTTCAAACCATGCTTCGACACTTACCAGATGTGCAGATCACTCTATGCCTCCATTTCCTTCTCAGTAAATTAACTCAGATGGACTCAGCATCTTAGGTCCCTTTCAAGCAGCTACATTATGCAGCGGATAGAGCCCTGGGCCTGGAATCAAGAAAACCAGAATTCCAATCTGACCATAGACACCAGACTGTCTTTTGCCTCTTTTTGCATTTGCAGCTTTTAACACAATACCTAACATATAATAAGTACTTAATCAATGTTGTTTGCTGATTAATTTCTTCAAATGTAAAATAATGATAACACCAATCTCCGGGGCTATGGTGAAAATCAAAGGGATAATTTTTATAAAGCTCTTACCATAGTGTCTGGCACCCAGCGGCTGTTTAATAAATTATTATTCCCTTCCTTTCCCCCTAAATCTATGATCCTATCCTTTATTCAAGGTTATAAAACTAGAAAGTGATAGAACCCCTATATCCCAAAGAGATCCTGTATTGTAGAAAAAATATTTATCATCATCTCTTTTGGTAGGGTAAAAAAACCCCTGAAAACTAAGGGGGTGCTCATGAATTGGAGAATGGCTACCAGGGGTGGGGAACCTGTGACCTTGAGGTCACATGTGGCCCTCTAGGTCCTCAAATGTGGCTCTTTGAACTGAATCCAAATTTGGACCTCGAGACCTCAGGTTCTCCAGCCCTGGAAACAAATTATGGTTTATGAATATAATAGAATATTGTTGTGATATAAGAAATGAAGAGTTGGTTTCAGAGTAACTTAGAAAGACTTCTGTGGACTGATGCAGAGTGAAGTGAAAAGAATAATTTATACTAATAACATCAACATTGTAAAAATGAACAGGTTTTTTTGTTGGTTTTTGTTGTTGTTGTTGTTTGCTTTTTGGAGGGCAATTGGGGTGAAGTGACTTGCCCAAGGTCACATGGCTAGTTTTGTGTGTGTGTGTGTAGTGTCTGAGGCCGGATTTGAATTCAGGTCCCCTGACTCCAGGGCCGGTGCTCTATTCACTGAGCCACCTAGCCACCCCAAAAATGAACAGTTTTGAAAGACTTAAGAACTCTGATCAAAGCAGTGATCATTCAGTTTCTGATAGAGAGGTGGTAGACTAATAAGTTAAATTAGACATATTTTCAGACATAGCTAATACGGGCAAATGTTTTGCTTGACTCTGCTTATTCTTTATAAGATCTTTTGTTTTTTAAGTTGGGTACTAGGAAAGATGGGAAGAAGCAAAAGATAAATGCTTGATAACTGAAAAACTAAAATTCAATTTTTAAAAAAGAAAGGGGTCTTCTAACCTCAAAATCCAGTGTTCCTTCCTAGTACATCACATGCTGTGTCCTGTCTCCTGTGGCTGGACGGACTTACGTATTCCATTCAGATATTTCTGCATGATGATACTTTAACCAGTGATTTACTTCTCGCAGGGGTTTCTTTTGATACTTCAGAAGCAAGCTGTGATTTTGAGGAAAATCTGTGCAATTTCTATCAAGATAAAGATGGCCCTGGCTGGAGCAGAGTAAAAGTGAAACCAAATATGTACCGAGCCGGAGACCACACTACAGGATTTGGTATGTGCAAAGTTTAGCATGCTATGTGGATGGGGTGGGGTGGAGGTCCATTCTTTTACTTTAGTTTCCAACTGAGGCTTTTTTAAAGAGCAATTTAAAACTGCATCTCTGGGGGCATCTAAGTGGCTCAGTGAATAGAGCACTGGTCCTGGAATCAGGAGGACCTGAGTTCAAATCTGGACTCAGACACTTGGCACACTAGCTATGTGACCTTGGAGAAGTCACTTAACCCCCAATTACCCTTCCCTCTCCCCTCCAAAAAAAAAACAACCTATCTCTGAAGAAGGAACTGACAATTGGTTGTTTAAGATCATCAAACATGAGGCTAAGATGGAACTCAAGCAGCTTTATTTCTAATAACAGTTGCCCTGGGAATGGCCAGACTTTAGGAGATTCATTTCAAGTGGGGAAGCTATGTTGAAGAGTGGTAATGTGTGAGGATCGCAGCACAAGAATTAGAAGGATTTTAGTGGTCATTGAGTTCAACCCTCCCATAGCAAAGATGAAGAAACTGAGACCCAGAGAAATTAGGGTAGTAAATGGCAGAGCTGGCATTGGGCTTCTGACTCCAAGCTCAGCACTCCTTCCACGGCACCAAATACTTAGTAGCAGGAATCTGAGTCAAGAATTTGACTTGGTATTTGACTGGCCCTTTTAGAAGCTAGGATTCTCAGCCAACCCTTAAGTACTCTGAGAACAAAGAAAATGATCCATTCTTGTCCCAAGCAGCAAGAATTCCACAGCTAGTCAGTCAGCATTTCTGAGAGCCCACTTTGTGAAATAAACTGCAATGAAAGGGAATGGGGAGAAGGAGACGGTAAGTAAAGCCGATATTGTCTCTACTCTCCTAAGTGCTCACAGTTTAAACACAGTGTGCAGACATGAAAACAACTAAAGGACATATTGAAAGAACAGTTTAAGAATCAGTATGGTAGGGGCAGCTGGGGTGGCACAGTGAATAGAGCCCCGGTCCTGAAGTCAGGAGGACTTGAGTTCAAATCCGGCCTCAGATGCTTGACACAACTAGTTATATGACCTTGGGCAAGTCACTTAACCCCATTTGGGGTATAGAAATCCATCTTGCCCTATAAGAAAGTAAGGGGAAAGAGGTTAGAAGGGGACTGGGGGGAGATATAAGAGAGGGCAGATTGGGGGAAGAAGTAATCAGTATGCTTGGCATCTTGGGATGGGGTAGAGGAGAGATGGGGAGAAAATTTGAAACTCAAAATCTTGTGGAAATGAATGTTGAAAAGTAAAAATTAAAAAAAAAAGAATCAGTATTGTACAAGCTGGAGACCTAAGTGGTGAGAGGGTATCACATACAGCAAAGGACAGAGATGGGAAAAGAGAAGAAGAATTACTCTATTTCTTTTCATGCCTCTGTCTTCCGGAACCAACAAAAACAATTACTCACATTTTTAAAGAGTTTTCCTCCCAACTACCCTACTGAAGAAGGTAATAAAAGTAGAGACAATCATAAATATATGATTGCACATGTATAACTTATATCAGATTGCTTACTGTCACAGGGAAGGGAGTCTAGAATTTGGAATTCAAAACAAACAAAAAAAAACCCATTAAAGTTGCTTTAACATGTAATTGGGGGAAATAAAATATTACACAAGCACTCACACACATACATACATATACATATATACATATACATATATATATTAAAGTAAATAGGAAATAGGTGGTACAAAGGATAGAGTCCTGAACCTGGAGTAAGGAAGACCTGAGGTCTGATCTCTGCTTCAGACACTCACCAGTTGTATGATCCTAGGCAAGTCACCGGACTTCTCTCAGTTTCCTCATCTGTAAAGTGGGGATAATAATCACTACTTCAAAGGGTGTCAGGATCAAAGATATTATGTTTTCTATTAATATAATCATATTAATGTTATATAACATACATTATATAATATGTAATGATACAGTATATCACCTTTAATCTTAATACATAATTATGTTATATAATTATATTAGCATTATATAATTATTAGTATTATGGAACTATTATTTTATGTAAGATATGATGTTAACATAATAATATAATTATTATTATTATTAATAACCTACCTCAGATGGTTATTGTGAGGATCAAAGATAATAAGCATAACAACATAATAAGTATGAAGTGCTTTGAAAATTTTAAAGTGCTATTTATTATTATTATTATTATTATTATTATAGCTAGCATTTATATTGTATTTTCTATGTTCCAAACCCTGTGCTAAGAGCTTTACAATTAATATGTTATTTGATCCTCAGAATAAACCTGGGAAATAGGAGCTATTATCACCCCCATTTTACAGATAAGGAAACTGAGGCAAACAGTGGTAAAATGGCTGCTTAGGATCACACAGCTAGTAAGTGTCTGAAGCCAAATTTGAACTCGGGTCTTCCTAACTCCAGGCCAGGTTTTCTGGCACTTGAAGATACTAAGCTGTTATTGTTATACGCATTTTATAGCCGAGGAAACTGAGGCACAGAGAAGCCAAGTGCCTTGCCTGTGGTTAAGTGACAAAATTGGGACTTGAGTCTAAATCTCCTAAAATCTCCGTGTGCTCTTTCCACTACCAGGGGTTTTTAACCTTTTTGTGTCATTGGAACCCTTTGGCAGCCTTTGGGACACTTTATTTAAATACTATTTTTAAGTTGTGAAGGGAATTATGATTTTTATAATAATCAATAATCAATATACTCATAGATTAGATCGCAGTTCCCAACCTGTGGGTTATGTTCAATTTAAATACATCCTGCATATCAGATATTTGCATTATGATTCATAACAATAGCAAAATTACAGTTATGAAGTAGCAATGAAAATAATTTTATAGTTGGGAATTGCTACAACATGAGGAACTGTATTAAAGGGTCGCATCATTAGGAAGGTTGAGAACCACTGGATTAGATTTTTCAGAATCGCGCCCTCTAGCTTGTGAGTTGGAAGCTCACAATGCAGCTTGAAATGATCAAACTTGGACAATGCTCACGATCAACGGCATTCTTGTTCCTGCACCTAAAATGAAGCGCATCAGACTGTAGAACCTGTTCCCATCACAGAACTGATCCTGTGAGCCACCGAGTAACCACCACCAAAAACTCGAACAATGTTGTTCCCACAGAACTTCAGGACACTTGCACCTTAGTATTGTGGGATTTGTGGGCTGGTTGTAGGAAGCCATTCTGGCCCTGGAAACAATCCACTTTCCCTGCTCCTTTCCCATTGGGATTTATGTCTAGAATCTCTGTCTTCACTTTAATATGGAGGAATTCTGATCAGGAGAATTCCTGATTTGCAAATCTGTTCCTCATAATGAAACTAATTAATTAAACAGCTACCTGATTACTGGTACTTTGTCTCTGACCTGCTGTTTCCTCATTCTCAGTTTAGAGACTGACTCGGTAAAAATCCTGTTTAAAAGTGCATAAAATAAAATGCATGGGATTAGAAAGGAAACCAATAATATTGAAATACAATTATCAATTATTTTGGAGGGGGGATGGCAGGGCAATTGGGGTTAAGCGACTTGCCCAAGGTCACATGGCTAATAAATGTTAAGTGTCTGAGGTCAAGGTTTAAACTCAGGTCCTCCTGACTCCAGGGGCCAGTGCTCTATTCACTGTGCTACCTAGTCTCCCCAAATTGTATGTGTGTGTGTGTGTGTGTGTGTGTGTGTGTGTGTGTGTGTGTGTTTTAAAGAAAAATTTACGGACATTAGGTTAAGAACCCTTCGTCTATACCAGCAGTTCTCAACCTGTGGGTCGGGACCCCTTTGGGGGCCAAACAACCCTTTCACAGGGATCACCTAAGACCATCATAAAACACATATTTCCTATGGTTTTAGGAACCGAGACACTGCTCCTCTGTCTGTCTCCAGGTGGATCCACCCGCATGCAGCTATACCCACATGAGAATATTAAAGGGTCGCAGCGTTAGGAGATTTCCTATCCAGTATCAAACTGTTACCACTTGTAATGTAGTTTGATACCTGGTACCACTAGGCCCCTGTAATGTTTTTTGTTGCTTTGGTTTCCTTGTGTTCTTTCGGGTGAATTTTATTATTATTTTTCCTAGCTCTATAAAGTAAACCTTTGGGAATCTGACTGATAAGGCACTGAATAAGTAAGTTAATTTAGGTAGTATTGTCATTTTTATTTTATTGACTCAGCTTGTGGTGTATGAATTGTGTTGTTTATCATTTCCACCCTTGCCCCAAAAGAATTTCATCTTCATACTTGTTGGGGAAAAAGTGGGAGGGTGGGAGAAGAAGCAATCTGAACCCAGGAGATGACATTTAATTTAAACCTTCCAGACAGGTGCTCAGCTCTGAAACACACATATGGGTGAGGAGAGGTGAAGGAAGAGTAGCAAACAACCACTAGCTATGGGAACTGCTTGCTGTTCATCCTGTTTTCTCAGGCCCCAAGCACAAGAGCCCTTCAGACTCTTGTCTCTTCAGTACCAAGACAGAAATCAATAACCTGCTCTGTAGCCTAAGCTCACGACCAAGAGCACTGAACATCAGTCACCTTGTCAGTCAAGGGGGCAGGCTGCCCCAAGACAGTCTTAGTCTTCTATATTTTGTGAATTATGGAAAAACCCACTACATTAATCTACTATGATGGCTAGAATCTTTCTATAAGCAGCCTCCTATTAGTAATGGCTTATGGAGCTTATTGTGGAGTCCTCCCATCTGCCCCTATTTTAAATATAGCTCTGTAAAAGACATATCCTATCACTGAGAGCCCTAGACTTGGAAACCATATCAACCAACAAAATCTATGAAAATAACAGAAGTGTTTTTTTCTCATTGTTGTTTAATGCTTTAATATCAGCTCCATATGATTTAAGCAATAACAAACCTTTGTTATTTCAGGTTCTTACTTGTTGGCGAACACAAAGTTTACATCACAGCCAGGCTACATTGGACGCCTCTATGGTCCCTCCCTACCAGGAAACTTGCAATATTGTCTGCGTTTTTATTATGCCATATATGGATTTTTTAAAATGAGTGATACCTTAGCTGTCTACATCTTTGAAGAGAACCACGTAGTCCAAGAGAAAATCTGGTCGGTTTTGGAGTCCCCACGGGGAGTTTGGCTTCAAGCTGAAATCACCTTCAAGAAGCCCATGCCTTCTAAGGTACCGTCAAATCAGTTGTCTTTCCCATCACCCCTCCTGTTGAAGTACTGATCTATGTTGAACAGTGAGATTCCAGGGCAGTGTGGTTTAGTGGACAGTGGGCCAGTGTTGGAGTTAGAAAGACTTGAGTTCAGTTCCTATCTCTGACATATTCTGGCTGTGTCTTTCTGAGCAAGACAACTCTCAGAGCCCTAGTCAATTATAAATTGCAGAGGAGATGTTGTTCTCTACTGGTAGAGAGAGTTTCCTCATAGGGAATTCTCTCTACTACTGAAATCACAGATATGGCAGCACACATTAAAAGAGTGGTAAAATGCCAACTCTAGCTGGTACAATGGATAGAACACTGGACTTAGACTCGGGAAGACTCATCTTCATGAGTTTAAATGCAGTCTCAGATACTTACCAGCTATGTGACACTGGACAAGTCAATTAACCTTGTTTGCCTCAGTTTCCTTACTTGTAAAATGAGCTGGAGAAAGAAATGGCAAACCACTCCAGTATCTTTGCCAAGAAAACCCCAAGTAGGGTCACGAAGAGTTGAATATAACTGAAAAACAACTGAACAACAAAATGCCACTTCATAATTCAGGATTAGGCAGTTTTCCTTCTACTGAGGCTGATAACCTGCACTGGTGAACAAGATGTTCTTGCCTTTATTTTTCATCTCTAGGGCCTGTGCCTCTGTCTCAAAACCACCCAAGGAGTTTATAAGTTGTTTGTTTGTTTGCTTGCTTCATCCAAAACAACTCAAAGACTGGGAGTGTATGTACAAGGACCAGATACAACAATTCAGCTTCCATCTAAAAGCCAAAATTCCCCATAAAAAGAAAGTTGGAGAAGGTTAAAAGAGTGTCAGCACATTGTGTCACAATTTATGAGGCTTCTAACTAAAACAGAAGTGGAGTGGAGGAGGGGTGAGGGTGGAATTCATAGCCCAAAGGAAACTCTTGCTGCTGGTCATTTAAGATTTAAATCCAGTGACCAACCACTCATGGGACCCTGTAGCTCAGTGATTCTCAACCTGTGGGTTATGTTCAATTTGTAACAATGAAAATACATCCTGCATATCAGATATTTGCATTATGATTCATAACAATAGCAAATTTACAGTTACAAAGTAGAAACAAAAATAATTTTATGGTTGCGGGGCACCACAACATGAAGAACTGTATTAAAGGGTCGTGTCATTAGGAAGGTTGAGAACCACTGCTCCAGCTGATCTTCATTACAATTTGAAAAGAGAGAATCTCTTCAAGTATACTTCAGTCCTGTGGGGGATACAAAAAAGTACAAAACACAATTCCTACCTGTCAAGGCTTACTGAAGCAGCTATGTTTCTACTTTACATGAGTCTAAGTTTGGGAGCAGTAGGGAATATGAGTTAGTGGGTTCTCCCTAACTAGTGATACTTAAGTAAAGGCTTAGTAATCATTTGTCATGTATATTATAGAATATTCTTGCTCAAGTACAGTTTAACAAGCTAGATGGCCTCTCATGTCCCTTCCAATTCTGAAATTTTGACATTCTGGGATATATATAGGTAGTTTCAAGCAGACTTCACTGTAATCATCCTATCAGGAGATCCCCAGAATTCTGAAATCACTAGAGTGATCCTGGCATAAGTGAGTACTCACAACCTTCTCAAAAATTAATTGTCAGAAGTTTGTCTATTTATGTCCATATTACCAATGTGATACATACACTGGCTGCCATGAATATGCAGGCATACTTCCAGGTTTGAATCACAGGATATAACAGACTCTTCTTCAAAGACAAAACCAAGATATATTTATTCATATACCAGAAAGTCAAATCCACTATGGTAATAAAGAAGTTTGTAAACATTACCAGTTCAGGGAGTACCACCAACACCAAGCCTTCCCTCTGTCAGGCCTCCCCACAAACAGGCTCCCTTAGGCAATATGTCCCTCTCTCACCTCTCTCTGACTCCTCTCTCTCTTAGCTCCACCTCACGCTCTCCCAGCTCTGCATGGCTCTCCGTTCTCTACTCTTTTTATCTCTGTTCACACTTTATTGGGTAAACTCCTCCCACACACTGAGGTCTATGTGGCTCTGCTGTGGGCTGGGCCAGAGCTCAAGTCAGGTCACATGGGACTATTAAGAGACAGGAAAGACCATCAAATTCCCTTAACATTACAATGGCCAACCCATGGAATTTATGGAGAGGCAGAACCTTAGAAGGACTCCCAACTTGTGACTTTCTATTGAAAAAACAAAGACAGGTCCAACCACAGAGTCTCTCTTACAAGCTTCTACTTTACCCAGTCAAAAATTGTCCATCTGACCTTTGATTTTTCCTGCTCAAGCACTAAGAAAGTGTTTGTTATAAGTGCCCTGACTGGGGGCGGAGCCAAGATGGCGGCATAGAAGCAGCAAAGCACCACAGCTCCCACACAAACATGCTAAAAAACTCATAAAATGGGACGCTAAACAGATTTTCAAGCTCCAAAACTCTCCAAAAGAC
>CM053599.1:146739418-146780921 GCA_028646575.1 Pseudocheirus occidentalis
TAAAAGGGAACAGATTGTGGGAGGGGCCTTACAGTGGGATCAATGTTCTGGCCTGGGGGATAGGGGCAAAAAGGGGAGAAAATCTGCAACTCAAAACCTTGTGGAAATGAATGATGTAACCAAGAAAATAAATTAAAATTAAAAAAAAAATAAGTGCCCTGACTTCTCAAACATTATTCAAGAAGAAAACTCAAGTTTTCTTCTCCAGACCTTGATCTTAGAAAGTGTATCATTGTTAACTATTTCCTTCCTTGTATAAATGGGGTTCATTGAGAGTTCAAGGTTAATCCTCTATTGAAGTTTCATTCATTCATTTATTCATTCATTTATGTAGTCCATGTACTCTTTATCCTATCCCCAACCAATAATGATGGCCTTGGAACAATAGCATATCAATAATTCAATGCATAAGCATTCATTAAACAATTTCTATATGCCAAGTATTGTGCTAAGCTCTAGAGATATAAAGACATGCAAAACAGTTCCTGTTCTCAGGTAGCTCACAATCTAATGGAAATTATATCAGAATTACATATGTTTGCCCAGAGCCATCCAAACACCTTTCCAAAAACCTTTCCTAATCCAAGACACAGCAGCAGCTAAGACAACTATAGAGTTCCTATAGAAACATATGATGGAAATAGATGTACTTGCCTGCTGAAAGAGAAGACATAGCCGATGTCACTGGATCCCAGACAGCTATTGAGGAGGGAGGGATTTCAAGTTTCTAGGCAAGTATTACTCTGTAATCTAGCCTTCTGGCCAGAGAAGGGAGATTCCTTAAGTAGTTGCATGTCTTGAGTTGCCTCAGGGGTAACACTATCTTTGAGAGTTGGGAACTGTTCTAGAAGAGGGGAGAATTCCTGAGTAGCATGCTGCTTGGAAAAAGAAGAGGGTCATCCATGTGGCTCCAGTATCCAGATGAATTATAAGGAAAAAGACATTGCTTGGGGGGTGGAAGGAGCAGCGAAGAGATTAGGACTTTGTACAGATCTCTGATTTCATCTGTGTAGGGAGTATGTCTGAGGAAATCCCTTTACCAGTGCATATTAGTATTAGTTCTCAGGAACTGGCATAGGTTCTCAGCCTCAGGAGCTGAGAAGTTAGATGGCTTACCCAGTTACACAAGATGCGTCAGAGGTTGAATTTGAACTTGTCTTTCTGCCTTTGGCTCCATTATACTATGCCACTCCCACTATCACAGTCAAATTGTTAGACAGTGTAGGTCTAGGGGGAAGGGTCCAGCATCCCTGAGATATATTTGCCTTTCAGAGGGAGCTCAAGTGGCACAGATAATAATGAGTCTGGTGAGGGTTGAGGGGGAGGGGCTGTGTAGGACCTTGTGAGATAAAGATAAATTTTACTAGAGTGTTTGCCCTGGCTGTATCCCCAAGTTCAGTTCTGTTTATGGACTCCTTGTCTGTTCTATGGGTTTTTTCCCCTCTTTATTGCATTCTATACCTAGGCATCCTCTACATTTTGTCTGGGATGAAATAAAAGCTCTCTTCTCCTACACATACCCATATTGTTACCTTGGGTGTGTGTATGGGAGCTGGAGACCCTGTTAACTCACACTTTGGGGAAACCTAGATATGAGTTATAGCTTTGCTATATTTGGAGATCTTCCTTAAATAAACTCTGGGTGGAGACGATGAGGCAAAGAGAATAACAACTCTTGGGAATCAACTTCTGAGATTAGTCCCATCCCTGCTGAACCCCGAGTTTTGGGTGTTTGGAGCATGAATTACTTTTGCAGTAAGTTATCAACAACAATATATTCTTTTTCAGTGCAGCAAAAAAAAAATCCTATTTTGGTAGGTTTGCAACATTCTAAGTATATGCAAGTAAGAAATTACAAGTGTAATTAAGAAACAACAACAAAAAAAACCCCACCTTAATCTGATCTTAATTTGCATTAATAGAAGCATAATGTCCAGAATAAGGACCCTCTATACTCAAAGAATATAAAAGTCTAGAATCTGCCCACTATACTCTTCCCTATGTCAAACAAAGCACATCCAGAGCATTATATTTAGCTCTGGACACTAAGATTTAGGAGGGACATTGAAGTGTTTCACTTCTCCCCCCCACCTCCCATTTGATCTCCTGGGTTTTGTCATTGTCTCCAGAAGTTACCTTCCTATAAGATCACATCAACTGAAACTCACACCTCCTCAGCATCTCCTATCTCTGGAGCTTCTCCCTCTGCCTGGAGACGGTAAAGGGTGCTGGTGAGAGGTTTCCTCCCAGACTAGGATGGGGAACCTACAGTCTCAAGGCCACATGTGGTCCTCTAGGTCCTCAAGTGTGGCCCTTTGAATCCAAACTTCACAGAACAAATCCTCTTAATAAAAGAATTTCTTCTGTAAAACTTGGATTTGGTCAAAAGGCCACACCCAAGGACCTAGAAGGCCACCATTTTCCCCACCCCTGTCCCAGATCCTCCACTTCAGAAGGGGGTCCAGAACAGTCATTTCATCTTTTCCCACCCAATTGCAGAATTTCCTCATGCTCTACACTTGATACCCTCTCTTTTCCTTTTTAGCTTCCTTTTGTGTGTGTCTTCCTTCATTATATTAAAAACTCCTGGAGTTGAGAAACTTACTCTTTTTCATATTTATATCCCTAGCATTTAGTATTGTGCCCAACATCAAGATTAATAAATATTTAGTGACTAACAAAAGCTGCCTACTGTGTGTGGTGAGAGGATTCAAAACCCATGCCCTATGAGGATCAGATGGAAGGACCTGGAAGAGAAAAGACTTAACTGGGGTGATACTAGTGTAAGGGAATTAATACTGGCTTCAAGAATTTGAAGGGTTGTTTCACGGTAGAAAGACTGTTTCATTTGGTCTCAGAAGACAGAATTAAAAGCAATGAGTAGAATTTAGTGAGAAGCAAATTTAGGGAAAGATAAAAAAATATCAAATAATTAAGCTGCCCAAAGGTGGAGTGAGCTACATCAGGAGAATATGAATTCCATATTGCTATTTGGAGATGAACGACCACATACCAGGGATAGTACATTGGAGATTCATGCTATGGGCAAGAGTTGAACTAGAAAATCTCTGAGGTTTTCTACTCTGAGTCTGATTCTATATAAGGACCAAAGGGCATGCAGTTTTGCCAAGTTCCTTAGGCAGAAACCTTATTCTGAGTCTATCCATATTCTTTAGGGTATAAGTAATTGTGCCACAGATTACTAGACCCTGGAAAAGTAGGTGTGGTTGTGTAGATGGGTCCCACATCCCAACAAGATATTAAAGAGAATCAGAGTCATCTCCTTTAGTAATGGAAAATTTTTGAAGTCCCCCCAGATGCACTGAGGGAAGACATTAATGAAGCCTATAAAGAAATGATAGATGTAATCATTCAATTGTTGGGCTATAGCCTAGAAATATTATTTTTAGGAACCATCAAACAAATGAGAAAAGATATATCTGTTCTAAGAATTTTATGGCAGCATTACTTATAATTGTCGAAAAAAAATACAACCTGGAAGCAAACTAAATGCCCAGTAACTATGGGGCAATTAGGTAAATAGCAATATAGTATAATAAATTTTTGTTGTTCAGTCATTTCAGTCAAGTCTAACTCTTTATGCCCATTTTTGTGGTTTTCCTTGCAAAGATAGTGGACTGGTTTACCATTTCTTTCTCCAGCTCATTTTATAGATTAATAAACTAATACAAACAGGGTTAAGTAGAACAGAGTTAAGTGACTTGCCCAGGGTCATAGCTAGTAAGTATCTGAGGTGAGATTTGAACTCAGGAAGGTGAATCTTCCTGACTTCAGGCCTGGCACTCTATCCATTATGTCACCTAATGGTCCAAGTATAATAGATAATATGATGTAATTAACAAGAATTAAGAAAAAGGGAAATATCTTTAGGAAATAATACAAAGCTCTCCCCCCCCCCCCGCAAAAAACAAAACCCAGAACAGAGTCTATACTGTCTACAAACATTTAAAGGAAAAATGGAAGCAAATGAATAAGAATGCTAATAGATATTTAGACGGAGCAAGTAAAAAGTAAATGATGTGTGTTTTACAAAGCAAACTTCATTGATTATACTGATATGAGAGAAGTAGTATGGTATAATGAATGCCCCTGGAGTCAAGAAGTCCAGAGATCCTAGGGAGAAAGGACTTCAGAAGTCATCATTTCACACTGTCATTGTTTACAATTTTTTTTACAAATTTTACAAATCATTTTTTACAAATCAGGAGACTGAGGTCCAGAATAAATGTAGTGACTGGCCTTGGGATAAGATCAGGTCTCAGTGTTTGGTGAACAGGGCCAAGTTAGGTCATGTACTGGACACCCATGGATGGATTTCAGTCAAATGTTTAGAGATGGAAGATACCTTAGGGATGATTTAAGGTAATACAGAGGCAGAAACTGAGGACCAGAGAAGGGAAGATTAGAACTACCATAAGGTAAGACTTTGGTGCTCTCTGATTCATCCATTCTGTTCGCTGTTTTAGTCTACTTTATCCTCTTAGTTGTAAAGTCAACATTTCTAAGCTAAGTTTGTTATAATTATATGTAAACCTAAACAATCATATATTTTATTTATTATTTATATGTAATATGTATGATATAGAAATCTATGATAATATGCCATTTTTATTTTATCTCACATGTTGTCTATGTTATATGTAATACAATGCATAATTATATTATCATATGTTATAAATATATGATAATATATTATTTAGATATTATAATACATTGATCTAATGTATTATATTTTTTGTTGGGAGTTCTCTATGGCCAATGAGGTTGGGTCATGGGCATGGCAGGTGTAACAGATGTTGAGATATATTACATTGATATAATGTATTTTATTTTTTCTTGGTTTTTTTTTTAGTTGCCATGCCCAGTGAGGTTGGGTCATGGGTGTGGCAGGTATGCCAGATGTTGAGACTGGAGTTTGGAGATATATTTATGTTTCCCTTCCCTAGACACCCACAACTAAATGTCTAGGTAGGGCAATGGGTGTGGTGGTGGCTGGCTGTGGCCAGGGTAGTATGGGGAGGAAACTATTCTTTGTGTTCCTAAGTGATGTAACTTGACCCTAGTGAAGGACTTGGATTGGGAGGGTCCAAACACATCTGCAGTGCACATGTTTGGAATAGAGGAGAATGAGAAGGAGTTCTGGAGTCGAGAACCCAGGTTCCTCTCCCAGCTCTGAAGCTTACTTTCATCCATAAATGAGAATGTGAGAAGAGGTGACCTCCAAAGTCCCTTATAGGTCAAGATCTATTATCCTTGAATCCTATATATACATTCAGTTTCCTTTGAAGCCCTAGAGAGTTCAGGATTTGACAGATCCATACTATTTAAATCTGAATGATTATATGGTACCTCCATGTGGTTTTTCTTCATATAGAAGTCAAAGAAAAATCATTCCCAAAGTATTCATTTTCCTTGGATAGTTGTCTAAAAATCTCAACAAAAATAAACATGTAGAAAATAATTGCTGACTATTACTGTCCCTAGGTAGCCATCATGGTTTAGTGGAAAGAGCTCTGGACTTGGATTCAGAAGACTTAAGATACTGTGAGTCTTCTGAGGCAGCAAGGGGATAAAGCAGAGCTAGGCCTAGGGTCAAGAAGACCTCAGTTCAACTATGACCTCTGATGTATGACCTTGAGCAAGTCACTTAACCTATCTGCCTCAGTTTCCTCATCTGTAAAATGAGCTGGAGAAGGAAATGGCAAACCACTGCAGTATCTTTGCCAAGAAAACCCCAAATGAGGTCACAATGTGTTGAATATGACTGAAAAAAAACCTGAATAATAGGTGGACTCCCTATCTCACAAGCATTGTTGTTAAATACATGTTATTAAAAATATGATAAACCAAAATGCTCTAAGATCCCTTATGGCTCTAAATCTATGACCCCATGATCCTGTATAAAGCTTGTGTTAGCTTTAAGCAATCACAACTTGCTGGTGTGCTTAACTCCAATAACTCACAGAATTTATTTGAAAGCATTATTTTTCTGAGTTTGGCATAGGCAGCTGCTTTTATAGATGTTAGATCTTATGCTGCCCTGTGCCTTCCAATGGTTAAAGGTTTGGAAAAGGCTTTGCCAACTTCTCTCAAGAGACCAAGACAATTTCCAGAGATGACCTAACCACAAGAGGGCAGAAGATGATAAACCTTATAGAGACAAGTCAGGGCTTAGTGAATTGTGGCTTTCCCCCAAGTAGATAGTACTGGGGAAGCTATGTCCTTGAGTGATATGAGAAAGTGAGCCCCCAACCCCACCCCAGATATGAGGATATGAGCGTCTAACTTTCTTAGCAGTTATCGATAGGGGATTTTTTGGTATCTATTTCCATATGGCACTAGAGCATGGGGTATCAGAATGTAGAGCCAGCCTCAGACCTTAGAACGCTGGTTCTCAACCTTCCTAATGCCGCAACCCTTTAATAGAGTTCCTCATGTTATGGTGACCCCCAACCATAAAATTATTTTCGTTGCTTCTTCGTAACTGTAATTTTGCTACTGTTGTGAATTGTAATGTAAATATCTGATGTGCAGGATGTATTTAAATTGAACATAATCCCCAGGTTGAGAACCTCTACCTTAAAAGATGTAGGTTCGAGGGCTGCCTCTGAAACGCTTAACCTCTCAGTGTTGTGGACAACTTTCTCAGCCTGTTCTGCAGAACAAGTACAGATGGGCATTGGTAAAGGGGATTCCTTCATCCAGGGAGTTCCCTAAGCCAATGAACTCACAAACCCGGTCCTTATCCTTGTCCTAGCTAGGATGTGGCCCAGCAAGTCAAGACTTCTTTCTCTTTGTCCAGGCAGCTCTCTGACTATAAATTACAGAGTAGTTGCTCGTATGCAATGACCAAGGGAATTTCCTGACCTGATGTTACCCACAGGGATAAAATCACGAGTCTAAAACAAAACAGAACAAAAATTAACTCAGCATATTAAACATAAAATGTTATGAGACTAACTCTTCACCTTTTAATAATAATCCCCCAGCCTGGAATGCTCTCCCTCCTCTGCTCTGACTACTGACCTCCCTGGCTTCCTTTAAATTCCAACTAAAACCCCATCTTCTACAGAGAGTCTCTCCTAACCTTCCTAATTCCATGTCTTTCCCTCCTTCTGTTATTTCCTTTTCATCCTGTACGTAGCTTGCTTTGCATATATTGATTTGAATGCTGTCTCACCCATTAGATTAAAAGCTCCTTGAGGGCAGGGACTGTCTTTTGTCTCTTTTTGTATCCCCAATACTTAGCACCATGCCTGGCACATAGTAGGCACTTAATAAATATTGACTGATTGATTGATTGATTGATCAAGCAATCCTTAGGGCCGTCCTGAAAATGAGATACAAAAAAATCTGTCCTTAGGAACATATGTGCAAAAATTTTGTATTAATGAGCTCTTTATTAGCTATGGGGTAAGAAATGGGTACATGACATTATTAATAAAGGAACTGAAGGAACCCTCTCTGCCTGTGTTTCTCTGCAATGTATAGTCTTATTACAGTTGCCTAAAGCACTGAGAAGTTGTGATTTGTCTAAGTTCACACATCCAGCATGTCAGAAGTGAGACTTGAATTCTTGTATTCCTTGATCTGAGAATGAGTCTTTATCTACTACACCACACTGTCTCTCGTGAGTTATGGGTCTCATATAAATAAAGGTAATCGGGAGACAAAGGTTAATAACTTTCAGCTGGATCCTGGGCATCTCCAAAAAGAGCAATGTGTTTGTACCCCTAGGGATCCAGTATCTTTCTCTGGGATTCTCCTTCCATTGGTTCCAACATCTACATGTTGTCCATTGGTTATCGAGCGCCACTTAATGGGACAACACACCCCAACCAGGCATCATTCTCACTCTGGGCTTTGCTTTACCTCTATCCCATCTGTCCCTCACATTACCTCAGCTATAGATAATCCAATAAGTGTATCAGCTAACATGACTCTTCCTTAGGCAGTTAGGTAACACAGTAGATAGAACACTGGGACTGGGGTTCAAGTCTGGCCTTAGATACTTACTGGTTGTCTGATCTTGGTCAAGTCCCCTGATCTGTATTTGCCTCAGTTTCTTCTTCTGTAAAATGTGGGTAATAATAGCACCTACCTCCCAGGGAGGTTGTGAGGATCAGATGAGATGCTCTTGGTAAAGAGTTTAGCACAGTACTTGACATATGGTAGGCTTTTACTAAATGTGTATTTCCTTCATTTGTAGCATAATGTTTTAAGTAAAAATACATAGCACTAATAGCAACAGATTTTGTGCCCCAAATAATGGAGTGAGATGATCTGGGGGTGGGCTGGGGGAAAGGGGGTGTGGCTTTTGGAAGACCCTCATCATCTTACCAAAGATAAGTAACAGCTTACTCTGATTTTGGACAAGGCTGGCTTTAAATTACAGTTAGCTAAATGGAGAGTAGTCTGGAGTGGAGAAGCAAGCCTTAGATGTAGGATCTCAAGAGTTTCAGAGTCATATACTTAAAGGTGGAAGTGACCTAAAAGATCATCTTCTAGTCCAAACCTCTCATTTTACAGATGAAGAAACTAAGTCCTAGAGAAGTTAAGTGACTCGCCCAAAGTTCTCCAGAACCTGTATTTGAACTCAGAGTCTCTGACTCCAAATCCAGTGCTTTTCCCACTCTACCAGTGTGTTGGTATAAGAGTAGAGATTAATTGTTAGATGGCTGGACCCCAGGGCAGAACTAAACATCAAAGACAGAGAGACTGAGTCCAAAAAAAAAAAAAGGAGAGGCACTAAATTTGAAAGGGAGCTTGGGAAACATCTATGCATGGCCACTGCCCCTAATGAGGTTTTTACATGTTATTTTTCAGACTTTCCCGATCCTAAATGGATAACCCTAACATTGACTACAAAGTGCACTTTCTTGTGTCTCAATAATTCAACAACTAAAATTCAAGCAGAAAACACAACCCTTTTTTTAGCTAGTGATACACACTCCCAAAGATTCCATTCTACATCTGCTTTTATGTGATCAGTCTTATGAAAAGCCTGCAAAGACAATGTGTTTCAGATGTTTCAGAATCTTTTCAGGTGATGTCCACATTTAAAGATAATGCTTGAAAAGCCACAAATCAAGGGAAGGCTTTTTTTTTTGAGACCAGGATTTTTTGTTTTTTGTTTTTGTCAAGGCTAAATGTAGAGCGGATAACCAAACGTTATCTTGACAATATTTCCTAGGCTAGAGTTGGGGAAAAAATAATTCACTCCAAAATATTTCTCTTAAGAGCCAATTCGTGGCAGAGAATGAAGAATTATTTTTTTAAAAAAACTGTAACAATTGAGGATAAACATTACCCTTCAGGCATTCAGATCCTTTGTTGAAGACCGTGCTTTGATGTATGAGTGAGTCACCCTAGGACATGCAGATTTAGTCTTTCAAGGCAACCTGTCTGAAACCAGTCTTTTCTATAACATTGCATTTTTAAGATTTATGTTAATTTGAAAAAAAATAAACTAAAATGCACATAAGCAAGAACATAGATAAGTATTACTTAAGTTTTCATTTATTTAAGGGGGAAGATAATGGGTTGAATTACTGAAATAGTGGAGTGAGTATTGAACCCAGGAATAGGGAAACTTGGGTTCAAATCCCACCTTACTAACTCTAAGAAATACTTAACAAATTTACTCCTCATTGTTTCCTCATCTCTAAAATGGAGTGGTACAAATGAAAAAACAGAGACCGAGTTCCTCCATAATTAATAACCAATTTAATAATTAGCCTAACTAATAATGAATTGATTGGTCAGTGGTTTCTGACCAAAGACAAAAACATGGAGATCCTGAAAGCCTCAAATATTTTTTTTAAGGGAGTGCCCCTGACAAGTGAAAATTAACCCTGATTGGTGGACATTTAATGAGGCAGTAGGCTAGAAGTCTTCTGCTCCTCCTGCTGAGAACATGGCTTGATCATGAGACTCATCTGCCTGTGGCAGTCTAGAAAGGGGGACTCATCTCTACTCATACCACCCTGGTTGATTTTCTCCTTCACGACCTGGATCACCCTAAGTTCTAATGGAGGGATATAAGGACAGAGGTTATTTTCCTTGGGGTAAGAACTCAACCAGACTGGATACTGTTTACACTCTAAACAGAAGGAAGATCTCCTAATTGCATGGTGTCTGGCCCAAAATGGAGGAGTATGTTTCCCAACGGTTAGGAGTCATCTCAATCAGCCATGTTCTTTAGTGACTTACCTTCCATATAAACTGGATCTCAATGAAAAAACAGAGGAGAAAAGCCACTAGAATGTAATCTTCTTGAGGGCAGGAACTAGCTTGTAAACTTGTACTTACATCTCTGGTGCTTAGCACAGTGCCTACAATGTAACAACTACTTACTAAGTACTCTATCTATTATTGACCCCCCAAATCTAAGAAAGGCAAACTAAATTAGGTCGTGTGTATGTCCCCCATTTTTATTTCTCTCACAAGCTGACTTGATATGCATTGCATGGCAGTTACAGTCCAAAACTGACTGAATTTGAAAGTCTATGGTGTGCCAAGTTCATATACCTTTTCAAGAGGAACTGATATTACTCCACCTCCCAACAGAGGAAATAGCTCTTCTATTAGATCACACCCCCTCCTAATTGTACCAGACCAATCTCAGCTTGAGCTACTCAGACAGAAGAATCTGTCTCCAAGCAAGCCTGAGTAGGATAAAATCAATTCAGGCTTTCATCTGGTTTGACCCGGATAGAAGATTCAATGCAATCTCATCATCTGTAATGTCTTTCTAAAGGAGAGACTGAAGTCTTAGAGGCAACAGGGTTGGAGGGTGGGAAAGCTCTGAGTCTCCAAGACACTAATTATCAAGATTTAAAATCATTTTTCACACTATCTTACCCAGAGTCACATAACTAGTTACTATTTGAGTCAGGGTCTAAACCCAGGCCTTCCTTACTATATCAAGAAGAGTTAGCATCCTAATCAGCATCAACCAGTGGGAGGTAGATAGGAAGGGGCATAGAAGCTGGAAGGTGCCCTACACACAGCTGGAGAGCCACAAGAAGCTCCACAGTGAAAAACATGACGTTCTATTCCCACTTTGGTTTTCCCAAGGAAATGCTAAAGAGAGAGACACAGACACTTTCCTGTGAACTCTATGTTACATAGCCAGCCTACTCAAGAACAAGGTCATCCTGGATGTGAGCTCAGGCACTGTCATCTTCCGCATATTTGTTTTCAAGACTGGGGTCTGCAACATCATGGAATGCACCAACATCTTGGACTATACAATGAAGATGTTAAAACCAATAAACTAGAATACATGATGACCATCATTCACCAAGGGGAAAGTAGAGGAAGTGATGCTGCCCGTTGCAAGGTGAATGTGATCATTAATGAGTGTCTGGGCTACTTCCTGTCCCATGAGTCTGTGCTCAAAACTGTCTTGCAAACCCAAGACAAGTGACTGTCCCCTGATGGTTCATCTTCTCTTACACAACATACTGCACACAAAAGCCATCAAGCCGCGAGAAGATAAGGACTATAGGACCTACTAATGGGACAACTAGGCGGTTCAGTGGAGAGAGTAGCAGGCCTGTTGTCAGGAAGACTCATCTTCCTAAGTTCAAATCCAGCCTTACTAGCTTTGTGACCCTGAACAAATTAGGTTTTGCCTCAGTTTCCTCATCTGTAAAATGAGCTGGAGAAGGAAATGCCAAGCCACTCCATGGTCTTTGCTAAGAAAATTCCAAACGGGGTCACAAAGAGTCAGATGTGACTTTCAAAGACTGAAGAATGACAACAGATGAGGAGAATGCATACAAAAATGAAAAAATTCAGAGCTCTTAAAGAAAGTCTGGGTTTAGAAGATAGGTAGAAGTATGAAAGTTGAAACGTGAGGAGAGATGATCTGTGTGCCTAAAACTGTGTGCCCAAAGAAGGGGGAAGATACACAGTCCGGGGAATTCTATAGACCAAATGAAGAGAAGCTGCTGAAAAGATTTGAATGGCTTTGAGAAAAGGAATTTTAGCCTAGAATGGAGAAGTAGACTGAGAACCCAGATAGAAAGAACAAAAGGTTTTAATAATGACAACTCATATCTATGTAGTACTTTAAGGTTTACAAAGGGCTTTCCTTACAACAACCTAGAGAAGTAGACAGTACAATTTTTATCTTCTCCAGAACTTCAGCAATTTTGGAAATTGAGAAAAATAACAGTAAAAGTACCCCCAAATCAACTTTGGAATTCACGATGTGAAAATAATATAAGAAATAATTAAAGCAAATTCAGATTAACTAGAGGGGGAGTCAATTACTATAGTAGCTGACAGATGGATGTTATTAACAATGCAAGCCATCTGGGAATTTCCTATTTTAACTAAATATTCTTGCTAACTAGGTGCTAAGCTTAGTTGTTTCTATCCTGCTGAAGTAGTACATGTACTATCAACATCAAACTGTACCAAATATGAAAATGGGATAATCTTTTAAATGTTTTCACTCTCTAAATTTCCTCCTGGGGAAAGTGTGATACAGTGGACAGGTCAGTCAGATGAAATTGGAGAACATGCTCTGGATGAAGAGTAGGGCTTGGGAAGGGAAGGCAGAGAGAGAGCTGAAAAGCCAATGAATTATGGTCAAATAAAGGGGTTTTGGAATTCTTAAACATGAGGTGATATATTTCTGGGTAATGGCAAGATCAAGTGTATGACCATCTTTATGTGTGTCTAATGTAGGATGGAGGAGTATGTCATAGGAAGTGAATTGATTGAGAAATTGACTGGTTAGGGTATTTGGGGGAGAGTCAATATGCATGTTGAAGTTCCCTAAGATGACTGGTTAGAGTATTTGAGGGAGAGTCAATATGCATGTTGAAGTTCCCTAAGATGAGGGAAGAAGTTGGAGAGGGGAGAAAAATTGTGAGTCATGTACTAAACAAATTAAGGCAGGAAAGGGAGTGACCTGGGAGTCTGTAGACAGTAACCTGGAGTCAGGAAGACTAATCTTCCTGAGTTCAAATCTAGTCTCACACATTTATTAGCAGAGTGACCCTGTTTTGCCTCAGTTTCCTCATCTGTAACATGAGATGGAGAAGGAAAATGGCAAACCACTTCAGTATCTTTGCCAAGAAAACCAAAAAACAACTCACTGAGAGTCAGATACAACTACAAGAAAACATCTACCAGGATTTTGTTTTTGTATTACGTTTGAAGCATGAACTTCAAAGGAGGAGAGGTTACTGAGTGATGGAGGTAGAGAGAGAACCTAGAATTGGTAATGGGGAGCAAAGAGTAATCTAACTCCCCTGCCTCGGTGAGTAAACTGAGGGGACTGAGTGAAGATACAGCCAGTACTGGAAAGAGTAGCCAAGAGTATCCTCTGGGGAGAGAACGGTTTCAGTAAGAGCTAGTAGATGGAAGAAGTGGGAGAGTCAAGGAGAAACACATGGACATCCTTGAGTATTGCACTACTATCCGTAAGTATTGAAAGAACTAGATGCAGTGGTTCTCAACCTTCTTAATGACGCAACCCTTTAATACAGTTCCTCATGTTGTGGTGACCCCCCCCAACCATAAAATTATTTTTGTTGCTACTTCATAACTGTAATTTTGCTACTGTTATAAATCTATCTGATATGCAGGATGTATTTTCATTGTTACAAATTGAACATAGCCTACAGGTTGAGAATCGCTGATACTAGAGAAAGGCTTATTGAAAGAACTAGAGAAATTCTCTCTTTGCAGTTTATCAAAAAGAAATGAAAAAGCAATCCATTATATTGTTAATACTGACACAGTGAAAAGCACTCTTAGGGCTCAATCAGCAAACCATCAATTAAGCACTTACTAGGAAAAACACCATCTACATTAAAGTAAGTCAACAAGCATTTATTAATCGCCTATTATCCACCAAACCCTGTGCTAAGCACCGAAGATACAAGGACAGGACATTAAAAAAAAAAAAACACCTGCTCTTAATCAGTTCACAGTCTAATGGGAGAGACAGCTTGCAAATGATTATGTACAAACAACATACAGAGTAAATCATAGAGTATCTATAGAAGATGAGATAACATTCATAGTATTATTAGTATTGAGATTATATATGTAAGTATACATGAAATAAATTCAGGTGTTGGACACCCTGAATTCAAGTGGATGACGCTAATAGCTCAGAAAATTAGAAAAATATTCCTGTAGAAAGTGAAACCTGACGTGAATCTTAAAAGAAAATCTTAAAAGAGTCTTAATCTTAAAAGAAAATTAAAATTAAGAATCTTAATCTTAAAAGAACATCTTAAAAGAAACTAGCAATGCTAAGAGAAGGGCAATAGGAGGAATTGTGTAGTCATGGTGAGACAGCCAGTACAAAGTCACAGAGGTGGGAAATGTAGTGTCAGGTATGAGATCCAGTAAGAAAACCAGTTTGACTGGGTTATAGAATGGAAATATGATGGGTCTATAATGTGTAATAAGGCTGGAAAAGTTGGTTGGGGCCAAGTTGTAAAGTTCTTCAAATGCTAAATGGAAGAGTTTATATTTAATCCCGAGTCAATGTCAGACCATTCAAGCTGACAGAGCAGAGGAGTGAAATTGGGCAACTGAGTGAACATGTAGGATGAGTGAATGAGAAATCAGGGATGACATCGAGGTATCAAACCCAGGCAACTGGAAGATGTCTTCAATAGAAATAGGAAAGTCTAGAAGTGGATAGAGTTTAGGGGAAAAGATATAGAAGAAGGAAAAAAGCTGAGAAGCACCAATAAAAAATTCTTAAAAGGAAGAGAATAAAAAATAAAGCTTCAATGGAATATTTTTTTAAAATAAATAGAAAAGATCAGAAAAACTTTTGGAAGGCAACAAAGACAAGCAGAAGTGGGGTTTTTTTTTAGTACCAGGTTCAATTTAATACGTATTTAAAAAAACAAACTGTATGTGACCAAAGTTCATAGTTTTATGTCAATTCTCCTTTCTGTTCTTTGCATTTTGAAATGTTTGTGATTGTTGACACTTGCTAAATTCATTAAAAAAAACAGAAATAAAGAGTTTGATTTCAGACATGTTTAGTTTGAGATGTCTATTCATGGGACATCTAGTTCTAAATATCTAATAGGTAGTTGATGATACAAAACTAAAGTTCAGGAAAGAGAACCAGGCTGAATATGTAGAATTGGAAGTTATTTGCATAGAGATGATCATTGAACCCATACCTCCTATGGGAGCTGAGGAGGTCACCAATTGAGAAAGAAAAGTCATTTACATCAAATAAGACATTAGAAAGCAGACCCTACATTTCCCCGTCTTTTGGGAAAACTATATGCCAAACTTGCCTGCCAAGATCTTATTTTATACTATACCATGTAACAGGTGTCAGCACATATGAAGAAGCAAAGGGAGCAAGGTTAAATATACCTTCTTTCTTAGAACACTGCAATAAGAGCATATAAGCAAATTGTGTCACAGTAGAATTTAAATAGGAACCCTTAAAAATTCTCATTATGCAACTCTTGAGAACATAAAGGCTGAGATGTGTTTGGATACCTTGCATGGAGATTTAATAACCTGAAAAACTCAGTTTCTTTATTTATTTTTAATAACAATCAACATTGTTTATCCTCTTACCCTTCTTAACAATGAACATTTAAACTTGCAGTTTGTAGGTCTGTCTTGAAAGCTCTATGATCCTTTCTTTTTCATTTAAACATTTAATGATATCAGAATGAATCCAGGCTCAAAATCTGTCAGGCTAATATTCTAGGGGCAATTTGTTTAAAGGAAATTGGCTCAAAACTTTAAATACAAATCTGTAAAGTTTCTGAAAGGATTTATCAGCAGCTGCCTACTTGGTAAACAAGACATCTCTGATTCAGAAGAGATCAGACAACTGGCAACAAGGATGTGGGCAAGAGCTGTACCAGGAAATGACTTTCCTGTCATGTCATGAATCTCTAAGAATGAAGGGGTATATTGCTAGATTGTTGTTCCAGGAAATTAAGGTCCCAGTATTAAAGGGCACTGGGCTTAGACTCAGAAGTCTGAGTTTGAGGCCTGTTTCTAACACTCATTCATCTTGTGACCATAGGGAAATCACTTCATGTGTCTGGGAATCTTTTTTTTTATCTGCAGAATGAAGGGGCTAGATTCAGATTGTCTATACAGACACTTCTAGTGCTAATATTCTGTAATCCTGTAAAGCCTTCTGAGTGCAAAGTGGTGATAACAAAGTCATTAATTAATCAAGGTATTAATCAATACCCTTTAGACCGAACTTTTTGGAGTGATTACAGATCTTACTTAGGAGGCTCTACATTTGTTTCCAGCTTGATGGCATCAACACAATGCCATCTGGAAAGAGGAACCATTTGTAGCACTCTCTATAAGAAATCTTTCTTCCATTTGGACTCGGATTTACTCGTCCCCTAAGAGAATAGAAAACACCTTTGAAATTACCAGTCTTCCTGGTTTTTGCTTTATATTAATAATCAGTAATAATAGTTAACATAGAATCCTTTAAGATTTGCAAAGCATTTTACATACTATGTATGGAGTTATGTAAATAGAGACCTGAATATGTCTTATTCCTACTCTACTGGCAACAGCAGGATGACCCCAACTGATTCTGTTTGGAAAGATAGCTCCACCATCTTAAAAATTAGCTACCAACACAGAATAATCTGATGAGTCTAAACATCAAGAGATGTTTCCCACAGGAACAAACTTGACCTTTAGCAACTTTTATGACTCCAAGGCTTGTATACCTCCCACTGTGAACTCCTCAGTGAGCTTTAAAAGCTCTAAAAGCCTAAGCTGTGCCCTATCAAAACTGATGACTAACTGAAGCAGTCTTCCTTAGTAAAATCATAAATGTCTTTTCTGTTCAGTCTACCTGAGTGATGGAGGTACCTATTCACATGTCCTGCCGATAGGATACTAGGCAGATAAGATACTCCCCTAGGCTCTCAAGGAACCCAGCCTGAGAAACACCCACAAAAATGGACAAGAATCATACAAGATTCCTGTGGATAAGAACATTACAGGGACTTATCTTCTGTATGTCTAACAGTAGTATCCACACTGGCAAGATTACAGATCCATCAAAGTATTCAAAGCATCATCATTCAATACACAATTCTGAAGAATGAGTGAGGGGAAAAACATAACCTTAAGTAGACAGCGTTTTTTTTTTCTTTTAGGAGGGCAATTGGGGTTAAGTGACTTGCCCAGAGTCACATGACTAGTAAGTATGTCAAGTGTCTGAGGCCAGATTTGAACTCAGGTCCTCCTGACTCCAGGGCTGGTGCTCTACTCACTGTGCCACCTGGCCACCCCCTAGAATTGCATTTTAACATAGCATTACAAATGTTTTAAGTCTGTTAAGCCTAGTGTTCACTCATAGTATCTTTTAAAGTTCAAATTCATCAGGAGACTGTCTAAACTATAATAGATATAAGAGGCAGCATAGGTATATGTGTATATACATACACAGATAAGTATATTACCTTTCTATACATACATACATACACTAACATGCTAATACTGTACTCTCTGGTTTTAGGCTCAAATCTGTCAGAAATTATTTCATTTAATTTAACATTAATCTGCATCCAAGCAATTCCTAGCTTTATACAAGCTATATCTAGCCATTTCTGGCATAGTTCCCCTTATCCCTTCCAGTATGACAGCCCCAAGACAGCTTCAGCTTAAATGTATAGGAATCTTGGACCAGGAAAAGATATCATAAAAAGAGTCTAGGTTAACATTCCAGAACTGAGTAACTAAGGCACTATCCCATTCCTCCTGGACTACTATCCTTCCTTGGAGGTAAACAAAGGGACATACGCCTTTCTCTTAGTCCTTTGTTAATGGAGAAGGGTAGTTCTAGCTTGCCAAATACTTCTAGACTTAGCTTAGATCAGAAGTTCCCAAACTTATTTGGCCTACCACCCCCTTGAAAAAAAATTACTCAGAATCCTCCTGGAAATCTACTTGCTTTAACCCTTTAATGGCTCTTTTTAAAATTTGTGTCATTTCAAAAAAAAAATGACACATCTTAAATTTAACAATTTAATGTAAATTTGTGGGGTTTTTCCTGCATTGAAATTTTGATGATACAGTATTTTGTCATGTAACCATATAGCATCATATTACAAACAAGTTATTACATGCAAATATTCCTGCACACTGGACATCCTGATGGTGCCTAGCATGCTTACCTGCCAACACTTGCTTGTTAAGACTTTGACCATTAATTGGTTATAACTTGCATTTTGTGCATTTATTTGTAAAGTAATAATTGCTATGACTTTAACTCTGTTACACAACAGACAAGGCATGTACAGTTTTTCAAAATTCTCTTCTCTTCTTTCCTTTATGCTTCCACTGCCTCCTAATTTTTATTCAATGCCCCTGAGTTGCACCCAAGGCTACTACTGCCCCACTTTGGATCAATCCAGTGCCCCTCAAGGGGCAGCATCATCCACTTTGGTAACCTATGTGGGCTGAGGGGGAACAATAATCAAATAATCCGAGGGAGGGAGGAAAACAGTAGTGCAAATAACACTTATTCTTTGTTAAATTGTTTGGTACCACCCTTAATCCATTTTTCTGAGAAAAGTGCTTTAGTATTCAGCCTCCTGCCAACCATTTCAAGGGACTTTTCCAGGAAGTCTAGAAAGAGCTTTATAGGGGGGGAAATATTATTTTTTTGTATTTCTAGGAGAGCCAAAAAGGTTTTTAATTTGCTTCTACACTTTAGTTGGTAGAGTGCTGGCTTTGGAATGAGGAAAATATGGATCCAAAGTCCTGTCTTTGACACATACTAATTTTGTATGACCAAGGACAAATCACTTAATCTCTCAGTACCTCTGGAACCTCTGTGATGTTGAATTGTTGATCTGCATCATTCCCACATTAATACAATTAAAGATCAAGACCGAAAGAAAGATAGTTTTGAGTCAATCTCTAATAATTTGCTTTTATTTACATATGCAATGTTTATTGACTTTTTCCTTCCCCAAATGGCTATTCCACTAGATTTTGCAATTGGCTTTATGAGAGAATAAAACTGAGAGATCAATTAGCATGACTTGAAATTCTGGTCATATTAATTACATAAGTATTTCTTTGAATTATGCTTGCTATTGTAATTCCAGCCTCAACCTTATATATAAATTCAGTTCTCCTGAATTACGAAAAACATGTTAATTCGCCTAAGCAATCGTCCTATTCTTATTACCCTTTTCCTATATGACTCCATTTATTTTATTTTATTTTATTTTTGGTTCAGACATATGATTTCATTGGTATAATGAACACACTTTGAAATATGTGAACATTTTGATGAGTTACAAGACTTGCTAGCACATGCACTTTTAGGAGAGAATTTCTGCCATAATGCAAACAGGAAAAGGCATTAAGAATAGCACCTGTCAATTGAGATTATAATCTTCAGAGCCAACACCAGTGTTCAGACAAACAGCAGTACATGAAGGAAGCACTGGATGTCCCAATGCCAGATCCTGAGTCACTAGGGAGGCAGAAAGAGAGACACAGAAAAAATTAGGATACTATATCCCCAATGTGATACTCCTAGCAGCCACTATGAATATGCATGCATATTTCCAAGGTAGTTTGCAAAATTTAAATAACTCTCTTCCTCAAAGACAAAACCAAAATATTTATTCAGATACCAGAAAGCTAATTCCACCATGGTAACACAGAAGTTTATAGCATCACCAATCCAGGGAACACCAATAGCCCCTTCCCTCCATAATGCCTCCCCACAAACAAGGTCCCCTAGGCAAAATTCCTCCCTTTCTCACTCATGTTAGCTGCTCTGCCTCAGCTCTGTCTCAATCTCTTCCAGTTCTTCCTCACTCCCTCTTTCTGCTCTACAAGCTCCTCCCACCATGGGCTCCATTTGACTCAGGTTCCATCACAGCAGTCAGGTGGGCCTGAGCTCAAAGCAGGTCATATAGGTCTATTAGTGGGAGGAAAAGATCTTCTCATTCCAATAACATTACAGATAGATCCATCTGCCTGAATTCATTCTTTCTCCCCTTCTCCCCATCATCAACCCAAGGAGATTAATGGGACCAGAACACACTTAACACATCGAGAGAGTATTAAGAGGCAAATCTGATATACCTATTGCTGTACACTTCCCATATCTGTCCCCAAAGATAACCTAAGAATATGACCAGCCTAGATGCAAAAGAAGAGATGAGATGATGTCCAAGTTTGTTTTTTATTTTCCACATTTGTCAAATCACATGCAAGGAATCAAACAAAAATGACCTTTCCCTACACCAGTATTTCTATGACCCTCCACCTTTTCAGTTCCTCTTAGAGGTTAGAGGCAAAATTAACCCTTCTATATCCCAAAGCTCCATACCAGGTCTGTTGTAGCCTAATAGACTTAGAGGTAAAATTGATTTTAGAAACCATCTATTCTAATTTCCTTATTTCCTAAAGGAGGAAGCTGAGGCCCAGAGAAATTGAGTGACTTGCCTAAGGTCACATAGGTAGCAAATGTCAGAACTGGGGTTTGAACTCAATTCCCTTGATTTAAAGTGTAGTGTTCTTGCTGTCATCTTCTCTTTGGGGTTTCCCCCCTCCCTTTTTAAGAGAAAGGATACCTTTGTACTGTTGATGGGAGAAGTTTATGAGGCAATTTCTACAAGCATAATAGCATTTATTAATATTACCGAGCATGTGATCAGTAAAGGATAGGTTAATGATGTGCCTCCATTTGAGCCAAAAATGCCGGGGAAAGGCCAATAGTGTCATTGATCTAGGTAGATCTTCCTTCTAATTGTCTTGAGTACATCATTGGGACCTCCCCTGGCAATATTTATTGGTGGATATTTTAATGAGGTAGGCCAAGAATACTTAGCTCCTCCCCATCTTTGGGAAGGGGGAAGACAGTGGGCTGGCTCTCACATATGGCCAATCACCTCCATTTCTGACTCCTAAGGAATGTAAGTTGCTAGGAATCTTAAGCAGAAAAAGTCTCAATCAGATTGGTTTTCACTGGCTTGTTCTCAGCTCATAATCTCTCTAGAGGAGGGTCTAACTCAAACTGGATCTTGGTTATAGAGTAAGCAAAGGTCAGGATCCCATTTCAGTGGAGCCCAGACCAAGAGCAAATGCTTTGGGGGCTAGGAGTGATCACATTACTCAGTCACTTCCTGGCCTTTTTCAGGAGTGGGATCTTGACAGAAATAGGAGGAAAAAGGATGGATGACAAACTAACAATTGGTTATTAATATGTATAGTATAATATTAATTTCCCTCATCACCAAGAAAGCCCCACCTGCCCTGCTAGCAAGAGAAAGATGATTGCTATACCACTAGTACAGTTACAAAATCAATCACTAGGTCTCTAAGACTTAATATTTTGGAAAACTCTAATGGGTTTGGAAAATCAAGATCTGTAACAGACCTTAGAGATCTAGTCTAATCCCTTCCTTTTATAGATAAGAAAACTGACACCCAGAGAGATTGTGACTTGCCAAGATGACAAAGCTAGTAATTGACAGAAGTAGAATTCAAACCCACGTCTGGTTTCAAATGCAGTTTTCTTTTTCCCTCCCTCACCACAAGATGTAGTCATAATATGGAATAGATGTGATGGTGGACTATTTATTGGGACTCAGTACAGGAACATAACAGAACAGATGGCAGAACAGATTCAAGTGCTGATCAGTAATAGTTGAACTACTGATGCAGAGGGCTATGGCTCAGGCCCTGAAGAGGACCCCAAGGCATGGGGCACAGTGCCACAGGGGCACTCTGGAGGAAGAAACATGTCCCTCTAAATTTTAACACCCTGGTATAAATCTCTAGCCAACCTGTCCTAGTTGTAGCTCTACTCACAACAGTCCTGTAAGTTAGGTAGGGCAACAATTACAAAACCCATTCCACACCAATTTGGTATGTCTCTTGTTATTTCCTAATTCTGTGTTTGACTTTTTTTTTTGTCTTTCTGTTTCTCTTGCCCACCGAGTTTTGTTCATTGGACAGTTCTTCTTCATTAGAAAGAGAAGACATCATCTTTCGTTGTCATATGATCAACTTTCTGTTAATAGGCTTATAACTGAGCTAAAATAATGTAGTTTCTTCTGTTCACATCATCCTTCAGACTGATCATACAGAATTTTCCTTGACATCATAAGTCCTCTAATATCATAGTTGCTAATTGTATTGACCAGAATTCTTTTTCTTTCAACATTTCTTGTCTTTACAATGTTGTTCTTCTATTAATTGTTCTCATGGTTCTGCTCACTTCACTCTGCACCAGTTCACATGGTTTCCCAGGTTTCTCTCAAACTGTCCCTTTCATCTTGTCCTAGAATATTCCATTGGGACTCCAGTGACTCTGGAGAAGAAAGGGAGGCTGATGACTCTTTGCACAACTCTGCCTCCCTTAAATCCAATTCCACTTGCAAGTCAAGACATCACCATCCTGATGTCCTTGGTCCTTCTGAGAATGAAGGACAAACAATGATTCTTTAGGAAGGCAAACTAGGCCATCTTCTGTCTCAGTTCTTACCCAGCCTTCTATCATTGAATGGGCATTGCCTCAGACAGACTGAGACTTGGGAAAGACATTGACTTAAAAAAGCCAAGGTATTCCTCTGTATCCTGGGCTATCACCAGGCATCTTGACTTGCATCTTGCCATTGGACTTGAATGACTCTGGAGAGAGGGAGGCTGATATCTTTGCACCAATCTGCCTCACTTAAATACAATTCACTTGCAAGTCAAGACATCACCCTCCTGAAGTCATTGGTCCTTTGCAAGAAAAAAGGACAAAAAACAATAACAACATCCTGATCATACATTTTTTCATGAGTTTCTTCTAACATATTCATTTCCTAAATTGCTGCCCTTTAACTTTGTAGCAGTAGTATTATTTTGTACACAGACTCTTCACTTTGCATTCTGCAAAGGTTTTTAATAATGTAGCCAGTAGTTATCAGATGGTTCTAATTTAAATCATTTTACCCTTGGAAAACACCAAAAGAAGAGAGACAAATCCCTGATAGAGGGGCCCTGATTTTTCACCAGAGAGTACAACTGACAACTGACTGTAAGCTAATGGGAAAAACCAGACAGATTCCTACTGAATGACAAATCACATCACTTGCTATGTATGGTGACCATATGTCCAAATTTGAGCGTGACTGATTCCCCTTTCCAAACTTTTTTTAATAACAGTGAAGGAAATGTCCGCTTTTCCTCCCTCAAAGTTATGACCCTTTCAAGCCATGCTAGAGGGAACTGTCAGGAGTAAGGAAGAAGACACAAGGGTTTAAGAAAGAAGGGCCAATGGACCGTGATTGTAGAGCTCTAGACTACAGCAGTTCGTGACTAGAGTCATTCATATACAGGTGACTTAAAAAATAGGGACAAACAAAAAAAAGTGTATTTGTTTCTGGATAACAACGTGTCAGCTATGTGTTGGAGTGAATAGAGTGAAGGGTCTGGAGTCAGGAAGGCTCTTCTTTCTGATTTCAAATCTGGCCACAGGCACTTACCACCCTGGGCAAGTCACTTAACCCTCCTTGGCTTAGTTTCCTCCGACCTAGAAAAGGAAATGACAAACCACACCTGTATCTTTGCCAAGAAAAATCCAAGTGGGGTCAAAAAGAGTAGGATGTGACTGAAAAGACCAAACAAAAATCAATTTGTAAGTTTCAGAGAAAGTATGGCAAAGAGAATGGTGTGTTCCTATTTATGGATAAAATTATGGTTGAAATAAATAGCTTCTCCCAGTGTAAAAGAAATCTGTGGTAAAGACTGATGGAGCATTTAAGGATGAGGATAAATGCGTCCAAGTCTGGTAAGAGTTTTTTATGCCAGCAAGTTCCATGCTTTCTACGTGTGCCTTACTTCAAGTATATACGTGTGCTTTTTAATCTCATAATTTAACATGCAGAAATAACATACTGCATGTATGCATATGTAGATGTGTGTATAAATGCACACATCTACAAGCTATACAGTGTGAATGAATGAAAATGAATGAATGGATGAAAGATAATATAAACATTTAAGTTCATTTAAGATAAATGTTGTTGAGTGCTTAGCATGTGCAAACATATGGTAAGCTGTTATTTGTCCTTCCTTCTTGAAGAGGACCGTGGCATCAGGAAGATGATGCCATGGTTTGCAAGTGAATTGGATTTGAGTGAGGGAAGGCTGTGCACGGTCACCAGCCTCACTTTATCCTTCAGAGCCATCTGAGTCCAGTGGTAAGATATAGATCAGGATGACTGGAGATGGACTTATGCAGTGGGAGACTTTGATCTTTTTAAGCTAAGTTCTTTCCCAGGTCTCAGTTTGACTGAGACCACACCCATGCGATGATTAAGTCTAGGTAAGAAATGAGACAAAGAAGGACTTCTTTTATTTGGTCAAAAAAAATCAATCTTGGAGGGGGGGACCCTCCGAGTTACATTTAATCTGAGCCAATCAGGCCCATACAATGACCATTAAGTGGAGACTGAACAGGGACCTATTATTGGCCAATCAATAAGAACCAGAGTGATTGGTTTAAGGCATGGTCCTTAAGAAAAGTAGTCCATAAGTACCAAGATATCTTGTGAGATTTCAGATCAAAATTTGCATTCCTTTGGGCAAAGCACAACAGAGAAGCAGATAAGAGTATTTTACCCTATGTGGACAGAAGGAAAGGAAGGAGGGAAGGGGAGGGGAGGAAAGGGAAAAGATGTATAGGAAAGAGATAGGAAAGGAAGATAAGGGAAAGGGTAGGGAAGGGTTAAATTCCTATTCACCCTTTAAAGCTCAACTCAAATGCCATTCTTTCCACTATGCTGACTGATCTCTATCCCAATAAATAACAACCCTTTTTTTTTTTTTGCTTTTTGTAGGAGCAATTGGGGTTAAGTGAGTTGTCCAAGGTCACATGGCTAGTAAGTGTTAAGTGTCTGAAGCCTGATTTGAACTCAGGTCTGCCTGATTCCAGGGCCAGTGCTCTATTCACTGCACCACCTAGCTGCTGTCCCCCCAACATCCCCCCCCCCACTTAAATACATCATATAACACTTCTTGCTAGAACTTTCTATACCATAGCTGTGTTGACATCTTACCCCTCCATCACTGAAGATACAAATACAGTAGCAAGACAGTCGCTAGACGGCCCTCAGTGTAGTACAGGTCCTTATTATTCTATGTCTAAATAATTGCAATAGCCTGCTGAGGGGTCTGCCTACTTCAAGTCTCCCCTCAATCCAATCCATCCTCCATTCAACCACTAAAGTGATTTTTGTAAAGCTTAAATTCTAATGGAGATGACATACTTAAAGAAGAATTGTGGTTAAGGAAAGGGGCTTTGAGCTGAGAAGTCACAGGGAGTGGAGCCATAAAGCTGTTGCTTAACATCTCCTTTGTAGAAACAATAGCTATATTGTTTTAATTACTATTTCCAAAGTAAGAATTAGAAGGTGGGTAATACATGCATGAAAACAGAGTATGTTGCAAGGAGATGGGCACATGATGAGGTCTAGTGCCAGCTAGATATGGCAGGCTCTCACCAATCAGGACAGCTAGCATGTGAGATTTCTGAAGATGAATGTCTTGATTCCCCCAAAGCATGGTCCTCAGAGCATACTGGCTGTAGGGCATATTGTAAGAACGGGAGTGGTATAAAGCACTGAGGCCTTAAGATGATAGAATAAGAGCTGGAAAAGAGCACGGAGACCCTCTAACCCAGCTCTCTCATTTTACAGTTGAGAAAACTGAGCCTAAAGAAGTTAAGTGAATTGTCCCTGGTCACACAATAATTGGAAGTATTTTTTTGCAACCATCTTAGAGAAAGGGGAGTATGTAGTATGATATGAAAGAAAATAAACCAAAGGCTTTGCCAGATTAAGTCTATGCCAGATATATATATATATATATATATATATATGTATGTATGTATATATAAGGCTATGCCAGATATACATAAAATATATCAAGAATACAAGCACTATTGGAAGAATAGAATTCAAAGCAGCAGTCTAAAATCAAGCATAAATAAAGGGGAGCATGCTACAAAGGGGAGTGACAAGTATTGGTAAAGTTATGGTTTGTCTTATGCAACTTCCTTGCCTAAAACAACCTTCTTTTATGGTGGCAGCATGCCAGCTCTGCCTCCTCCTCACTCCTCTGTATCAGTGTTGCCATGGCCCTGGACCACACCCTCTTCTAGTATTTATCCCTTGGGCTACATCTCAGACTTTTTTCCCCAGCCTCTTTTTCTAATTCAACAATAATCTTCCAGGGAAAAAATTAGAGTTAGAATTAGGCATGGGTAGCATAAATGGCTGCCTGCACTACCTTGCCTTCAAGGGTCCATTGTTTGATGCAATTCAAGAAATATTCTTAAACATTTACTGTGTTCAGAGTACTGAGGTAGGTAAGGGGAAGATGACTTTCTTTCACATGACTGTTGATAACACATGCTCTCTTTCCTCCTGGATAGCTGTAACAGAATATTTCTAATTATTGTATGACCATGGGCAAATCATTTAACCTCTTTGACCTCAGTTTCTTCAACTGTAAAAAAGGAAGTTCAGTTAGAGAGCCGAAGTTCTCCTTTCTAGCCCTTACTATGATTACTGCCCCTAGAATCACTTTAGTGGTTGAATGGCGGATGGATTGGATTGAGGAGAGACTTGAGGCAGGCACACCCACCAGAAGGCTATTGCAATTATCCAGCTACTAATGGTGTAGCAAGAAGAAGTGACTTAGACAGATAACACTAATACGCAATAATACATTATGCTTGTCTTAGAGAAGAGCAAAGTAAATGTTACATGAAGTCTGAGAAGGTACAAATTGTAACCAGCTTGGGCTATCATAAAAGACTTCATCTGAAGATAATTTCTGCATTATGAAACTGTGTGGGGTATGGGGACCCCAAAAATCCCCTCCCCAAGAAAAATTTTTAAAAGTCAGAGGCATCTTGTGGAAGAAACAGGAAGTTTTATTCTCTTCCCCCGCAGGAAGAGGACAGTCCTCTCCATGGCCAGTATCAAGAAGAGGAGGTGGGTTAAAAAAGACAGAACAAGAATTTATAACCTAAGGTGGTCAAGCCCCCATCCCCCTGGCTATCTCTTCTCCCATTGGCTGGGAGGCGAGCTCTCAGTCTTGGCACGAAATCTAACCCAGTAGTGGATAACAAAGAAGCCCACCACTATCTCCTATTGGTAGGGAGGTAGGACAGGAAGCCAAGGTACCATCCATGGCCTTATTTGATAAACGCCAAAGCAAGAGAGGGCAAAAAGTCATAAGCAAGGGTGGAAGTAAAAAACTCCTGAAAGGGGCCTAATGCTAATGACCACAAGAGAAGGGGGGAAGGGTCCTAGGTGGTGTAAACCCAGAACTTGGGCCTGTCCAGTCCTACAAATGTCTATCTCTGGTTTCCAGATAGTTTCTCCCCCTTCTCATTCTGAGGGGTCTTCACAGAGGGTGCAGAGAGTGTACCCCACTCAAGATCAAACACTGAAGGACAAGAGAAACAAGGAAGGCTATCTTGGAGACACCTTTAATAATAGGTTAAACCCCCCACCCCCAAAAGATAAATGTCTTATTTGTGGAATAGTCAGGAGACCAATGTCACTGGATCAAATAGTACCTGATGGGGGAATAAAGTGTAAGAAGACTGGAAAAGTCGGAGGGGGCTAGGTTATGAAGAGTTTTGAATGCCTAACAGACATATTTGATCCAGGAGGCCATAGGGAGCCCCTGGAGCTTTCTAAGTAGGAGGATAACATGGTGGAGCCTGTACTTTAGAAAAATCCCCTTGTTGGCTGAACGGAGGATGGACGGTAGTGGAGAGTCACTGGAAGCAGACACAGTGGCCAGCAACAACCCAGGCACGAGGTGATGAGGGTCTGTACCAGCATTGTGACAAAGGGGCATGTTGCAGAGATGTTGCAAAGGTAAAATCAACAGGCCTTGGTAACAGTTTGAATATGTCAGGGGTAAGGGAGAGGGAAAGGGAGTGAGGAGACCAGGATGAATCTTAGGTTACAAGCCTGAGGGACTAGGTACAATGGTTCTCAACCTTCCTAATACCAGGACCCTTTAATACTCATATGTGGGCGTATCTACATGTGGGCAGACCCGCCTGGAGAGATAGAGGAGCGGTGTCTCAGTTCCTAAGACCATCAGAAATATGTGTTTTCTGATGGTCTTAGGTGACCCCCATGACCCTTGTGAAAGGGTTGTTCAACCCCCAAAGGTGTCATGACCCACAAGTTGAGAACCACTGGACTAAGAGATAGACAGCCTAGATAGTAGTAGGGTGGGAAAGGTTGGGGGAAAAGATAATGAGTTTCATTTTAGATATACCAAGTTTAAGATTTCTACTGGTTACCTACTTCAAAATTTCTGCAAGGCAGTTAGAGATGAGAAATGGAAAGTCATTAGAGAAGTTGGAGTAGGATTGTTAGATCTGGCAATCATAGGCATGGAGATGCTCATTAAATCCATGGGAACTGATCACCAAGTGAAGTAGTAGAGCTGCAGTAATAGAAGAGATCCCAGAACAGAACCGTGTAGGGGATAGCTACGGTTAGAGGGCATGATCTGGATGAGAATCCAACAAAGGAGAATGAGGAATGGTCAGGTAAGAAAGAGGAAAAATAGGAGAGAGCGGTGTCCTGAAAACTTCAAAGGAAGATAATATTAAGGAGGAGAGGGTAATCAACAGTGCCAAAGGCTGTAGAGAGATCAAGGAGAATGAGGATTGAGAAAAGGCCATTGGATTTAGCTACTAAGAGATCATTGATAACTTTGGTTAATGCAGTTTCAGGAGAATGATAAGCAGTCAGATTGCAAGAGGGTACAGAGAGAGTAAAAAGAGAGAAAGTAGAGGAACCTGTTCTAAGTAATTTAGAATCTCTGGCTTCCTTCAAAGCTTAGCTAAAGGGTTACCTCCTACATAAGTTATTTCTTAATCACACCAGAAGTTAGTGCCCTCCTCTCCCCAAAATTATTTTTTGTTTATTTTCCATATATTTTGTATTTACATATATGTATATGTTGTTTTTGCCCAATAGAAATCAAAGTCTTTGAGCGCAGGGATTATTTCATTTTTTTCCCACTGTAACCCCACTGCCTAGCAAAGCCCCTGACATGTAATAAAGTATTTAGTAAGTGGTTATTGAATAAATAAACAAACAGTGTTAGAACCTAAGTTCATAAACCACTTTTTCTGAAATGTGATTTCAACTAGATTATTCCTCAAGCCAACAGCAGCTCTCTTGATTCTATGACTTGTGTCTATAAAGTTGCTGGATCTTACTATTCATTGGAACATCTACTACAGGTACTGAAGAGAATGCTGGCTTCAAAACCCAAATGAGTCAAGAGAATTGGTTTGTAGTATAAATTTTTATAGTATACATTTATTTTGTTTATATTGTGCTAAAACCTATACTTTACTTGGGAATAAGGAAGTACCACTGAAACAGCAATAGAAAAATTCAGCTGCAGACCTGTGGAATATCATCAAAACCCCTCTAACCCCAAACTTGGAAAAATACTAATATGGAGAAGCTTTCACACTAGGAAATGCTGGAAGCTGATCAATTTTTGTTGCTTTTCAAAGCCAAATGTTGAACTAAACCAGATGCACCTATGAAGAAAAGGAAGGCGTAACCAAATTAACCATTGGTCAACTAAAGATCTATTTTTAAAACAAATCCTCAAATTGCCTTCTGTGGTATCCAGAAACCAAACATACATTTGTAAAAGGCATATTATTACAATTTCACCACTATTTCTAAAAATACATTCTTGCTATTGAGAACTTGGAAAAACTTGAGCTTTTTCTTCTAAATCTTCACCTCTGTCTAGCATTAGTTTCATGAAAACACAAGCTCCGGAGCTATAAATGCTGGGTTCTTGTATTTTGTTCTCTTTTATGGCATCGTTTTATCTCCATTTACCTTATGGTTAAATAGTTAAGTGAATGTTCTCAAGATGGATGGTATAAGCTGCAACTGTTTGTGTCAATAAGGTCTTAATTATAGGACACTGAACTTTTTTACTGGATGGATTATAGTAATTTCCTAAAGAATTATCCTCTGAAGTCTTTAGTCAGTGGAGCCAAGTTCTTTCCTAAACATGTGTTTTCAAAAGATGCGTAACCTCGCTGGGAGGAGGACTAAAAGTTAATTCAGAATCAAACTGTTTGGTAAATTGGCAAGGGATTCAGGTACTTAGCATCGTTTGTTTTGTGAACATCTGCACTTTCTGGTATTACTGGCGCGTGGGTTGGAATGACCCTATCTGAAGACTGATGGCCGTTTCTGAAAATCTTCCTTCATACTGATGCCTGGAAGGTGAAAAGCAGCTTCTCAGGCTGTTCAATGAAACCTACCTGGGGACGCTGGTTAGGAAGCATTCCTAACCTAGCCAGAAAGTAAATATGTATCAAGTGTTTAATGGATCCTTAAACTCACTTTGAAAAGTATTTAAAAATCCAGCTGAGCTGCCAAACACTGGATTTGGGGTTATATCATCTCTAGTTGCCTGAAAATTTGGAATGGTACCAAGAAAAGACCCTTTCTACTAGTGTGTTGGGCAGGTCTTCAATAGTAGGGAGGTTTTACAGGATCTTATCATAGGATTATAGGATTTAGAGCTGGAAAGGGACCCTAGATATCATCTTGTCCAAAAGTAATTAATATTTTTTTTTAGTTTGTGGGCCCCTTTGGCAGTCTAGTGAAATCTATGAATCCCTTTGTGGAATAATGTTTTTAAATGCATATAATAAAACACATAGGATTACAAAGGAAACTGTTTATTTTGAAATCATTATAAAAATGTGTTTATAAAAAACATTTACAGTCTTGAGATTGAACACCCCTGACTTAGTCTTACTTCCTCATTTTACAGTAAGAAAATTGAGAGTGACAGAGGTCATGTAATTGAAAATATGAGTAGTAAATAGCTCAGTTAAGTTTTTACTTCAGCCAAGGCCTCTTCCTACTAACCCATGATGAAGTTAAGGTGTTTGTGTTTTACTGTTGTTTGTTTCTAAGTTCTGACATTGAATTTCAGCATGGAAAAAAAAGAGAGAGGTGATTGTGTTGGGTAAATGAAAATCAGCTCTTGACACCTCTGCCCAAGCAGATGCTCTTAGGAAAAAGTAACTTTGGATTGTATCAGTAAAATCACAGACTGGGCTCCTCAGTGGGCTGCAATTGAAATCCTGTTGATGGGTTTCAACATAGATGTAACATGTTTCTTATCAACATAGATGTAACATGTTTCTTATACACACCCTCACATACACACACATCATTCTGGAAATAATCAGTTCTTAAAGCATGCAGTTGGGCAACTAGGTGGCACAGTGAATAGAACACCAGCCCTGGAGTTAGAAGGACCTGAGTTCAAATCTGGCTTCAGACACTTAACACTTACTAGCCGTGTGACCTTGAGCAAGTCATTTAACCCTAATTTCCCTGCCTTCCCCCCTCCAAAAAGACAAAAAAAAATTTAGGGGAAAAAAAAAACATGTGTTCAGTTCTGTGTAATACACTACCAAAACATTGTCTCCAAAGAATAAATTATCCTCTTTCTAAAAGAGACCAAAAAGAATAATACTAAACAAAATCTGATTCCCTTTTGATAATAACAATAGCTCATATAGTGCTTGAAGATTTACAAAGGACTTTATATATGTTATTGCACCTGCTCCTAATAACATTTCTGTGAAGAAAATGCTACTATTATCACCACTTTACAGATGAGGAAACTAGGGCTGAGAGAGGTTAAGTGACTTGTCCAAGATCTCATAATACTAAATGGCTGAAACAGGATTTAAACTCTGGTCTTTCTGATTCCAAGTCCTGTGTTCTATCCACTGTACTAACTCTCTGCCTTTCAATTTGTTAGTACTGCATTTATAATTATTAGCTCATTTTAAGATTGAGGTCCTATATATATATATATATATATATATATATATATATATAATGGGTCCTATAGTCCATGTGGTTCCCTACTATTTTTCTTCAGGGAATTTATTTTAGCTGATAAGCAGATAAATCTTAGTTTCCTTAATATCAGAGAAGATGCTAAGATGGGATTTCAGCGCAGGTTTTCCTGGCTCCAAACCCAGCATTTTGTCTACTACACCACACTGCCTTCCTTAGAAACAAATAGATCAGGAAAATACAAAGTTGGGGTCTGTAGTCAACCAAGGCATGAAACTTGGCAAAAAAAAAAATAAGCAACTGGCTAGGGGACAGTCTTCAGTTTGTAAGTTATTTAAGTTTATTTTGTCCTTATTCCTTTTCACTTCTGGTTTTAAGCCTTTTGCATGTTTTTTTCTTCCCCCCATTAGAACTGCCAACCATATTAAGGAGTATAGGTAAAGAAAGAGGTAGAGCCACTCAGACTAATCAGTTTTAATATTTGACCATTGTTCTGGTTGGGGGGGGGGGGGAGGAAGGCATTGAAATCCATAGATAATCTAAAAAAGATCCTTCTCTTCCCTGTCATTCTCCCATAATGGTTTCTAGTCCTAGGTCTGTTGCTTGCTACTTATATGACCTTGGGCAAATCACTTAACTTGTCTTCAACTTCTTCATCAAAACTGAGAGAATTTGTCAAGGTGACTTCTGATGTTCCTTCTAGTTCTAATATCATAATCCTATAATCTGAATCAACTCTTCAGAGACACAGCTTGACAATTCGTTCATTTTTTGAGAAACCAAGGCCTATAGAAGATGTGATTTGCCTAAAGACATACAAGTATGAAGTCACCGAAGCTCAGTTTCTTTGGCTTAAAATTTATAATCATGCATTGCTAATAGAGTTGGGATGCTGATCCTATGTTCAATATGGTTCTAAACAAATATTTTATGTCTAAATTCTTGGGTTGAAAACCATGGATTGTTTGCATAAGTGAAATCTAATACCCCTGGGGTGAACTAAAATGAACCAGATTATTATGTTCTCAAAGGAAAAAAAAACTGGGGAATGTCATGAGCCATGATGTGGCTCCATTAGAAAGCCTCCAAGACTGAACCTTGCCCATCAGTTTTTAGACAATACAATTTAAGTCACAACTGGATTTATACTGTACAAATGATGTTTTTGAAACTCTCATTTTATATAATTATTAATTTAGTAAATGATGACCCAGAAAAATTTTACTCAACCTTTAACAATGAAAACTACATGGGTAGGACCAAACTTGATTTCATTGATGTCGGGAATTCTTGATGTGAAAATTCTGTCTATTAATGTAAATCAGTACTTTCTTAATGACTTAGAGTCTTACAGAACTGTGTTTGGCATTGAGAGGTTAAGTTACTTATCCAAACTCACATAGCCAATATGTGTCAGTAAACATAAGTACAGTGCTTTGAAAATCTTAAAGTTCTACATAAATGCCAAACTATTATTGGCATCATCATGATTATATGATTATGTATTCTTATGCTACCTCAACATGGCATGGAACTAACCCTATTTTCCTAAGAGCTGTGCCAATGCACAGAATGCAAAGGGTAAAATGGTTTCATCTAAAGAAGAGGACTTTGAGAATGATTCTGGTGAAATTTTCTGCTGCATTGACCATCTCTCTCTGTCTCTCTGTCTCTCTCTGTCTCTGTCTCTCTCTGTCTCTCTCTGTCTCTGTCTCTGTCTCTGTCTCTGTCTCTCTCTCTCACACACACACACACACACACACACACACACACACACACACCACTCTTACTCAATAAACTCTAGTGACAGGGCAGCTAGGTGACATAGTGAACAGAGCACCAGCCCTGGAATCAGGAAGACCTGAGTTCAAATCCAGCCTCAGAGACTTAAAGCTTACTAGCCATGTGACCTTGGGCAAGTCACTTAACCCCAATTGCCCTACCTTCCCCTCTCTACAAAGCAAAAACAACAACAACAACAACAACAACAACAACAAAACCCCAAACTCCAGTGGCTTCCTACCACTTTCAGTATCAAATACAAAATCCTCTGTTTGTCATTCAAAGTTCTTCATAACCATCCTTCCACCACTGCTACCACCTTTCCAGTGTACTTACACCTTATAGTCCAACACATACTCTTCAGTCTGGTGACACTGGCTTCCTTGCTCTTTCACAACCAAGACATTCCATTTCTTGGCTCTGGGAGTTTTCTCTTCCCATCCTGTCTTCTGGAAATGCTTTCCCTCCTCATCTCTACTTCCTGACCTCCCTGGCTTTCTTCATGTCCTAGCTAAAATACCATCTTCCATTGGAAGATTTGGTTTTTTGTCCTTTATATAGCTTGTTTATATACATTTGTTTGCTTGTTGTCTCTACCATTAGACTGTAAATTCCTGTGAGTCCTCCTAGAGGATCATTTTTTGGGTCTTTTTTGTATCCTCAGTACTCAGCACAGTGCCTGGCACATTGTAGACTTTTGTTAAGTGCTTATTAGCTGACTGCCTGTTTTGTCATCTGAAGATGACAAAAATCAGAGAAGTGCATCACCAAAAGTGTGACTACCAGTTGACAATGTTTTTAATGAGCACAGTAATTTAGGAAACTCTATTATTCCATGGAACTCTAGGGATACAGTCAGCTTATATGGCGTGTTGGGGTGGGGGAAGAGTAGACCCCAAACCAGTGAACTGATAATTTTTAGAGATACTGAAAAAGTAAGATCATGTATAATTAGAATCCCAAACTGTCCTTGTAGTCTAAAATTATTGAATGCAGAAAATTCAATCATAGCCTTAAGGAGGAAAAAAAAACACCTCTTGGGTGAAACCCTTGATTCCCTAAGCTCTTGGTCTAAGAACTTTGTATTTTTTTAATAATTGCAAGCTGACTCTTGGCTATAAATATTCATCCAATTTTTCAAGCACCCATTTTTTTAAGCATCAAAGTCCCAAAGGACCTAATGATTGATGTGTAAAAGAACTCACCAGAAAAAACAAGCTATACTTAAGCCTGAAAGTAGTAATAGGATCAGCTTTTATATTCTGCTGTTTCTTCCTTTCTCTTTGTTTGATTTTTATTCAGAGAATGACTTATAGGATTGAACATGTACTGTCACCTCATGTTCATTTTTGGAGAGCACTCTTCCATCATTCTACATGTGAAAAATTGGCTTTAAAAGCTGCCTAATGGAAGGTAATCCAAGGGGCTTCTCTCTCTAGAACAATGAATTTAATAAATTGTGACACAGATAAGTTTGCATTCACCTGTAACAATAAAAATGTGTATCCTAAAAAAATTATACCTGCATTCTGGCTCTAAATCAAGAGGTTCTATCTCTAGACACAGATTTTTATCTTTGAAAGCAAAGACTGTCCCCTGATAGCAAGCCCAGGAGAGGGTGTACACAGGATCAATAAAGTAAATGTGAGAATGTGCTTTTCAAACATCCTTGTTAAAAAAAAATGCCTGCAGAAAAGTTAACTTTTGGTTGGCTACTTCGTGGATTGTCAGTTACCTTTTCCCCTACCATCCACTACATCTCTTGTCTGATTCCCCACAGTGTCATATACAGCTATGTCCCTACTAATGCAAATTAATGAAGAGTCCCATGAAGTGGTCATTTGCACTATTTGAACTTATGTAAAACATGATGATTGGTTCCAGAGCAATGGAAATATGTAGTGTAGGTTCAAATGATGTGACCACTTTGTGGGATTCATATTTGTACTGAGGATTTAGCTATAATATGTGACAATGAAAACAAGCTAGTTTAACTATTACACCTAATGGAAGTACAATTACGGAGGTAAATGTGTTGGAAAAGTGAAAAAACCCTCATGTTTTCCAGGGTCAAAGATCAATGGCATCCACTTATTACCATGCCATTTAAAACAGTGAAGAGTTCGTTGAAGTTTGATTAAACACTACTAATATTGTAATAAAACCTTCAGCTATTCAAATTTCTGCATCTTAGACAACTGAATTGATGGAGACTTGTGCTTGTAAATTACAGGTTGTTTTCATGAGTTGGTGTAAAAGCTTTTGGGACTGTGGCCTTGTAGCCCTGGATGATATAACAGTACATCTGGGAAGCTGCCAATCTACTGGTAAGACATATGGTCATTACTGTTCTCTAGACGGTTCTGTCCCTTCTACTTTTCTTTCTTAGCCATATTGAGAATAGCACTGGGAAATCTAATTTATTTTCAGAAACTCATTATACTATTCCTATGCCAGTGTTATTTCCTAGCTTGTATGAAAGGAGACATTTGCACTGTTATATTCACTAAATTATTAAAACAGAGTTATACTTTGATGGATCTATGATCTTACCAATGAGAGTGCTGCCTCTGACAATACAGACGATAGTCTTCCTATGCTGTAAGTTTCTTGCCCATATTCTTCCGTAGATCCTCCACTTAGATGTCACCCAATGGAGACCTTCCTATAATGCTTTGCATATGTTGTGGGTACCAATGTAATGCATAAACCCCTAGTCTTGCCATGTGACAACAGCCTTCTCCAATCATACAGCTAGGGTCATATCACTTTCCAAATATTTTTAATCACAACTATATATTTCTAAAACATGTAAAAGGAATTGTATAATAGTGATTCAAAATACTTTGTTAGAGCTATGATCTGTTTGATGTGGATTTTCCCTCCACTAGTTCAGATCAAAATTCATCTTTGGCTTCTCAGCCCATACAATTCTTAGCAATGTCATGGGATCAAATATTCAGTTGTTTCAGTTGTATCTGACCCTTTGGAGGTTTTTTTGGCAGAGTTACCAGAGCAGTTTGCCATTTCTGTCTCCAGCTCATTTTACAGATGAGGAAACTGAGGTAGACAGCGTTTGGTAACTTGCCCAGTGTCACACAGCTAGTAAGTGTCTGAGCAGGATTTGAACTTCCTGACTTCATGCCCAGTGCTCTATCCGCTGTGCCACCTAGCTGCCCCCACAGGATCATAAAGTAGTACCATGGATATGGAGCTGGAAGTTATCCCAAAGGTCTTCTAGTCCAACCTGGTCATTCTACAGGAAAAGGAGCCTGGGATTCAGAGAGGTTAAATCACATGTCCAGTATCACACAGGCAGTAAACAGCAGTCAATACTCAAACCCAGTCTTCCCACTGCAAATTCAATGCCCTTCTCACTGTACCACTATGCTACTATAAACTACCTTTGTACGCTTCCATAAATTCATAAATCACCCAGCATGCTGGTGACCTTCCTTTGGCTATTTTAAGATTTCATGGATTTTCATTCAATACAGAGGCTATCTGTTATGACTTTTCCAGTCATAATGCCTCTTTTCTTTGCCACTTCCATTAAATCAATTAGCATACAGCCACAATCATTAACTCGATATTTGCCTTTCTTTGTAAAGTGCCTGGAACATAGTAGGCACTTAATAAATCCTTGTGGAGTGACTAAAATATGCCAGGTGCCATGCTAGGGATGGCACAGATACAAATGGAAAAGTTAAGAACTGCTGCCTGAGTCCATCCGATAGTATTAAAAAGCATTGGATTTGTAGTCAGAGTTCTTCTTCTTAAAAATGTGTTCTATTTGCTAATATACCTATAAGTTTCTCTACTCATATACATACCCACACATCTATTAGGGGGATTTTAATCAAAGGGTTAAAACAGAAAGGTATAAAATCCCTTATTTTACTACTGAGGAAGCTAGGGCCAAGTATTATTGTCCAAGATCACCCAGAATTATAATGATAATACACTTTCCCTTTTCAAAATTATTTTAATTGATATTGAAACTACTGTATTCCTAGAAGTGGTCAAATAAAGGTAATTTTAGCAGGCTGAATACGAGGCTTTCTATTGAGCATGAAAATGGTATGTACTTCAATGAGGACCATGGGTCTGTATCAGCCAAATGCTATTCATGACAAAGTGAATCATGCCTGCACCTTGGGAAAACAAAGGGAAATGCCAAATTCATACAGCATTTTGAAAAGATTCTGAATGTGTTTTGGATAAAACACTCAAAATCTGGCTATGGGAAAGCATAACTACAGTTAGAAAGAGAAGGGGGATCCTAAGAAGTCAGAGGGAAAAGCAACCAGTCTTTGTATTTCAGCAAGCAGAATTGTATTTTACAATTCCTCTCCCCTCCCTTAACCTCAACCTGAATCATGTTTTTCAGTGCCTTCTTTTCCTTGGTTATCTCCTACCCACTAAGTAAATAGAATGTTTTACTTTAAGTTAGAAAGGTTTAAGTTCAAATTTAGTCTCAGACCAGTTGTGTAACCCTAGATAAGTCACTTAACCTGTGCTCATCTCAGCTGTCTCAACTGTAAAATGCAGATAATAATTGTGCCTGCTTCCTAGGGTTGCCATGGGAATAAAATTAGACAATATTCATAAGGTGCTTTGCAAACCATAAAGCACTATGTAAATGCTCGCTATTATTATTTATCTCCTATTCCCAGATAGTACATAAGGGATAGAATCCAGCTAACTATGGAAAATGGGCTATGGGAAACATTTAATCTGTTCCAACTGCTCAAGTACAACTGTCCCCTTTAGACCTATCTGACCTTCCTCCAATCTGTATTCCATATGTTTGATCCTGTATGCCCAAAGAAAATAGCCAGGATGAGTTCAAGCTATAGCATGAACTTGTTACTACATTGTGCCATCATCTTAAAGGTGTCTACGGGAAACAACAATTAACACTTATATATCATGTACTATGTGCCGAGTTATAGTTGGTAAGCATGACTTACCAGTCAAATATTGTTGAGTCACATCTGTGCTTTGAAATAGAAATGAAGGTATGTGAATGCGTACATGTATAAACGTGTGCATTATAAATATAAATGTATACACATGCATGTATGGGGGGAAAGTGCTCAGCATTCTACCATATATATGGAAGACATTGCTTTCTAGGCAGTGGTATAAATGGATAAGAAAATGTAATATCTCTCCAACCATGTACATGAAAAATCATTTTGTTGCACTTTTAAATAGCTCTCATACTGTAGGCATTTGAATGCATATTTAAAGGAAACTGGCTGAAGCAGTCACCAATCTTGCTGTTTTCTTGCAGAGATGCTTCCACCCCCACCAGGGGAGTGTACTTTTGAGCAAGATGAATGTACATTTACTCAAGAAAGAAGAAACCGGAGCAGCTGGCATCGGAGGAGAGGAGAAACACCCACCTCCTACACGGGTCCAAAAGGGGATCACACTACTGGGGTAGGTGAGTTAAACTTCATGCTGAACTTTCTGAGCAGAGGGACCATGTGGTGTTCTTTAAAGCAAATCTTCCCAAATAATATTCTCTGAACTACCTAAGCATCACCGTCATTGGTCACCTATATAGTGTGTATTTGATAGAGGCAAACCCTCTCATGTAGAAATTCTATATGAGATTCAACATACATGTGTTAATTCTATATGGGGCTCACCATTTACATGTGGAACTCAACATACATGGGTTAATTAGATATGGTATTCAGCATACATATGTTAATTATATATGAGACTCAATATACATATTAGGTCATTTACTGTGAAGGCTTAAAATAGCACTTGCCATTTGCTATGGTGCTTAAGCAAACTTCCTTCTCATTGGTCATATGGGGAAGGTGAGCTTTCTACCCCAAATCTTTCTTGTCCTCATTTTTTTTACCTTGGTTCCAGGGGTAGGGAACCTGCAGCCTCAAGACCACATGTGACATTCTAGGTCCTCAAGTGTGGCCCTTTGACTGAATCCAAATTTCTCAGAACAAATCCCCTTAATAAAAGGATTTCTTCTTCGACTTGGCCTCAGTCAAAAGGTCGCATCCAAAGACCTAGAAGGGCAAATGTGGACTCGAGGCCTCAGGTTCCTCTTTTCTGCTTTTTTTATCTTGCCTAGATTTTCTTTTGAGAAGTGGGAAATAAATTTCCACTGAGGAGTAAAAATAATAGAGGCAAGGCAGGGTCCCTAGAGGATTCAGCTCCATTCTACATAGAACAAAAAAAGGGAGCTGGGAACATGAACTCTTAAAGAAACCGTCTGTCCTTCATTGTCACATTATATTTCCAACATATCGTCACTTACGCTGAAGTTGTCTGGGAAGAGTTCAGAATGTTATAATAATAACTGTAGCTATGGGGACTTGTCTGGGAGAATAGTCTATTCAAAGGAATTATTTAAAAGTTGTTTTTTAAATAGAAGCCCAGGGAGGAAACTTTCCCTTTCCCAGTTTTACTAGTTATCATTATAGAATCTGGTGACAGGGGCCCATCCATGTATTCATTCAGGAGCCCTTCTCACTTGCCCCTAAGTATATTCACATACAGACAGAGACTGTTGACATTCCTCTTTTTCCCATAAAGAGATGCCTAAGGAGTCAGAACTGTGCCAATCAGATGTCTGTGTGTGTTTGTGTGTGTGTGTGTGTGTATGTGTGTGTGTGCATAACTGGCAGGGCTTGTCATCACAATCCCTGAAATACTGCTGTCATTCTACAAGGACTGAGCCTTCAACATCTCTGACCAGTCTTACAAGCAGGGATTGCCTGACCCTGCTTGTCACTGAAACCCCACCTGAGTCAACACAGAAGAGCCTATGGGCATGACTATGTCCAGACTTCTTTACTTGCTCTAATGGACTAATCTATATGAGGATGAGGAGGAGTGTGAAGGGTCTTAAGTTGCCATTTGAAGATGAGTTTAGCCTGAAGACGAGAAGTCTTGCAAGGCTTGGGGTGGGGCAAGCAGAAAGTGCTGCTATTTTGAATTTGTAAAATTGTCAAGTGAAAGGAATTTCAGACTTCCTTTTCCCCATTTGACACTAGAAGGCAGAACTAGAAATAACATACACAAGTTAAGAGAAGCAGTCTTCCTGAGTGTGAGGAAGGTAGGAATTCAGAGTCTTAAGAACTAGAAGGAACTTCAGAGGCCATCTATTCCAACATGTACCCATATGAGAATCCCATCTACAACATACCTAATGGGGGTCATCTAGTCTCAGCTCTCAGACCTCTGGGGAGGGGAGACCCAGCCCCTCCCAAGGCAACCCACTGTCTTTTTATACAGAGTATCCCAAAAGCTCTTAGACTTGGATTCATTCTCCAGTATTCAACATCTAATCCAAATATGTTGTTGTTCAGTCATACAGTCATATCTAACTCTTTGTGACCCTGTGGATTTTGTCCATGGGGTTTTCTTGGCAAAGATACTGGAGTGGTTTGCCATTCCCCTCTCCAGCGTGTCCCCATTTTACAGATGAGGAACTGAGGCAAACAGGAGTTAAGTGATTTGCCTAGGGTCACACAGTTTAGTAAGCATCTGAGGCCAGATTTGAACTCAGATCTTCCTGACTCCAGGTCCAGCAATCTATCTACTATACTACCAAACTGTTCCAATCCAAATATATCCAGTAAATATAAATACAAGTGTAGGTTCTACCTCATTCATTTGTTGACTGCCCCATACTCCATCACGAACACTCCGAGAGTTCAGTTTCACCACCAAAACAAAACATCAATAGCCAAGGAACAAATCAACACTTTCAAAATATCAGCAGC
>CM053599.1:146781421-146805394 GCA_028646575.1 Pseudocheirus occidentalis
AATACTTAATATAATTATAATTGTATTGTATAATATAGTGATATTATACTAATATTTAATATTATATCATATTACATAAGAACATTATATATTATATTATATATTTTAGTACACTAAAAATGCTAGTTTACATTATATATAGCACTTTATAATTTGTGAACAGTATAGGATAACACTTTATGGTTTGTGAATCCTGACTCGAACATTTATTAGCTGTGCAATCTTAAGCAAGTTATTAAAGGTCTCTGAACCTCACAATCCTCATTGGTAATAAAATGGGAATAATAATAGCTTCTAGGCCTACCTCACAGGATTATTGTGAGAATTAAATGAAAGAATAAATGTCAACTGCTCTGTAAACCTCTAAAGTGCTAGCTATTATTATAAAGGATCTCATTTAATCAGTATTTGACTTAGCCAGAATTCATGTTTTATTAAAAATATGTTGCTTTTGTATTAATTTATGGCTGTCAAACTGCCCTGAATTACTTTTTAAATCGCATTTTTTTGTAATTGGAATGTAATGTTCAATGGTAAAAAGTACAAAATTCGAAAGAGTCCATTTTGAGCATGTCTCCTACTGTAAAACTTGCTGTGAAGTGCATCAGTTGATAAGGGAACCATTGTATGTAAATTCTGAACGCCAACTAAACTAGAAAACAAAAAGGTGTTTGAGAAATGGAAACTTTGACAGTCTGGTGAAGCCTATGGACCCTTCCTCAAAATATTTTTTAAAAATACATAGGACTACAAAGGAAGGTAATTATTTTGAAACACAGTTATTAAAATAGTTTTAACAACAAATTCACAAACCCCTGGCTAAGTGCCTCATTTTAAAGTTGAGAAAACTGAGACCCAGAGAGAATAAGCCCAAGTTTACAGGTTAAAGAATCAAGATAAACTCAGTACCTCTGACTACAAATCCAGGCTTCCTAAAAGGATGAATGCCCCATAACCCCAAAAATGTCTTCTTCATCTCTCCTCTGTCTTCCTCAATAGCTACAGTTCCTATCTTTGATGAATCTTTAGTTATTACCTGAACGGCTCCTGCAGAAATGCAGATTTTTTATCTGGATAGGGTAATACATTAATTTGAAAAGATTGGTGAATGCCACAGCTGTGATCAAAAGATTAAGAATCTACAACTTTATCAATGTGGGGAACTCTTGGAATTAGATCTCCTTCCACCAATGCAAATTGCAATCTCTCTTTAATTTAGCAGATAAATTCTAAGGATTTCCCTGAGGCACATAGTGGTTAAATGTAACTTTTCCTGGTAAGTGGCAGAGATAGTATTTGAACAGACATGTAGCTGATTTCAAATCCCAATTTTTCAGCAAGTTCTTTCCAGGGCCTATCTTTTTTTTTCCCTTGCTACTTTATTTCACCCGTTAAACTTTAAAACAGCAACAACCTGTTCTTAAAACACCTTGAATTGTGTATCAACTAAGTACTTCAGTTTTTTAATAAAATTCAAATAATTTGATAAACTGCATGCTTTTTATTAGATTTTCATGGAATTTGTGTTTTGGCAGTAGAGAAACTTGGATACTCATTACTAGTCAAGAACATTTGGGTGTTTGCATTCTTCTAGCCTAATGATTCAGGGAGAAATAAAAGAGTTGATCCTCTGTTTGTTCAGCAAGTATGTACTGTAAACTTCCAATGTGTATATTCACAGTAGAGAAATATTAGATAGAGAGATTGCCTTCAAGCCAGGAAGACCTTGAGTCAAGTCCTCAAGAAAAGTTCTCTGATACTTATTTAGTTAGGTGACCCTGAATAACTGTTATGGGAATCTGAAGATCTTCCCTGCCTCTTGGCCCTTTGATAGGCTTAAATGGCTCTGATAACCTTCCCTGATTTGAAAGTATACTCTGCCCCCTAATAGGCTGAACATGGTCACATGGAGCCTGTGGCCAGAGGCTTGTTCTTCAGGAATGTCCACGCCTTATTACTTTGTGATTGGGCGGTGGATCAAGAGGACTGTGACATTCTCTGACCCAGGAGAAGGCTATATATACCCTGATGTGAGGTTTTGCTTTGGGGCTCACTTTGGAAAAAGTTGTGTGATTTAGCCAGATGAGACTCTGGGAATGTGTTGAGCCCCTCCCCCCCACCTTTGAAAAACCCAGCTGTTGATGTTTCCCTCTCTGGTAACTGACTAGGTATGGATGTAATGGTGAGATGGTTGGAAGCCCCTCTGTTGATGGAAGCTGATCTGTTTCTTTGTCTGCTTGTAACTTTTGCTTGTATCATCTAAGTCCAGGGTGCTGACTTTTCTCCCTGAACTAGGTAAATGATATATGTTTGATTGATTAAAGTAAGATCGTTAACCCATTTTGAGTCGCTTTCCTTTAGAAAAGTAGATCTAAGAACCTGTGCTAGCAGCCATCCTGGGTATGCTAGGGTGCTTGCTGCCACAATAACTTAACCAAACAGAGCTAGGCAACTCTCTAAGCCTATGAATTGCTGAGAAGGTGCTGACATATTGGCACTATATCTTCCCTCATCTGAGTTCTTTACCCCAAAAAAGTCACAGATCCAGGTCCTATTCCCTATCCTACTAGGTGTTAATACCTCTAAGTATCTAATAATAATAGCTAGCATTTATATAGCACTATAAAAATTTAACTTTGGGGGGGGGTTCTTGCCTTGCAAAGTAGCAGTCACTCCATTGCTCCCTTGTTTGATCAGACTAGATACTATCTTTCTTTTATTGACAAAAAAACAGGATGTAGGAAAACTCCTCCTGTCTACACTTTAATCAAGCAATTTTTTCACCAGAAGCAAGGCTTTTTCGCCAGAAGCACCTCCCCATGGTGGCATACAATCGTGTATAGGATCTGCAAACTCCTTCACATTGTACAATCGTCTGGTTGTATAGGTGTTATAGCCAATGGAGTGAACAATGAGAAAAGAGAGACAAAAGCCAAACATCGAAAAGAATGATAGCATGCATTGCTTCAGTCTCCATTTAAACTCTGATCTTTCTGGATCTTTCTCTGAATGTAGACATCTCCTTCCATCCTGAGACTTGTATAGTTGTCTTTTAACTGTGTGCTGCTGAGAAGCATCCAGTTTTTCAAAATCGAAGACCCTTATTTTTATTAATCACATTATCCACTCATGAATTCCCACCTAACACCCCACTACCACCACCATCTGTGCACCTCCAATTTCTTGAATAGTATTAATGCCACAGATATAGATCCTGGAGGAGGATGTGAGAAAATTCATATAGTCACCAATTAAAGCAAAAATCAATTGATGTCTCTTCTAGACTATTTGCATGTATTAATAATGACAACTCACATTCACATACTACTATAAGGTTTAAAAAGTACTTCTCTGCAATTATCCTATGAGAAAGCTAATAGTACACATATTGTTATCTCCATTTTAGGGAAGCTGTGGAGAGATGAAATCCAGGTAATACTTACAAATTAGTATCCCCATTTTACAGATGAGGAAATTTGGACTCAAAGTTGTTAAATGATTTGCCCAGGATCACGTGGCTTGTAACTGCAAGACCCAGGATCTGAAGCAGAGGTCCTGATCCCACAACCATTATACCATGTGGCCTTTCTTTTCATTTAAAGCCCCAAGTTTACACAATCTAAACATAAGACTAATAAAATCTTAGAAACATAGGAGACCTTAGAACGTACCTAATCCAGGTGATCTCAAAGTCTTGCCTGGTGTGTCATCAAGCTATTGCCACAGGCTCTTTCTTCCATTTTCTCTCTCTCCTCAGTTTCCTTGATTCCTACTGGGGAGAAGAGTGCAATTTTTATCAGTGGGTACTCCCATTCCCTATTTTGTGGAGGGATGATCACAAGTACATATAAGATCATAGCTTTACAGCTAGACAGGACCATTTAGGTCATCTAGTTGGACTCTATTTTACAAATGAGGTCCAGAGAGGTTAAAGAGGCATACTACAAGTCACATGAATTGGTTAAGTAGCAGGGCTTGAACCAAACTCAGGGCCTGGGACTCCACACCCAGAATTCTTTCTCAGAGATGTGTTGGTAAATGTTTAACAATTGGCTCTCCAAAAATAACTGCATTATTAACATTTTTTCACTTAAATCTAGACAAACAAAAACAACAAGTAAAACCCTGATTTGTAGCATTTGCTGATTTCTGATATGTAAAGGCTCACATTGAAAGTTACTTCTCATGAGCATGTACAAGATGACTCCAGAACACCCTTGGATTTGATCTTATGGAGTTCAAAATTCCCTCACCTCCCTTTTTTTTTTTTTACAGAGGAGGAAACTAAGGCCTACAATGTTTGTATAAATTGCCTAGGGTCATACAATTATAGTAGAAAAAATAGAACTGGAACACAAGTCATCTAATTTCTAGACCTGTACTAAATAATATTATGGGCAGCTAGGTGGTGTAATGAATAGAGTGCTAGGCCTGGAGTCAGGAAAACCTGTGTTCATATCTGCTCCAGACACTTACAGTAGCTGTGTGACCTTGCATAAATCACTTAACCTTGCTTGCCTCAGTTTCCTCATCTGTACAACGAACTGGAGAAGGAAATGGCAAATGAGTCCATTATCACTGTCAAGAAAATCTCAAATGGACTCACAGAGTCAGACACAATTGAAAGGACTGAACAACAATATTAAATAGTATTAGCTTACACATATGTGGCACTTTATGGTGTATATAACATTGCAGCCCATCATCCCATTTGATCTTCAAAGGAGCTTTGCAAGATGATGAAAGTAACATTACACCATTTTTATAGATAAAGACAGTAAGTCTAAGGTGAAATAACTTGCCCAAGATCTCATGGGTTTTGTGTCTTAAATGGGAACTGAGTTCACATCTTCAAGCTCCACGTCTGGTTTTCCTTTCGCCATACCATGCTGGCCCCTTCCTGAAGCTGCTGGCTAAGGGAACAGAAGATTGGGGTTCTAGACTATGGCATCCCCTTCTCAAAAGGGATGAGGTTAGCCTAGGTCATCTGAAATGTCCTTTTCAGATCTAGTCTCCCATAATTCTATGAAATATAGTCTACATTTTCTTAGGCCAGTCAACCAGAAAGGAAACAAGGCAGTGATGATAACAAGACCTACTTGATAAGTGAGCTGTGAGTACCACATTCCTAATCTTGGGTTCTCATCTTTGGGGCCAGATGTCCTCTACATTAAAAAGAGCTATTGCCACATCTGGAACCTTTTATTAGTAGTCTCAATAGAGAGAGCTTCAATTTTATGATCTCATCTACTAATCCACTTGCTTAGCTTAACAAAGAGTCTCTGCTGAACCAACCATATTTGAAGGTTAAATAATATCATCTTATATTGGTACTTAACAGAAATAAGATACTTTGAGCTGCAGTCCTGCCTTGTGTTTGGTAGTGGTATGCTTAGCATCTTGATGAATTGTTCAATCAATATGGGAAGGAGGTGGTATGGTGGCCAGAGCACTGGATATGGAATCAGGAAGACCCCAGTTCAAATGCTGCCCGCTGTGTAACTCTGGGCAAGTTACTTGATTTCTCTCACCCTCATGTTTCTTTCCCCCAAGGAAAATTGGAATAACAGAAGCATCTACCTTCAGGGTTGTTGTGAGGATAAGTTGAGAGAAGATACATAAAGCACTTTGCAGATCTTAAAGTGGTATATTTACTATCAATAAGCCAATAAACATTTATTTTTCTATTAATCCTACTATGTGCTAGGCACTATGCTAAGCACTGGGGAAACAAAAAGAGAAAAAGACAGTCTCTGCCCTCAAGGAGCTTACAATCTAATAAAGGTAACAACATACAAACATATATATAAAGTAAACCAGGATAAATAGGAAATAGTTAACAAAGGGGAGACATTAGAATTAACATTCAAGAAGGCTTCCAGTAAAACTAAAAGTTTTAGATGCAACTTGAAAGAAACCAGGGAAGTCAGCAGGTAGAACTCAGGAGGGAGAGAGTTCCAGGGATAGGGGACAGCCAGAGAAAATGCTAGGAGTTAGAGTTGCAGTTTCTAGTTTGTGGAACAGTCTGGAGGCCAGTGTTGCTTGATAGAAGATTAAGTGGTAGAAAGTAAGGTATAAGAGACTAGAAAGGTAGGAGGGATCTAGATTATAAAGGGTTCTGAATGCCAAACAGAGCATTTTGCATTTGTTTCTGGAGGTGATAGAGAGCCTTTTGAGTTTAAATGAAGGATTGGTGGGTGTCAATAGGGTCAGACTTTCGCTTTAGGAATTAATGACTGAACAGAATGGATTGGAGTGGAAAGAGACTAGAAGTAGGCAGACCCACCCCTGGGCTTTTACAGGAGTCTAGGCATGAGGGGATAAGGTTAGTGTCAAAAGAGAGAAGGATGTATATTTGAGAGATGCTGTAAAGGTGGAATTGACAGACCTTGGTGACAGATTGGATATGGGGTGAGAGAGAGTGAGGAGTCTAGGATGATGCCTGGTTGCAAGCCTGAGGCACTAGTGTACCCTGAACAGGAACACGAAGTTTGGGAGAGGGAGGATGAAGGAGCAAAGATAATGAATTCTGTTTTGGACATGTTGAGTTTAAAAATGTCTACTGGAAATCCAGTCTAAGGTATCTAATTACAAATCTACAAATATCTACCCATAAACCACAATTCAAATGGAAAATTAGGGAAAAGAAGAGGAAAGTTTTCCTCCTTCTCTAGATATGCAATATATATGGTTATGTCCTGTGAAACTGGAAGGGAGAAAATCCAGTAGAAAAATCACAGTAACTTAGATTTTTATAACTTTTTTTTGCTGTAATCATATTTCATAGAATCTAAAGTTAGAAGATATCTTAGAGGTTATCTATTCTAAACTGCGCAGTGCACAAATCTCTTCTACATCATATACATGACAAGCAATCACTGAGACTTTGCTTCTATTCCCATAGTACTTTCTGATATTATACAAGCTTCCAGAATGACAATGTCCCCAATTGCATCCATAAGCAGCTCTCAATCATCAGTTGGACTTCCCTATATTGAACCATCGCCTTCCATTTAAATTCCATTCACTGACACTCATTTTCTCTATTCTAACCTCTCTTCCATGTTATAGCTTTTCAACCTTTAAAAATAGCTCTTACCCAGAGTGGATAGAGAGCTAACCTTGAAACCAGAAAGACCTGGGTTCAAGTTCTTTCTCTGTCTCATACTAGCTATGGGATCATAAACAAATCACTTAACCTCTCAGTGTCCCTAGGCAACTCTCTACAGTAAGGATTTTTAGCTTTTCATGCTGGAACTTTTTTTAAAAAATAGTTTTTGATAACTATATTTCAATATAAATAGCTTCCTTGCAATCCTATGCATTTTATTTTGTGCATTTAAAACAATTATTCCAAGAAGAGGTCAATTTATCAGACTGCCAGAAGGATCTATGGCACAGAAAAGGTTAAGAACCTTTTTTCTAAAACTATACATTAGAGATTAGTTGCTAATCTTTATTGACTTGAATAGTTTCCATGCTGAAAGCTCCCTATGTTGACAAAATCATAAGTCTGGAGAAAAAAAAAGTCTTCCCTGATTCTCATCCTCATACTCACTGCTGTACAGCCCTCCTTTAAGGATTGAGATCTTAGTCATTGAAGATCAGATATGCATGACTAGGCTGAATCTCTGATACACATCATCATCACATCCCAGCTTGATATATCTGTGTCCAAGCCCCAGAGTAGTACAGTCACACATACATGTACTATAGGAGCTCTTATGTGGAATACTGGAAAACATGCTGGGTTTGGAACCAGGACCTGTGTTAAAATCCAGCTTCTACCGTTTACAACTTGTGTGACCTCAAGCAAGTCACAACTTCTCTGAACCTTTGTTTTCTTCATCTGTAAAGTATGAGGGCCAAGCTAGATGACCTGAGTTCTGACTCTAAATCTCTGATTCTTTGAAACTTGCCACATACAGCAAAACAGAGCACTAAACCACTGTGACCAAAACACAGCATGGCTTTTTGTACTTTTACTTGGCCCTTATCCACTCCCTTCTTGAGAAATGGCAACAAAGATCAGTTGGTCTGACGTCTGTACACAGGCACCGTTCTCCAACAATGATTCCGTCTAGATATTCCCTTCCTCTAACACAGGCTAGAGGTAGAGCTGGCATGGTTCTTATGCCTATTTAGTACATACCTCCAGTTGAGTTTCACTCTCCCCATTCCTTTTGCTAACTTGACCTCCTGTTGCCCTGGGTAAACATCTCCATTTCCTTAAACCAATCCTCAAGTCCCCTTGCCATCTTGATCCCTTTCCTCTAGACATTTTTCAATGTTTCAAGTTCCCTCTTAAAATGCAGTGCCCAGAAAAGAACGCTATGCACCAATGTGGTCCCCTCCCTTGTTCTATACACTCTATGTCTGTCAGTATAACCTCGGGTTGCTTTAGTTTTTTTGGCAGCTACATCTCAGCTTTGACTTATGTTGAACTTGCAGTCAACTAGAACCTCTAAGTCCTTTCACAGGAGCTGCCCTCTGATCATATCTGCCTCATCTTGTGCTTGTACATTTGACTTTTTTTTCACATAGGTACAGGACCCAACAATTCTCCCTATTAAATTTCACTTTAATTGTCCCTTGCAGATGGGGAAGGGCATTTGGCAATAATTCCATTTTCCCAAATGGAAAACTTAAATAGAGATTAGGTGAAGGGTCCAAGTAGAATTATTCAGTTTTAGAGTCAGGACTGGGCTTACAGCCAAGTCTCCTGTCCTCTACCTGGTCTCCTATACAGTAGGATACACTCTGATGAGTACCCAGAGAAGTAACTAGTAGCATGTTAATTTATCAAATTAAAAGCACACACATATTAATAATTCTGAGATCAACCAACTGGCAAGGATTTGTCACCTGCAATAGAATTGGTGTTCTAAACATATCAGAAAAAACTATCCCTTCTTGCAAGAAGCTTACATTCTAATGGGGGAGACAACAAAGCCATATATGAGAAAGGATATATATAAATATAAATACAAATAAATACATCCTTTTCTTCTTTCTTATCAGTGGGCCTTGGTATAACTGAACCCCATAAAATATAAGTGCCTAATTCTATATTGCCATCTATCTTTAACTTTGAACTTTCATTGAGAATGCTCAGTTGATTTTCATTTTTATATCCTTAAGAATATCAGTTCTGTTGATTTTGAATGGGTATTAAAGCAGAAAAACAAAGAAAGCATCTATTTGTTTGTTTTCTACTGAGCTAAATCAACCCATACCACACCCTCATGGCCCGATAGAAATTTTGGAAGAGTGGAGATGTAAAATAAATGAATAGAGTTTATATTACATTTATGATAATTTTTTAAAAATTGATTTGTTTATTTACTTTTAGTTTACAAAATTCAGTTCCACAATCCCTTGAGTTTCAAATTTTCTCATCTCCTTCCCCTCTCCCCCCCCATGGCAGCCTGCAATCAAGTATAGGATCTGCAAATATTGTAACACTGTCTATTAGTCTGGTTGTATAGAAGGGTTGTAACAGATGGAATGAACAGTGGGAAAGAGGAAACAAAACCAGACATGGAAAAGAAAGAGAGCATGTATTGCTTCAGTCTCCATTTAAATTCTGTTCTTTCTAGATCTTTCTCTGAATGTAGACATCTCCTTCCACATTTATGATAAATTTTTAGAAAAGCATGACACTTGAATCTCTAGTTTTCAAGTGCTCACCTGGACCTGCAAAATGGAATAAAACAGATAAAATGCTCTCAATACATCTGATTTTGTTTTCCTGTGTTGCCAATGACTTCCTCCTCAATCTTTTGCATTGCGGCTTCCATATTCATTTTTCTATGGGCAGTGAGGTAAAGCAGTAAATAGAACTCTGGGTCTCGATTAAGAAAGGCTAGAGGTCAGATCTGACCTCTGACACTTACTAGCTGTGCCATCCTAGTTAAGTTACTTTATATCTGCCTAGTTCAGTTTCCTCAACTATCAAATGAAGACGACAATAGCACCTACCGCACAGGGTTGTTGCGTAGATCAGACCTGATAATATTGTATATTACCTGGCATATAGCAGATGATTAATAAATACTTGTCTTCACTTTCTACTAAAATAGTTCTTACTCAACTTATCGATGACCTCTTGACAAAATCCATTTCTTCCTTTGACCCTGTTAAACACCTTCTTATCCAGTTGGGTTCTTTGGACTCTATTCTGACAACTTCTTTTCTTTCTCCTTTGCTAAACCCTTTCCACCAACTGTGGTTACTGACAAAGTTTATCCTAGGCCTGCTGCTTTTCTCCTACATACATTCTCTTGGTTTCTATGGATTCAGTTATTGCCCACATAACTCTCAAATCTGTTTCAAGTGCCTTTTCTCTAATCTAGTATTTCTTGGGGTCTTTGAATGATTTGTGGAATGGTCCCTAAAAGCCTAAAACTGATTCAAGGTAAATATTTCTAAAATTTATCATCCACTTCATCCTCCGAAGGGCAGCTAGGTGGTACAGTAGATAGAAGACTGTCCTGGAGTCAGGAAGATTCATCTTCCTGAGTTCAAGTCTGGCCTCAGATATTTATTATCTGTGTGACCCTGAGCAAGTCACTTTACTCTATTTGCCTTAGTTTCCTCATCTGTAAAATGAGGAAACTGAGCTGGAAAAGGAAATGGCAAGCCACTCCAGGATCTTTGCCAAGAAAATCCCATATGGGGTCATGAAGAATCAGATGTAACTGAAAAGACTGAAGAATGACAACAAATTGGGAAAATGCATACAAAAATGAAGAAACTCAGAACTCTTAAAGAAATTCTAGGTTTAGAAAATATGTAGAAGTTTGAAAGCTGAAACAGGAGAGGAGGTGATGAGATAAGTGTGTGCCCAAAGAAGGGAAAGGACACACAGTCCAGGGAATTTCATAGGTCAAATGCAGAGAAGCTTCTGAAAAGAGATTTAAGTGACTTTGAGAAAAGCAATTTTAGCCTAGAATGGAGAAGTAGACTGAGAACCCAGATAGAAAGAACAAAAGTTTTTAATAATTATAATAATGAGTTAGAGAAGGAATGACAAACCACTCCAGTATTGCCACAGAACCCCAAATGAGATCATGAAGAGTCGGATGCAACTGAAAAATGAGCGAATAGCAATAATGTCATCATCCACCAAAACCTCACCAACTTCATCAACATAATTAATGACATCACTGTCATCTTGGTTCCCCGGATTTGTCATTTTGCCAACCCCTTTAAGTTGCCTTCCACGTTTAGTCTATTAGAAAACGTTGCCTGTTCTTCCATAATTCTCAAATTCCTTCCTTTTTACTCCCACAATATGACCTCCATTCAAATTCTGTCAAAGGTCTGGACTATAGCAATCTCCTTATCAGGCTTCTTTTTCGTGGGCCCCTCTTATTCCTTTGTATCCTACATCTAATATCCAGAGGCTTCCTCAGTTGTCATTCTGATCATCTTGATCTCACACAAGCATAGAATTTAAGAGCTGGAAAGCATCTCTGAACCCTAACCCTGAACAACATAGTCTTTATAATAGCCTTTATTGAAAACCTCTAGGAACAGGAGCCCTCTATCCCCTAATGAAGTTTATTTCACTTTCAGACCACTCCAATTGTAATGAATTTAGACTTATAGTCTAAATATCCCAGAGACAAAAATCTGTTGTATGGTGCCACTAATGGTGAGACCAAAATGAAAAAATGGAATTCACAGTGTTATGGATGGCAAAGACTATAATTCTAATATGTCTGTAAGTGTACAAGTTTGATGTGTTTTATGTCTATTGCACATGGTGACCAAAATGTTCAGAAGATACTTGAGATTATGAGTACCTATACAACTCTTTAAAACATTTATTTTGGAAGTGACCAAATCTTTCCCATATGGTTTACACCAAAACCTTCATTTGACAAGAGAAAGGTGACACAGAAGAATGGAAGAAGCTGATCTGTGACTACTTTTGCTAAATCTCAAAATTTATTTGACTTCCAATGAAGATAAATCAAAGTATCTACCACTACATAAAGTCCAGTATCAACCTCAAATTTTCCAGTTATTTTTGCACAGAATTTACATACATATATCTTTGATATACTAGATACAGACCATATTTATCTATCTGTGCTTGAAAAACACCATGGTCTAGTAGAAAAAGCAAGTGGATTTGATATCAGAAAATCTGGCCTCTACAGCTATGAACTTGAGTTAATCAATTCCTCTCTTAGAGCCACAGTTTCCATATGAGTAAAATCCAAGTAATTCTTATACTCTACTTCTCATGAAAATACAATAACTCCAGAAACTCCTCATTTTGAGTTCAATACTATCCTTCAGTTGCACCCAACTTACATAATTGTACTCATGTCTTGGTACACCTGAGATGATATTCTCTGAGCCTGCCAAGCAATATGTTTACCAGTTTACATGTCATTCTTCTGTTCCCAATTCTAAGTTCTTGTTTGTATTATTCTTCCTACCTGGAATGTTTTCCTACCTCCTCCATGCCAGATAGTGTCCACCTACTTTTCAGTGTGTGGGGTGTTCAGAGAGGACTAGGACCTCTGGTGTGAGGGCTTGCCAAGCCCTTTTCAGGGCCACTCATCTGCCTTCGGTGTCCCCCTGATTCACACAACCCTCACTTGTGGCTCCAAGAAGCTGTGTAGCATGCACACCAACCACACCCAGTAAACCATCTTACCAGATGTGCTAAATCAGGTTGAGGGTTACTGACAGGGCTCAAACTTGTTGGTGAGTTACAGTGATGTCTACCCCAAGCATGTGAAGACTTTCCCTGGCAGAATAGGTGGATGAGAACAATTTGTTCCAAAAGTCATGAAGGTAGCTGACGCAGACGCTATGCAGTGCTTAGATCTTGGTCAGGCATCAAAGACACCAAGGTCATCTACAGCATCCCAGGTCGTCACCAGTCATCTTGACTTTTGCCTTGCCACTAGACTTCGATGACTCAGAAAGAGTGAGGCTGACAACTTTGTGTAACTCTAACTCTGTTAAATCCAATTCACTTGAAAACAGCTCAGTTTTCCAAACAGTAAAAGGTTAACCTCTTAAGTGCCTGAATGTTGAATTCTAATCTCTTGAAAATGGACTATTCAATTCTTTGATGCCCTAAATAAATGAATAATAGGTTAGTGTTTTGTCTCCAATGTTCTTTCTTCACCACAACCCTGAGAGCTTATCAATGTAAATCTGATTGTTGTTGCACAAATGAAAGAATAGAATACCAGAGAGGGGGAGTGACTTGTCCAAGGTCCTGAATGCAATTTACTGTCTTTCCTAGGATCAGGATAGTTGTTAGGAGCATCATTTATAATGATGATCTATAAATGTAGCAAATAAAGCACTGCTCCTCCCTGCTTCCCTTGTATGGTTATCATTCCTTGAGTGCGGCACATAAATGTTCCTGGAAGGTGATGGGTAGCACACAAGTGACTATTATCTGTGTATAAACCCATATAGATTTGAAAGACTTAAGCATTCTCATCAATGTAAAGACTGACCATGACTCCAGAAGACCAGGGATTAAATATGCTATACACATGCAGATAGAAGTGAAAGACTCTGAGTGCAAAATGAATGAAACATATATACCTATATGTATATCTATACGTGTGTGTGTGTGTGTGTGTGTGTGTGTGTGTGTGTGTAGGCACCTAAGTGAGGCGGTAGATAGAACATCAGACCTGGAGTCAGGAAGACCTCAGTTCAAATCCGATCTCAGGCACTTACTAGCTGTGTGACCCTGGGCAAGTCACTTAACCTCCGTTTACCTTAATCCATTGGAGAAGGAAATTGCAAACCATTCAAATATCCTTGCCCCAAAAACCCCTTGGACAACAATGGAGTGCTATGGTTCATGGAATCACAAAGAGTTGGACACAACTGAACAATTGAACAGCAGCAATAATGTGTGTATGTATAGTGTGTGTGTGTGTGTGTGTGTGTGTGTGTGTGTACACTCAAGCTCACACATACTTAAGCCCAGATCTTCTTGATTCTGAGGCCACTTTTCTGTCACACTTCATCATCTGTAAAATATGTACCATTGTTTGCCTGTAGTTTTTACCTCATATGTTGTAAAAATTAAACTAGATTTTATAGGCAACATACTTTGCAAACTTTAAGGCATTACATATATGTCCACCATTCATTTTACAAATGTATCAGTTTCCTACTTTTCTATCCTTGTGGTGAGTGTAGGTCCTGCCTTGTCTATGGGAGAAAGACTATGCATATCAGATTTGTAACTGATGACTGTTCTACCAAATCTGCTTCATTCAGAACCACTTTCCTAGAGCTCTTTTTTATGTCACATATACATAGTAGGGGAAAGTTAGGCTTGGATCTATGATAAATGACTGAAATGAAACCCAAGGGAATACAGTGAATGATTGGTACTAAAGCACCAAGAAGGAACACCCCCATCACCACCCTAGATTTATTACAATCAACAACCTACTCAATACCTTTTTTATGTCAAATGCCTTCCCTCATATCTAATTACATTATTACAAATCAATTGAAATTTATATCAAGGTGAGCAGATTCAGCAAAATTTCCTCTTCCCTGTCCTGTTCCAGTCCACTTTATTAGCCACTGCCTGGCAGAACTTGGAAGTTTCCAGTCCAGATGCTCCTTGTTTAATGAGGCAATGAAGAACATTTTCAGCTCAGTTCCTGAGATTTTATTACTCATTGCTGTCCTATTAGCATGTACATGGTGCCATATTTTCAGAATGCTCTGTAATCATCCGTTATTTGTTGTAGTGCCCTTGGTGTTTATGGGGACGCTTCATGGCAAAAGAAATGTCATTTGTCTTACTTAGAAAGTATCTTAAATATTGCTCAATTGAAATTGTTGCATCTTTTAGCCCTGGTAATTTACTGATGAATGAACCTTGAAAAATCATCTCTGCTTCCCTTGCTTCTGGGTAAAGCTACCCTCACTCCATCTCAGGCAGGTGGCTGTGCATCTTTTCTTAAACATTTTCTAGGGGAGATAACCACAGCTTTAGTTAGTAGTGCTTACAGTGACTCAGAAATCCTCCAAAATAATAACGCACCAAGTCAGGGATGTTTTTAATTTTCAGTAGCTGTCTGTTCCTATCTCCACACCATGCTTTCCACAATTTGACCATCATCTTCATCTCTCTTATGCAAGAAACCTGGACTCAGCCCGTTTAGGAACTGAGTTCTGATTGGTGAACTTTTACCTCATCTTGTCCTGTACCAGGTCATCTTGGCACCATGTCCTCAAGAACACTCATGTCCCATATCTGCTTCCCTCACCAACCCTTCAAGTGCTGCTTTCTTCCTTTAGAGCAGTGGTTCTCAACCTTCCTAATGCTGCAGCCCTTTAATACTCATATGTGAGCACACCTGCAAGTGGGCAGACCCACCTGGAGACGGATAGAGGTGCAGTGTCTCAATTCTTAAGACCATCAGAAATGTATATTTTCTGATGGTCTTAGGTGACCCCTGTGAAAGGGTCATTCGACCCCCAAAGGGGTCGCAACCCACAGGTTGAGAACCACTGCTTTAGAGTATAAGTACCTTGAGGATAGGAATTGACTTGCTTGCTTGCATTTATATGGGCAGCATTTGGTATAGCATCTGACACATAGTAAATGTGTGGATATTTTACCCATTTATCTTTGTATATTTATAATCAGAAAATTATTGGAGTTTTGCTAATATATTAGATTGTTAATAAAGATAATTTAATTTAAAATCTATTTTGAAATTATTAATTTAAATTAAATTATTAAATATTAATAAAATTAAAATGATTAATTTAAAATTATGAATTATGGACAAAGTCTTATTATTTTAAAAATGTAATCTTTCACTTAAATTTCAATAGTGACCAATTTCAGAGTTTGGGAGGGTTGTGGTTTTTTTTTTTTTAACAAGGCTTGACCTTTTACAGATATTAGTATCTGAGGGGTCATTTAGCACAATCTCATTATTTTCATGTGATAAAACTGAGGGCCAGAATGACTTCCCTAAGTGACTTTCCTGAAGTCACACAGGTCATACACATATCAGAGACAGGGCTTAAGTAAATGTCCTGTGATGCTAAATTTTGTGCTCCTTCCAAAGAATCATTCTGCCTCATCCATATATTATTAGATATTCTGTTAACATCACAGACAGGAAGTTCATCCTAACTATTTTGATCTTCACTTGCCTTCAACCTACTGTTGTGACAGGCAAGTTCTCTCTCACACATGATCAAGACATTTTTAAAACCACTTAATCCTATAGGTATAATCCTAACACTATTCTCTAATTATAAGGAGAGACAACATGACAAAAGATAGAAATTCTGGACCTATAGTCAGGAAGATGTGGGTTCAAATCCTGCCTCTGATACTACCTGTGTGATTATGATTCAGACACCAAACTGACTATGACTGGTCCTCTCTGAGACTCAGGCAATTCTGTAAGATTCAAATTTAGTTCTCATACTAAATGAAATAACATTAATATATTTTGAGCTCCCATATTAGAAATCTGCCATTTTCTCTTATCACCTTTAAGTTTTTCTAAGACTCCCCATGAACTACCCTAGTGTCATATCATGACAAATGCTGCTTAACCACAAAAACAACATTGGGAAGATATTTAGCTAATGGGAATCAATGAGCATTTTAAAACAGAGTCAAGAGCATTTTCTGAGGATTGTCCTACAGCTATTCCTCCTATGAGGAATATGAACAGTGAACCTAAAGTTTCATTGATTCTTCAAAATTCTCCATATCACCAGAGTGACTGTGCATAGGTCTTTATTGCTCACAGGGAACAAAGTCACATTAGACACTCATACTGTGTCCCCAGTTCAGACAGAAGGAAGCCAGAAGTCCACAGGAACAGCTGCCACCCAGTTCAGAATTCCTAGTATGCTTTGTGTTTTAACATGCCTTACAGTTGCTACACAAAGGACAGATGGGACCCTGGAATAATTTCCTCATCCCAAATAGACCTGTTACAGCCCCATACTTGAGTATTAAACAATGACCCACAGAGGAAAAATAATTTGTTTTCTCCAGTTAATAATCCATCCTACAAACCTGTGTGTGCTCGATCATATTAGCTCCACTGTGATTCACAGCAATCAGATTTCTTGGCCCAGGTCCACAATTTTTGTTTGCTGAGACAGAAATGGCATTTGCTGCTTTAATGTGGCAGAGTTTTTAAACACACAAAGCTTTTGTCTGCTTTCCAAAATCTAGGTGACTGCTAAATGGAGAGATACTATAGAAATACTATATTTCTAGACGTGTAAAAATGAAAAGCACATTTATCCCCAGAAGACACTAAATTTGGACTGTGTATCAAGAGGAGTAAAGGATGATAGGATTATAGATTTAGAGATGGAAGAAACTCTAGAGGCCAACAGATTCAACTCTTTCGATACAAGTGAGAAACTGAGGTAAAGAGGGGTTAAGTCAATTACTCTTGGCTACACATCTAGTAAATAACTGAAGTGGGATTGGAACCTGGTCTTCTGATTCCAAATTCAGTGTCCTCTCTGCCGCCAGATGTCACCTAAGAAATATATAAGTGAAAAAAAAGACAGGCAAGGAAGGAAAAAGAGCAAATGGCCCACAGGCTTCATTGTTAATCCCGTGATATCAATAGAAATCAAGGAATGGTCCCAGCACATTGAGTGGATCCCATGGTAAATTTAGGAGCACAAATGAACAAAAGTCATGTAAGATAAATAAGCATGGATGGGTTACCATTCACATTATTGTAGGGATCAGGAATAATGTCTTTATTCTACCCACATTGAAAATAGATGTCCTAGATTTAGAATATGCAAAGTCATCTTGTCAAACACCCTAATCTTTCAAATTGATTTGTTTATTTACTTTTAGTTTACAAGATTCAGTTTCACAATCCCTTGAGTTTCAGATTTTCTCCCTTCCCTCTCCCCTCCATGGCAGCTTGCAATCAAGTATAGGATCTGCCAATACCAATCCCCTAATTTTACAGACCTGGTAAGTGAGGTTCAGAGATTTTAACTTGACCAAAGTAACACAGAAGTAAGTGGCAGAGCTGGGATTTGCACTCCCTCACCCCCAGTTCCATAACTCAAGTCAATCAATATTTTTAAGCACCTACTATGAGCCAGTCACTGTGCTAAGTACTGTCATCACTATTTTCCACTGTACCACATGGAATAGATTCTGGACAGGTTCATCATTTTCCTTAAAATTATTTTTGATAAAATTCTGATCTCTTTTGGTGCTGCCTTATGGAAAATCCAGATGTGTTCAGAGTAGAAAAAATAGTTCCTATTTCTCAGAAGAAATCTAAGGAAAAAGGTTAATTTGAGAGTAGCGTCAGTTCCCTGCGAAGGTTACCTATACGCTTATATTCCCCTGCATTCACTTAGTCATAAATGTCAGCACAACTTGAGAGAATTATTTTGGATTCCACCGTGTTCATTACAAACTGAAAACTCTAACATTGTGCTATATCTTCAGCCCGATACCCAAGAACAAAAAGTAGGATAAATTTTTGGATGCATTAAGTGCATAGATACCATTTGTTCAATCAGTGTATGTGTAGTTTCATTCAGAATCTCATAACCAGGAATTGTTTCATAAGTGACTCAGAACATCTGACTCAAATAGTTATGTGTAAAGTATTAATGACAATAAGGTTGGACTAAATATTTTCAATTCTTTTATTCCCTATTTCAAGCAAAGCAGAATGAGCTATGTGGAAACTTAGCAGAAACATGGATAGGTAGACTGGGAGTGAGATGGAGAAGCAGAACTTAGGTAAAAGGACATGGTCAGATAGATAGAGAACTGAAAAGGCAGGATTCATGACATAGACCTAAAGATGAAGGCATGGGACATAAGGTAGGCATGAGGGTTCATTGTGAATAGGACCCGAGGTAAGATCAGGGAAGATGGTTGGTTGAAGCTTGGCTAGATATCTGGGCCAGAGTAACTAGCAAGGTAGTTTCTAGGGTCCATGACTGAGAAAGCCCAAGGGATAGTTTCTAGGGGCACTTTATTGTTCTGAAAGGAATCTAGGGACTTCTCTCTAGTCAATCCTGTCCCCTGAGATGGTCGCTCCTAAGGCTTTAAAATGAAATATATTGTCAGACAATCCTTGTTCTCAGTGGAAGCAGCAGTAGCCTTTACCCAGCAGCAATTAGACAGTTAGGTAGCATGACTAGAGTACTAGAGTTCCAGTCCTGCCTCAGATACTTATTGCACTGTGTGACTTCTCTAAACGCCAGATTCCTCATCTGTAAAATAGGGATAACAATAACACAAATCCCCTGGGGTTAAAAAAAAAAGGATCAAATGAGATAATGTACATAACAAAGCACTGTATAAATGTTAGCGATCATTATTACCATTATTCCTGTCCACGGAGGATGCAGGGTTACGACCTGTGACTACATTGGGGCTAGACTATGGAACTAGAGCGCTCTGGGGGTTGGGTGGATAATTCCCCAAGGGAGGAGAGTCCCTTGTAATTCCTCCATCACAGTCTTCTTCCTCTAGGCACCCTGACTAAGGCAGGCATCCTAATAGCTTGACAATTGTCTCACACATCTCAATCACTGATCATAAGCATTAAGTACTAGGGACCTAGAAAGGTCAAGTAATTTGCTCCAAGTTACACAGGTGGTTATTGGGAAAGATGAGATTTGAATCCATCCACCAGATGAGATTTGAATCCATCCTTTGGCTGTGAATGAAGTACTCTTTCCATTGCATCACACAGATGATGGATTATTTGTTTCTTCTCAATATCTGAAGGACGTTATTTTTCAGAAACAACTCCTAACAAACTTTTCATTTACCCTTTCTCCAAGAAGGGCATTTCCTCTAAGGAGCTTGTCATTTGGAGGTTCCATCCATCATGTAGTGGGAAAGGGGGGAGGGAGGAACAAGCTAGATTTGGAAAAACATAGAAACTTGGTTTGAAGCCACAATTTGCCATTTATCAACCTTGCAAGTTTGGATGAATTATTTTACTTCTCTGGGTTTCAGTTTCCTTAGCTATAAATGAGAAGACTGGATTAAACAATCTCTAAAGCCAGAAGTAAATATATGATTCTACAATCTACATTATTCAGGGATTGTTCCTAAACAAAGACCCTACAGTCTCCCCACTTTGCAAATGCAAAGATGAGAATTTAATGCCATAAATATTTGTATTTGAAGGAAAAAAATTTATCAGAGGGATTAAATGTTTTAGTTACCATTTGTATAGTGGATAACTGGGTGTACTAATTACCCTCCTCCAAATTAAACTGCATTACAAGAAATTGAGCTTAAGGTATAATGAGAATAAGGTTTCTCTGTAGATTTTTTTTCTTGAGAGAAGGGGGTTCTGAGACGTTATTTTGCATGTACGTGCTACACATTTTCAATATTGTAGGCTAGGACATAATTTCATTTATCGTGACTGTATTTGACTTCATATCTCTCTTTAGGTTACTACATGTACATCGAGGCATCTAATATGGTTTACGGGCAAAAGGCACAACTAGTGTCAACATCTCTAAGAGGAGTCATTGGAAGGCAGTGCCTCATGTTTTTCTATCACATGTACGGAGCAGGAACCGGATTCTTAAATGTTTACTTGAAAAAGGAGGGTTACAGAGAAGAGTCCCTCTTGTGGAGAAGAAGAGGCGAGCAGAGTATTACCTGGCTAAGAGGACTGGTTGAATATAGCTGTGAAAGGCAGCATCAGGTAAATGAAAAAAAACAGGCTCAAATGGAGGGAATTCCAAATTCGTATCTCTTGGCTAGTCTTTTTGGGTTTTCCTTCTTGTTAACATCACAGTTCACTTCATCTGACAATTCCTGAGCAGTATTCTGCTCTTGTACTCCTTTGTTTCTCTACTGAGGGACTGGGTAATGTTTGATTGAAAGGTCTCTGATGTCATAAATTTTCTTAAATTTTACTCAAGATTTGACTTTCATTTACCAATCCTTCATTTAGTTTACTATAGTTACTGCATGTGTTGTCCTGTTTCAGTCGTCCTGTGTCCACTTGTACAGTTCTTGTATTTTCTGAGTTTCACATATTTGTCATTTTATTTTCATTATTATTATTATTAATTTGCTTTTTGGAGGGGGGAAGGCAGGGGCAATTGGGGCTAAGTGACTTGCCCAAGGTCACATGGTTAGTAAGTGTCAAGTGTCTGAGGCTGGATATGAACTCCAGGGCCAGTGCTCTGTTCACTGCGCCACCTAGCTGCCCCTGTTTGTCATTTTATGATGCAAATAATATTTGATCACATTTATATATCACAATTTGTTGTACAATACCCCCATCAATGGGCACTCATTTTATTTCCATCTCTTTGTTGGCCCCCAAAATGATGTACTAATGTTTAGGTATATGTGGGACATTTTACTTTTTGTTTATTTTTTTCTTTGTTTGCTTTTATAGCTTTGGGGCATATCATCAGTGGAATGGGATCTCTGGGTCAAAGAGTATGAATAGCTTAATTACTTTACTCACATAATTCTAAATTATTTTCCAAAAACGAATGGACCTATCTACAACTTCACTAATAATATGTATGTATGCTCATACAGCTAGGGCAGCTCAGTGGTGCAGTAGACAAGACTACTGGACTGTAGTCAGGAAGATTCATCTTCTGAGTTCAAATCTGGTCTCACATGGTTACTAGCTGAGCAAGTCACTTCACCCTGTTTACCTCAATTTCCTCATCTGTAAAATGAGCTGGAGAAGGAAATGGCAAACCACTCCAGGATCTTTGCCAAGAAAATCTCAAATGGAGTCGCAAAGAGTGGAACATGACTGAAAAACAACTAAACAACCACAAATCTTTGTACAGCTCCTCAAACAATTTGGGGGAGGGGTCATCTTTGTCAATTTTCAGACAAACTCAGGGTGGTTTTAATTTGATTACCTGTTATTACAAATGCTTTTGAGGCTACCTTCATACCATTGTTAAGTAGTTTAAAACTCTCCCACTCAGAACTATCAAACCTGACTTGTACTAGCCAAGTGACCTTGGGCAAGTCACTTAACCCCAACTGCCCTCAAAAAAAATTAAAAAAAGAACCTGACTTGTGAAAAAAGACCAGCCTTCTTTACTTTTGCCCTACTATCTTAATTCACAGTTACTCACAGTAATCAAGTCCTGAGGATATGGAAAGACAGATACACATACCCTGTTGGTAGAGCTATTCAGTGGCAGTCATTCAACTCTTCTTGAGATTTAGCATTATAATAAGAAAGCAAGTAAAATATTCCTACCCTTTGACCCAGAGATCCCACTGTTAGACAAATATAACAGGGAGGTCAAAAAGACTAAGAAGCCCCAATAATTAAAAAAAATACTTCTTGTAGTAAAGATAATAGATGTCCATAGGATGAGTAATACTATGCCACAAAAATGATAAATATAGAGCATTTGGAGGAGCATTGGGAAGATATCAACTGTACAAAGTGAAGTAAACAAAACCAGTAAAACAATATATGTACAATAACTACAACGTATATAGAAAGAACAATAAAAGTACCAAAACTCAACGTTTTGTAATTATAATAACCACACTTAGTCCTTCAGGAGAAATGAACAAACACACCACGAGATTCCTGATCAAGAAGAATAGTGGAGGGGGCGGAGCCAAGATGACGGCGTAGAAGCAGCAAGGCTCCGCAGCTCACACACAGCCACCCTAAACACACATAAAATATGACTCTGAACAAATTCTACGGCTCTCAAACTCACAAAAATGCAGAAAACACATCTCTTGCTGAAGGCAGCTCGGCAGCAAGGGATCATCGCAGCACGACGGAAGCCAAGGCCAGCCCAACCTGAAACCGCAGCAGGCAGGCCCCAGGACAGGTCAGGAGGGTCTGAGCTGAGCCACAGCCAGTCTACAAGAGAGAAGATCTACAACACCTCAACTCCACATCTAGCAAAGCATGAAAAATAAGGATTAGAGAAAGGCAGCTCGACAGGAGGGGCTCACAACAGGCAGGCCGGGAGCTGAGGCCAGCACAGCCTGAAACCAAAAGTGGGGCCAGGCCCCAGGGCAGTTGGGTGAGCAGAGCCTCCAGAGCCACAGCGTGAGTCTACTTCAGAGAAGATCTACTGCACCTGGAGGGATCTTCACATCTACTAAGCCAGGATTAGAGAAGGTCAGTGAAAGTGAGTGACGTTTTCAAGCTAAATTTGGAGGAGGAAAAGCAGTTCGGCCAATCTACCCCCAGGGCAAGGAAGCAGTGGGGGAAGGGCACCCCTCTGGGCTGCTTCAGAGCACCTGACCTGCGGATGATAAAGGGGGGCTAAGTCAATTGATGAGGGCCAAGTGCTCTTCTGTTGAGTGGCCTGGATCTGGATTGTGGTCTTGGGTAGTGGTCATGGGGTGTACTTTCAGCAAGCCAAAGCTAGCGGGGCTGCAACACCCCCCTAATGGCTCTGGCAGCTGGGAAAACCCCAACGATTTGGAACAGAGCTTTCCCCCCTGGAAGCAGAGTTTCACAAAGCTAAAAAACCCAACCGATTAATTGACTGGCCAACATGAGGGAAAGGAAGCAAAATAAGAACAGCAATAAAACTCAAGAATCCTTTTTTGTAGACAAAAACGATCAAAGCATGGAACGGGAGGAAGACAACAGTCAGAACTCCCACACCAAATGCTTCCAAGACAATTGAAGAATGCCTCGTAGCTATAGATAAACTGAAAAAGGACTTTGAAAAACAAATAGGAGAAGTGGAAGAAAAATTGGGAAGAGAAATGAGAATGATATGAGAAAATCATGAAAAGAGAATCAACAACCTGACTGAAGAAAACAACATGTTAAAAAATAGATTAACTCAAATGGCAAAAGAGGCCCAAAAAACCAGTGAGGAGAAGAATGCCTTAAAAAGTCGAATTTTCCAGATGGAAAAAGAATCTCAAAAGCATTCTGAAGAGAATAATTCCTTCAGAATTAGAGTGGAGCAAGT
>CM053599.1:146805894-146829481 GCA_028646575.1 Pseudocheirus occidentalis
GGGGGAGGGATGCTGGAAGCACACACTTCAGTAAAAGAACAGGGACAGGGTAGAGAACAGAACAAGGGGGGGAGAGATAGGAAGGAGAGACAGACGATCACTGTCACAATATGTCTACTATGAAGATGTCCTGTATAATCACACATCCATAGCCTGTATTGAGCTGAGTGTCCTTCCAGTCTGTGTGGGTGACAAGGGAGGAATCAAAAGAATCTAGAATCTAAAGCTCTGTAATACCTGCAACTAGGAATTAAGATAGACAGGGGTTGGGGTAGGGAGACCCTCCCTGCCCTACCAGAAAGTTAGAGAACAGACCAGGGGACGGGCTCTACAGTGGGATCGCTGTTCTGGGGTTGGGGCAGGGGAAAGATGGGGAGAAAATTTGTAATTCAAAAATCTCATGAAAATGAATGATGTAAACAAGAAAACAAATAAAATTCATTACCAAAAAAAAAAATACACCACCCTCACTTCTTTGCAGAGGTGGGGAATGGTACCAGACCTGGTTGATATGTTGATTATTTTTGCTGACCTGATCTTTCTCTCTCTCTCTCTCTCTCTCTCTCTCTCTCTCTCTCTCTCTCTCTCTCTCTCTCTCTTTCTTCCTTTCTGTCTCTGTCTGTCTCTCTCATCTTTGTTACAGGGGATAGCTTGAAGGGTAAGGAATGAGATAAAACATAGATATGGAAATGACAGTGATAGAAAAATAAAAGATATCTCCCCCTAGTTTCTTTGTTTAAAATCACAATCACTCAAGTCCCAGTGTCAGCATCATGGCAATTAGAAGCAACATAGTAAAAAGTTGCTAAGTAAATTCACATGATAACTAAGGGAAGCAGCTAACCCAGCTACAGCTGAATTGCATTGCCTTCCATTATTCATACTTACTGGTATGTAGTCAGGAGGTTCAAGGAGAAAAAAAGAATGGTGGCTGATATTGAAGTGTAATTAGAGTGACTGAAACTACATATATATTTTAGTGAATTTGATTGTTTGCAAAGAGAGATTGAGATTCAAACAACTGGATCTGGGCAAGGGCATGGCTTCACTATTTGAAACCCTCTAGAAATTTCTCTGATGTTTCTCTCACTCTGTATCTTTTCTGATATGCTGGTGTGTGTGTGTGTGTGTGTACCTGTGTGTGTGTGTGTGTGTGTGTGTGTGTGAGAGAGAGAGAGAGAGACAGACAGACAGACAGAGACGGAGACAGAGAGACAGAGACGGGGCAGCTAGGTGGTGCGGTGAATAGAACACTGACCCTGGCAGGAGGACCTGAGTTCAAATCTGGCCTCAGATACAACACAAAACTAGTCATGTGACCTTGGGCAAGTCACTTAACCCCAATTACCCTACTTTCCCCTCTCTAAAAAAGCAGAGAGAGAGAGAGAGAGAGAGAGAGAGAGAGAGAGAGAGAGAGAGATTTCTGCATTTTTCTTTTCCTGGACTCTTGTGTATATTGCCCATACTTAGTACATTTCCCAGCATCTTGGGAGTAACCTTCCTAGGTGAGTCAAATATGAGACATTCTGAAATACCTAGGCTATATTTCCAATGAGACAACTGTTTTAAATTCTGCCTGCGTCAGCTTCAGGACATATTGGCAGCACCAGATGCAAAACCCATGCTTGAAGATTGTATACTTTCTGCATATTACCACTGCACTGTCCCAATTGCATTATTTTCCTAAAAATAGGTGTGTGAGCTCAGGTTTTCACTGAAAAGAAAGAAAAGTAAATTGTCTAAATAATTACATCATCTCTCCATCCCTCAGACATACATGCAGAAATTTCCCCTTTCCCAGTATCCACTCTGAAACTATACAGTTATAAATCTAAGTACCTGAGAAATCAACATTGAAGTTGCTCGTATACTTTGAATCCTTTGCTTTTCCTGACTGCAACTAGAGCTGAGTAGGCAGCTAGGTGGTGTAATGGATCAAGCACTGGGCTTAAAATCAGGTAGACTCACCTTCATGAGTTCAAATGGGGCCTCAGACTCTTATTAGCTATGTGACTCTGGGAAAGTCACTTAACCCTGTTTGCTTTAGATTCCTCATCTGTAAAAGAAGCTGGAGAAGGAAATGGCAAACCACTCCAGTGCCTTGCCAAGAAAACCACAAATGGGGTCACAAAGAGTCAGAAATGATTTCACATCAACAAAAAGCTAATGCTGAGTACATGCCTTTTTTTGCATACAGTAGACACTTGTTATGACTTTCGGTATAACTAAATCCTTTTGATAAAACTGGGTTATAACAGAGTTTTAAATTTATGGCCATTTCCCAAGAAAACATTTCTATTTCAGCATATTGTTCCTTACTTTTCTAGACCACCTAAGTTAGATATACTTTTAGAAAGGCTAAATCTTTGTGATAAGGCTGTTATAACAGTTTTAAACTCTAAAGTTATTTCCAAGGAATATGTTTACATTTCTCATATTTTTTCTTTAGTTTTCTAGACCATGTAAGCTAAAGTAAGTGGAGTAAACGTGAACAAACGAAGATAGTATATTAAATATCTAAAATACATGTGATTCAACTGTTTTTAAATGTAAAATAGTTAGACCTATTATTAACAAGTATTCCATAGCCTAATGTTTCAAGATTTTGGTTGTGAATCAATGTTTACTTACAAGAGTGGAATAGTCTACTCTAACCTTTGACAAATACAAAATGAATAATTAGCATGCATATGTGACAAGAAAACAGTGGGCCTGTATAAGTACTTAGGGAGTACACGCACTTTTTCTGAGTAACGCAGTGGAATTATCCATAGTACAGGGTAACCTTCCATATAATTGGTGCTCAGTAAGTGTTTGTAGATCAACTGACATCCTATATGCATATAGGATGGTAGAGCAGGTCTTGGCCAAAGGGTACAGAGTTATACTGGCATGATTCCAGTTCCACTCTAAAAAGCTTTGGTTTAGACTGGGTATCATGCGGAAATAAGGAAGCATTTTCTAACCAAGGACTATTCTAGATTATTGGGCAATTCCTAAGGGAACCTGCTTTGGGGCTGCCTAATTAATCCAAGGAGTTCATGGGTTACCTAAGATCCTCTGAAATATGTCAGAACAAATGTGTGGTTGCCAGCCTACTCCCCACACAGGTCACCTTCTCTAAGATGAATACCTTCTAAAATCTTATCTGGTTAGGATCCATAGCACTACAGCACACCTGAGACTTCCAGAAAACTGCCCTGGAATTCAGAGGTTCACACTGGGTTCTCATAAGATGACATTATCACATAGATATACTTATAGCTAGATGATCATTGGTCTTGCTGTCACTTTGAATGGTATTTCAGGGAGGTGTCTGACCATGCATCCATTATGGTGAATTATGTCAACAACTAAAAATGAAGTAGCATACCTCTCTAAATTCCAAACTTTATAACCAAAGATTGATTTCAGCACTACAGAGATGCTGACTGATCCTTAGTGAATTAGGAACTCAAAAGTCTCTAGCTTTGTATTTTGCACAAAGCTGTGCCTATCTCCTTCCTAGAGGTTTTCCTTCTCCTCTTTTCTTTTAATGTTATTTCACGGAGAATAATAATTAATTCTCAGTTCATGGGCATTTGAATTTCCTTGTATGTCCTTCATTTTGCCTTACCATGGCTGCAGATTCTTGATCCTCCTGGCCCAATCACAGACTACCTAAGCCAAGGGTGGGGAACATGTGGATTTGTTCTGTCAAGTTTGGATTGAGTCAAAGGGGCAAACTTGAGACGTAGAGGGCCATATGTGACCTTAAGGCAATGTGTTCCCTATCACTGCCCTAAACTGTAACTTTGCCTTGAAGCTTAGCTATTTACTTTTGCTACCACAGCTTTACAGATCAAAAGTCCTCTTCATTGTTTTCCAAGGAAAATCCTTACCTTCTCTCTTCTCCCATTACTATCCTGTCTTCTTGATTTACAAAAACCTTCCCTCACTTTTCCCTTTTCCTTTAAGATCAGTAGAATATTTTCAGAGTTTTTGTTGTCATCGTTGTCTTTACCTTGGTTGTTCTACACTGGATCTGTCATTAAAACTTCTTTAACATATTAATTTCAAGTAATATTCAAAGGCTTATTAATTGTCCAATTTACATATACTTAATTCAAATCATAAACATATCCAAATGGAAGACAGTTGCTCATTACTGTATAGACCACCTATCTTTTCTGAGAAGAATTTGCTAACCATCAGCCTCCCTGAGGTATTAATTGGTTCACTAGCCATTGTCTTGGAAGTCTTATTAGTAGCAAAATAAATCAGTCCTTTACAAATTCTGTTTTTGGAGCTTGGCCGTCAAATCAATTTTGTTCTCAGAATTTTTAGAGTGATGAAACTAATTCCCCTTTCTTCTGGTGGCTCCAGTTCTGATGTCATACTGCTCAGTAGGACAAATGTACTCCTGCCTACTTGATCAATTAATCTAATTCCACTTGGTTTATACATCTACATGTGTATGCATTTTCTTTAATACTCCTTTGAATCTGTTATCCCTTTGATAGGGGCACTCATTCAAGGTCAGATGACAATCTATCCATACCTGACCATCCTATGTGAGTCTAGACTATGTCCTCCCATAAATCTACCATCAAGAGTCCAGTCAGTCTCCTGCTTGCCTGCTATCATACAAATATCAACATGCATGCTCTTCATCCCACATTCTGTTGAATGTCAGCAATCAAACTCAGGGTGAGTTTTCACTCTATAAAAAACCACAATCCTCTTAAATCCAATGTGAACTGTTTTTCAGATTGTTTTTGAAGCTATTCGGGGTGCATCAATAAGAAGCGATATTGCTATTGATGATATTAAATTTCAGGCAGGACCCTGTACAGGTAAAGCTTATTTCTTTTTCCTAATTATACAAGATTGATTGAAATGGATTGTACAAAGTGATCTCAAGCAGGCTTACTAGATGTTTCTCTTGGTCAACAGAAAAAATAATCATTGCTCCCTTCTACTTGTTTTTCTTTCACAGAAATAGAAGATACGACTCAGCAGTCATCAGGATTTTCTGAAGATCTGAATGAAATTGAGTATTAAGAAACATTTTCTAAATTGGATGACGTGCCATATCAGCTAAATAACTGAACAACTGCACAACCTCTCTCTCATCTTGGAAAAAAAAAGCAATTGAATACTGAACAGTTTAAAATATTTCACTGGTTTGTAGAAAGAATTTGGAACACCTTCCCTCCTCACTTTTGCAAGATTACTGACTCAGGGCTTGTTAGACCTTTCTGATTTTATTTTATTTTTCTTTCTTATTTTGGCATGTGACAACTGTTACTATTTGTACAGGCTATTCTATTTTGCACAGATCTTGTATCTTAATATTTTTATTGATTGTGAGTTATTTTTAAAGTTCACCAATCAAGGTAAGAAAAGAGGTACAACAGGGCTATATGTAATAATTTTGTACTGATAGACCCTCAGAAAGAGTAATGGGCACATTAAAATATGTAACTTGGCAAGACATAGAAAGAATGGACTTCCAGGTAGGCCCTGGGCGTCCCTATTTGAGGTCAGGATGACCCACTGTGGCTTTGACCTTGGGGTATAATCCAAGACATGTGCTCACTTAAGTCTGCATTCAGTGAATGTTTGTATTGGGTGGAACACTGGTCTTATAGGGGTTTGCTTTGGTTTTAATTTCAAGAATAATAAATGTTTAAAGTAGGTAGTGTTGGATATTGGGAATATCCTGAGATTGAATGCAGTTTTTCATGGTGACAAGTTTGTTTGGAGAAAAGTCTTTTACTCACTGTACCTTGTGTTCCATAAAATGAATTTCTTTTAATACTTGTTGCCACAGAATTACTATAATGAACCTATTTGTCATTCTTGTGTAGGACAAATTGGCCTCTAGCACCAGCCAGTTAATGCTATATTATGGTACAGTGTGATCTGTCTTATTTTTTTTTCCCCTTCAAATTGTATTTTAAAGAAGTCACCAGTCTTTAGTGAGCATGTGGGTAGAGATTACACATTTTTATAAAGCAAGTCTGAAACTATTTATGCACACACTCTCACCACTTTTTATAAATATATTAAATAATTTTGTTGTGGTCAAATGTTTTGATACTCAAGTTTTGAGAAAGCTGGATTCAAACAATTAAATAGAACTACTGGCTATTACTGAACTTTTAAGATAGTCTATGCATCTATATACCCTGTCATGCTGTTTTGAATGACAAAAATATCCAATAAATGAAATTTTAAATGATCTTCTTTTTGGTTTCCTTATGTACATACATTTTCTTTCTAGCACACAAAGTATTGTGTGGAAGGTGCATTGACCTGGGAGTTTTGTTTTGTTTTATTTTTCTTTTCAAGCCAAGTATCCTAAAAGAGGCTATGTATAAGTATAGAGGATAGATGATGAGAAGGCATAAAGAAGGGAAATGGATTGTCATGAAAGAAGAGCTAGTAGGCATATTTGTCTAGAATGTGTGTGTGGGGGGGGGAGGGTTATAACATGAAAAAAAGTATGGAAAAGTAGTTTTGAATTAAATTGTGCCAGGCTGGGAAGTTAGTATTTTATCACATAAGCAATTAGGAGCTAATGGAGATTTTTGAGCAGGGAAATTCCTTTATCAAACCTATGTTTTGGGTAGACTATTTTAGAAGTTGTAGATTAGAGAGGGAACAAACTGGAAACAGAGAGACCAATTTGAAGACTACTGCATTTAATGTCATAAAAAGTATCTATCTAAATCCAAAAGCAAACATCAAACACTAGGGAAATGTACTAGAAACATTTCCATTAAATGCAGAAGTAAAGCAAGGATGACTACTTTCCCCCACAATTACTTCATATAGTTCTAGAAATCATAAAAATAGTAATAAGAAAAAAGAAAGACCTTAAAGGTGTAAAGATAAGTGAAGAGGAAATAGCAGTCCTTTTTTGCTTATTTCATTATAGTTTACATAGAAAGTCCTAAGGAATCAGCAAAGATACTAACCATGACCTATTAATAGCTTCAGCAAAGTTTCAGGCTACAAATTAAATCCACAAAAATCAGCAGCATTTCTAGAAAATAATAACACAGTTCAAGAGACAATAACAAAAAGGAAAATCCCTTTCAAAATAACTACAGCATTCATAAAAATATTTGGGAATCAATCTACAAAACACATGAAGGTTTTGATAGATTCAATTACAAAGTACTTCTTAACAAAATAAAGAACTTAAATAGATGAAGTAATATTCAGTGCTTGTGCCTAGGTTGCACCAATGTATTAAAAATTAAAATACTCCCATATAAAAGTAATATACAGTTTTAATACCTACACCAATCAAACTATTAAAGTTTTAATAAAATTCATTTGGAAAAACAAAAGATTTAGTATATGAACATAAATATTGGGGGAAAGGGTAGATATGGAGAGGGAAATCACACCTCCAAATTTTGAAATATAAAGCAGAAATAATTGAAACCATTTGTATTGGCTGAAAGGTAGAGAGGTAGATTAATGAAACACAGTAGACAAGGATTGATCAGAAACAATGGAATAAAATAGCCCAATGTTCAATGAAGCATAAAACATAAATTAGGGGAAAATTCCCTATTTGATAAAAAAAATGCTGATAAAATGGGAAAGCAGTCTGGCATAAGGCAGGCTTAGATCAATATTTTATACCATATTCTACAATAACTTCAAAAGAGATCCTAGCTCTGTGACCCTGGGCAAGTCACTTAACCCTGCTTACTTCAGTTTCTTGATCTATAAAATGAACTGGAGAAAGAAATGGCAAATTACTTTAGTATCTTTGCCAAGAAAAACCCCGAATGGGGTCACAAAGAATCAAGCACGACTGAAAATAACTGAATGAGTAGGAGAGCAGAGGGGTTTGGACTCTAAAAATCTCTGATTCCAAGGTTGTAAACAGGAGTTGCCTGGAAGGTTGGTGATGTGGTATATTTTTTTAATGATGATTTCCATTTTAAAAATTCTGAGTTTGAAGTACCTACAAGACACCCAGGCAGAGATGTCCAGAAGGCAGTTGGTGATATGGGGCCAGAGTTCAAGAGAGAGAAGAGGGTTAGACAAATAGATTGGGAAGCCATCTGCATGCAGATGATAACTTCATCCATAGGACGTAGAGTTTGCCAAGAGAGGAAATAGAGAAGGAAATTTTAAAAGGACCTAGGACTGAATTTTAGGAAATATCCCTGGATTATATAGGAGAGATGGATAACATCCAGCAAAAAATAAAGAGTATTCATATAGGTAGAAGAATCATAGGAACATGGATATAAAGTTGGAAAGAAACCTAGAGGTCACCTAGTGCCATCCTCTCAATTTATAGATGTTAAAATCAAGGTCCAGAGATATGAAGTGACTTGCCCCAAGATACAGAAGAAATAAAAAGTTGTGGAAGAAATAAAATGCAAGGGGGCAACTAGGTGACACAGTGAGTAGAGCACTAGCCCTGAAGTCAGGAGGGCGTGAGTTCACATTTGGCCTCAGACACTTGACACTAACTGTGTGACCTTGGGCAAATCTCTTAACTCCAATTACCTTGCCTTACCTCTTCCAAAAAAGAGGCTTAAAAAAAAAGAAAATCTAAACCTAGGTTCACTGACTCCAAATATAACTCCACTACGCTAGCTTGCCTTCCAGGCAAGAGCAGCATCATGGAATAGAAGGAAGGAAAAGACATCTAGTAGAATTTAGTCAATGGAGTCAAAGGTTTCAAAGAAATAAAAGCAGTTGAGATTTTTGATGATGTTGAATATATCAAGGCAATTTCAATTGAGTGCTGAGCCTAGAAGTCAGCTTAGAAAGCATTGAGATGAGAATGGGTAACAGAGATCATATCCAACTTTTTCTAAGAGTTTGGCAGTGAAGAGACAATTATCATTCTTATGAGAACCTGAAGGGATGGCAAGTTCAAGATCAAGGCTCTTTTAAGAAGGGGAGAAAACCTGTATACATGTAGAAGGTAATATTGAAGGAGTCAGTATACCTTCCCCCATCTCTGAAATGGATTCCTTTTATATCTTCACTAGCTTGAATCTCCTTCCTTCAGTGCCTGTCTAGGGTTTAATCATGCCCCTGAAACCTTCCTTGATCTTTCCCCCAGATAATAGAGAACCTTCTTTCCCCAGCATATTATGGAGCTCTTTTATGTGCTTTTCTCATTCTAATTTGTATTATGTTTGTATTTGTATCTTTATCCCTCTTTCTAAATAATAAGCATCTTGACTACAAAGACTATAATTTTCCATCTCTGTATTCCTAGTACCTACCAGTGTCTTGTACATGATAGATGCTTAATAAATGTCTACAAAATTGAATTTGAGTAAATGAAGGAAAGAGTGATTTACACAAGGATCATAGTATCAAACAATCACAGCACTCAGAATTACAGCTTTCATTTTGGTTTTTTTTTAATAATTTTTAATTTTTATTGATATAGCTTGCTTTCATACTACTTTTATTTCCCTAAGAATCCCTCACCACCACAAAGAGGACAGCCCCTTATAAGAAAGAGTAAAAAAGAGAGGAAAAAAAAGTTCAGCTAAAACAAAATATATTAACCAGGTCTGCTGGTATATGCAATGTTTCACACCCATAGTCCTTCACTTTTAATTTTTTTTTTGGCTTTTTGGAGGAGAAAGCTAGGGAAATTGGGGTGAAGTGACTTGCCCAAGGTCACACAGTTAGTAAGTGTTAAGTGTCTGAAGTCAGTGTCCTTCACTTTTGAAAAGAAGAAAAGGAAATACATTTTTCATATCTCTTCTCTAGGACCAGAAGTCATAATAATTGTGCATTATTCATTTTGGAGGTTTTTTGTTTTCATGTTTGTTGTAGTCATTATATGTATTGTTTTCTAGGTTCTGCTTAACCTCGCTCTATACTATGTCACTTAAATCTTCCTATGTTTCTCTGAATTCTTCATATTCATAATTACTTATGGCACATTAATATTCCATTATATACTTATACCACAATTTCTTTAAGCTATCCTTTATTTCTTTCCAAACTCAGTGCTTCCTCTAGTAATATTTTTTTTCTGCTTTGAATTCTGAAGTCATAATTGGGGTTAGACTACAGTTTGCAACAGAACTAAGTGCTAATTGTTAGTTCCTCAGCCCTAATTGTCTATTTAGACTTTAAAACCTTTGATTGCCCTGACACTCCTTACTTTTAAGTTCCTTAATTCTTATACTGACTGTTTATATTCCTCACCTGTTTATTACTGATTTTTGGTAATTGCTCACCCCTTGCTTTCTTGTTCAACTCCTTGGATTATAGAAATTCTCACTGCATAATTCCGAGAAAGTGTGATACTTAACCTATTACTGACCATGCTGTTTATCCTGAACTCTCTTTGCTGGTATACATGCATGCATGCACACATATGTATGCACATATATACATAGATACGTATATGTATGCATGTGTACACGTGCACATATGTGTGTCTGCTATGTGTCTATATACGTGTGTACATGTGTAAATATGTGCGTTTGTATGTACATGTATGTGTGTGTGCATGTATACATACTATTCATGCCTTTGGATGCTTACTCTGATGCTACCCAGAATGACAACAGTGTAAAACTTAGCTTTTCTTAGTCCTCAAGCATCACATACTTGAGTATATCTAGTTTGTCTTGTATGGAAGAGAATACTAGCTCTATTCTGCTTCTGTGGCTCTCCACATATACTAACCCCCAGTCCAAGTTTGCTGGGTAAAATATATTCCTTGATTTAAAAAAAAATCCTCATTCTTTTTTCTGATTTCTATCTCTGTGCATTTCTGAAACACAACAAACCACTAAGGGTTTTATTGGTCAACAAGTTTGACATTTTAAAGGATCATAGCTTTAATAAATTTAGACCTGGAAGGAAGCTAAGATGTCATGTAGTCCAGTTTCCTGATTTTATACATGAGGAACTTAGGCCCACAGAGATAAAGTGTCTTGTCCAAAGTCACATAGGCAGCAAATGGCAGGGCTGGGATTCAAATCCCAGGTTTTCTGACTTCAAATTCAATTTCCACTGTAACCCCTGACCACTAGCTCATGGTTGAGAGTCTCTCCTTACTGATGGAAATGAAAGCCTTACTCTGCATGAAGGAGGCGCAGGGTAGAATTGGTGGAAATGAAGGAGTTACAGTCTTTTCCAGCTTCCCTCAGGGACTCTTCAAGTGCCAGTACTCTTTAGGACTCATCAGGCTTTGAGTTGAATTGAGTTGCTTGAGAAGACGAAAGAAGCTAACCCCATTTCAAATTGCTAAAGGAAAAGATTCTGTGGTGACATGAGAGAAGCTAGCAGACTTCATCATGCCCCTATCCCTAGTCTGCTTCTCTAGAGACTTTCAGGAACTTCCCCTGGTGTGAGATCAAGGACTATCTTTTGGTTGAAATGAGTTAGTTACCTCCCTCCCAATGAGAGACTTCCTTCACTCTGTATTGCCTGGCATATGCCAATTTGGATAAATATCTTCTTTGACATTCACTATATGTGTTCATTGTGGATTTAGCTTTAGGTAGGGAAAAAGGTCAGATCTTGGATATAAAACTTGGAGGCCCCATTCTCCTTCACCCCACCCCAAAATGACAAAGCAATCAGAAGTTAGAACACTAACATTAAACAGAGTGATTTTCTCAAAATCCCAGCCACTCTTTACAAATAGGCAAAAATAGGATAATAGAAGTAGGAGGTAAAGGGATTTTGATCTCTACTAAGGCAGTAGATTTTTCCTTGGAGTGGAAAAAAGAGAGTAAAGAGGAATAACAATCCTATTACTGTCTCTCCTCCTGACTGTCTTCAGGCCAGCAGCACATAGGTCAGCCATACTCTTCTACTGATTCTCTATAAACCGCACTGTAGGGAAAACTGCTCCATTTCACAGCAAGTATAACATGTTATCTCCTGAATTACCCCCAAGGATGACATCTTCCTCCTTGTGATGCTTTCCTACTTTTTTTCCTCCTCACTATCCCTTTAAGAGAAGACTTCAGAATTTGGGAACCTAGATAAGCAGTTCATTTGACCTGTTAGTCCTTGTCCCTCCCCTCCCTATTACCACAAACACCCCAATCTCTTAATTTGTGGTCCACTATGGGTATGGCAAAAGGCAGGTTGCATATATGATTATGGGCTTAATTTGTTTAACCTCTGTGCGCTTTGATTTCTTCATCGGTATAAGAACAATAAGACTCGCATAATAACACTTGGAGGAAAATGCCTTACAAGTCTTAGAACGCTAAATAAGTTGCTATTTTTTAGATTTCTGATAGAGGTAATTTCATTTTGGAAGCATCAAAAACACCAATATTACTTCACCCAAAGCTCCGTATGGCATTTTTTTAAACCCCCAATCACATAAAACAAATACAACTTTATTGGGTGGGAGAACCAAATTGGCTATAAAATAAATCCCCCTCAAAGCAAATCTTATTTGTTTATCATAAAATATAAGATGCTATAATTATCGGGAAAAGTCATCAAATAGATTTGAGAGCTTTTGGTGGGAAAAAGAAAAAAAACCAATAAGATATTGGTTAATGTCATGCTTTGATGGACACCGTATTACTCCCAAAATACTGTATCTTCAGATAACTGTAGGCCATGCTGGCAGAGACTGTCTTCCCAGCTTAGCACTCCCTCTTATGGTAAAGTCAAGGAAGACTTCAGACAGATACATTTGAATCTTTATTAGTTAGCAGAGCATAGTCTTTCCATGTCATACAGGTTAGCTTTCACCATGACCTGAGAAATCTGGCCCTTGCTCCAGGTTGCTCCCACAGGCCATGAAAGTTGAGACAGAAACACTTATTAGCCCTAGAATCCCTGTTCACCTCAGCATAAAAACACAAGACAAAATGTACAACTCCTCATATAAAGGACAAAGCAAGATAAAACCCCACTGATAGACTTACCTAAATGTGGAACCCTACTCCAATATTCTGAAATACCATATTTCTAGAGACATGTACTTATATCTAAATGTAACTACATAACCATATGTCATACATAATGTTTATAAGTATGAAACACATGCATATCATATATATTACATATCCATATCATATATGTGTGCATGTATATATATATGTCAAGCATAGCTATATGTTATATATAGGTATTGATACACAATACATATGTCAGATAGATATATAACTGTACATAATCTATAGATATATCTCTACATGTCTAGATATAACTTACATATCTATAGCTACATGGTAGTATATACACAGCATATCTATATAGTATGTAGTTATATATATGACATCTATCATATTTAATTATGTATGGTAAATGGTTATGCTGTTTCTCTAGTTATAGATACATAGATATATAGTAGTTCATAATATTGGGGTCAGGTCACAGATCTAGAAAGAAAAATAAATATATATAGCTAGCTATAACTATGTATACATATGTGTATATGTATATATGTAACTATAAGTGGTTACATATATGTAGTTATAGATATAACATATCTATTACTACAGATAGACATAATTGTGCTGGCTTTTTTCAGAACTAATTCGGGCAGTTAATAATTAATATCATCAGTTTTGGCTCTGACAATACTTTAAATAGACCTATTTTTAATGAATATGCTAGAGAGTAAAGAGGAACAGCTGTCCCTAGTGGCTATCTGAAAGCTACCAAGCATGCATCCTGACAATTGCCTCTCATTGGATTTCCAAGTATAGGAGATATGTCAACCTCCTTTCCACAGGATCTTATGTCAGCTATTTCATTATAGTAATCACAGAATTTAGAGCTAAAGGGGATTTTAGAGATTTTTCTAATCCAATCACCACATTTTACAAATGAGGAAACTGAGGTCTGTTGAGGTTAATTAGCTTGTGCAAGGTCACAAAGGTTACTACCAATAGCAGAGTTGGGAAATGAGCTCTGGTTCTTTGACTATAGACTTAGCATTCTTTCTGTTTTTATACCACCCCAATGATGACTTCACATAAGCAGACTTTCCTGACTACAAAGACTAACCACTTCCATCAGGTGCCTTATTTTTCCTCTTGGACCATAGTAATTTCAACAGTGCCTAGAGATTCGTACTACATATTAAGATATGACAATCACAAAACTTTATTTCTTTTCTTTTCTTTTGATTTTACAGGGCGAATATGGTACTGTGTGTGCTGTTAGGTTCATTTAGATTATATGTATCCACATGGGTCTGTCTAGATGAGGTGCAAATGAAGTGATACCTCAAGAGTTTCCTCCTTTCACCCTTCTCCAACAGAGACTTTGATCCTTGCCAAAAGGAGAAGTAGGAGGTTGGAGCTAACGACTGATCACTCTGCTTTTCTCAGAGAGAAGAATTCCGGGGCTAGAATATTTATCTGCTCCCTTAATTATTATTAGTCTAGGGAAAACAACTTTTAGGCACAGGCTGTATTCCTGATTGCTATCCCTTAACAGGAAAGGAGTACTATAAGGTACCAAAGTTTAACTTCCCACCATCTGCTAATTTTAGAAAGAATAGGATAGAGCATAAACAGTTTCATCCAAATAAATATCAAAACATAAATCAGAGAAAATAGACATAGGAGGATGAATGAGCTCTTCCATTGGGAGCAACATAATGAACTCAACCAAGAGAAAGAGAATCACAGATCTCACCCAAGGGGAAATTCCCCCAAAGTCTGTACCGTAGTCAGTTAGGTATGGGAATATGACTGTGGTCACCTTTTCCTTTACCTATCATTTTCTTCCCAGATTCTTTCTCTCCCGTCAGGGACCTGAGGAGAGTTAGGAGCTGTGTATCTTCTCTCTCAAAGCTGGAAGTCAGAAGACCAGGCTCTCTCTTCTCTCAGTCTCTCATCAACTTTGTCCATTACACAGGCATGAAGCACTGAATGAATCTCCACCAAATAAGGAGAGTTTTAGACAATTGGCTTTTGAGTTACTTGTTACATTCAGGTAGTAGCAGTGAGTCATAGAACTAAGTTGTAAGATCACAATGAACCAAGAGAAGCAATCAATAAGTCAACAAGCATTTACGTACCAGTTAGGTGTTAAAGAAAAATAAAAATCTTCACCTTCAAGAAATTTGAATTCTATCATATTACACTCTACTTTTACAATTCCTTAGGCTTGAGACTTCTTATACAAAATAAAAGTTTCTTGTTGTATTACTGATATAGTTGAATTTTTGTATGTTCAGTTGGCTTAAAATGAAAGCTATCTCTAAAGCAAGATATTAAATTAGGGTTTCAGTGTTGGTTCATTCAATTCTTCATCCAACAAGCACTAGTTGAGCTTCAAGTATGTACAAGGTATTGAATATATACATTTTAGAAAGTCCCTGCCCTAAAGGAACTTCCAGTCTTCAGGATATTTTGTGTTTGAGCAGGGGCTTTTATCCCCTAATTTGTGGATTTGGACTTGCAAAACCATCATATTATCTTAATGTATTCATAAATCGCTTTAAGATTTATAGAATATTTTGTTCACATACTCCAACCTGATAATTTTATAGATGAGGAAACTAAGGACTTGGAGATAAAGTGCTTGACTAAATTCACAGAGTTAATGGCAATGCTAGGAATAGAACTTTAATTCCTTAATATTCTAATGCAGTGTCCTTTTTAGGATACTCTTCTACCTTTCCTTTAAAGGATAATGTAGCTCTAGTCTTAAATTCATTACATTAAATATCACTTCCATTTTTAGAGAACAGCATGAGGGCCTATGATCTTATCTAGTGACAAGTAGCAGAGTTTCAAAAGGTAATTCAAGTTAATACATCCCTGAAAATACAGAAAGGAGTCATTGAAGAAGCTGACATCTAAGGTTACGCATCATTTTATAAATGAGCAAGAGACCTCCAGAAAGGCCTTGATGAAAATGTACCAATTTATTTCAATGCTAGTTGGGAAAATATTGTAGATAGAGCTTGCCTGGATTTTAGTAAGACTTTTGATAAAGTTTCTCCTGCTATTCTTATGAAAAAGATGGAGAGATCTGGGCTAGATAATAGCAAAATTAAATGGATTCTGAGATGGCTGAATGGACAGACCCAAAGAATAGTATTTAAGGGTTCCATGTCCATTCAGAAGAAAGTCTCCAATGGAATGCCCCAGAAACTGGGCTTGGTCCTGTATTATTTAACACTTCCAAAAATCAATTTATCTGATAAATACAGAGATGGCATTCTTTCTAAATTGAAAACAACACAACAGTTGGAATAGAAAATAATCCTTGATAGGCTAGATTATTGATATTGCTCTAATAAGATGACATTTAAGAAATAAATGTTGATGACATAAAAAGGATAACTTGGATTATTTGCAGAGTTGCTGAGTGAAAATAAAATTCGATAGGAGAAACAGTGCTACCTGCAGTTGGTAATATGGTTGAAATAACGCTTCGCAAATTATACACAATGTACAAATGACTTGTGCTTGGAGAAAATACAGGGAGAAAAAAATGACCATATGTCAGAATATTGTTGTTAATTCATTGAGAAACTAGAATTTTCCCATTTTGCATTGCAAAGGATAATGCAAGAGATAATAAAAGATGATCACTTAATTTGCTGTTGTTATTTAGTCATTTTAATTGTGACTGGTTCTTTGTGACCCCATTTGGGATTTTCTTGGCAGAGATACTGAACTGGTTTGCCATTTCCTTCTCCAGTTCATTTTATAGATGAAGAAACTGAGGCAAACAAGGCTAAGAGACTTACCCAGGGTCACGAAGCTAATAAGTTTCTGAGGCCTGATTTAAATTCAGGAAGATGAGTCTTCTTGACTCTAGGCCTGGAACTCTATCCATTTTGCCATCTAGCTGCTCCATTCATTTAATTACATAATATACTGTCGTAAGATATTAGGGAACATTTGCTGCTTTACAGACCTACTGATGTAATGCCATATCAAGAGAAATTGCCAGGATAGCAGGTGTATTGTTAATAAAAAGTATGTAATATAGGATATTTGTAATAATATTTATATTGAACTTTAAGGGTTCCTCTTTAATCATTTAACATACATATTAAAGAAACAATGTTCACGTTATTCTACAAGTCTGGGTAGGAGGTACAGCGGGTGGACAGTTGGACTTGAGAGTCGGGAAATCTTGAGTTGGAATTCTGCCTCATGAACCCTTACCAGCCATATAACCTGGACAAGTCGCTGAACCTCTTCCAACCTCTGTTTCCTCATCCCTCACTACACAAACTGTACTGCCTCCTTCTTTTAGAATATAAGTTCCTTGAGGGCAGGGACTATCTCAATTTTGTGCTTTTGTCATCTGGATTTAGTACAGCATCTGGCACAGTGAAAGCATTTAATAAACACTTCTTTATTCATTCATTCATTCATGCAAATGGTATTTTCTGCTATAGCTGATATCAAGACAAACTACTGATCTTCACTGATGTTGAAAAAAAAAGTAGTGCTATCATTATTACAGCATATTTTCAGAAACTTTGCATCAAAAAGAGCTCATCACATTAATATTGTTATTTTAGACATATGAAATTATATTTTAAATGATCTATCAGTATATATTCCTTTTTAAATTTTTTTTCACATTTTTATTTAAAGTTTTGAGTTCCAAATTCTATCACTCCCTCTCCCCTCCTTGAGACAATAAGTAATCAGATATTGGTTATACAGTACAATTATGTAAAACATTTCCGTATTAGTCATTTTGTACAAGAAGACTTGAATAAAAGAAAAAAGAGACAGTGAAAAAGAGCATGCTTCAATCTGTATTGAATCCATATCAGTGCTTTCTCTGAAGGCAGATAGTATGCTTCAACATTACTCCTTTGGGATTGTCTTGGATCATCCTATTGCTCAAAATAACAAAGTCATTCACAGTTCTTCACTGAACAATATTACTATTACTGGGTACAACATTCTCCTGGTTCTGTTCACTTCACTATGCATCAGTACATGTAAGTTTTCCCAGGTTTTTTGAAATCATTCTGCTTGTCATTACTTATAGTACAATAATATTTGATTACAATAATTATGCCGTAGCTTATTCAACCATTCCCCAACTGATGTGTATCCCTTTGACTTTTAATTCTTAGTCAGCTCAGAAAGAGCTACTATAAATATTTTTGTACAAATATGTCCTTTTCCTTTTTTTGGATATCTTTGGGATATAGATCTAGCAGTGGTATTGCTGGATCAAAGGGTATGAAGAGTTTGGTTGCCCTTTGGGCATAGTTCCAAATTGTTCTCCAAAATGGTTAGATCAGTTCATATCTCCAACAACAGTGCCTTAGTATCCCAGTTTTCCCACATCCCCTCCAACATTCAACATTTTCCTTTTTTTGTCATATTAGTCAATCTGAGAGGAGTAAATTGGTACCTCAGAGTTGTTTTAATTTTCATGTCTCTCATCAATAGTGATTTGGAGCATTTTTTCATATGTCTATAGATAGTTTTGATTTCTTTGTCTGAAAACTGTCTGTTCATATCCTTTAAACATTTATCAATTAGTGAATGACTTTGTATTCTTATAAATTTGACTCGGTCTTTATATATTCGAAAAATAAGGCCTTTATCAGAGATACTTGTTACAAAATTTTTCTGCAGCTTTTCTTTTTGGTTCCATTGCTTTTGTTTGTGCAAAAATATTTTCATTTTATGTGATCAAAATGATCTATTTCATATTTTGTCATGCTCTCTATATCTTCTTTGGTTCTAAATTCTTCCCTTATCCATAAATCTGACAAATAGACTATTCCATGCTCTCTTCATTTGTTTATGGTATCACCCTTTATATCATGTACGCATTTTGGTTTTATGTTGGTATGCAGTGGGAGAAGTTAGTCTATATCTAGTTCTCCCAGTTTTCCCAGAAGATTTTTGTCAAATAATCAATTTTTGTTCCAAAAATTGGATCTTTGTATTTATCATATAACATGTTACTATGGTCATTTACTATAATATAATTTGTACCTAATCTATCCCACTGATTTACCACTCTATTTCTCAGCCTGTAACTGACTGTTTTGATAACTACTACTTATAATACAGTTTGAGATCTGGTAGAGCTAGACCATCTTCTTTCACATTTCTTTCATTGTTTACCTTGATATCCTTGAGATTTTGTTCTTCTAGATGAATTTTGTTATTATTTTTCCTACCTCTGTAACATACTTTTTGGTAGTTCAATTGGTATGGCACTGAATAAATAGATTAATTTAGGTAGAATTTAATTTTTGTTATATTGACTCAGTCTACCCATTAATAATTAATATTTTTCCAATTGTTTAGATCTGACTTTATTTGTACGAAAAGTGTTTTATAGTTGTGTTCATATAGTTCACAAGTTTGTCTTAGCAGATAGACTCCCAAGTATTTAATATTGTCTACAATTATTTTAAATGGAATTTCTCTGTCTCTTGCTACTGAACTTTGTTGGTAACATATAGAAACGCTGATGACTTATGTGGGTTTATTTTATGTCCTGCAACTTTGCTAAAGTTGTTAATAATTTCAAGTAGTTTTTTAGTTGACTCTCTAGGATTTTCTAAGTATAACATCATCTCATCTGCAAAGAGTGATAGCTTGGTGTCCTAATTGCCTATTCTCATTTCTTTCATTTCTTTTTCTTCTCTTATTGCTATAGCTAACATTTCTAGTACAATATTAAAAAACAGAGGTGATAATTCTAACAGCAAAGCAAAGTAGGATTTTTTTTTGGTGCTATTTTTCTGTGTGTAAGTTTCCCAGTCTCAATCTTTTTTTTTTTCTTTTTGGAGGGGGGAAGGTAGGGCAATTAAGGTTAAGTGACTTACCCAAGGTCACACAGCTAGTTTTGTGTTAAGTGTCTGAAGTCAGATTTGAACTCAGGTCCTCCTGACTCCAGGGCCAGTGCTCTATTCACTGCTCCCCCTAACCACACCTCCCAGTCTCAATCTGACATGCCTCTGCGCTGAGCCTATCAAACTTATGCAAGTGGGTTCTAACCAATCATATATGTGCATATGGGCTCTAGCCAATCAGATGCTGTGTAGAACTGTATATAAAGGGAGCCAGTGTTGAGAAAGCGGGCATTAAGGGAGCGAGTGTTGAGAGAGCAGCACAGCACTCAGAGAGAGAAGCAGCTTGAGCGGACAGAAACAGGAGACCTCTAAGAGCTGGGAGAAAACCTGAGAGCAGAGAGTAGACCTCTGATGGCAGAGAGTTTCTGAGAGCACCTCTGAACTTTGAAAGTGAATAGAGCTGTGGGACAGAGACCTGCCTAAGGGAAGGAGGCTTAGCTTGAGCCCCTTTTGATGCCTGTGAAAGTAGACTGAGCCTCAACTTTGGAGATGAATTGAGATGATGGTGCTAGTGGTGTGTGTCAGTATCATTGTTGCCCTATTAAGTTTTGTTTTCCTAGAGGCAGAAGCTGTGGGCAGGAGCCCTTAGAGCCTGCTATTGGGCAGGAGCAGGGAGAGCTTAGAGTGGAGCAGTCCTTATGAGATGAAAATGGAGCAGGAGTATAGCTGCCTTTGTGTGAATCCATGTGAGAGTTGCAAGTGGTGAGCACACAAAGGAAGAACCATGGGACTTGGAAGTCAACCTCAAGCTAAGAGGAAAGAGGACTCTACTTGGACACTTGGTATTGATTAAGGAGATTGTTCTTACAATGACCTACAGGTAGTTAATGTGGCATTTTCTGCTACCCTTTAAGGATGTGTTGTGCTAGGGAAGACCCTAGTCTAGGGCCCCCTGATTTTGGGGATGCACTGATATATGCTGCGTAATGTGTTGTGCTAGGGAAGATGCTAGCCTGGGACTCCCTGACTGTGTAAAACAAGTATTTTGGGGAATTCTACTGAATGCAATGATACATCTTTGTGCCATTTTCTTAAGGATGCTTCTATGAATGTTACACTTTACTGAACAGCACTTAGTTCTCAGTAAATAGAGAGTTCATTATACTATGCAATTAAATCCTTAAAATTATTCATAGCATGGGGTTGCTAGGTGGCACAGTGAATAGAGCACCAGCCCTGGAGTCAGGAGGACCTGAGTTCAAATCTGGCCTCATACACAACATAAAACTAGCACTGTGACCTTGGGCAGATCACTTAACCCCAATTGCCTTACCTTCCCCCTCCAAAAAGCAACAAATAAATCTTTTTAATTATTTGTAGCAGCAGTCCTCAGGTGTGCTGCCATGATTGGCATTACAATAATGGACACCTTTGTTTCACCCCTAACTATATTGGGAAGGCTCCTAATTTATCTCCATAATAGATAATGCTTGCTGACAGTTTTAAATAAATATTACTTATAATTTTAGGGTAAATTCCATTTGTTCCTATGCTTTCTAGTGTTTTTAATATGAATGGGTGCTGTATTTTATCAAAGACTTTTTCTGCATCTGTTGAGATAAACATATAATTTCTATCAATTTTGTTACTGATATGGTCAATTATGCTGATAAGTTTTCCTAAAATTGAACCAGCCCTGCTTTCCTGGCATAAATCTGACCTATTCATAGTGTATGACCCTTGTGATATATTGGTACAATCTTTTAGCTAGTGTTTTATTTAAAAGTTTTGAATCCATATTCATGAGAGAAATTGGTCTAAAATTTTCTATCTCTGTTTGGGCTCTTCATGGTTTGGGTACCAACATCAAATTTGTGCTGTAAAAGGAATTTGGTAAGACTCCTTCTTTGCCTATTTTTTTCAAATGGTCTGTATTGTATTATTTAATTGTTCTTTAAATGTCTGCTAAAATTCACTTGTGAATCCATCTGGTCCTGCATATATTTTTAGGAAGCTCATTGATGGCTTGTTCAATTTCTTTTTCTAAAATTGCATTACTTAAATATTTCATTTCTTCTTCTGGTAATCTAGGTATTTTGTATTTTTGTAGATATTCATCCTTTTCATTTTGATTATCTAATTTTTGGCATATAACTGGGTAAAATAGCTCCTATCAATTGTCTTAATTTCTTCTTTATTGGTAGTGAATTCACCACTTTCTTTTTTTACACTAGTAATTTGGTTTTCTTTCCTGTTTAAAATCAAATTAATCAATGATTTATCTGTTTTATTGTTTTCCCATCCATAAAATCAGATTCTAGCTTTATTTATTAACTCAATGGCTTTCTTACTTTCAATTTTATTAATCTCTCCTTTTAGATCCAGCATTACCAATTTGGTGTTTAGTTAGGTATTTTAAATTTGTTTTTCTATTGTTTTTTAGTTACATGCCCAATTCATTAATCCACTGCTTCTCTATTTTATAGATATAAAAGAGGCATATATTATTCAGCTTTGTTATTTTAATTGGAAATGCTTGAAAGTCTTTAATGTGGAAGCTGCCAAATTCTGTGAATCCTGACTATAACTCTAGCTGAATTATTTCTTCTTGGTTGCTTGCAATACTTTCTCCTTGATCTGTGAACTCTGGAGTTTGGCTATGATTGTCTTGGGAATTTACATTTTGGTACCTCTTTCAGGTGGTGATTAGTGAATTCTTTCTATTTCTATTTTGCCCCCCAGTTCTAATATATCAGGGAATTTTTCTTTGATAATTTCTTGAAAAAAAAGGGGGACACAGCCAAGATGGAGGCATAAGAGGAGGGACTTGCTTGAGCACTCCCCCAAAACCCTCCAAATACCTGTAAAGAATGACTCTACACAAATTCTAGAGATACAGAACCCACAAAATGACAGAGCAAAGTAGATCTCCATCCCAAGACAACCTGGAAGGTTGACAGGAAGGGTATATTGCACCAGGCTGGGAGTGGAGTACAGTTCAGTGTGGGCCAAAGCAGACCTCAGAGGACTGAACTCCTGGCAAATAGGACAGTTTCCAGGCTTCTCAACCCACAAACACTAAAGACAGCATGGAATGTCAGTGGGAAAACTCTGTGTGACCTGGGTGAAAGGGATGGTGGAGGTGGCAGTAGTGGCAACAGCAGCAGCAGCACCATTAGGAACAGTAGCTTCTTCCAGAGCTCTGGGCTGACAGAAGGTGGAGGATTGAGTGGCTGATACAAAACTCCTGAAGGCTGGGACAGTTCAACTCCACCCCTAACCCCACTAGAAACAGAGTCTTACCTTGACAAAGAGCTAGAAAGTCAAGTATTTGGCTGGGAAGATGAGCAAACAGCATAAAAAATTCAGACTATAGAATCTTACTTTGGTGAAAAAGAAGACCAAAACATACAATCAAAAGAAGACAACAAAGTCAAAGCTCCTACATCAAAAGCCTCCAAGAAAAATATAAATTGGTGTTGCAGGCTATGGAAGAGTTCAAAAAGGATGTTGAAAATCAAGTAAGAGAAGTAGAGAAAAATTGGGAAGAGAAATGGGAGTGATGCAAAAAAATAATGAAAAATGAATCAACAGCTTGCTAAAGGACACCAAAAAATACTGAAGAAAATAACACCTTCAAAAATAGAATAACCACGGGTGGCTAGGTGGTGCAGTGAATAGAGCACTGGCCCTGCAGTCAGGAGGATCTAAGTTCAAATCTGGCCTCATAAACTTAACACAAAACTAGCCATGTGACCTTGGGCAAGTCACAACCCCAATTGCCCTACCTTACCCCTTCCAAAAAAGCCAAAATAATAATAATAATAATAATAATAATAATAATAATAATAA
>CM053599.1:146829581-146853129 GCA_028646575.1 Pseudocheirus occidentalis
AGAATGGAGTAAATGGAAGCTAATGACTTTATGAAAAATCAAGAAATTATAGAACAGAACCAAAAGAATGAAGAAAAAGAAGACAATGTGAAATATCTCATTGGAAAAACCACTGACCTGGAAAATAGATCCAGGAGAGAGAATTTTAAAATCATTGGACTACCTGAAAGCCATCATCCAAAAAAGAGCCTAGACATCATCTTTCAAGAAATTATCAACAAAAACTGCACTAATATTTTAGAACCAGAAGGAAAAAGAGGAATTGAAAGAATCCACTGATCACCTCTTGAAAGAGATCTGAAAAGGAAAACTCCTAGAAATATTATAGCCAAATTCCAGAATTCTGAGGTCAAGGAGAAAATATTGCAAGCAGTCATAAAGAAACAATTCAAGTATTGTGGAAATACAATAAAGATAACACAAGATCTAATAGGTTCTACATTAAGTGATTGGAGGGTTTGGAATATAATATTCCAGAGGTCAAAGGAACTAGGATTAAAACCAAGAATAACCTACCCAGCAGAACTGAGCATAATACTTCAGGGGGGAAAAAATGGTAATCAATGAAATAGAGGACTTTCAAGCATTCTTGATGAGAATATCAGAGTTGAAGAGAAAATTTGACTTTCAAATACAAAAATCAAGAGAAGCATAATAAGGTAAACAGGAAAGAGAAATCCTTAGGGACTTAGCATAGTTGGAGGGGAAAATACACAAAGAGAAAGAGAGAGAGAGAGAGAGAGGGAGGGAGGGACAGACAGACAAACAGACAGATTAGATAGACAGACAGACAGACAGGTAGATAGATAGATAGATAGATAGATAGATAGATAGATAGATAGATAGATAGATAGATAGATAGATAGATAGATGGCACAGGCATAGATAGATGAGTTGAATATGAAGGGATGATACCTAAAAAGTAAAAGGATGAGAGAGGAATATATTGGGAGGAGAAAGGAAGAGATAGAATGGAGTAAATTATCTCACATAAAAGAGGAAAGAAAAAGGTTTTACAATGGAGGGGAAGAGGGGAATAATGAGAGAGAATGAGTGAACCTTACTCTTATTGGATTTGGCTATAAGGACAGAATAACATACACACTCAAGTGTGTATCTTATCCTACAAGAAAGTAAGGAAGAAAGGGATGGGGGGGATTATAGAAGGGAGACAGATTGGGGGCTGAGGGGGTAGTCAGGAGCATACACTTTTGCAAAGGGACAGGGGTCAAAGGAGAAAACAAAGAATCATTTCTTGAAAGATGTTGTCTAGGCTTTTTTTTTCTTTTGATCATGGCTTTCGAGTAGTCCAATAATTCTTATATTATCTCTCCTGGAACTATTTTCTATGTCAGTTGCTTTTCCAGTAAGAAATTTTACATTTTCTTCTATTTCTTTTATTTTTCTGATTTTGTTTTATCTTGTCTTGATGTCTCATAGAGTCATTTCCACTTGTTCAATTCTAATTTTTAAGGAAGTATTTTCTTCAGTGAGCCTTTGCACTTCCTTTTCCATTTGTTCAATCATATTTCTTATGGAGTTATTCTCCTTGGTAAACTTTTGTATATCTTTTCCCATGCTATTGACTTTTTCCATGATTCTCTTGCATTACTCTCATTTCTTCTCCTATTTGTTCTTTTACTTCTCTAGTCGGCTTTTTAAAATCCTTTTTAAGCTCTTCTAGGAATTCTTTTTGAACCTGAGACCAAATTACACTTTTCTTTGGGGGCTTCACATGTAGCCATTTTAACACTTTTGTCCTCTTCTAAATTTATGCCTTGATCCTCCCTATCACCATAATAACTTTCTTTTGTCAAGTTCCTGTGTGTGTGTGTCTGTGTGTGTGTGTGTTTGCTTATTTTTCTGCCTTTTTGCGACTTGGGTTTTTATGTGAGTATTGGGCTCTGGTGCTACACTGTCTCCAGCTTTTTGTAGAGTGGCTCTATGTCTTACTACTATGGTTTTCACTGGGTTTCAGGACTTGGCTCCTTGCTTTCTCTGGATGGAAGGCTTCCCTTTTGGCTTTTACTGGGGTGGGGGCTTCCCTGTTGGCCTCCTCTGGGTGTGGAGTTTAGCTGCTGACCTGCTCTAGGGATGGGGCCTTGCTGCTAGGTTGCTATGGTAACAGAGTCTTTCTGGGGTCTGGCCATGAAGGAGGGATCTTGTTGCTGGTCTGTCCCAGGGGTGGGGCCCTGCTGCTGGGTTTCTATGGAAATACAGTCTCTTCTCTGATAGACCTCAAAGGCAGGGTCTGTTGGCCAGTCCCTAGGTAGAGTTTCACTACTTATTGACAAGCAATGGGGTCAAGGCATTGATGGCAGCTTTTGCTGGGGATGGAGCCCTGTTACTCTACACAGATAGCTCACTTGCCTAGGGGACTGCTGGTTTTAAGGAGGACAGGTCCTTGCTTCTGGATTGAACCAGGCTTGGAGCCTTGCTCCAGTGCCACTGCTATGAGGCTGGCAGCTGCTGTTGCCTTTGGACCTTGGTCCTCTCGCAGCCCAGTGAGACAGACCTTTCCTGTGGTGCTGATGAACTGCTTCCCTGCTTCTAGATCAATTCTGAGACAGTTTTCTAGTAGGAGGGGAATTTGGGAAGTCTTCAGAGGGCTCCTTTCTCTCCCTACTATTTTGACAACAGAAGTACAGAACATATTATTTTCATTATATGTTTGAGATTTGTATTGTTACAAAACTATATTAAATCTTAATTTATTTGAATAAAATAAAAACTAAGAAAATTATTTGAATAAATTGTTTTATAAAAAGTATGGGAGACAAAATTTTTTCTAGAAAAAGAGGGGCATCACTACTAGAATTTGGAAACCATTAGACTAGATTACCTCTAATGTCTCTTCCCACTCTAAATGCTATTATTTTAAAGAAACAAATCAAGCATATCTCTAAGCTGTAAAAACTTGATGGTGTATTTAATCTCAGACTGGCTTCCTTGTCAAGCAACATGGTGGCTACATTAATGACTGAAGAGAAAAGGAAAAAAATTGAAATCAAAGAAAAGAAAGAGAAGAGGCTTTGATTTAGAGTCAGGCTTATAGAGGGAGAAACATAGGCTGATGAGGGAAAGAAGGAAAGAAGTGAATAGGATTCCGGCAAAAGCAAGTCTGGCAGACAAGGCCTAGAACTGTGGGAGACACCTGGCTTGTCCTGAGGCTTCAATGATAACATATAGGGATGCTGATGCATCAGAACAGACTAGATGTAAATAAACTACCATAGAAGGATATGGTTTATCCTATCGCTTAGCCAAAATTCTTGTAAATCAAGCTGTGCTCTAATTGGTATTCTATATTTTTACTGCATTTTCAACATACAGTATTATTGAGAGATTTGAGAGGAAATTCCAAGTAAATTCCACTTATTTATTCATGGGTTAGTGTTCATTGTCTCAAGAATTTTTAGTGTATACTGCCATCTTAAGGTTAAGATAGTAATATATTATTCATTATTTTAGGTCTTTCATTGCTACTAAAATCTATTAATAAAGTAGTACTTAAATTGGAGTAACTCTGCATGATTTTTTTCACAAATCATGATTCTTGTAAAAATTTTATCTGACCTACATTGTTCATTGTACATAATGGTTCATTGGCTGTTTATGGATGTTATTCTTTCACTAAATATTCCCCTCATTTCCTAATAGTCTATATACCACTAAGCCAAATGAACTTGAGTCTCTGACTGCAACAAAAAACAAGTACAATCAATGAGCCAAATTCCATAAAATACCTAAAAGAAGAATACAAAGAAGATGCATGTGCTAAAGTTTTAAACAAAATCACTACCTGAAATTTTTTTTAACCCAAATTGCTTTGTCCTAGGCCAGTGGTTCTCAACCTTCCTAATGCCGCGACCCTTTCATACAGTTCTTCATGTTGTTCTAGGCGATTTTCTTATGATAATGTAATGATTTCATGGCTAGATTAGAGGTGGAAGAAGGTTCAATGCAATCTCATCATTACAGTAAACAGGTAAGTATGATTTCAGGGGCACCTGGGGAAGAGTCTCTTCTATCTCCCAGAAATTCTCTGGTAGCTGTTTTAGTGTACAGAGCACTGGACTTGGAGTTGGGAAAAATTGGGTTCAAATATTCCCTCAGTTACTAGCTGTGTGACTTAAATAAAAGTCACTTAATTTTTCTGAGCCTCAGTTTCTTCATCTGTAAAATAAAGATAATAATGACAACTGGGAGAAAACATAGTATAATGAATGAAAAAGCTGGCCATAGAACTAAGAGAACAAGGGTTCAAGTGCCTAGTTGTGACAAATATGAACTGTGGGACCCTGGGCAAGTTACTTCACCTCTTGGTTCTGTGTCCTACCCCCACTCTCATCCAGAAAACATTATAAGACTATATTTTTGCAGAGCTATTGATTGTATATACCAACCTGTTCCTATACCAAAGAAATTACAAGTCTAGTTCAAAAGAAAAAAGAAAGGTACCTCCTTCAGATCCTAGGGAATCTCCCAAAGGGGGCTCAGGGCTCACATGGACCATAAAAACAAATGACACAATATCCAGAATATTGATTCTTAAAGGAAAAGATTGAACAAATTACAGGAGGAAACAAAGTAAAACTATACTAGTAGAAGATCTCAGAAGTAGAAACATCTAAGCATAAAATAAATAAGAAGTTAAAGAGATGAATGGAATCTCATAAAAGTTAGATATAATGGACCTCTGGAGAAAGCTGAATGGGAATAGAAAAGGAGTTTACCTTTTTCTCAGCTGTACATGGTACCTTCAGAAAAATCAACCATATCTAACGACACAAAAACCTCACCAACAAATGCAGAAAATTTAAATACACTTTTTTGGTACTATAATGTAATAAAAATTACATTCAATAAAGGGCCTTGGAAGCAAAGGCTAAAAATTACAGTTATCCCTTCCATATCGTGGGTCTAGGGGTATTGCACCTATATGATCTAGAAAATCCATACAAAATTTTTTGCCCCTCCCTTCACATCAGAGAAGAAGTCTGAATTATTACAATATTAAAAGGTAGAATATGTTGATATTATACAATACTATGCATATATTTTATGCATTTTTTGTTTCTAAACGTTTCTGTTATCTTCTGGCCTTTGCATATCTGCAGCTTCCAAAAAACTCCTCCAAAATTCCCACTTAATTTGTTATGCCACCCACAATTTATCAAAAATACTATGGGAAAAGTTGTGATGTGGAAGGCATAACTAATTGGAAACTAAATAATCTAATCCTAAAGAATGAGTTGGGTCAAAGAACAAATCATAGAAACAATAATTTCATTAAAGATAATGACAACAATGAAACTACATAATAAAATTTGTGGAATGCAGATAAAGCAGAACTTAGGGAAAAAATTTCTATCTCTAAATGCTTTCACCAATAAAAAAGAAAAAGAAGAAATGAATGACTCAGATAGAGTATTTTTAAAGCTATGAGAAAAAGAGAAGGTGGGCAGAGAACAAAAAAAGCTTTAAAATCTGAGGAGGATGACCCTCAAAATGAAAGCACCATGCAAGGGTGTTTAAGAAGCACTCATACACTTTGCACTCAAGAGCCACTAAAACATATCCTTCATATAAATGAGCTGGGATTTGCTTTCATCTTTTAGTGGCATAGCAATAAACTTTATTACATAGTCATTAATTTAAGAAGCATTTGTTGCTAAATTTGGGGGATTAGGTAGGAGAGCCTGGCTAACTCCTAAATTCTTGGAATTAACTCCCATAAATCAAAGATGCTCATTGCCTAAAATTCTTTTGGGAGACAGGTCCGAGAGGACTGAAAAGCTTTCTAAAGTTTATATTAGTATCTTTTACTTTCCTGTAGTATTGTTGGTTTTCCTTCATTCTTTTTTTTAAAATTTTACTTTATTATTATTTTTTTTTAAGTTAACTTGTTTGTTCACTTTTAGGTTACGTTTTCCTTCATTCTTGAAGAGGAGCATGATAAGAGTGAAGTGATGCAATGACTTGCAATTGAATTGGATTTAAGTGAGGGAGGACTGTGCTTTTATATAATTTTTATTTCCAAAGCTATTATTTCTTTCCAGCCCAGCCCAGCCCTGCCCAGAAAATTAGCCCTCATAAAAGAAAAAGAGAGAATGAGGTGAGCAAAACTAATTATGTCAAACAAGTGAAAGAGTATTCATAGTGCACTACAGCCATAGCCTTCCACTTATGCAAAGAAGGAAGTAGGTACATTTTCTCATCTTTGGGGATGAGATTTGTCATTTTAATTATAAAGCATTCAATATTGTGTTTCTATTCTTCCGATTTAAATATATTTTTTCCTGGTTCTGCTTTGATCAACAAGCAATTATTAAATTCTTAAGCTGTATGAGCACTGAGCTAAGAACTGAGCATACAAAGAAAGGAAAAAGGAAGGTCTCTGTCCTCAAGGAGCTTATGTTCTAATGAGGGACACTAAATGGAAACTCATTCAACATATGTACTATGTACAGTATTGTTGCATGACTCAAAAGGAAGTAGAAAAGATAGCTCTATTCTCTTCTCCACAGATCCTTCTCCAAGGGAGACCTTTATTCCTCCCAGGAGGGGAAGTAGGAAGTCAAGCCACACCTCTCTGAGAGTTACAAGACTAAAATTAGAGCTATTTGCTCCCTCAAATATTGTTAGTCTAGGATATGTGATTTTGAGGTTCACTCTAACTTCTGATTGCTGTTTCATTAATAGGGCAAGTATTACCCCCAAGGTTCATAATCACAGTTTGATTCCTTTCCCACTGAAAACCAGTTCCACAATGAACATACCTAACATTTAGCCAAGAATATCATTTATTCACCTCTGTAGCAAAATAGAAGCCAAAGATAATATCTGCAAGAGAATATATACCAGGCAATACAGAGTAAAGGTACTCTCATTGAGATCGAGGTGACTCAGCTTAACCAAGACAAAGAGTTCAAGATTTCACCCAAAGGTAAGTCTCATGAAGACTCTACTATAGCCAGAGAATAGGTTATGATGAAGACTCCTCCACTCAAGTCTTCCTAGAGTCTCTTCCTTCAGCAAACTGAAATGAATTTGGTATCATCTATCTTCTCCCTTAAATCTGGAAGTGAAGCAAATGCAGATCATTTGAAGTGACTTAAAGCTTGAAGAGAAACAAAGAAACTGTCAAAAAATAAAAAAGAAAGAAACTCCTCTTGCCCATTTTTACCAACTACACCCTCACTCTCTCATGTACAGCAATGCATTTGTTTCTACTAAGGAGAAGAGACTGAGTTTACACATATATGTGAGGTGATCTGAGATGGGAGGCACTAGCTGGGAATGAATCAGAAAGAACTCTTGCAGAAAGGATTTAAGGTGAGCCTTAAAAGAAGCCAAGAAGCAGAGGTGAGAAGAGAGTATATTTACTGGACCATAGAGTATAGGGAGGGGAGTAAGGTCTAAGAAGACTGAAGAAATAGGAAGGTCAGGTTGTGAAGGGTTTTAAAGGCCAAAAGAGGATTTAATATTTGATTCTAGAGATAATAATGAGCTGCCTGAGTTTATAGAGTAAAAAGATGAGATGGTCAGAAGTGTGCTTTAGGAAAAATCACTTTGGTAGCTTTATGGAGGATGAGCTGAAATGGGGAGAAACTTGAAAGTAGGGAGATCAAACAGTCATGGCTGTGTGAATGGATTGAATGTGGTACACTCAAGAGATATTGTAAAAGTAGTAATAATGAAGCTTGGCATCACACTGGAATAATAGTAAGACAGGAGTCGAGGATAACACTGAGGCTGTGAGCTGAAGGGATGGTACCCTTAATAGTAATATGAAAGTTGGAGGAAAAGGTAGTGCTAAAAGTGGGGAGAGAAGATGAGTTGCTTCTTTTGGGTTGCTTGAAATTTTTTCTCCTTGATTGGGAGGTCTGGAATTTGGCTACGATATTCCTAAGAATTTTCATTTTGGGATACCTTTCAGGAGATGACCAGTAGATTCTGTCAATTACTATTTTACTCTCTCTTCCTAGAGCAGTGGTTCTCAACCTTCCTAATGCTGTGATCATTTAATACAGTTCCTCATGTTGTGGTGACCCTCAACCATAAAATTATTTTCACTGCTATTTCATAACTGTAATTTTGCTACTGTTATGAATCATAATGTAAATATCTGATATGCAGGATATATTTTCATTGTTACAGATTGAACATAACCCACAGTTTGGGAACTGCTATTCTAGAATATCAGGGCAGTTTTCCTTGATAATTTCATGAAAGATGATGTCTGAGCTCTTTTTTTGGACTGTGACTTTCAGGTAGTCCAGTAATTATTAAATTATCTCTCCTGGATCTATTTTTCAGGTCAGTTGTTTTCCTGATGAGATATTTTACATTTTCTTCTATTTTTAATTCTTTTGATTTTGTTTGATTGTTCTTGATGTCTCATAAAGTCAATAGCTTCCACTTGCCCAATTCTAACTTGTAAGGAATTATTTTCTTCAGCGAGTTTTTGTATCTTTTTTCCATTTGACAAATTCTACTTTTCAAGGCTTTCTTCTTTTCGTTGGATTTTTGTGCTTCTTTTACCATTTGGCCCATTCTGTTTTTTAAGGTGTTATTTTCTTTAGTATTTTTGTGCCTCCTTTACCGAGCTGTTGACTCTTATTTTTCTGTCCAATTTTTCCTCTTCCTCACTTACTTGATTTTCAAAATCCTTCTTGAGCTCTTCCATGGCCTATGACCAATTCATGTTTTCATTTGAGGTTTAGGAAGCAGGAGCCTTGGCTTTGTTGTCTTCTTCTGAGTGTATGTAACTTTCAATGTTCAGAATATTTTTCTGTTTTTTGCTCATTTTCCAGATTTTTTTTACTTTTAACTCTATGCTAAAGTGGGGTTCTGCTTCCCAAGAGGAGGGGGCATTGTCCCAAGCTTAAGGTTTTTGTCCAACTATTTTCTGAGGTAATTGTGAGGATCTATAAGTTTGGGGCTCTTCCACAGTAGTATGATCTAGGGAGAGGTGTGTTTGCTACTCTCCTATACTGTGCACTAGTTTGTGAGTGACTATAAGTACTCTTTTCAACCCTGGAACTGTCACCAGGGTCTCTGCTCCCTTGCCAGTCACAATCTCTACTTTGCTAGTGTGCCTCCTTGTACTGTGACCCAGATCCAAATATAAGCAATGCAACAGAGTCCTGCCCCTGGTATCAGCAAAGGGAGTCTTGTAAATCTTCTCCATTAGGGCAGTTAGAAAGGATGTAGATATAAATTAACTTTTATGTGATGATATTAAAAAATAAATTAAGGGGTGGGCAGAGCCAAGATAGTGGAACATAAGTAGGCACTTTTCTGAGCTCCTCCATGAATTCCGTCACTAACCTCTAAAAAGTGAATCTGAATGGATTTTAGAGTGACAGAATCCACAGGGAGACAGAGCATGGCAGATTTTCAGTCCAGGAAAGTGCCCGTGTAGAACTGGGCAGGGGGAGTACAGAGTACATAGGGACTGCACCAGCGCAGACCTGAGAGCAGAACACAGTGGAGTGAGAGTGAGCCCCAGCCAGAAGGTGCACCCAACCCAAGGATAATTCACAGATGTCTCACCACAGGATGGAGGATCAGTTGGAGCTAGGTAAGAGAAAGCTGAGTCAATGGTACCAGCTTCTCCTGGGGCTATCAACCCACAGCCTGCATGCTAAAAAATCATCTACCTGAATGTCCAGGAGCCAACATGGTGGAGTAAACCTTAACTGCTCTAATCCCCCTTCCTGACCCTGAAAACCCAGAGATTAATGCTCTACCCAGAGTAAAATCCTGAAATAGTAGAAGCAGATGCAGACCTGGGAGTCCTAGAGGAAGGCTGTGACTGAAGCTGTGCCAAGCCTGAAGTAAAGGGTGGGGGTGTCTCAACAAGCCCCACCTCAACTGACCAGTGAGAAATACCAAAGCCCAGAGGGGTGGAGCCAGCAAGCCATAATACCAGAAGCCCAGGTGTTCCTTAGCACAACCAGGGAAATATGGAGACACCAGTGATGCCAGCCACCAGCTAATGAGCCTCCCCGAGCAATAGCCCAGGGGCACAGAGGCAGTAACCTGAAGTGGCCAGACCCCCTCTCACACATTACTCTGTGAGCCTGAGGGTAATTCAGGCAAAATATTGAGAGTCCTGGCCTTGGCCTCAGTCTAGACACCCAGAGGCTACAGCAAACAAAGTCAACAACCAAGCCCCTAGCTCACACCTTGAGAAGTGTGTGTCAGAGGCCTCTGTACCCCAGAATCAGAAATCAACTCTAAAAGTCAGGAAATAGGAAATTACAATGCACAAGAAGGACTCCAAGAAATCAAAAGCAAAAATGATCCAATCCTATTATAACAAATGAGAACAACCAAATTCAGAGGACAGCATGGACTCTACTCACACCTGAGACCACAGAAGGAAATATGATCTCATCTCAAGCCCAAAAAGCATTCTTGGAGGAGCTCAAGAAAGATTTTGAAAGCAAAAGTAGAGAGATGGAAGATAAATTGATGAAACTGGAAAAAAAATCTCACCAAAGAAAACAAATCCTTAAAAAGTAAAATTTGTGAACTGGGACAGGAGGTTCAAAATCAAACTGGAGAAAATACCTTCCTAAAAAAAGGAGCTTCAAAAACTAACCAAAGAAAATAATTCACTAAAAATTAGAGTCAGTCAAATCAAAGCTAACAACTATATGACACATCAAGAATCAGTCAAACAAAACATAAAGATTGAAAAATTAGAAGAAAGTGTAAAGTACCTCATTGTAAAACAAACAAACAAACAAACAACTGACTTGGAGAACAGATCCAGGAGAGAGAACCCAAAAATTATTCATCTACTGGAAAGCCTTGATGAAAAAAACAGCCTAGACAGCATCCTCCAAGAGATCATCAAAGAAAACTGCCCTGAGGTCCTAGAATCAGAAGATAAAATAGATATCAAAAGAATTCATCAGACTCCTCCCAAAAGAGATCCCAAATTGAAAACTCCAAAAAATATAGTAGCCAAATTCCAGAATTATAAGGTCAAGGAGAAAATACTGCAAGCAGCCAGAAAGAAACAATTCAAATATCCTGGAACTACAGTCAGGAGTCCACAAGACCTAGCAGCTTGTACATTAAAAGACTAGAGGGATTGGAATGTGATATTTTGTAAGGCAAAAGAGTTTGGACTGCAACCAAGGATCAATTACCCAGGAAAACTGAGCATAATCTTTCAGTCAAGGAGATGGTCATTCAATGAAATAAGTGACTTCCAAACTTTCCTGATGAAAAAACCAGAGATCAATAGAAAATTTGATCTCCAAATACAAGACTCAAGAGAAACATAAAAAAGATAAACAGGGAAAACATACACACACACACACACACACACACACACAAAACATGTGATTCATTGAGAGCAAACTGTTTACATCCCTATAAGGAAAGCTAATACCTGTCAATATCGAGATTTATACAAGTATTGCGAAGATATAACTAGATAGAGGAAGAGGGTGTAAATGAATTAATCTGATGATTTAAAAAAAACTTATTAATGGGTACAAAGAGACTGTAATAGGAGAAAAGGATAGGAGGAGGCAGAAAAGGGTAGATTATGCCACACAAAGAGGCATAAAAACATACTATAGTAGAGGGAAAGAAGGGAGGGAGATGAACATCATATGAATTTTATTCTTATTGGTTCTAGTTCAAGGAGGGATCAATATAATCAGTTAAGGTTAGGATTCTAACCTGAAAAGACACAAAAACTCATTATAATAGAGGGAAAGGAGGGAGGGAGAGGAGCACTGTATGAAATTTACTCTCATCAGTTTGGGTTCAAGGAGGGAATAACATACTCCGTTAAGTACAAAAATTGATTGTGGCCTACAGGCAATAGGAAGGGTAAGGGTGAAAAAGTAGGGGGCAGCATAATTAGAAGGGAGGGAAATTGTAGTAAGGGTGAAAGGTGGGTAAAGGGAGGGAGGTGCATAGAGAAGGAATACTGAAGGAGGCAGTGGTCAAAAGAAAAACTCTTAAGGACGGGAAGGGAAAAGGAAGAAATAAAAATATAAACAGGGATGGGAAAAGGATGGAGGGAAAGACACAGATAGTAATCATAACTGTGAATGTGGATGGGATGAATTTCCCATAAAATGGAGGTGGATAGAAGAAGGGATTAAAAACCACAATCCTACAACATACTGTTTACAAGAAACACATTTGAAACAAAGGGATACAGGAAAGGTAAAGATAAAAGGCTGAAGGAGAATATATTATACTTCAGCTAAAGTAAAAAAAAAGCAGGGGTAGCAATCCTTATCTCAGATAAAGCAAAAGCAAAAATAGATCTAATTAAAAGAGATAAGGAAAAAAACTATATCCTACTTGAGAATTAACCAATATCATTACTTAATATATCTGTGCCAAGTGGTAGAGCATCCAAATTCCTAGAGAAGTTAAGGGAATTAGAGAAAGAAATAGATAGCAAAACTATACTAGTGGGGGACCACAATCTCCCCCTATATGAGCTTGATAAATCTAAACTCAACATAAACAATTAAAAAATTAAGGAGGCAAATAGAATTTTAGAGAGGGCAGATATGATAGGCCACTGGAGAAAACTGAATGAGATAAAAAGGAATATAGCTTCTTCTCAGCAGTACATGACACATAAACAAAAATTTACCATGTACTAGGGCATAAAAACCTCACAATTCAGTGCAGAAAGGCAGAAATATTAAATGCTTCCTTCTCAGATCAGGATGCAATAAAAATTATATGCAGTAGAGAGCCATGGAAAAACAGAATAAAACTAATTGGAAACTAAATAATTTAATCCTAAAGAATGAGTGGGTCAAACAAGAAATTATAGAAACAAACATTAATTTCTTTCAAGAGAATGACAATAATGAGACAACATATCAAAATTTGTGGGATGCAGCAAAAGCAGTTCTTGGGGGACATTTTATATCCCTGAGTGCATACATGAATAAAATAGAGAAAACAGAAGTCAATAAATTGGGAATGCAACTGAAAAAACTAGAAAAAGAACAAATTGAAAATCCCCAATTAAATAATAAATTAGAAAAACTGAAAACAAAGGAAGAGATTAATAAAATTGAAATTAAGAAAATTATTGAATTAATCAACAAAACTAAGACCTCATTTTATGAAAAAACCAACAAAATTGATAGACCTTTAGTCGATATGATAAAAAAAAGAAAGAAGAAAACCAAATTACACATATCAAAAATGGAGAAAAAAATTATAGACCGAATTCCCTCATGAATATAGACACAAAAATTTTAAATAAAATATTAGCAAAAAGACTACAACAACAAGTACAGCAGAAAGACTACAACAACTTATGAGAATAATAGACTTTGATCAGGTAGGATTTACTTCAAGAATGCAAGGATGGTTCAATATTAGGAAAACTATCCGTATAATTGATCACATCAACAATGAAACTAGCAGAAATCATATTATCATTTCAATAATTCTTATTAAAAACATTAGAAAGTATAGGAATAAATGGAGTCTTCCTCAGCAAGTATTACATGTAAAGGGGATAAGCTAGAAGCATTTCCAATAAGATCAGGGGTGAAACAATCTACTATTACCCCTCTTATTCAGTTTGGTACTAAAAATGTTAGCAGTAGCAAGAAGAAAAAGGAAATTGAAGGAATCAAATTAGGAAGAGACTAAGCTATCACTCTTCGCAGATGATATGATGATATACTTAGAGAATCCTAGAGAATCAAGTAAAAAAACTACTTGAGATAATAAATAAATTTGGCAAAATTGCAGCATATAAAATAAATCCACATCAGTCCTCAGCATTTCTATATATTTCTAATGAAATTCAACAGCAAGAGAAAGAGAAATTCCATTTAAAGTTACTGTAGACATTATAAAATATTTGAGAATCTACCTGCCAAAACAAACCCAGGACCTATATAAACACAATTACAAAACTCTTTTTACACAAATTAAGTCAGATCTAAGTAATTGGAAAAACATTAGTTGCTCATGGCTAGGTCAAGCTAATATAATAAATATGACAATTTTACCTAAATTAAATTGCATATTAATGCCATGCCAATCAATCTACCAAAAATTACTTTATAGAGCTAGAAAAAGTAATTAAAAAGAATTCATTGGAAGAACAAAAGGTCCAGAATATCAAAGGAATTAATGAAAAAAAATGCTAGGAAAGGTGGTCTACCCATGCCAGACTGTAATCTGTATTATAAAGTTGCAGTCATCAAAACTACTTGGCATTGGCTGAGGAATAGAGTAGTTGGTCAATGGAACAGATTAGGTACAGGAGACTCAGCAGTCAATGATTATAGTAATCTACTGTTTGATAAACCCAAAGACCCAAATTTGGGGGACAAGAACTCACTATTTGACAAAAACTGCTGGAAAAACTGAAATATAGTATGGCAGAAACTGGGCATAGACAAACATCTAACACCATATACCAAAATAAAGTCAAAGTGGATTTACAATCTAGGTATAAAGGTACTATAAAGCAATCTGGGAGAGCAAGGAATAGTTTACCTGTTAGATTTATGGAGAAGGGAAGATTTTATGACCAAACAGGAGGTAGAGAGCATTATGAAATGCAAAGTGCATAATTTTGATTCCATTAAATTGAAAAGTTTCTATACAAATAAATCCAATGTAACCAAGATCAAGAGGGAAGTGAAAAATTGAGAAAGAACTTTTTACAACCAGTGTCTCTGATAAAAGCCTCATTTTAAAAATATACGGAGAATTGAGTCAAATCTATAGGAATACAAGTCATTCCCCAATTGATAAATGGTCAAGTGCTATGAACAGACAGTCTTCAGAGGATGAAATTAAAGATATCTATAAGCATATGAAAAAATGCTCTAAATCACTGTTGATTAGAGATATGCAAATCAAAATAACTCTGAGGTATCACGTCTCACCTGTCAGATTGACTAAGATGGCAAAACAGGAAAATGAAAAATGCTGGAGAGGATGTGGGAAAATTGGAACACTAATGCTTTGTTAGTGGAGTTGGGAACTGATCCAACCATCCTGGAGAGCAATCTGTAACTATGCCCAAAGAGCTATAAATAATTTCATACCCTTTGACCCAGCAATACCACTTCTAGGGTTGTCCCAAAGAGATCATAGGAGTGGGAGGAAGACCTGTATGTACAAACATATTTATAGCAGCTCTTTTTGTGGTGGTAAAGAATTGGAAATCAAGGGGATGCCCATCAATTGGGGAATGGCTGAACAAGTTGTGGTATATGAATGTAATGGAATACTATTTATTGTGCTATAAGAAACGAAGAGAAGATAGACTTCATAATAACCTGGAGAGACTTATATAAACTGATGTTGAGTGAGAAGAACAGAAGGAGGAGAGATTCGTACACAATTACAGACACAACGTATGTGTGACAACTAACCTTGATAGACTAGACTCCTTTCAGCAATGTAAAGTTATAAGACAACTCTAAAAGAGTCATGATGGAAAGAGATTCCACATCCAGAGAAAGAGCTGCAGAGTCTGAATGCAGATTGAAGCAAACTACTTGGTCTCTTTCTTTTTCTTGTTTTGTTTTCTCTTTCCTGTTGTACATTCCATTGGTTATAATCCTTCTTAACAATCTGACTAATGTTTAATGTGAAGATATTTGTAGATCCTATGTTTGACTGCATGCCACCATGGCGGGGGGTAGGGAGAGGGGAAGAAAATTTGAAACTAAAGGGATTGTGGAGCTGAATGATGTAAACCAAAAGTAAATAAACTAATTTAAAATAAAATAATTTTTAAAAAATGAATTAAGGGATGAAAAAAAGAATGAATCAGGAGAAGAGAAAAGGAGAGACAGAATAAATTGCATCACGTGAAGAGGTGTGAAAGACCTATTACAGTAAAGGAAAAGAAGAGAACGGGTAAACATTATTTGAACCTTACTCTCATAAGATTTGGCTTAAAGATGGAATAATACACACACTCAGTTGGGTAAAGAAATTTATCTTACTCTACATGGAAGTAAGAGGGAACAGGGAAAAGAAAAGGTAGGGGATGCTGTTAGAAAGGACGGCAGACTTAGGAGGAGAAAGGGGAAAGAAAAGGGAAGAGAGCTGATAGAAGAGAGGGTATATTGAGGGAGGCAGTGATTCAGAAGGGAAACACTGACAAGGAGGCACAGAGTGAAAAGAGACAGAAAAATATAAATGGGGGGAAATAGGATGGAGGAAAATACACAATTAGTAACATAATAGTGAATGGGATGAACTGTCCCATGAGGAGATAGGAGAGTGGATCAAAACCCAGAATCCTATAATTGTTGTTCATCCATTGTTCTAGAAGAGGATCAGAGACATCATAAAGTGATGTCAATATGTTGTTTATAAGAAACACATTTGAAGCAGAGAGATATACACAGATATATAAAGGTAAAAGGCTGGGAAAGAGTACATTGGGCTTCAGCAGAAGTAAAATAAGCAGGGGTAGCGATCCTGATCTCAGACAAAGCAAAAGCAAATATAGATCTAATCAAAAGAGATAAGGAAAGAAGCCACATCTTGCTAAAAGGTGACATAGACAGTGAAGCAACATCAATACTAAACATATATGCACCAAGTGATATAGCACCTAAATTTTTATAGGAGTTAAGTGATTTACAGTAAGAAATAGCAAAACCATAATAGTATGAGACCTCACTTCCCCCTCTCAGATTTAGGTAAATCTAACCACAAAACAAAAAAGAAAAAAGTTAAGGAGGTGAATAGAATTTTACAAAAGTTAAAGATGATAGACCTCTTGAGAAAACTGAATGGGGATAAGAAGTAACATACCTTTTTCTCCACAGTGCATGGCACCTACACAAAAACTGATCATGTGTGAGGGCATAATCCCACCCCACCCCCACAATCAAATGTGGAAAGGCAGATATATTAAATGTATCCTTTTCAGACCATGATGCAATACAAATTATATGTAAAAAATGGAAATGAAAGGTAGATTAAAATATAATTGATCCAAAAAATTAATTAGAAACTGAATAATCTAATCCTAAAGAATGAGAGAGTCAAACAACAAATCATAAAAGCAATCAGTAATTTCACCAAAGAGAATGACAATAATGAGACAACATAACAAAATTTATAGGATACATCCAAAGTAGTTTTTAGTGGAAATTCTATATCTCTAAAAGTTTACACAAATAAAATAGGGGAAAATCAAATCAAAGAATTGGGCGTGCAACTAAAAAAAAATCTGGGAAAAGAACGAATTAAAAATTAATATCAAATTAGAAATTCTGAAAAGCAAAGGAGAGATTAATAAAACTGAAAGTAATAAATCTATTGAACAAACAAATAAACTAAGATCAGGTTTTATCAAAACAAAACCAATAAAATAAATAAACCTTAGGTTAATTTGATTTAAGAAAGAAAATCCAATTACCAGAATTAAAAATGAAAAGAGTAACTTCACCACCAATGAAGAGGAAATTAAAGTAGTACATAGAAGCTGTTTTGATCAACTGTATGACAATAAATATGACAATCTAAGTGAAATGGATGAATATTTACAAAAATATAAACTGCCCAGATTAACAGAAGAGGAAATAAATTACTTATTTTTATTGTTATTAACTTTTGTTTATTTTTAGTTTACATCATTTGTTTCCGGCAGATTTTGAGTTACAAATTTTTCCCCATCTTTCCCCTACCACTCACCCCAAAACAGCGATCCTACTGTATATATCCTCCCCCAATCTGCTCTCTCCTATATCCTCCCCCATCACCCCTCTGACTTTCTGGTAGGGCAAGATGGGTCTCCCTACCCCAGTGCCTGTATATCTTATTACCCAGTTGCATGTAAATAATAATAACAACAATAATAATATATACATATATGATTTTTAGCAATTGATTTTAGAACTTTAAATTCTAGATTATTTCCCTTCCTCCCTCATCACCCACCCCCACTGGAAAGACAAGCAATTCAATACAGGTCATATATGTGTAGTTACACAGAGCATCTCCACAATGGATGTATTGTGAAAGACTGACTATATTTCCTTCCTTCTTGTCCTGGCCCCCACTTGTTCTATTCTCTACTTTGTCTCTGTCCCTTAACAAAAGTGTGTGCTTCTAACAACCCTCCTCCCCCAACCTGCCCTCCACTCCATCATCCACCCTCTCACCCCCTTCCCTGCTACTCTCTTGTAGGGCAAGATACCCAATTTAGAGTGTATGTCATTCCTTCCCTAAGCCAAATTCAATGAGAGTAAGGTTGGCCCATTCCCTTTTGCCTTCCTGTTCTTCCCCTCCATTGTAACAGTTATCCCTTGCCTCTTGTATATGAGATGATTAACTCCATTCTGTCTCTCCCTTTTCTTCTCTCTATTCCTCTCCTACCTCTCAATTTCACCTTTTAAAATATCATCCCTTCCTATTCAATTGATCCTGTGCCCTTATGTACATATATGTATATATATATACATATATATAAACACTCATATATGTATTCCTATGCATATATATGGAAATAAAATATTTAACCCCATTTCAGAAAAAGAAATTGAGCAAGCCATCAATGAACTTCCTAATAAAAAATCTCCAGGACCAGATGGATTTACAAGTGAATTCTACTAAACATTTAAAAAACAATTAATTCCAAAACTACATAAACTATTTGGAAAAATAGATGAAGAAGTATGACCAAACTTTTTTATGACACAAATATGGACCTGATGCCTAAACCAGAAAGAGCCAAAACAGAGGAAGAAAATTTTAGACCAATTTCTATATGAACGTTGATGCAAAAAAATTTAAGTAAAATATTAACCAAGAGATTACAGAGATTTATCACAAGGTTAATACATTATGACCAGGTGTGATTTATACCAGGAACACAGGAATGGTTTACTATTAGTAAAACTATAAGTAGAATTGACTTAATAACAAAACTAACAGAAATCATAAGATTATCTCAATAGATGGAGAAAAAGCTTTTGACAAAATACAACACCCATTCTTATTTAAAACACTAGAGAGCACAGGAATAAATGGAGTTTTACTTAAAATGATAAATAGCATCTATCAAAAACCATCAGCAAGCATTATCCATAATGAGGATAAGCTAGAAGCATTTCCAGTGAGAATGGGGGTGAAACAAGGATGCCTATTAATGACCACATTGTTCAATATTGCAAGATAAATGTTAGTTTAGCAATAAGAGAAGAAAAAGAAATTGAAGGAATCAAAATAGGCAATGAAGAAACAAAACTTTCACTCTTTGAAGATATGATTGTATACTTAGAGAATCCTAATCAACTACTTGAAATTATCAAAACTTTAGCAAAGTTGCAAGATGCAAAATAAACCTACATAAATCAGCAGCATTTTACCCAACAAAGGTCAGCAGCAAGAGACAGAAAGAAAAAATTCCATTTTAAATACCTGTAGACAAAATAAAATATTTGAGAATCTACCTGCCAAGATAAACACAGGAATTATATAAACACAATTATAAAATATATTTAATACAAATAAAGTCAGATCTAAACAACTGGAAAAATATCAGTTGCTCATGGGTAAGCTGAGCTAATATAATACAAATGAAAATTCTACCTAAATTAATTTACTTATTCAGTGCCATACCAATCAAACTGCAAAAATTATTTTACAAAGCTAGAAAAAATAATCACAAAATTCATCTGGAAAAACAAAAGTTTCAGAATATAAACGAAATTAATGGAAAAATGCAAGGGAATGTGGCCTAACCATACAAATTCTAAAACTATATAATAAAGTGGCAATTATCCAAAGTATTTGGTACTAACTTAGAAAAAGTGATGGATCACGTGAATAGATCAGGTACACAAGACATAGTAGTAAGCTACTACTATAAAAGAAATTATTTGATAAACCTGAGGACTCCAGCTTGTGGTATAAGAACCCACTATTTAGCAAAACTTCTGGGAAAACTAGAAAATAGCATGGCAGAAACTAGGCTTAGACCAACATCTCACACCCTATACCAAGATAAGGTAAAAAGGGCACAAGATTTAGACATAAAAGCTGATACCATAAGCAAGTTAGGAGAGCAAGGAATAATTTACCTATCAGATCTATGGAGGGAAGAACTTATGACCAAACAAGTGACAGAGAACAGTATGAAATGTAAAATGGATAATTTTGATTACATTAAATTTTTAAAAGTTTACACAAATAAAACCAAAGCAAACAAGATGATAAGGAAAACCAAAAGCTAGGTAACAATTTTTAAAATTTTATTTATTTTTAGTGTTTAACATTCACTTCCATAAGATTCTGAGTTTTAAATTTTCTCCTCTTCCCTCCCCTGATATTCTGGACCTCTCTCCCCTTTCCCTCCTCCAAGACAGCATGCAACCTGATATAGGCTCTATCATATACATTCATATTAAACATATTTTCACATTAGTCACATTGTAAAGAAGAATTAGAACCAATGGAAGGAACCACAAAAAAGAAGAAACAAAACAAAACAAAAAGAGAGAGCAAATAGTGTGCTTCCATCTGCATTCAGACTCCAAAGTTCTTTCTCTGGATGTGGGTAGCATTTTCCATCATGAGCTGTTTAGAGTTGTCTTAGATCCTTGCATTGCTGAGAAAAGCTAAGCCTATCAAAGTTAGTCATCACACAATGTGGCTGTTACTGTATACAAAGTTCTGCTGTTTTTCCCCTTTACTCAGCATCAGTTCATGTAAGTCTTTCCAGGTTTTTCTGAAGTCTACCTATTCATCATGTCTTATAGCACAATAGCATTCTATTTAATTTATATACCACAACTTGTTCAGTCATTCCCCAATTGATGAGCATCCTCTCAATTTCCAATACTTGTCCAACACAGAGGGCACTGCTAGAAATAATTTTGCACACTTGGGTCCTTTCCCATTTTTATGATCTTTTTGGGATACAGATCTAGAAGAGACATTGCTGGATCAAAGGGTATGTATGGTTTTATAGCCCTTTGGGCATAGTTCCAAATTGTTTTCCAGAATGGATGGATCAGTTCACAACTCCACCAAGAATACTTTAGTGTTCCAGTTTTTGCACATCTTCTCCAACATTTATCATTTTCCTGTTTTGTCATGTTAACTAATATGATAGGTAGGATTTGGTACCTCAGAGTTGTTTTGATTTTCATTTCTTTAATCAACAATGATTTAGAGCATTTTTTCATATGACTAAAGATAGCCTTTCTTCATCTGAAAACTGTTCATATCCTTTGAGCATTTATCAATTGGGGAATGATTTGTATTCTTATGAATTTAACTCAATTCTCTGTCTTTTGTAGAAATGAGGCCTTTATCAGAGATACTGGCTGTGAAAATTGTGAGTTTTCTTGGTTGCATTGGCTTTGTTTGTGCAAAACTGTAATTTAATGTAATTAATTTAATGTAATCAAAATAATCCATTTCACATTTCAGAATGCTCCCTTTCTCTTCTTTAGTCATAAATTCTTCCTTTCTCCATAAATCTTTTCAAAAACAAATTTATTTATTTATTTATTTTCTTGTTTACATCATTCATTTCCATGAAATTTTGAGTTCCAAATTTTCTCTCCATCTTTCCCCTACCCAACATCTCAAAACAGCCATCCCACTGTATAAATCCTCCCTCAATCTGCTCTCTCCTATGTTCTCCCCCTCACCCCTCTGACTTTCCAGCAGGACAGGATGAATCTCTGCACTACAGTGCCTGTATATCTTAATTCCCAGGTGGATGTAGTTAATAATAATAATAAATATATATTTTTTAACATTTGATTTATGCAACTATAAATCCAAGATTTTTTTCCCTTCCCCCCTTGTCAACCACCCCCACTGGAAGGACAAACAATTAAATACAGGCTGTACATGTGCAATTATGCAGAACATCTCCACAGTGGGCATATTGTGAGAGACAGATTATATGTCCCTCCTTCCTATCCTGCACACCCCCTTCTTCTATTCTTTACCCTGTCCCTGTCCCTGTCCCTGTACAGAAGTGTGTACTTCTAGCAACCCTCCCCCAACCCTGCCATCCCCTCCTTCATTCCACCTCTCATCCCTATCCCCGCTACTCTCCTGTGTGGCAAAATACCCATTTTAGAGTTTATGTCATTCCCTAAGACAAATTCAATGAGATTAAGGTTGACCCTCTCCCTTTTCCCTTCCTGTTCTTCCCCTCCATTGTAACAATTATCCCTTGCCTATTCTATATAAGATGATAAACTCCATTCTGCCTCTCCCTGTCTCCTCTCATTCTAATCTTATCCCACCTCAGAATTTCACCTTTTAGAGTATCGTCCCTTCCTATTCAATTGATCCTGTGCCCTCCATGTACTCATATATACACATACTCAGATATATGTTTGTACACATGTATAAACCCTCCTATATAGACATATGTGTGTATATGTATATATACATTTGTATTCCCTTCCCCTATCCTCATACTGAAAAAAGTTTCATAAGTTACAATTATTGTTTTTCTATGTAGGCATGTAAATAGTTCAACATTGATAAGTTCCTTATGATGTCTTTTCCATGTTTACCTTCTCATGCTTCTTGTATTTGAGTGTCAAATTTTCTTTTCAGTTCTAGTTTTTTCAGCAAGAATGCTTGAAAGTCCTCCACCTCACTGAATGATCATATTATACCCTGGAACATTCATACTCAATTTTGCTGTGTCGGCAATTCTTGGTTTTAATCCTAGCTCACTTGATCTCTGGGATATCATATTCCAGGCCCTTTTATCCCTTAATGTAGAAGCTGCTAGATCCTGGGTTATCCTAATTGTGTTTCACAGTATTCAAATTGTTTCTTCTTGGCAGCTTGTAAGATTTTTCTCCTTGATATGAGGAATCCAGAACCTGGTTATAACATTTCTATGAGTTTTCTTTTTGGGATCTTTTTCAAGAGGTGACGGGTGAATTCTTTGAAGTTCTATTTTTCCCTGTGGTTCTAAATATCAGAGCAATTTTCCTTGAGAATTTCTTGAAGGATGCTTTCTAGGTTCTTTTTTTGATCATGGCTTTTAGGTAGTCCAATAATTTTTAAATTGTCTCTCCTGGATCTATTTTCCATGTCAGCGATGTTTTCCAAGGAGATATTTCACATTGCCTTCTATTTTTTTATTTGTTTGGATCTGTTTAATAGTTTCTTGCTTTCTCATAAAGTCATTTGCTTCCATTTGCTCCCCTCTAATTCTGAATGAATTATTCCCTTCAGAATGCTGTTGAGATTCTTTTTCCATCTGGCAAATTTGACTTTTTAAGGCATTCTTCTCCTCATTGGCTTTTTGGACCTCTTTTGCCATTTGAATTAATCAATTTTTTAAGGTGCTGTTTTGTTCAGTCAGGTTGTTGACTTCCTTTTCATGATTTTCTTGCATCATTCTCATTTCTCTTCCCAATTTTTCCTCCACTTCTCTTATTTGGTTTTTAAAATCCTTCGTAAGCTGTTCTATGGCTTGTAGTCAGTCTTCATTTTTCTTGGAAGCTTTTGGTGTGGGAGTTCTGACTGTGTTGTCTTCCTCCCATTCCATGCT
>CM053599.1:146853629-146868731 GCA_028646575.1 Pseudocheirus occidentalis
TGATTGTATTCCACCATGGCGGGGGTGGGGAATGGGGAGGAAGGGGAGAAAAATCTGAAACTCAAGTGACTCTGGAACTGAATCTTGTAATCTAAAAGTAAACAAACAAGTCAGTAAAATAAATTTTAAAATATATATATTTCAAAAAACAAAAAAGTGCTAAACTTGATATATCTTATGTATCAAGATTAGATATCTATATTAGATATATTAGATATCTATAATAATGAGTTTTGAGCTAAAGCATGTTAGAAACATTTTTAGGAAAGATTAAGGAAATCAGTTCATTGCCAGATGTGTTTTAATCACTGTCACAATATATTGATTCATATTATTAATAATAATATTTTTACAAAAATTTCTGAAACATTTAGTATAACTCACAGAAAAATGATTCAGTTTATTATTGTTGTCACTTATTTTTAAATACACAAATAAAATGTTATCAAAATATAGGGAAAAAAAACAATAAAGCACCTACTATATACCAGGCACTGTGCTGAGTGCTGAGGATACAAAGAAGGGGAAAAACCAGCACCTGTTCTCAAGAAGCTCACAATCTAATGGGAGAGACAGCATGAAAACTGTACAAACAAGCTACATACAAGATAAACTGGAAATAATCAATGAATAAAAGATGGGATTTTAACTGGCATTTGAAGGGAGCCAAGAAGAAAAAAATGTGGAGAGAACATCCAGACATGGGGACAGCCCATGAAAATGCCTGGAGTCATGAAATGACCCATCATGTTCTAGGAACAGCCAAGAGGCCAGTGTGTGGATTCCAGTGTGTATGGCAAGTGAAAGGAGTGTAAGAAATAAAAGAAGACTGGAAAGGAAAGTGGGGCAGGTTTTGAAGGACTTTAAATACAAAACAGAGGCTTTTATATTTGATCCTGGATGTGATGAAGAACCACTGGAGTTTACTGAGTAGGGTGCAGGTTGGTCCAGCCTTCAAAGATTTCTTTGACAGCTGAGTTGAGGATGGACTGGAGTGGAAAGAGACTTGGGGAACATCAACCAGCAGCTATTGCAGTAGCACAGATGGGCCTACACAAAGTGGTGGCTGTGTTAAAGGAAACAAGCAAATATGTACATACAGAAGAGTAAAACCAACAGACAATGGCAGCAGATTGAATATGGGGAAATAAGAGGATCAGAAGTCTAGCACAACACCTTGCTTTCCAGCACTTGGATGGATAGGAGGAAAACCAGGGAGAGTCTTGTCGGAAATAGATTTCAAAAAGAAGAGGGTGATAGGCTGTACTGAAAGGTGAAGAAAGATGAGAAGCGAGAAAAGGCCATTCATTGGGTTTGGCAGTTAAGAGATCAGTGGTAATTGTGAAGAGAGGTTTTGGTTGAATGATGAGATGGGAAGCCAGACTAGATGATTGAATGGAAAGAAGTGAGAAGCAATAAAAATTGGAAATTCAGGGAAGAGTTATATGAAATGATACAAGTGAAATGAGTAGAAACAACCATTTACAGAATAACAACAATGTAAATTTTGTTTGGTTTTTTATTAGTATTTTTTCCAGTTACATGTAAAGACAATTTTTGGCATTCATTTTTACAAAATTTTGAGTTCCTAATTTTTCTCCCTCACTTCCTAAAACCGTAAGCAATTTGATATAGGTTATATATGTGCAGTCATGTAAAGCTTATTTCCATATTAGTCACAATTGTGAAAGAAGAAATAGACCAAAAGGGGGGAAAAACATGAAAAAAATAAAGTGAAAATAGGATGTTTTGATCTGCATTCAGAGTTCATCAGCTCTTTCCCTGGAGGTGTGTAGCATTTTTCATCATGAGTCCTCTCTTTAGAGTTGTCTTAGATCATTGTATTACTAAGAAGAGCTAAGTCATGCGTAGTTGATCATCACACAGCATTGCTGTTACTGTATACAACATTCTCCTGGTTCTACTCGTTTCACTTTGCATCAGTTCCTATAAGTCTTTCCAGGTTTTTTTGAAATCTCTTGCTCATTTCTTATTGAACAGTATATTCCATTACATTTATATAAATGTAACTTTATTTATCTATTTGTTTGTTTGTTTTGCTTTGCTTTTTGGAGGGGGGAAGGTAGGGCATTTGGGGTTAAGTGACTTGCCAAAGATCACATGGCCAGTAAGTGTTAGCCAGATTTGACCTCAGGTCCTCCTGACTCCAGGGCCCGTGCTCTATTCACTGCACCACATAGCCACCCCCTATAAAGGTAACTTTTTAAAATCACTAAAAGGAAGCTGAATTCTGAGTGAGCTACACTTAGTCACCTAGGAAACAGATAATGAAACCTACTTCCCTCTCTACATAAAGAGGTGGAGCAATGGGGCAGAATTCTTACTGCCTTTGCTTAATTGTTTTCTTTTCTATGAGAGAGATTTCTAAAAATTACTGTTGTGAGTATAGAAGGCATCAATAACAGTTTTTAAAAAATAAAATTTCTCAGAGCAGGTATATTTTAAACAGTTATCAGATTAGAGATTAGTTGACTGGTAGATGAGAGAGCAGGAGACTACAGGAATAAAACAAGGGGAACACCAAGGAGAAGGAAAAGAACACTGAACAGCAAAGCCAAAGAAATAGTTTAAACACTTAACACGTTTATGGAGAGCTGCATCAGGAAACTACTAAAGATTTGTATGCAAATACCCACAAGTGGCTAGGGAACTGGTAGATTTTATGTTGCTTTCTTGCTTTAATAATGATGGAAGTAAGAAGATAATGATCTCTGTCTCTGATTCCTCATATAGTTCATTCAAGAAACACTTATTAATGTATAAGAAATTTTATTAGCCGCTGATGGTTGTTGTTGTCTGTCCTTCATTCTCTAAGAGGACCATGGCATCAGGGAGGTGATACTATGACATGCAAGTGAATTGGATTTAAGTGAGGGAGAGCTGTGCAGTCACCAGACTCACTTTCTCTTCCAGAGCCATCTGGGTCCAGTGGTAAGATATAGATCAGGATGACTGAAGATGGGCCCTTATGCAGTGGGAGACCTTGGTCTTTTGTAAGCTAAGGCCTTAAACTGATCTTAGTTTGAATGAGGCAACACCCGTTCAGTGATTAAGTCTAGGTAAGAAATGAAACAAAGAAGGATCTCTTTTACTTAGTCCAAAAAGAATCATTCTGGGAGGGGAAGATCCTCATGATTTCTGGTCCAAACAGAAACAATTTCTATTTACGTTCACTCCAAGCCTGGGCCTAAATAATGACCAAATGGGGGTTGGCCTCAGACCTATTGTTGGCCAATCTGAGAGATAAGAGTGAATTGGGTTTAAGCCATCCATTCCCTGAGTGGGTGATACCAGCCCGCTGGGACAATCCACTGCGGGATAGTAGCCTTAAGTGCAATTGGGGTTATTGAATAAAAATAAGAGGGCTGTGGAAGCATAAGGAAATAAGAGAAGAAAATTTTGAAAAATCATTCATACATGTTTCATCTGTTGTGTAACATGGTTAAAGTGATAGTGATTACATTATTTTCCAAATAAACACAAAATTCAAGTTATAACTGATCAAGTCCACAGACAGGTCTTAACCAGCAAATGTTGGCAGGCCAACATGTGGCGCATTGTCCAGAAGTCCAGCATGCAAAGGCAGGAATATGTGCCTGTAATGATTTGTTTACAATATGATACAGTTACAATACTATACAGTTACATGATACGATGTTGTGTCATCAACATTTCAATGCAGAAAAACACCACAAAATTGCAATAAATTATTAAATGTATGATGTCATTTTTAAAGAAAAAAATTATATTTTTTGAAATGATGCAATTTTTTTAAAGGGTTAAAGCAAGTAGATTTTGGGGGGAGGGAGTGTCACTGAGAAATTTTTTTAAAGGAGGGCAGTAGACTAAATAAGTTTCGGGACCTTGGGTTTAAGGTATGGTCCTTAGGGAAAAAATCTAACCAGTGAACCCTAAGATATTTTGCAAAGTTTCAACTATCAAAATTTACATTCCTCTGAGACAGAGTATCCCCAGGTAAAAACTTTTTTTCTTCCTCCCTTCCTTCCTTCCTTCCTGCCTTTCTTTTCCTTCTCTCCACATAGGGTATCTATTATACCCTTACCTTCGGGAGATGCTGATAGAGTATGGAAGTAAATGTCATACTCTTTACCCTTAAAGGGACTTAGAATCTAGCAGGGAAGATAACATATGTACTTATAACTGTTATATAAAGTAGAATTTGAGAATGGATGAGAGGTACAAAAAATGTGACATGAACTCAAAAGATTAAGGGATCACTTCTACATGAAGGAATCAAGGAAGACTATATAAAAGACAGAGAATTTGAGATAATCAAAAGTAGGACTTTGGAAGGTTTGATATATTTTGATTGCTAGCAATGGAGATATCATTCCAGGCGTTAGGATAGGTGCAAATAAAGGAATGAAAGGAAGAAAATAGGATAATTCGAAAATGGAAAATATCAAGTATTCCAGTTTAACCATTTAAGGATTAAGAAAAAGTATAGTGTCAGGTAAATCAAGAAAGATTGATTGAGGGCCAAATGTAGGGGACCTTGAATGACCAATTAAGTAGCTTGGATTTTATTCAAATTGGATTTTGTTCAGGGAAAAGGACCATCAAAGATTTATTTTGGGAGAGTGGCATGGCCAGAGAGATTAATTTGTTGGTGGTATTTAAAATGGATTGTAGGAGATATTGCCTGCCTGAGCAAGGAATTGTTTCTACATCAATGGCAAGTCATCATCCAACTTTAGCTTGAAATTCTCTTACAGAGATTTTATAATCTATAAGATTCTAGATAATATATAGAATAAGAGACTCTATATAATAAGAGACTCTTATAAACTATAAGAGTCTCTTATTATAAGCCCAACTATCTGTCTATAAAACCAATAATCTAAGTGAAATGTATGATAATTGCAAAAATGTAAATTGCCCAGAATAACAGAAGGGGAATTAGAATAACCCTATCTTAGAAAAAGAAATTTAATAAGCCATAAATTATATCTCCCTAAGAAAAACTCTAAGAGCAGATGCGTTTACATTAAATTCTAGCAAACATTTAAAGAGCAATTACAGTACTATATTAACTGTTTGGAAAAATAGCCCAAGAAAAAGTTCTACTAAATTATTTCTCTGATACAAATATGATTTCAGTGCCTAAACCAGGGAGAGCAAAAACTGGGAGAAAAAAAAAAAAGATTTTCTTGTTTTGAATTTGTGGTGCTAGAGAAGACTTTTGAGAGTCCCTTGGACTACAAGGAGAGCAAATCAGTCAATACTTAATGAAATTCAGACTGTTCTTTGGAAGGATATATATCAAAGCTGAAACTTAAATACTTTGGCTGCATAATGAGAAGACAGGACTCATTGGAAAAGATTCTGATGTTGGGAAAGATTGAAGGCAAAAAGGAGAAGGGATTGGTAGAGGGTGAGATGGATAGATAGTGTTGTAGAAGCAATAAACATGAGTTTGGACAGACTTCAGGAGTTAGTGCAGGACAGAAGGACCTGGTATGCCATGATCCATTGGTTTGACGCAGTTAGGGGTGCTAGGGATCCTGAAATGTCAGAGTACAGGGTGGTGTTGCCTAGAATGAATTCACACACTCTGTCTCTTAGTCAAATGGCAAAGTTTATGGTGAAGCTTCCAGAAGCAGGCAAAGTTCCTAGGGAACCTGCAAGCTAGTGATGATAGTGTTAAGCCTTATGTGGAAAAGGAATAGGGAAAAGAATATCAAGGATGCTAATTAGGCAATCTAGGGTCTCTTAAGGAATAGGCAAGGGGTCTAGGTAACTGGAAAGAAGACACCAGTGATCTATGGATGGGAAAATTCAGGGATTCCACGGTGATAGCTCTTGATAACAGAAATAGAGGGAGAAGACAAAATAGTTTTGTTTAGTTGCCAGCAGCATGGTCCTTGGACATTTACCAGTCCTTAGGCATGTTAGAAAAGGAATTACAGGGTCAGATCTTCATGTGCTTGCAACAAAAAAAGATTTTCTCACAGAGGCCTACAGAGATACTGGGTGGCTTCCAGAGGCATGATCATAGGCCTGGGACCCGAGCACAAGCATCCCATCAGGGTCAGACATGATTAAACAACTGACAATGACAAGGGTCCCAGGGACTGAGGGCATAGGTTTGGAGGTCTGGTACAGGGAGAAGCAGAGTAGAGAAGGCAGGCAGATAATAGGTTGGTTTGGGTAAATGACTGGGACATGAAGTTGAAGATTTGGTCTGGAGTAAGCTAGATATAGCATGGACTTCGCTTCTCATAATGAAACCTAAGTTAACACTAATTATAACATTAACTCTTGTAGTCCATTAAAGGAGTATTCCCTACCTCCTGTTTTTTATATTAACTGTTGTTTAAACATGCATCCAAATATATACATACAAGATCTATATAATAAAAATGGAATATAATCTCAGAAGGAAAGCACTAGCAGTAACAGAGGAGAAAGAAAGAAAAACCTTGTGTAGAAGATGGGATTTGAGCTGAGTTTTGAAGGAAGCCAGGAAGCTGATGGGACGAGGGAGCATTCCAGGCATAAGGAACCTCTAGAGTTGGGAAATGGAGTCTATAAGCTTACAACAGTAAGAGGTTCAGTATCATTGGATTAGAAGGTACCAAAAAAGAAAGTGGAGATGAGGTCCTTTGGGAGACTGTGAAGTCTGTATGACTTGGGAGAAGTCTATATGAATGAGAATGGGGTTTCAACTAAGATGGTGCTGATAGGAGTAGAAAGGAGGAGATGTATGAGGCATTAAAGTAAAACTAGTAGGACTCAACAGCTTATCAAATGTGCATGTTGAAGTGATACTACAATTTTGTCCTTTTTTTTCTTTCTTTTTTTTGGCTTTTGGAGAGGGGAGGGCAGGGCAGTTAGGGTTAAGTGACTTACCCAAGGTCACAAGGCTAGTAAGTGTTAAACATATGAGGCAGAATTTGAACTCAGGTCCTCCTGTCTCCAGGGCCAGTGCTCTATTCACTGCACCACCTAGCTGCCCTGATACTACAATTTTGAAGATTTGGGAGGACAAAGAAGGGGCAACAGAATTAGGAAAGGCCTCCTGCAGATGGTGCCGCTCAAACTAAACCTTGAAGGAAACCAGGAATTCCAAGAGGCAGGAGAGAAAAACATTCCAGGTCTGGGGAATAGGCACTGTAATGACATGGAGGTGGGAGATCAAGGTACAACTTTTGAGTGCTGATGAATCTCTCCTAGGAGGCTCTGTAATATTTTCTGCAGTGCTACCCAGGTGATGTCACCTACTGAATGGGATGAGGGAGAGAAGTTTGAATTAGATGGATCATGAACTAGATATATAAATGAACCCTAAGCTCCCTTCTAGACCCCTGTGCCCCTATAATCTACAAACGTGAACATCTTACATAACTCAACACCTTCAAAAAATCCATCTTCAGTTTAGACTTACATGCTGCATCAGGTCTCCATCACAGTGACAGACATTTTTGGCATGCATAGTCATTCTCTCTTTAATGACTTTCCTGATATTTATCATCATTGAACTAGATTATCTCTGATGTTGTATCTTTTTAGAAATCTTGTATAATATTGGCATTTGCTTGGAAGACACTTGGTTGGAAGAGAGTGTTTAAGGTGGTATTTTGCTCTGTCAAATCATAGGTACTTTTTTTAGTAGCCAAACAAATGGAAGCTTGTATCAACATCAGTGGTGTCGAATTCAAGTAGAAAGGGACCTCTGCTAGCTACATATTGACTTGGAAAACCATATATGAACATGTTGCATTGTATTTTCATTTACTTTGTTAAACATTTCCTAATTACATTTCAGTCTGATTGGGGGGGTGGGTTGAAGCATTGAGTTTGATGCCTGTTTTATATACTACTTTCAGTCAGTAGTGGGATGGAAAAGATGTGTGTTACACCATGGGAAATTTCTGTGAAAACCTGCTCATTTCCTACTAATAATCTCATCGAGAATTCCTTCAATGCATAAGAGAAAAAAATTTGTCAACTGTTTTGTTAAAATCTAATAATTACATTTCTGCCCACATATAAGCATTCTACTTATCTAGCAGTTGACTGTCAAAAACCAAATGATGCTAGTTTAACATGACCTGTTTCTGTTGAAACCATGATGATTCTTTGTAACCATTGCTTCCTTGTCTAAATGTTCAGTAACCATCTCTTTTTATTTTAAATATTCAATTTCTTTCTGAATTTTGAGTTGCAAATTCTTTCCTTCCCATCACCCCCTCTCCCACCCATAGAGAAGCAAGCAATAAACCATCTTTCTGCTTTATTTTTTTTTCAATTAAAAAACCTCTTCTTTCCCTCCTATTCTCTCTCCAATTGAAAAAGGAAAGAAAAACAAAACGTAATAAACATACGTAGTTAAGCAAAAAAAAAAATGCTATTTTGGCTGTGCCCAAAAAATATGTTTCTGTTTGCAGCTTTAATCCTTATCTTCTCTGTTACTATCTCTTGAAAGATTTATTCTGGAATTTTTCTAGGAATTGAAGTCATTGAAAGGTATATGATCAAAGAAGGTCAAATGTCTTGATTTTCAAAATACACTCTACAACGACTTCATAATTACATCTTCCAGGGTTTTTTTTCCTGTACTTTCAGTACTTATATCCTTTTAGGATGTAGTTCATCTGGACCTGATGTATCAAACTGAGCAGCTAGATGTTATCAGCTTCCTCTGTCATTTTTGTTCTATCATTTTCAGTCCAAGGATAAATCTTTTTGGCAGAGAAAACATGAGCATGATAAGCATTGAGATGTTCTGTACTCTGTCTTCAGTTATTATCATCCTATCCACCCCCAGTAAGCTGCCCTTTCTTTTCACTGATCTTTCTGTAGCTAAAGAAACCCATTTTTGTAAGGTTTAACTTATCTTGCAAGTCTCATTTCGTTCTGTGCTTCAGCATTCCTAACACTGTTCTTGCAGAACCATGCCGTACTTTTTTTGTTTATCATCCAATACCATCTTGCTATCTTTATAATTACTTTTTGAAGCCTGCCTTGGTTGGTGAGCCTCCTTTGCATCCACTTCAATCTGTCTGACAGCAAATTAGTTACTGGCTATTTGGAATTAGGAATGAGACATTGTCTCTTCTTGCTTTAGGTGAGGCAATAGGACTCAGGAAAAATTGGTCCCAAGAGTCACAGATTGAGGGGTTGGCTTTCTGTTTATTAATTGGGTTAGTATTACTTTAATTCAAAACTCTGATCCCTCTACAAGTAAATCAGTTAATCAAAACACATTAAGGATGCAAATACAAATGTTATAGGCCAAGGTACAAGTAAACTGGGGAGACTTGAGTTAACACCCCACCCTCCTACAACATTGACTGGTACTGTTGTGAGAAAGGAAGCAGTAGTGAAGACCTGGGGCACTTGGGGTTATCTTTATTTCCAGGTAGATTGATCTGGAATTCAGTTCCTGGCTTTTGGACAAGAATATAAAAGGTACTTTTTTAGGATTTTGGTGAAGAGTCTGGAGAACCCAGGGAACTTCCATGTTGATTTCTTTTAACTTTGTTTTGAGAGATCTCTATAGGTTTGTTTGTTTGTTTGTTTTTTCTGAATTTCTTTTTAACCACCATGGGAACTTCTTTTACTATATCAGAGGTAATTGAGTATATTTTTACTAAATGGATTGTTTGATCCCTTGGACTTTGATTGTTCTAGAGATGCAAAATAACTACCTGGATCACCAAGAGTGAAACAATTCCTGATATCAGGGAGCTTTTATTCTAATGGAGGAAAAAATAAGTGTGTCTATACAGAATAAACAAAGAGTTACTTCCAAGTAATTAGGGAGAGAGATCACTACAAGTTGCTTGGTTCCTAGAGGAGGTGGTACTCCAGTGTCTCTTAAGGAAATTATTCTATCAGGCAGAGTGTGAAGAGGGAGTATATTCTAAGAATAGACTATGGACATAGAAGGCAAGTTTAGACTGTAGGGCATGGGAGGAATAATGTACAGTGAGGCTGGAAAAATAGGCCAGGCTAGATTATAAAGGACTTTAAAAACAAAACAAGTGAGCTTAGATAGTTTGTTCTAGGGGCAATAGGGAGCCATTGAAGTTATTTATTTGAGTAGTGGAATGACATGAACTCTCTCACAGACTTCATTTAGAAGGTGTCATTCTGTTCATTGAAAGCTTATGATCATCTTAATTAAAAAAAAAAAACAAACCCTTGGAAAGAATACACTACATTTGTTCACTTAGCAAAGCTTAGAATGTGGGAGATACGGTATTTTTTCACCCTTAGGAGGTGTGAAACTGATTTTCCTAAAGGACTCTAAGTAATAAACTCAAGTGTCTCCTTGTTACCTCTGGAATCAATTATAACTCCTTTTTGGCATTTAAAACCCTGTCCAACCTGGCCCAACCATTCTTTCCAGTCTTATTTCCCAGTATTCCTCTCCTCTCATATTGTGGCCCACCCAGACTAACCTTGCTGCTCCTTGTACGTATATGGTCATCCGTCTTCCACTGCTGTGCCTTTGTCCTGGCTGTCCCTTATTTGGATTGCACTCCTTTCTCACTTCTCTCAGTATTGTCCTCACAAAATTAAATGGTAAACTTTTAGCATAATACCTGGTACCTACTATGTGCTTGTTGAGGGATTGATTGAGTAACCTGGGTTAACTCTGAGCTTGTAAACAGATTTGACCCTAATAGCAAGGTCATTCTCACTTGACTTTGGTTTGAACAGGAAAGTAGAGATAGCAAGGTGGCACAGTGGATAGAGCATGAGACCTGAAGGAAGACCTGAGTTCAAATCTGGCCCCAGAGACTTACCTTAGACAAAGCACTGACCCTCTGTCTGTCTCGGGTTCCTCACCTGTAAAATAGGGGCAATAATAGCACCTACCTCCCTTATTGTGAGAATCAAATCGGATGATATTGACAAATTGCTAAGCACCATGGGTGGCACATAGTAGGTGCTTCATAAGTCATTTGTTCCCTTCTGTTCACCTTTCCCCTTCTCTCTGTCCTGACTCTTTTTCTGGAGGAAGAGGACTGTGCCTGTTCTACCATCCTGAAGTTTCACGATGCCCTCGCCCTAAAGTCCACACAAAAAGTGCCCGTTAGCTGCACAGCTTCCCTCTGATGGGATGATGACTCCTAGAACTCCATTTAGACTGATCCTTGTACCAGGCTCCCTAGACGAAAATGCTTTTGTCTCTCTTCTCTGTTTCAGTTTTCTTTTTATCTGTTGTCTTCCATTTGGATATAAACTGCTTAAAGGCAAGGACTATCTTTCTACTTGTATGTGTATCTCAGTTCTTAATACATAGTAAATGCTTTAAAAATGCTGGTTGACTAACTAGAAACACTTTTTAATTACATTAGAAAGTATGGCGGTCTCCACAACTACGCTACTAGAAGATGTATATAGAAGGTTGGCTGTTCTTCTGGTAGACACAAAGATAACCTGTTTCTTTCTTTTTCTGACTTACCCACTCTCTCTGATGGGAGTTGAATATGGCCTAGTGTTAAGGTAGGTCCAACTAAGCTCAAAAAGATACATTTCCACCCCTTCCCGCCGACCCAGTGTGTCATATTTGTAAGATTATTGTTAAGAATTACATTAAGAAATAATTTTTAACAAATTTTATCTTTATACTGAGCTAGGAATTTCGCCTAGTAATCTCTCAACTTCATAGATCTCAAACTATACTGCATTTGCATGTTTCTTATTGCTCTGAGATGTTCTCATATAATCTATATGCCTGATAGTTGACATTAAATATTTCTTTATCATAAAATTTCACTTTAGCATCCATCTAGTGCAGTCCATACTTGAAAAAGAATTTCTACTACAACATACCCAACAAGTGATCAGCCAGTATTTGCTTGAAGACTTCAGTGAGGGAGAGACCAACCACCTCCCAGAGCAGGCCATTTCGCTTTTGGATAGTTCTCATTGGTAGTAAGTTTCCCTTACATCAAGCCTACATTTTTCTTTATGCAACTTCCACACATTACTTGCCACTTGCTTGCTAGTAAAATTATATCTTTATTTGTGGGGTTAAGTCTCTAGACATTCTACTGACCAGTGCCTAGGAAATACCAAGATTACTAGCCCCTGACAGATTTGGGGTACAAAACAAAACTTCCTACTGTGCTTCTCTACTCTGGTATCTAGGGCACATAAGCATGTCTTTATACCTTATCTCATTTCTTAGCTAATTTCTTTTGAATAAAGCATACTCTTCTAATCCAAAGAACTCTTAAGCTTTCTTGTCTTTGTACCTTTGTGTCAGCTATCTCCTGTGCCTAGAATGTACTCTTTCACCTCTTTCCTCTATGGAAGCTTCATGGAGTCTCTAGCTCAGCTTAAAACCACCTCCCATTTGAAGCTTTTCCTGATCCCCCTTAGCTACTAGTGCCTCTCATTTCCCACCCCACCTCCATTGCCTTTTTATACTTACCTACCTACTATACTATACGAGAGATATATTCATCTCTCTGCCCATACCACCTACCTCTTCCCCAACAGAACATAATCTCCTTGAGGTCAAAGACTGTTTTTTTTTTTCATCTTTGTATTCTTGACCAGCATAGTACCTGGCATAGTCACTTAATAAATGCTAATTGGCTGATTGATTTATTCCAGTCATGGGGCTTATCCCACCAAGTTTTTGATAACTATGCATTTAAATTAGTTTCTCCCTATGTTATTTAGCTTAGTGGATATAAAACACTACTACTAGTAGGTGAAAACACTATCTATTAGTCAATGAAAATGCTACTCACTGGCGCCCCTAAGGTCTCTACTTATTAAGACTTCTTAGTTTTTAGCTATGATTTATACATTCCTTCTGGCAGTATCATTTGTGTCAGTGTGAATCACCAGTAATGGTAGGAGTCATCAGTGTGGAAGCATATTAAAAACTTCCTTTTTAGTTTTCTAACAGTATTAGGAAGTAGTTCTCTGAAACTCCAAAATCCTTGGGAAATCCTCTTGGAAAGTTGGGTGATAGGTAAAGGACACTTTCTTAAGGAAATAGATCAAGGTGACAAATGGTAACTGTTGTCTTGAGGTTATATCACTCACTTCCTTTCCCCATCTATCTGTGGTGATTGGTACTGGAGCAACATTATCTATTTACAAAGGATTAAGATATCAGTGGAAATGGAGGAATTTCCTTTGCTTAACTCCTGGAGTAAGAGGAATGGGCCTGGAGAAATCCTGTTGTGGCTTGATTTAATGCATGTTAAGTTATTCTCCCCTGGTTTATCTGTTTTGTAATGTTACCTGCATTTTCTTTCAGAACCTATGATACCTGTGAAGTAATCCCAGGACCCAACCTGAATATGATAGTTGGAGCTAATGGAACAGGGAAATCCAGCATAGTTTGTGCCATTTGTCTTGGATTGGCAGGTAAACCATCTTTCATAGGCCGAGTAGATAAGGTAAGTAACATTGCTTATTTAACGTCATCATTTGCTTAGTGTTGAACAAATTCTGAGTTGTTTGATGCCATATCTGAATTCCTTGATTCCATAAGCCCATTTTTTATTTGAGTAGGAAAAGAAGTTAGAGGAAAAGGAATATGAGGTGAAATGTTTTACTTACTTTTTTTAAAAGATAGTCAGGAGACCCTCCCAACTGCTTTTTGGTGACCCTAATTTAAAATCTTTCACACTTTGTTTTTCTTAATTAGATGATTTAGGAAAAACTTTCAAGTGCTGCTTATAAAATAACCGTTAGCTCTCAGAGTGGATTGAAATTCTGACTAATGTTTTTACATGTAATTATAAGAGATTGATACTTCTAAAATTATAATTAGCAGCATTATCAAAGCTATTTTACATGATGTTTGTTGAGGTTTAGCATCTGGTGAAGATTTATAAGGTTTAAAAACAATGTCTTTAATGTGTCTGTGTATATAATAGATGTGTTATTCATACTACATGCTATACGTTTTCTTGTTTAGCTTCTAACTGCTTCTATGACAGTACAGTCTCTTCTATGGGAAACTTAGAAACTTGTCATTTAGGTATGAATGAATGAAAAAACATTGATTGAGCAATTCCCATGTACCAAGAACTATACTAAATTCTAGGGTTACAAATACAAAAGCAAAGCACACATTGGGAAATGGCAGCCAGGAAAGGAAAAGATACAGGGAGCTCTTGAGGGTAGATTGGCATATTCAATCCAAAAATAATGGCAGAATTGATTTCTCATATGGTTCCAGAACTAGGTTCCAGAACTAGGAGGGAGTGGTGGGTTGTCCAGGCTGTGAAGAACTTGACCTGAGAGGAGTGTGAAGTGAAGCCTAGTGTTAGGGGACAGGAAGTCACCAAGATACCTGTGGGGCCCCAGGGCGTGGTCTGGAGTGAGTCCAAGGTAGTTGGGCAGAAAGTTGTAGAGGGAATACATAGTGCTTTTCAATATAGAATCTATCTGAGCTCTCTCAAAATTCCCTAGCACTGGTATCATTGCATAAAGAAGGCACTGTGACAGAATATAGCATTTGCAATGCACGTGCTCTTACACTGAATCGTTGTGTGTCCTTTGGGGCTACAAACCACAGTACTCATATACACAAAAGCTTGTAAACAGTATATTTCTCTTTAAAATCACTTTTACTCTTGAATGACTATTCTGGGGCTCCAAGACTCTGATCATGGTATACTTCAGACAGATTTTCATAACACATTTTGTCTGTTTTTCTGACACATGGAGTGTTTACATTGGATCTCAGCATTTATTTCTATCTACAACTAATATCTCTTTACACACATATGAAAGCTTACTGGTGTCAGCAGTTCATCTTTAAAAAAATAGATCTATAGGTAGATGTGTGTGTGTGTGTGTGTGTGTGTGTGTGTGTGTGTGTGTGTGTTCAAGTCTGAGAATGTATTTATTAAAGTCTAGAATGACTCTCCTGGGATACACCTGCTTAAGATTTGCAGATCTTTTTAAGAGGCATTAAGAGGAGTATTGAGACAAGTATTCTTTTTTTTTTTTTTAATTTTAATTTATTTTCTTGGTTACATCATTCATTTCCACAAGGTTTTGAGTTACAGATTTTCTCCCCTTTTTGCCCCTACCCCCCAGCCCAGAACATTGATCCCACTGTAAGGC
>CM053599.1:146869231-146940899 GCA_028646575.1 Pseudocheirus occidentalis
TTCCTGCTGCTACAGCCGCCTCCCACTGCTTCCTTGCCCTGGGAGCAGTTTGGCCCGACTTGCTCTTCTCCTCCCGAGTTAGCAAAATCCACTGACCTTTCTCTTAGCCTTTTTTTCTTCTGGCCTGATAAATGTGGTAATTGTGCCTCCAGTGCAGCTGATCTGCTCTTCTATGCTCTCCTATAGACGAGGCTCCTTGCCGGATGCCCCAGGGCTTGACCTCCCAGACTGCTGGGAAGAGCCCCGCCTGCTGCGCTGCCTGTAGCAACAGATGTGCTTTCTGTCTTGTGGAGAGTTTTGGAGCTTGAAAATCTGTTTAGCGTCCCATTTTATGAGTTTTTTAGCGTGTTTGTGTGGGAGCTGTGGTGCTTTGCCACTTCTATGCTGCCATCTTGGCTCTGCCCCCCAAGACAAGTATTCTTAATGCAGGTGTTTGGAACTAATGGGAGAAACAACCTAAAGTGCATGTAAAGTTGTTTGTAGAAGATTTAGTGCTGGGATTCAATACAAAGGGTATTTAAAAAGAATGTTATCTCCTAATTGCAAAATCTGATGCCATTTTCTCTCCACATTCCATTTTTCAGCCTTTCTTCATCATTTAAGATGATTGCCCAACCTTTCCTCCTGGATACTTTTTTCCCACTGGTGTTTATGACACTCTTGTCCCTTGGTTTTCTTCCTGCCTGTCTGAGTACTCAGTCTCCTCTATGGATTATCATCCATATCACACTTCCAAACTGGATGTGCCCCAACACTCTCTTCTGGGCCCTTTTCTCTTTTCTTGTTACACTTTCTCAAAGAGCTTATCGGGTGCCACAGGTTTAATTATTTCTGTGAAGCTGACCCTCAGATCTACATATCCTTGTCTTCTAAGCTCCAGTTTTATGTCATCAGCTGCCCATTGGACATTTCTAACTTTATGTTTAGTAAAGCAAACTCAAACTCAGTATCTCCAAAACAAAACTCATGATCTTTCCTCCCCAATCCACTGTACCTTTTGAATATCCCTGTTTCTGTAGAGAGCAGCACCATCCTGGCAGATTGTCAGGTTCTCAGCCTCTGTGTCATCCTTGACTCCTCATTCTCCTTCACTTCATATGTCTAGTCAGTTCTCAGAACTTCTTGTTTTGATCTCCACAATATCTCTTGAATTCATTCCTCACATGCATCCTCTTCTCTCCCCTCAAATGGCCATCATTCAAATTCAGCATTTTATCTTCTCTTGCCTGGACTATTTCAGCAGCCACCTAATTGCTCTCTCTCCCTCAAATCTCTCTCCTTTCCCATCTGTTCACATAACCATCAAAATGAGTCGGTCTCTCCATATCTTTCCTCCACTTAATGCCAGTGGTTCCCTCTTACCCATAGGAAACATACAAGTTCCTCTCTGTGGCTTTTAAAGCCCATCACAACCTGACCCTAACTTACATTTCTAACCTTATACTTTTTTCCATCTGTTGCCTTGCTGTCTAGTCAGACTTATCCTCTTGCTATTTCTGATCCAACACTCTTATTTCCCATTCCCCTGCTTTTGTTCTGGCTGGCCTCCTGTGCTTGGAGATGCATTCTCTCCTTACCTCTGTCACTTAAATCTGTAGCTTCCTTCAAGATTCACCTAAAGTGACATATTCTCTCCATGAAGCCTTTCTCCATCCCCTCATCTGTTAATGCTTTCCCTATTACATTGTATTTATTTTGTAAATATGTATAAATGTACAAATCATTCAAGAGATTTAGTTCCTTGAAGATAGGAATTGTTTCATTTTTGTTTCTATCCCAGTACCTAGCACAGTGATTAGCACATAGAACGGCTCTTGGTAAATGATTGCTGATTCTATAACAGATTCATTGTAAAGGAGTTTCAGAAACATGGAGCCCTATTGGGATTATTCAAGGTCAAAAGCACATTTGAAAGAAGCAGTTCTTCAATGTTACTATGTTAACATGATTAACTAACTAAAATGTATCTACTTGCCATAATGAAGTGTAAAACTAGAACTTGTTTATTAAAAGCATAGAAAGCTACGTGGTTATCACTAGATAGCTAAACTGTGCAATGGTAGGCAATTACGATTTATATATATAGTTTACAAATAATTAGTGGAGGGGTGTTGCATAGCGATGGTTTATTATCGATTTTTTTGGTCATAGCATAGAAAGTACATTTTTCAGTAGCTTCTTTTTCCCGTATGGTTTCCCTCTATGATATACCTCACATCCATCCTCTCATTACTACAATTGCAACCACCCTCTTGCGCTTTCGCAGTAGCCTCCTAACAAAGCAGCCATCCTCTACTCACTTTTGCCCCAATCAAGTCAATCAATTTATACTATATTATTTATATAGTATAATTTATACTACTGCTAGACTGAAAAACCTAGCATACAAAGCTCTCCACAATCTGATGCCTTAATCCTCTTCCTGTAGAGTCCCTATACCTGCCTGATTGACTGTTTCAGAGGTTGGTTGCTTTCTCACCTTCCCACCTTTTCTTGTGCTGTTCTCTGCTCGGATTGCTTTCTCCATGCTTGTTCTGCCTATTGAATTCTTACCTGTCCATTAAAGCGCCAATCAAACACCATCTCCTTTAGGAAACTTTCCCTGACCCTCTTATTCCCTTCTCCCCCCAAGTCCATAATGATCTCCTCCCCCTTAGACCTTATTTAGCACTTGCTTATACCTCTTTTAATCATTTATTTTTTTACAGTAGTTTTTGTGATAGATCCCTTTTCTAGACTGTAAGTGTCACAACACTGTCTTATTTAAATTGTATTTCTCCCAGACTATGTGTTCTGTACACTCTTTGGTTAAAATGAATTATATGTGGGGAAAAGTAGTGGTAATGCCTAGAATTTTAGTATTGCAATTTTACACAGTTGAGGGAGTGTGCATGTATGTGTTGTGTGCATTAAAGATCAAATATGGTCACCTGATAAATATAGATATTTAGCAATGGCTATGCCAGATGTCTGTTATCTAGCAAGTTAAATAATTTCCCAAGGATTCACTTGCTCATTTTGCCTTTTCTTGTGTTCTGTAGGTTGGCTTTTATGTGAAGCGAGGGTGTACCAAAGGCTCAGTTGAAATTGAATTGTGAGTGTTGAAAATGCTCAAACTAAATTTCAGTATTTAGCCTCTTGTTTTATATTCATTTAATATATTTTACTTGGTTATGTATTGACTATAGGAAATGGTAATAATGCAGTAATACCAGTTATATCTTGTTATCATTATTTAAACAAGTAAATGTGCTGCTTAACTTTGCTTTTTGATTATTATTTTTAAAATGCAAGCATTTTCTTTTAAAAAATTTCCTTTAGAGGATATTTTCTCCATTGAAATTACTTTAAATATTTCTTGTTTTAAAGTTGTTTTAGATAATGAATTTTAATATCAGATGAAGAAGAACTGAATAGTATGCAGTGGTAAAGTATTATATGCAGTATGGAATACTGTGGCCATAAATGTAAACCCAAAGCAAAGTGAAACTATACGTTAATGAATATTTAGAGTCTAAGTAAATTATTTCATTTGGGCTTTATAATAATGGCCAGAGAGGATATGTTAAGTATAATGAAGTTAAGAGAGTTCTGTTGGGGGTGGCAAGTGGGATTATAGAAGGAAGTAAGACTAATGCAAATACAAAGCAAAAATAGTCTTAATGCAAATTGACTTTTTCAGGTGGTTTAGATGGAAATTTTCACTCTGCTTTCTAGTGGGTATACAAGAACCTCAGAGTACTCTTAATCTTTGAAGTGTAGTTATGGTAATAGAGAAATTATGTAAAAGACATAGGTTAGGAGAGGATAATAACAGATCACAGAATATTAGACCTGGAAGAGACTTAAAGATCTAGTATAACTCTTCATTTTACAGATGAAGATACTGAAATTCTGAGAAATTAAGGAAATTTTGTGTTCAAGATTCCATAGACCCAGACACTTAAGTCTTTGTATCAGTAATGAGTATGCAATACCATACTTCTTCCTACTTACAGTTTAGAGCAAAAGAAAATAATTTTATTTAAAAATGTTTAAGTGTGCAAGAAGAGAAAGTAAAAATGAGGGATTGGTCTTGAAGATGTTATAGTTAAATTAATCAAATTTCACTAAACAGAATTGAAACTGTTACTTGGAGTAGCTTCAGTAGTCTTAGGAGATAGGTAAATAAAAGAAATTTTAGCTCTGTTTTCTGTACTATTGAAAAAAGAAGAAATGGTGCCAGTAATTAAGAAATTGTTTAGATTTGGATTTACGGTTCTTAATTTTTATTGAATTTGATTTCATCTTATCTGAGTGTTCATGGTGATTCAAAATCAACTGTATTTTGAAGGCTGAATGTTCAGCTTTCCTCCATCTACCTTCTATATTCATTTTCTTACCTTGTTCCTTACTCCAACCTAAGAATGGAGTGAATGCACCATCTCTCAAACTGATTCAGAAGACTACATTTTAAGGGATTAGGTCATTGGATATAGTTGATCACATTTGATAATTCACACCTTTCCTAGGGCAGGGTTATAAATAGTTTGTCTTATAGGGTTTTTTTTTTGGTAGTTATTTTGGAATGAAGACATTTATTCTTCCTTCAACCTTTTATTATTTCTTATTTCTCCCCAATTCTTCCCACAGTTCAAAAATTTTAGGTCATCTTTGATATTTCTTCTTCCCTTCCCCACCATATCCATTCATTTGACAAGTTCTGTCAATTAGTTGTTTGTGGATTCAATAAGTAAATGCTACTATAGGTAGTTTTGATATGAGTATTTATAATATTTCACCTTTATAAACTGACTCTTCTGTGCCTTTTGTGACCCCAATGGAGGTTTTCTTGGCAGAGATACTAGGGTGGTTTGCCATTTCCTTTTCCATCTCATTTTACAGATGAGGAAACTAAGGCAAACAGGGTTAAGTGACTTGCCCAGGGTCACACAGCTGATAAGTGTCTGAGGGCAGATTTGAACTCAGGAAGATGAGTTTTGCTGACTCCAGACCTGGTGCCCTATCCACTGTGCCACCTAGCTGCCCCCCAGTTATATGTTATTACTTGGGCTATATCATCTTTAAAGTTCTTTCTACTTTTAAGATTTTGTGGTTCCAAAGACAAGAGATGATAAACCGTATAGAGTTTCAAATGGAACAAAGATTGGCGTATAGTGGGGGGTAGGGGGTATTGTTCATGATCCTTAAAACTGTGACTAATTAATTTTGATGCCAGTGAATTTAAGGCAAATTTCAAACTATATGTTGTGAAAATAAAATGTTTTACAATCTGTTTGTTAACCAGGTTCAAGACTTCTGGAAATGTTGTAATTACTCGAGAGATTGATGTGCTTAAAAATCAGTCGTCTTGGTTCATTGACAAAAAATCTACCACTCAGAAAGCAGTAGAAGAACAGGTAGCAGCCTTGAATATTCAAGTAGGCAATCTTTGCCAGTTTCTTCCTCAGGTATGAAGAAGTTGTAAAGACTAGAAAATTTTTGTTTGCATGATTTAGAGAGCTTTTGGTTCCTGAAGGGGAAAAGAATCGAAAGGTTTTGGATACACTTTGTAGAAACTGTAAATTCAGTGATATTGGGCAGGTTATATTCTTAATGAATAACATACTGATATTTGTGATGAGCACTACTTAATGACTTACAGCATAATCTCAGATTTCCAGTTTCTCTCAGTTCTTCATCTGAATCAGTAAAGATTCCATTACATTAATGTTTCTTTCAGTGGATCTGTAATCTCTTCAGTGCGGCATCTCCTTCCAAAGAGTTTAAGCTGTCCAAGCTTTCCCATTGCTGTGCAGCTTTTAATTATGTCCTCATGTAGATCTTCCCTAGGGCTCTTACCCCGTGTTCTGGGATTTTTCCTCTAGCTCTTTTGACTTGGTGTGGAGGCCAGTGGAACATACAGACTGTCCATTGATTATCTCTCATTTTGGCTATGAATGGGCCTTCTCTTTCAGATAATACATCTTAATATCCATTATTGCATTTCTTCTAGGCAATTATTCATTGGCAATATGCTGCAATCTGTTTGTGCTTGCTGTGGACCTGTCTGTTGCCTTTTGGGTGACCACAGCATTTAATCTTTCGGAGACATTACTGTTCCAGTATTTGCTGCTGTATAGTATTATCAGAAGAATATTGGTATTAATAATATAGGTCTTTGTTTCAGGGGAAATTTTGGGACATTGAATGCATTGTGCATTTTCCCAGCTAGAAACCAACTTAACTGTCTTTTTCTTCTGCAATGTTTTAAATTTCATTGTCATTACAGAGTGTCTGTCCAGGATATTTTTACTAAAGGACCAGCTTTATACACTGACCCTTCATCTGTGTATCATAGTCTGAACAATAGACATTCTCTATCCACTTGGTTTTTGTGTGAATAATTAATAATTAAACTGAACTCTTTTGAGTGATTATAAATATCATTTAGAGGTTGTACAGTATTCTGGGGCTTGATACGATAATAGTGACAAACAACCAGGAGGCTTCACTATATGTAGGATATCCCCCTTGTCTATTGGTTATCTTGTATTCTATTCCAAATAACCTCCATAATACTGGCAAATGCCTTTGGCAAGCATACATCTCTTTTTTTTTTATTTTACTCATTAATAATCATAGGATTGTTAAATAAAATTTTCTTTGTTACATCTTTCAAGGAATTTTGTATTATTTTAATTTATATACAGAAAAAAACAAAGCTGCCTCCTTTGTTGTGAGTGCTATTTAAGTACAGAAGGGGATCCTGGGGTGGGGACAGGGAAGGGGCAAGAGAGGCAGAGGAATCTCAAGGCCTGGTAATAGATCTGGGAACCCTACTGCCTATGAATTCTTCTTTATTGTGATTCCTTTGGATAAAGAGTACTGAACTATGAGCACAAAAACTTTCTGAGCCACTGTTCCCTGTGTTTCAGCAAGTTGGGTAACTTTTGCTAAAGAATCTCTTCAAAAGCCCACCTATTTCCCTCGTCATCTCTTTTATTAAGAGTACCCTGCACATATCTAGATAATTCCCACAAAGGAATTATAAAAATGGGAAAATAGGCATATGTTAGTAGCTAATAATGTTTTCTTGTTTGCATTTTTTGACAATAATAGGATCTGTGAATCTGCAATTCTTTTTTCTCCCAAGTATATGGGGCAAATTGCATGGTAATATATCTTTTTCCAGTTACTTAAAAAATTGGTCCTCTAACATCCTCAAAAATGTGACACCTCCAGTGGAAACCTCTCTGAGTAGATTTATGAAGCTGGTCCAACCGCTGTTCCATTCTCTTTTTTTGTTTTTCGTTAGTGCCATTTCTACTTCATCTACAAGCTCATCAAAGATTATTTTATTAGAGTCTCCAAACACAGGTCTTCCATTGTCAGTGATGGAGAAAAGACTTTATCATGGAAACCTTGATATTTAACATTTTCTATCTATTTAATAAATTCTTCAGGTTTCATGCTTAAATGTTTTCAAGATGATATGGTGTAATTAAATTTCTCACCAGATTTGCTATAAATTGTTTTTCCATCCATTCTCGCAATTTATGAGATTCTGCTGCCTATAATCTATTCTGTCTGCATAAAATTTTTACAAATTAATTTGATGTAATATTCTAAACCACTGTTGCCTTTTGCTGGCAGATCCCTATACTTGGCAAGTAGATCAAGCTTTTTCTGGCTGAGTCAGTCTCTAAACACTTCGTTTTCTTCATTATTACAGTTAGTTTATGTCAGAGTCTATTGAGATCTGCTCTGTTTCTGTTGTCTTAGTGTCAATACCTCGTTGAAATAGATCAGTTGCCTGCTATGCTGTCTCATTTTTATTCTTGTAATTTGGCATTGACTTCAGCCTGTAGTTCTGCTTCACATTGGTGCTATTTCATTTTTTAGATAGATAGATACTAAATTTTATACCTTAAAGTACTGAAGTAATTTAATTTTTTTCTATAAAAATCTCAGAAAACATAAGAACTACATTCATGGTATTTTACTATGGTTGGTTATTTTTTGGTCTGGAGTCTAAAAGTGTCTGACTTTTTTTGTGTGTCGTGAACTCCTTTTGCAGTCTACTTAAACCTGTGAACCCCTTTTTATAGTAAATGTTGTTTTTAAGTGCATGAAATAAAATATACAAGATTATAAAGAAACCAATTATATTAAAAGACAGCTATAAGAGTTTTTTTTAAGTTGTTCGTGGACCCCAGGTTATGTCTAAATAATTGTTCTTTGACTTTTACTATAACTCTGGCAAAAGGCCTGTAGCATTTCTTTACCAATACTTCACTTAAAATAGCTCTTTTTGGTTCTTAGAAAGCATCAGTAAATTACAAATGACTTATATCTTATATAATGTCATTTTCATAATTAATTACTGATGCTTCTGATACTCTAGGATAAAGTTGGGGAATTTGCAAAACTCAGCAGAATTGAACTTCTTGAAGCTACTGAAAAGTCAATTGGTCCTCCAGAGATGCACAAGTTTCATTGTGAGCTCAAAAACTTCAGAGAGAAAGAAAAACATCTCCAGGTATTTAATAGTATATTGAACTAAATTAAAAGAATCTTTCTTAGACTGGAGTTGTAGAATGTGTAAATGATGTAAAAGTTATCTTTTAGACTGCTATTGCCTTATCTTTAACTTGTTTATATTGGACATTTACACTTTTGCTTAAAGATGATGTTTAAATACTTAATTAAATTAAGTAAAGATTTTGGGGTGGCATTTTTTTAACAGTCCAATAGTAGTGGAGTTTGAGTGAGAACTTGACCCACAGATTATTCTCTCTAACTTCTCAGAATAATAAACTATATGTACTTTATCCTGGGTTTTCCTTATGTTTAAAAACTTGACTGTGTTACTCTTTAGTTCAGTTCAGTAAACAATCATTAAGTGCCTGTTGTGTGCCAGGCACTATGTTGAGCACTAGAGATTTATAAAGAGAGGCAAAAGACAGTCCCTGCTGTCAAGAAGCTTGCCTTTCTCCTCTGTCTCCCCTCCCATTCATAGCAAAGTTGCTAGAAAAAAAGCAGACATCACTTTTTCACTTCTTTTCTCAACCCCTTACAATCCAGCTTCTGACTACTTGGCTGAAATTGCTCTCCAGAGTTAGCAAAGGGCTCTTTAATTGCTAAATTCAGTTGCCTTTTTTAATCCTCATTTTTCTTTACCTCTCTTTGGCTTTTGGAAATGTTGACGGTTTCCTTCTGAAGGAAGGCTGTTCTTTCTCCTTGTCCTACCATCTGTGACCACTCTTTCACCAGATCATCATCCACTATCATGGGTCTTACTCAAGGATCAGTCCTGGGTCCTATATTTTTTTCTCTCCGCCCTCTCTTTTGGTTATTTGGTCATTTGATCTTATCAGGCCATGAAGTTCTTGTATCATCTTTATGCGGATGACTGTAGTCCCAACCCCTCACCCCCTTTGCTTACATTTCTTCATCACAAGTTATATCCCTTTCTAAGCATCCTTATGTCAGTTGAAGGTATTTCCACTATGCTCTAGTTACTCAGGTTTGAAACCTTAAAGTCAGGCCACTACTTGTCCCTCACACTTACATACCGTCCAATCAGTTGCCAAGCCTTATCAGTTCTACCTCTGCTACCATCTCTCATCCATCCCTGTCTGCTCACTTATGTGGCCACTCCCTAGTTGAGACTGTCATCCCCTCTCACCTAGACTTTTAACAATAGACTCCTAACTGGAGTCTTCCCCCCTCAGCTCACTCTTCACATAGCTTGGCTGTGGGTACAAGGCACCTCCACCTCCCCAGGACCATCATTCACAATACCTCAGCACCATCCATCATCCTAGTCCTTCGCTTCAGTCACAGGGAAAGAAGTAACCCTTCTCCTTGCCAAGACTGACCTCTTCTGTTTATGACCCCGATCCACTTCTAGATAGGCTTCTTTAGTCATGTTTCTACCTCTAGGGCTGATAGTTGTAAATCTCCTTTGCAGGTTTATCAGTCATGCCCTATATCTTTGTTGTGATGTACGCCCAGGTTCTGTCCTGTCCCCTGTTCTCTCTCTGTCCTTTCTCTTTTGGTGACTTCGTCAGCTCCCATGGGTTCAGTTATAATTTCTATCCAGGTAATTCTCAGATTTATGTATCTATCCGAATCCCCCAAATTCTAGTTCTCCATCACCAGCTGCATGTTGTATAGGCATCTCAAACTCACCATGACCGAAACAGAATTCATTATCTTTCCCCCTAAACTGACCTCTCTTTCTGATTTAACAGTTTATCTCCGGAGTACCCACATTCTGTCACTTTCCCATCTTCATAATATCGATATCATCTTCAGCTTTTCTCGCTCACACACCCCTTCAGGGCTCCCTCTTGGTAATAATTTGCTGAATCTTGCCAATTCTGCCTGCCTGGTGTTCCTCATCCCTGTTCCCTTTTCTTGTCATATCACAGTCATACTAGTCTAGGCCTTCATCATTCCCTACCTGAACTATTAACCCCATCACTTTCTAATTGATCTGTTTCTTTTTCTTCTGCACAGCCAGATGTTAAATTAATCTTTCCAGTGTGCAGATCTGACCATATCACTCTCCAGCTTCAGGGACTTCCCATTAACTTTAGTTTTAAAATACAAACTCCTTTTGATATTTAAAGTCCTTCATAGTCTGCTTCCAGTCTAATTTTCTAATATGTTTACATATTACCTCTCCAGACATACACACATTCTTGATTCTTCATCCAAACTGGCCTACCTGCTTTTCAGTATATGCAATATTCCATTTCCTGCCTCTGTGCCTCTGATAATCCAGATTATTCTCCATCCCTGACATTTTCTCCCTCTTCAGCTTAGTGTCTTAGAACTTCTAACTTCCTTCAAAGCCTAACTCAAGTACCACCTTCTTCAAAAGGCTTTTTTCTGATTCACCCAGTTATTCTTGCCTCACCTCGTATTTCCTTACCCATGAATACTTTGTATCCCCCTAGTGGACTTTAAGCTCCTTGAGGGCACAAGCTGTTTCACTTTTCTATTTGTAGCCCCAGCATTTGGCATAAATAGGAGGCACTTAATAAATTCTTATTAATAGGTTAGTTGCTAAAATAATCTTCCTAAAGTACAGATCTTACCATGTTACTTCCCTACTCAAGACTCTTAGGTGGTTCATTATTGCCTCTTAGATAAAATGCCAGTTTCTCAGCTTGGTAATTCAAGTCCTTCACAGTCTGCTTTATATCCTATTACTCCTCTTCACACAGTCTACATTTGTACCAGACTGTCCTACTTGTCTTTTCTCCAAACGAGACCTTTCAGTCCTTCATTCTTTTGTATGCCCATAATGTCCTCTCTCCTCTTGTAAATATTAGCATCCTTTGAGGCTAAGAATAAGGCCACTTTCTTTGGGAAGCCTTTGCTTATCTCCCTAGTTGTTTATCTCTCTTCTTGAAATGATCTGTTATTTATTTATCTTTGTAAGAGTTGATATAGACCAAGAAAATGTTAGAGTCTAACTCTTATTTTATATATGAGGAAATTGAGACTCAGAGAGGTTATGGAAATTGCACAGGTCGCACAAATAATACAGGTAGCAAAGTTGAGATTTGAGTCCAGGTCCTTTGACTCCAAATCCAATGCTATATTTACCAAACTGTGCTGTCTCTCATCAGTCAACTTGATGGTAATTGGTCAATTAGCAAACATTTATTAAGCTCTTGTTATGTTCCAGGCACTATGTAGAGCTCTGGGTATGCTTCCTTCCCCCAAAAAGGGCAGAATTATCCAGTATTATAACTTTTAGACTCAGCTTTCATAATATACAGCCTAGTAAAATCCTGTTATGATGAATACCATTCACAGAAGAATTCTGTAACAGGATTCAGTTCATTTCTTAGTAGAGAGCTGGTAGTAAGGTATAACAACCTGATTACAAGATGTTTTGTTTGTGGTGCATAATATGGGCGGGGGGAGGGAGAAAGGTGATATTTTTTTCCTATAGAAGTCCAAGAAAATAAAGGGCTCTTAGATATTAATGAATCTGACCCTCTTATTTTAAAACTGTGAGATAACTGAGACCTATAGGAGTTAAATTACATATTCAGGGTCATAACAGCTAGTAAATACCAGAGCCAGAATTTGATGCTTGATCCTCTTGACTCCACGTTCAGTATTCCTTCCCCAAATCAGTCATTCTCATCTGAAAACATTCCCATCTGAAAATCTTATGTTTAGCTCTCATCTGCGAAACAAAAAGCTACCACATAACTTAAAATGATTTAGTAGCTTTGAAAAGCAAGTGGGTTGAGAGTAACTTGTTTATGACTCCTTGATTTTATGTTTAGAAGACTTCTTTCTAGTTACTAATTCATAATGTTGAAAATATACTTTAACCATAGACTTGGTAAATTTTTGTTGAATTAAATTGAGTTTCATTTCTAGAATCTGAAGACTTGAGATTACAAACAATAATAACAATAAAATTCCTTATCATTTAAATTTTATTATTGTAATATATAACTTAAATTTTTAGTCTGCTTTGTGTAATATATACCTGTATAGGTTGCATGCAAAGAGAAAAGTGACTACTTGGAAAAATTGAAACAGACTAATGAAAGACATAAGCAGGATGTGGAAAGATATTATGAGTGCAAACGTCATTTGGATTTAATTGAGATGCTTGAAGCAAAAAGGCCATGGGTGGTAAGTCTTAAGTTTTGGAGATAATTTCCTCTTCAAGTGAAAAACATGGGTAGTTAAAGTAGATAAGCATTAATAAAGAATGTACCTTTGTTGTACTGCATTTATTTTACAATCTTTTGCCACATTTATTACATATACTACAGTATATTTTCTTGTTTCATTTTGTGAAATTGTATTTGTTCACTTGTTATTAGTTTTATTACAGATAGTTAATCAAGTGTTATTTTATTGTTTAATCTGTATCTGAGAATTTGGTCGATAGACTTTAACTAAAGATTTCCTTCATTTAATAATCAGATATACACTTATTACTTTATATATTGTATCTCCTGGTAGAAGGGTAAGCTCCTCAGGGGCATTTTTATCCTTGTAACCCCAGCCTGTACATGCCTTTGCATATACTAGATGCTTTACTTGCTTAATTGGAATGGATTTCATCAGTTCTGAAAATCTTACTCATCTAGGGTTTCCAATCAGATTTTATTCTGCTACTTCATTTCAGTGTGAATTAGTTTTTATCAGGCCAGAAAGACTGTTAAGCTGGGAGTGAACCCTAGCTAGCTAAGGTTAGAAGAACTCAACACCAGAAGGTTGGCCATCCAGTAAAAATACTTTTGGCCATGGTAACTTTTAAAATGAGGAGTGTTTGATTTGCATTTGTGAATGAAAATCTATGTATTTTTAAGTGTTCAGAAAAAGAGAGAAATAGAGTATATGTGTGTGTGCACATGTGTGAGCATATTTTGTGAGACTTTAGTTTATTGATATCATCGTCAAGTCATTAAGAGATCATGTGGAAAATACAGTAAATATAGAATTTACCTTCTGATTCACCTAAAATATTTTTGCTAGAATCTCATTCTGTGTCCTGTGATTCTGCCTCTAATTGCTGTACAAAGTATTTGCTTTGACCTTTAGCGCTTTTAAATTATTTAATTACTTAATCCTTGTGAATTAAGATCACTTTCAGTAAGAGCACTATGGTTTTTCTCTTTAAGGTTTTGGGCTATATTTTGAATTCCTCACTCTTGACTTCATTAATGTATCAATCCACTGTCACTGAGGATGCATTATGAAATTTGTTTTTCTTTACCATTTTACTGCTTAAACAGAATAGGAATTGTTGTTTTTGGATACTAGGAAGACCTCCAGACATATTCTATGTTTATCCCCCTTTTTTTTCCCCTTGCCCTTTTCTCAAATATTTCTTTCTTTTTCTTCTTATTTTACATCTTTTTAATCTTTCCATCTCCTATTTTTCTTCCTACTCTCACTCTTTAGCCCATGTACTTTAACATCATTTATGTACCAACCTAGAATAATGAGATAAATTCCATCACCTCACTTTTTTCCAAGGAATATGAAAATGTTCGCCAACAGTATGAAGAAGTAAAACAGAATCGTGACCAGATGAAGGAAGAGCTCAGAAAACTCAAAGAGACACAGGGCCCTCTAACACAAAGAATTCAAGAATATGAAAGGCAGCGCCGTCAGTTGGATAATCAGGTCAAAGTGAAGGTACTGTATCTACACTGAATTTCAGTTTGTCTCTCATATAGAAAAGCTCAGCAAAAATGTGTAATATAGAGCCTAAGTAGGAGCTACCAAATCTGCCCTTGTAGGAACTAAGGAATTGGGAAGAGATTCTGCCTATAGAGCATTCTCTCTACCAAAACTTTCTAATAGGAATAACATCTATATAGGACTTTAAGGTTTACAAAGTACTATACATATAATCTTAAAATCATCAAATTTTAGATTTGGAAGGGACCTTTTAAGCATTAACAGTCTGGAAGTTGAGGCTTAGAACATTTAAGAAAATAAATTTAGGCTTTGGCTTTTCAGATTCCTAATCAGTTGTGCTTTTTATTCATTATACAGTCTAAATAACTGCAAGCATTAATCACTTAAACAAACCCAATGTAACAGGTATGATCCCTTTACTGAATGTTAACCTTCACACAATGAAAAAAATTGCTTAACACATTACAGTCTTGATCCCAGCCAGACCTCTCATACTGGTTTGGACAAAAGTATAGATAGATGTCTCAGTACAACAATATTTCACATTTTGTTGGAAAAATTTTGCAAATGCACGTTCTTCTTGATGAGTTCCTCATGTTGAACATTTGAAACATAGTCATTGTTATTGTAGTGCAGTTTCTACTCTTTAGATCTCAAATAGTATTTTTGTTGAAATATTCAGTATTCATATGCATATGTGATCTCATCAGTCTGTTGGATGTTGCCTCCTATACTAGTCCATCCCTGACCCTCCTTTGGGAGTCTTCCTATACGCTTGCTATAGGGCAGTGGTTCTCAACCTCCCTAATGCCGTGACCCTTTAATACTGTTCCTCATGTTGTGGTGACCCCCAACCATAAAATTATTTTTGTTGCTACTTCATAACTGTAATTTTGCCACTGTTATGAATCATAATGTAAATATCTGATATGCAGGATATATTTTCATTGTTACAAAATGAACATAACCCACAGGTTGAGAACCTTTACTATAGGGGATCCTCCTAATGGCATTCCTTACTTTCTCTTTATGAGAGAACATTGGTGGGACCATTTGGGCTATCTATCTGATGTCATTTGCTGTGCCACACCAGCCCATCTACTCTTCTTATTTTCCTAATGAATTTTGCTTCTGTTCTTTGAATTTCTTCCCAAGTTTTTTTGTTGCAGCCAACTCATGCCTACCATGTGCCTCTATTGCTGTGTAAGCCTAGTTGTTGTTTCTGGGAAAAGTTTCAGTTTCTTAAAGGAAAGCTAGCCTCTTCTTAATCTCTTTATTAATTCTATGTTATAAAAATTATATTCTGATACAATTGGTCATCTTTATTCCAAACTTTTAAAAAGCAATTTCACTTTACTTTTTTAAAGCATTTTTATTAATAATCTGAGTAGTAGGTAGCTACTAAAAAAAATCCAAAATATTAGGTTTGAATGTACCAGAAATTCAGTCTTCAAAGGGCAGAATGCTAAAGAACAGGTAGTCAAGTGGAGAAAAACTTTCGTAATGGTTAAAAAAAAAATCGTGATAGGTATGCTTATACTGCTTAGAAAATTAATGTTTGAGCATTTGTTTACAAGCATGATGACTTGAACTTAAGGTGCCATGGAAAGGATCTGGCTGTACTACTGTGTAAGTTTGCCTGATTTCCCTGCCTACTTGAGATCTGGAAAATTGGGGTCAGATAAATGAATAACTATGCACTTAAAATTTTAACTTACATGCATTTTTATTTCCTTACAGAATAATGATATTAGAGATACATCTTGCAAATGCAAAGAAAAACAAGATGCATTAGAAAAGAGAGAGAAACAAGTAAGACTATATAATGAGATATTAACTATATGAATTAGTAATGCATGTACTGATCTTGCCCTAGAGCAGTGGTTCTTAATGTGGGGTTCATAAACTTATTTTTACAAACCATATTTTTATACTGAAACCATATTTCAGTATAATTGGTTTGCTTTGTAATACTTTTTTTTTTGTATTTAAAAACATTCTGAGAAGAGATCCATAGGCTTCACCATACTGCCAGAAGGGTGCATGATAAAAAAAAGATTAAGAACACCTATCCTAGAGCATAGAAACCTGGTACAAATATAAGAGTGAAATGGGAAATTTATGGGGAGTTTTAGCTTTGTTAAAGTTCTCCCTATATTCTCATGTGGTAGGAAGGCTTCTTCAAAATTATACTGATTGAGTAGAAAATCCTGTGAGGGTTAATATTCTACATGATTGGGATCTCCTAAGTTATTTAAGATATAAATGATAAAAATGTACCTAGTAACCTCACTGGAATTTGGCCCATAAGAGCTTTCTTGTGCTTAGTAGGATGAATTTGCTTTTATATGAAAGTTAACTGTTACCATTCTCTCCAAGAAATATTTAGATATAAATGTAATATAGGTAAATAAATAAAGAGATCGCTACCTTTGAAGAAAATGTTTTATTTGTGTATTTGGTTGTAGTTGAAAGCATGTCATGACATTACTTTGTTCTCTTCCAAAAAATATAAATTACCAGAGAAATTTTTATTTTGGAAGAGATAATTATACAGGTTTCATGATGGAACTTATATATCAACTTCATTTTTCCCTTCTTCATTTTTCTACTTCATTGCTGAAAAGATAGGAAAGCAGGAGTAAAGTGATGCTCTTTTACTCCCCCTTCTGCTTGTTCTTTTGCAGTTTTGGAAGTTTTTCCCCTAGTACCTGATAAAGTGAAACTAAGGTAGAATATGTGACATAGTGAGCTTTTGGGAAGCTTTGAGAATTTTGAATCTAAATGAAGCAACAAAGGTAAAAGAGCATATATATGCAATTTCAGCACTAAAAAAGCCAAGTTTCTTTGAAGGTGTAAGTGGAAAAGTGAGACAATTATTAACCGTCAGGTTAATAAATAACAAGAAAAGTTCTAAATTGTGCTTGGATGGAGTCTTAGAAAAACTTCAGGTTGGGTTATGCAAACCTAAACTTGTGAGTCACCCGTCAAGACACACACAAGAACTATATGGACACAATTATAAAACATTCTTTACACAAATAAAGGCAGATCTAAATAATTGAAGAAATGTTAATTGCTCATAGGCAGGCTGAGTCATTATTATAAAAACGACAAAGTAAATTAACTTATTCAGTGTCATACCAATCAAACTACAAAAGAATTACTTTATAGAGCTAGAAAAGCTTATGACAGAATGTATCTGAAAGTACAAAAAGTCAGTAATATCAAAGTAATAAATGAAAAACCCTTGGTAGAGCTATGAATTAGTCCAACCATTTTGGAGAACAATTTGAAACTGTGCCCAAATAGCTATTCTTTCTAATGAAAAGAAACTGCTACTGGATCTATACACTCACAAAGATCAAGGAAAGAGGAAAAGGATCCATTTGTACAAAATTATTTCTAATACAGTCCTATTTGTTGTAGCAAAGAATTGAAAACTGAGGGGATGCCTATCAGTTAGGAAATAGCTCAACAAGTTCTGTTCCATAGATATGGTGGAATACTATTGTGCTTTAAGAAAAGGTTAGATTTAGAAAAACTGAGGAAGACTTGTATGAACTGATACAGAGTGAAGTTATCAGAATCATGGAAAAAGTTTATTGAATATTAATAATGTCATAAGGACAATTGACTCTGAAAGAGCTAGCAGTTCTGACCAACACAGTGACTAGCCGTGATTTAAAAAAAAACTAGTGATAAAACATGCTATCCACCTCCAGATACAGAAGCAATGGACTGAAAGGGTAGATCTGAAGCCTTCAGATCTTTTCCTTCTTTGTGGGTGTGAAAGACACAGCTGATGCTAGAATTGGTTTTGTATGCCTATTACATATTTGTAATAACCTTTGGGGTTTGGATAGGGGGTTACCCTCTCAATAAGTAAGGAATGAGGAAGGAAAGAATTTAGAACTCAAAAGTGAGGGAGGAAAATTTTTTTTAAATGAAAAGACAAAAACAAAAAATATTTATAGCCTCATCAACAATGGACCAGTGTGCCTATCTTCCCACAATCTCCCCAGCATTAGCTATTCTCCTCTCTTACCGTCTTTGCCAGTTTGCTAAGTGTAAGGTAAAATCTTAGGCAAGGCCTTTGTCATTTGCATTTTTCTTATTAGGGACTTGGAGCATTCTTCCATATGGTTGTTAATACAGTTTGTGACTTTTTTTTGCAAACTCTATTCTTATCTTTTGACCACTTGTCAAAATTGTGTTTTAGTCTTACATATATATTAGTTGTCTTGGATACTAAACCCTTATCAGAGTTGATAGAAAGCTTTCCCATTCAACCACTTCTCTTCTTATCTCTAAGTGCATTAATTTTTTTTTTTGGTACAAAAGCTTTTCAGTTTCATATAATCAGTGTGATTTTTTATTATTAAGGTTATGTAATCCACTTAAAATGCATAATGTAATATAGCGTAAGTGTTGATGTGAACCTAATTTCTGCCAGTTCTCCAAGCATTTTAAAAAATATTTTTATATTTGTTTTCTTGTTTACATCATTTTCATTACATTTTTGAATTACAAATTTTCTCCCAGTCTTGCCCCTGCCCCAACCCTAAAACAGCAATCCCACTGTGAAGCCCCTCCCCTGCTCTGCTCTCTTACTTTCTGGTATCTCCAAGTATTTTTTATCAGAGTTCCTTAGTAATTTATATTTTTTCCTTTTATTGGACATTAAGATTTTGAATTTTTCTGAAACAATATAATTTTCCTATAAAAATTTGGATAATCGTCAAGTTGCATTAATTTCTATGAATTTATTTTTGTTACTACATCTTATTTCTGTTGTGCTCCATGACTTGAATTTTGGTTTGAATTTACTTGATATGCATTACAAAGACTCTTGTTTACATATACTTTGAAATACCTAGTTGGGCTTAAAATAGGATTTTGTTACCTTTAGCAAGGCATAAAATATTTGTATTCTTAGAATGCTAATTTTACCTTTGTAAAAAAATCAGTAATAGAGCCTCTTATACTCTTCTTAGATTGAAGAAGCAAAGCATTCTTTCAGAGTAAAGCGAGATGAAGAAGATAATAGACTGCAGAGAATAAGTAACACTCGTAAGATGATCGATGATTGGCAGAGTGAAATTGAGGCTATCGGAAGCTGTGAGGATCTGCAGCCCCAAATTGATTCCCTTAATGATGATCTAAAACAAGTGGAAGAGGAAAAGTCAGCAATTGATGTAGAAGTAAAAGAGAGGTTAAAAGAGATAGAAAATCTAAAGAAAGATAAAGCAAGTAAGTTTTGTTACAACTCTGTCTAAGCATGTATATACTTGAATACTATATTGGTTCAAATAAAAACCGTATTATTTTCCTACTTTTGGTTTGTAAACCTGAAGCTGTCCTACAATATGCTGTTATTGTTACATGTTAGTTATTCATTTTCTGTCAGTTAACAAGCATTTTTAAGTGTGTGCTATGAGTCAGGCACTGTGCTAAGCTCTGGGGATACAAAAAAAGGCAAAAGACAGTTCCAGTTCTCGAGGAGCTCACAATCTAAAGGGGAAGACAACATGCAAATAATTCTGTTTTAAAAATACACATACATAATAAATTTGGCATGGTGTCAGAGGGAAGACATCAGCCCTAAGAATAATTAGGAAAAGTTTCTTGTGGAAAGTGAGCTTCTGGCTGAGACTTGAAGGATTCCAGGGGACATGGCTGAGAAGGGGAGAGGTAATTGCAAGCATGGAGAGAGTCACTAAAAATGCATGCAGTCTAGAGATGTAGTGTCTTGTGAGGATCAATAATCCAGTGTTCCCGCATCACAGAATATGCTTGGGATTGTTAGAAGATTGTAGGAGGGGGCTAGGTTATGAAGGGCTTTAAAAACCAAATAAATTTATATTTGATTCTTGAGGTAACAGAGTCATTGGAGTTTATTGAGTGGGGTCGGGTAAGAGTGAGGAATGATGTCAGACATCTGCTTTAAGATCACTTTGACAGCTGAGTGCAGGATGTACTAGAGTGGGGAGAGATTTATGACAGAGAAACCAATCAGAAGGCTATTGAAGAATTCTAGGAACGATGTGTTGAGGATTTGCACCAGGGTGGTGGCAGTATCCGTTGAAAAGGGGGATATATATGAGAAATGTTTCAAAGTTGGACCTGGAAACAGATTAGATATAAGTTGTTAAGAGACTGGGGAATTGAAGGTAACTCCTAGTATAGGAGGGTGGTGACTGTGTTTTCTGTTTCTTAAAATTACCTATGAAACAATTACAGTGACAGATATACTGTTTAACACATGCTTGATAAGTGACTGAATTAACTCACTATGCTTTTCAGAGGCATGATGCTTTATTTTTGTTTTTCAAAAATAGATGTAACTACTCGTATTAAATGCCTTGATAACTTATTGAAGCAAAGGGAAGAGAAATTGAGAATGAGATATCGTGATACACATGATGCTGTTTTATGGTTAAGAAAAAATAAGCATAGATTTAAGAAAACAGTTTTTGAACCCATAGTGCTCATGGTAAGAGATTCTGTTTATTTTTAGAACATCTTATTTTGTTACTATTGTGATTTATATTTTTGTTGTAATAAGAATTTTTAGAAAAGTAATAGCTCATTTATTCCATAATCATATTTCTGGCCACTTTTAACAGATTTTAATCTTGAAATAAGTTTAAATGCACATTCTCTCACACCTTGGTAATCTCTGAGGCCATATAACACAATGCAATAATTGCTACTCATAACAATGATCTTGAATTGTTAAGATCAGATTTTGTTTATACTGTGTTTAATAAGGAAAGTGTATAGGATGTTTGCCTACTTTAAATGTAACTTAAATGAAAATCTAGTAATTAAAGTTGATTTTTGATATCTCAAATTCACTTATATAGAATAACCCATTCTGTGATAGTCTTAGATAAATAGGATGTTATGTGTGGATAATAAAACATAAAATAGGATCAGAGAATAATGATCTTCATAAGAAAAAGATATTTTACTTACAGAAGAATTTACTAGACTGTTCCTTTAAATCAGAGATTCTTAAGTTGGGGTCCATGAACTTTTAAAAAATATATTATGATAACTATATTTTATTATAATTGGTTTCCTTTGTGATACTATGGGTTGTATTTTGTATATTTAAAAACATCATTCTGAGAAGGGACCCAAAGACTTTACCAGACTGCCAAAGGTGGTCCATGACATAAAAAAAAAGGTAAGAACTCCTGGTTTAAATAGACCACTAGTTTTCCTTCAGTATGGAATATGTGAAATATAATAGCTCTTTTATATTGATCACATTTTTATTTACAGCAAATATTCAACGCAGTTTATTCCTCTTGCGTATTTAATTTATATTAATGATTGTGTGCATACAAATTTTATCATGATGCACCCCCTCCCCTTCTGGCTCTCTCTTTCACTTTAAATACATGTGTCTGTGTCTTTCTAATACTTTAAACAAGTCAAGGCACATCTGCCTTAAAGTTAAATATTACTGGAAGGAAAATGTTATTTCAGAGGCTTTGAGACATTTAAGAAGTACCCAAAATATTAAATGTGTCTTGGAAAGTGATTCTCATTAAGTCTCCCTAGCAACATAGAATCAGGTAGAAATACTAACTGTAAAAATGGTTCTTAACTTTACTGTAACTTGACATACTGTCTTCATCCTTTTTTCCTAACAGTTTTCTTTCATCAGCTTAGTGTGACACATTTATCATTTAAATAAAATTTAAATTTATTTTGGGGAGAATTTCATGGTATAGCGTAGGGTTTGTTTTTTTTTTTTAACCAACTTAGATTAATTATAAACTCCTTGTTCTCCTGTCCCAACACCTAACGCAGGACTTAAACAAAGAGCAGATATTCATTAACCAGTGAATACACTAGAGTATTAAATGCCAAATTTAAGAATTCTTCTTCCAGAAATGTTTACCTTCATGCTAAAGTCATCATATGAAGAGATTTTTTTTCATACTTTGTATTTGGTTTGCCAGTTACCCATTTCAGTTTCCATGTGTATATTGTAAAGATAGGCATCAGGTTTGTGACCTTCTAGGACATTTTTCAGTAGTTTGATATATTTATTAGAAACTTTTATTTTTATTGAGGTATTGCATTGTATTTTTTAATTCATCAAAAACATACAGAATAGGAACTTAAATGCCCTGAAGGTAAAACATGGGTCAGTGATGGACTCCATTAATCAGTTGTTAATAGAGCCTTGGATTTTTTAAAGTGTTGAGCCTTAAAACAGTATTTATTCTAGGACTTTTGACTTTTGATAGTTCATTTATAGAGAGACTGTTTTAAAGGATTTAAGTAGTCATAAATATGCTGTTTCTTTTCTTGATTTAGATCCACGTGAAAGATTATAAAAATGCCAAATACATTGAAAATCATATTCCCTCAAATGATTTGAGATCTTTTGTATTTGAAAGTCAAGAAGATATGGAACATTTTCTCAAAGAGGCAAGTACTTAGTGATATAATACTTTGAACATCTTGAGTGGATGTTTTCAATTTCAGAGGTCAAGGAGTGCCTGATAACCAGAATTTTATTTTTCTTACCAAGGTAGCATGATGTAATTAGCTTTGTTAACAGGTAACAGTTTATAGATTTTCTTGGTTTTACTTGTTTTCTTCCTGCTTTTATCATAAATTTCATTCTTTTAAGGACATGTGTTTTTATCTTTATCAGTATTGTCTCAGTTCATGCGGATTGCAACAAATTGCAATTTGTAACATTGTAGAATGTTATTTGTGGAAATGTCAGTTGGTTCACAGATATTTATTAATTACCTAGTATATGCCAGGCACTATGCCAGAGATACAAAGAGAGGTGAAAGACAGCCCCTATTCTCATGGAGCCTTGTGGTCTAATTGGGGGGATAACATGCAAACCATTAAGTATAGACAACCTTCTACTTCCCTGGCTCTCTTCTTCTCCTTATCCTGCCCCTAATTACAAATGTTTACTCTTTTTTCTTTTCTTTTAATCCCCCCCCTTCCCATTCAACTGTCTGCTTATGACTAATCCCTCATCAACCCTACGCTCCTTTCTTAGTTTTACATTTAATGTATTTCTACACTAGATTCTTTGTGTATTTTTGTATACATACATATATGTGTATATGTGTGTGTAATGGGGCAGTTGGGTGGTGTGCATCAGATACAGTGTTAGCTCTGGAGGCAGGACAACATGAGTTCAAATCCAGCTTCAGACCCTTACTAGCTGTGTGACCCTGGGCAAGTCACTTAACCCTGTTTGCCTCCATTTCCTCTTCTGTAAAATGAGCTGGAGAAGAAAATGACAAACCAATTCAGTATCTTTGCCAAGAAAACCCCAAATGAGGTCACAAAGAGTTAGACACAACTAAAGAACAACTGTGTGTGTGTGTGTGTGTGTTTCTGTTCAGTCCTCCTTTGCCCAGTTTAGATGAGAGAGCAAGATTCATATGATGCCATTTTCTCCCTTTCGTATTTGTATATTATTGATTTTGTGTACTCCTCTGTTTTGCGAGATGCTCAATCCTCAACATTTATGCACTTAACTTTCACAACCTAGTAACCTAGGGAACCTATTTTACACTTTCATGTTGACAACCACATAAATCCACAGCAGTGCAGAGTAGAGAGAAAAAATGAGAGGTATGATGCAAGCAAATTTGTGGAGGAATTGATAACCTACTAGGTGCTTTACTGGTTTTGTTAACCTACCATCATGAAGAGCACCCTGTGCATTCATTACCTATTTTCATTGCCTTTAAAACTTAAGTTTTGGGATGCATTTATGCCTCTGATGCATAGTACAAGTCCTTTGGGGTCTCCAAGCCCAAGCATGCAAAAGTTAATGATGCAGAACTCTAAACTGGGCATCATGCCACACAAAAGAGTAGGGGGCGTGGGAATGAAAGGCACGATGATGGAGGGGAGGGCAGGATCTGGGGGAGGGATGCTGGATGCTCACACTTCAATAAAGGGACAGGGACAGGGTAGAGAACAGAACAAGGGGGGAAGGGATAGGAAGAAGGGACATATGATCACTGTCACAATATGTCCACTATGAAGATGTCCTGTATAATCACACCTACACAGCCTGTATTGAATTGGTTGTTCTTCCAGTGAGGGTGGGTGACAAGGGAGGAATCGAAAGAATCTAGAATTTAAAGCTCTGCAATACCTGCAACTAGGAATTAAGATATACAGGGGCTGGGATAGGGAGACCCTCCCTGCCCTACCAGAAAGTTAGAGAGCAGACCAGGGGAGGGGCTCTACAGTGAGAGCACTGTTTTGGGGTTGGGATAGGGGAAAGATGGGGAGAAAATCTGTAATACAAAAATCTCATGAAAATGAATGATGTAAACAAGAAACAAATAAAATGTGTTACATAAAAAATATCGTTATATAACTACTTTAAAAAAAATAAAAGTTAATGATGCAGCTTAGTGAGAAAACAAAGGTATGTTAGATGAACTTTGTGCCAGAATGTCTACAGTCACTGTTGACTATGAGTTTGGTGTTGACAAATCAGCAATTCATTGTATCTGCAAAAAGGAGAAAAGTATTTATGGTACTTGTATTTCACGTATTATGAAAAGTGAATATTGTCTGAAATTATTTTTTTGATTGGGAGGTTAGCACAAAAGGTCAGAGAATTCTAGGGAATTACTAAGCAAGAAAATGTTTTGCATGTTGCCCATTTTATTTTGTATACAGCATTTTATGGGTTATTTCATGATTACTGTGTTAGGAAAAGTACATTATTAGAATGAATGATTTGTTGTAAAGAATTGTATAGAGAAAAAAATGTATTTTCATTCATCACTAGTGAAAGATTAGTTTTTGGTAGTCACAGGAACCTAACCCCCGATTTCCCATAGGCTCATTGTACCAACAGTCAGACTTTTCTTTACTTTTGTGCCATTTTCTAGAAACATTATTCCCACAAAAGTTGAGGATTTACTGTGATAAGTTCCTTCCCCTTCTGCCAACATTCCCTTTACTCTCCATTTCTTTCTTATTTTAAGACCACTAAAACAGAACAAAATCACCCCTAGGTACTCTGTCTTACTTAACTTATTTAATTCCATCTCTGACTCTTGAAAACATTATAGTTCTAAAGGGATATTTATTTCTCCCACATTATTAAAATATAAGCATTTCATCATTGTATAGACCCTTCCATTGCTCAAATGTATTTACATTTCTGGTTTTCACTTGACTTTTGTGTCTGTATTTAAACATTTTATTTGGCTCTGGTATTTCATCAGGAGTCCTTTGAAGGTAATCTATTAATGGTCCATTTTTTCCCCTATAATATTATATTCCATTTTGGCAGGTAAGCTTTTCTTGGTTGTAAGTCTTTTAGTTTTTGCCTTTTAGAGTATCACTTACCAAGATAACCTTTCTTTTTTTTGTGGTAGCTGCCAAATCCTGAATGTGGCTCCTTGGGTCTTGAAATGTTTCATTCTGTCTGATTGCAGTATTTATTGACCTGTAAAACTGAGTTTTGACTATGTTTGGGGGAGTTTTCATTTTGGAATTTCTTTTAGGAGGTAACTAATAAATTTTTTCTCTTTGTACTTTGCATCTGCAGTTTTCAACTGCAATTTCTTTAAATCTGTTATCTAAGCTTTTTTGTTTAGTTTCATGATTTTTAGTCCAATAATTAATTCTTAGATTACCTCTCTTTGATTATTTTTCCAGGTCAATTTTTAGTAGCATATATATTAAATTTCCTTAAATCTTTTTATTTGTTTTCATATTTCTTATGTATTGTGGAGTCATTGCTTTTTATTTAGCTCATTCTGAGTTTCAAGGAATCCAGTTCTTGGGTAAGATTTACTATTTTCTGTCCTGTTAATTCAACTTCACATTCTTTTTTCATTAACTCTCATTTCATTGAACATATTTATTATCTTTTGCTTAAATTCTTCCAGGTACTTTTATATACTTGGTAGGGAGATCTCTCTTCTTCTGGGTTTACTTTTTGTTCTTTTTTTACTTTATTGTATTTCTTCTTGTGGATGTCTCCAGCCAGTTTCTGGTTTGGAGCTTTCAGACTTTGCTCTTTCATGTATTCTTGGATGGTGTGGACAGGTCCCTCTTGTTTTTGCATATAGAGGCTAAGTAGTCCTCACACTCTGCAGAAATTTCTGGGTTCTAATTCAGTCTCCTTATAGCTAGACTTAGATTTTGACCTTTCTCTGTTGCCTCCTAGTACAGTTCCAAACCCAGACTTGGCTACATTTTATATCACATTCTGTGACCCTGATAGGCTCCAACCAAATGCTGTACATGTGGTAGCAGACCTCCTCCAAAAACCTCAGGTTTTGTCCTGGGTCTTTTTTCTACTCTGGCTTGGATTTGAGTTCTCTGAGCCTGGGGTTCCCTAAGTGCTATTCTGGCCTGCCTCCTGTAGTAGTTCAGATGTGGGCTTTATGAGCTATCTAGGCTTCTGTAGTCTGGCTGTATCTCCCACTGTGAACAAAGGTTAGACTGAGTGAGCGAGCGCTGGTCTGGGCACACTGCTTCCTTATTAGGCTGATTCTGTGCCTTGCAGTAGTTCAAGCAGGAGCCGCCTAGACACTCCACTGCCCAGGTGCTGGTCTGACCTTGTCTCCTACTGGGGCTTAAGAATAGACTACCTAAGCATTATGCTGCCTTTTCACTGCTGGACCCTGTCTCCTTTTGTGATTTGGGTGGAGCTTGCTGGCCAGTGACTCTGGCCCAGTTTCACATGGATCCAGACTGTTGGTACACTGTGCTTTCTACCTACACTGGATTGTCTCTGCTCAGATCTAATACTGGTTTTTGACAATCTTTTTCTGCAGTCCCAGAGCCTGGACAGTTTCTCTTTGGTCTTTTTTTTTTCATCAGTATTCCTTCTGGTGTATTTTTAGAGCTTTAGTGGTATGTTTGGGAAGGATATGGACTCTTCAATATCCTAACATTGCGGTCTTAGTTGGAAGCCTTCTTTGTATTTTATAAAGCATTGCTCCTGGTTCTGCTTTCTGGAGCCAAATAAAACAAGTTTAATCCTTCTCTCAGGTGAACAGCCCTTCCTATTTTTGAAGGCACCTGTTTTCATTTTTTTATCCAGGCTCAATATCCCCAGATCCTTCAACAAGTCCTCATATACAATGAACTCCAAACTTTGCAACTTCCTGATTCTCTGCCCTGGATCCTGTCCAGCTTATTATTTTTATTCCTAAAATGTGATGGCCAGAACTAATCACATTATTTCTAGATGTAGCCTGCCCAGAGCAGAGTACAGTGGGACTTCCTTATTCATTGAAATGTTGCCTCTTGCAGCTGAGATTGCATTTGCTTTCTTGTTCCTTTATAACATTCCTGATCACTCCCAGCAGGGGGTGTATGAGGGGAGTATCCACCTCTTGCCTCTGTTTCCTCTCCTCCCATTTCTCAATCCTTTGCAATTTGACTTAAGACCTTACCATCCAACTGAAACTAGAAACTTTTTTCCAGATACCAATAATCTTAATTAGTAAATCTTTCTAGCCTTCTGTAGTGGCAGCCACACTGAAGTACCCAGGATGGCTGCTAGCACAGGTTCTTAGATCTGCTTTACTAGGAAAGATAGCTGTTTAAGGGGTCAACCATCTTTTTTAATTACATTCACTAGTTCAGGGGAAAAGTCAACACCCTGAACTTCAGAGAAAATATAAACAGAAAAATAAAGACAACAGACAGGGCTCTGTCTGCCCTGAATCAAAGCAGTATTGCTGTACACTTTTACATACATCCCTGTATCAAGAGAGGCTTTATATCTGTGCAGTCAGGGAGCTCTGAACATATGGCCATTAAGAATCTTGACCAGAGAATCACAAGATCCTTCTCACAAATGAGCCCCCAAAGCAAAATATGAACTCACAGTATATATGCACTTCTCAGAGAAGGCATCACAACCCTCTGTGACTCAGTTAGAAATTAGCAAAAGGTGTGAAAGCCTTCCTGCAAGTAAACCTCCCCTAAGCAAGCTTTCTTAATGGGTTCCATGTGAGGCCTGTTAACAAGCAGGGAAGATCTTCTATCCCATTCACATTACAACTTCTCTACAGGAATTAATGTTATTAATCATCATCTTCTGGAAAGCATTGCTTCTCTGGGTTTTCATAACACTGCTTTCTCTTGGTTCTCTTCCTAATTTTCTGACCATTCCTCCATTTCCTGTACAGGTTGTATCTTCTATTACACACCCCCTGACTGTGCACACATATGGCTCTATCTTGATCCCTCTTTTTTGTCTGTACTCTTATTTGATGACCTCATTAGCCTCCATGAATTTGTCATTTCTATGAAGATGAATGAACTAATGAAAAAGCGTATAAATGTTGCTAAGGTCTAAAAATACAAATAGGAAAGGAAGTTACTGTTCTTTAGAAACTCATGTTCTAATAAGAAGACAGTACATACTGGAGAGTTCAGCTGCAGGGCAAATGGAAATGTCCAGTGGGCATTAGGGTACACTGGTAAGGCAGGTGGTTGTGTGTAAGTTTTTAGTGATTTCTAGTGATAGAGCCATTTCTGTTTCTGATGTTAAACCATTTGACAGTGCCAAAAACTTTGTCATCAAGATAAATGATTAGAGAACTTTATTTTCTAAGTAGCTTTAGCTACTTAGGAGGAGCAAGCTTTTTGCACCAATTGCAGAAGCACTTGGCCTTCCTGTTTTAATCTTTGCAACATTTCTTATATGCCCCTTTCTCTCCTTTGACATTACTATCACTCTGATACAGGCCTTCATCACACCTAGGCTATTGCAATAGCCTGCTGGTGGATCTGCCTGCCCACTACCACCTTTAACTACTCCAAACTGTCCTTCATTCAGCTGCCAGTGTGATTTTACTAAAACACCAAGTCCACCCATGTCATATACACATACACACCCAACTTAATAAGCTCTAGTGGTGCTATATGGCCTCCAGGATAAAATAGGAAATCCTTTATTTGGCACTTAAACCCCTTCGTAAGCTAGTGCCCCTTTCGTCCCTCTCCCCTAGTGTCAAAATGAAATAGATCCCTGCAATACATGTACTGATTTAAAGAACCACAAATTAACATTATCTCTGTTGTATTTTTATTTTGTTATACATTTACCACTTAAAATCTACCTGGTTCAGACTCTCAAAGAGTTTTCCCAGCAATGAGTTTGACATCTCTTTCTTACACCTTACTCCCCCCAGCCACATATTCTAGATCCAGTGACTGGCCTTCTTGCTATTCCATAAACAAGACACACTCTCTCTCTCTCTTAGCCCCTGGCATTTTCTCTGGCTGCCCTCATGTTTGGAAATGCTCTCGCTTTACATCCCTGCCTACTGGCATCCCTACCTTCCTTCAAGTCCCATCTAAAAATCTCATCTGTAGAAAGCCTTTTACTCTTATAGGTTGGTTATACGTGTGTGTGTGTGTGTGTGTGTGTGTGTGTGTGTGTGTATGTTTGTGGTCTGTCCCTTTGGATTGTAAGCTCTTTGAGGGCAGGGATTGTCTTCTGCATTTTTTTTGTATCCCCATCCCTTAGCATAGTGCCTGGCACAGTAAGGGCTTAATACGTATTTATAGACATAATATATCTAGTAGAATGCTGAGATATGCTTCAACTGTTTAATGGAGCCATATAGTTGCTAAGAATACTTATTTCAACAATTCATATAGCACCTCATCAGTCAGTCCCATTTGTTGGATTCTTGTTCTTACACTCCATGGAACATTATATACTGTGAGGATACACTGGGAGCTTTCCCACAAGATACAGTAAAGCAAAGATGGCATTTTCCCCATTATTATCTGATACAGTTCTAGAAATGCTGTCAATAGCAGTAAAAACAAGAGAAAGAAATTAAAGGCACAAAATAATTGAGGAGGAGATAAAGCTACTAATGACAAGATGGCTTATTTAGAAAGTCCAAAGCAGTCAGCAAATATATTATTGAAAAAATTAATAATTTCAGCAAAGTTGCAGGCTACAAAATAAACCCACAAAAATCAACGTTTCTGTATAATAGTAATACCCAAGAAGCAGTAATAGAAAGGGAAATCTCATTAGAAATAAATATATAAATTATTTGAGGATTCATCTGCCAACTTACACAAACTACTTGTCTAGATCCAATTACAAATTGTTTGTTAAAGAAATATAGGACAACTTAAATAGCTGGAGGAATATTTAGTACTTATGGGTAGGCCAGGCCAATATAACAAACATATAATAAATATACCAATACAACCAGTTTACTTGTTTATAATGATATACCAATCAACTACCAAAAAGATATTTTGTAGAACTCAATTAAATAATAATGAAATTCATTTGGAAGAACAAAAGATACAGAATACTAAAGAATATAATGAAAAAAGGTCGGAAGGAGGAACATCACTTCCAGACCTCAGAGTATATTACAAAGTAATAGTCATCAAAATAATTTGTTATAGTTTTAGAAAAAGAATAGATCGGTGAAACAGTAGAAAAGAAAGAATCAGACAAAGTGCAATTCAATAAGTCACTATTTGATAAACCAGAAAACATAAATTATTTAGGAAAGAATTCTCTCTGATAAGAAATGCTAGGAAGACTGGAAAGCAGTCTGACAGAAGTTAGGCTTAGACCAATACCTTACACCATTCCATAGTAAATTCAGAATGCATATATGACCTTAAAGATCACAGCATAAAAAAATTAGAAGAGAAACAAATCTCATACTTTTCACAGCTCTGGGTAAGAGATAAGATTTTTAACCAAACAAGAGATAGGAGTGAAGCAGTTAGATATCTTTGGTTTCATGAAACCAAAAAGTTTCTATACACAATTAATGCATTTAAGAGAGGAAGTAGTTGAATGCAAAGAAATCTGTATCAAATTTCTCTGATAAGAGTGTAATTGCCAGGATATTAAACATGTATATATATTCCTGAGAGCCATTCCCCAATTCTCAGAAACACTTATAAACAACTATCTGAAAAGCTCCAAATAACTAATAATAAGAGAACTGTAAATCTCAAAACAGCCTTGAGGTTTCACTTTACACCCATCAAATTGTCAAAGATGACAAAAGATGGGAATAGCCCATAGTAGAAAGGTTGTGGGAAGATAGGCACTCTGACCCCATTGTTGATAAAGCTATCAGTCTGTACAAGGATATTGGAAAGCAAATAAAGCATCTAAAATGTTCATGTCCTTTGACTTAGAGGTCCTATTATTAGGCATATACCCCAAAGAAGTCATTGAGAAGAAAAGCTCACATACCCCGGAATATTTACAGCAGCACTCTTTTGTGATAGCAAAGAATTACAAAGAGTTAACAAATTGTGGTATGTGGATGTAATGCAGTACTACTGTGCCATAAGAAATGACAGATATGGTGAATATAGAGAAGCATGCAAGATCTCCATGAATTGATTGTAAAGTAAATTGAAAACAGCCAAGAAAACAAAGTACACAGTGATTAAAACATAAATGGAAAGAACAACCACAAAAAAAATCAGAAGTGAATGTTGTAGAATTACAGAGACAATGCATGAAAAGATCTGGGAAAGTTACTCCCACTCCTTTGCAGAGGTGCAAGGTCCACAAGTGTGGAGCATTGCATGTATGTTCAGATTGTTTATTGCATTCATTTGTTTTGCTGGATTTTTATTTTATTTCCCTCATTTTTTCTTTAAAAAATGTTATTTGTTATAGAAGATGACTTTCGTTTTACTGGTGAAATTTATTTATTATAAAAATAATTTTGCAAATCTTTGCTGTCTTTTATGTTTGTTGTCCTAATATCATCATTCTAAATATTCTCAGAAAGACTTTGCTTAATTTGGTCTCTCACTTTAAACTTGTTTTACTCTTGACTGCTTTTCTCTGTTTTATGAAATGAGACTGCTTCTAATATTCCATAATCTTCCCTTAAGATCTTACAAATAAATTTATATTCCAGCCCTTAATTCATAAACTGTTTTTGTTGTAAAACTTATTATTTTGTCTTTTTAATAATTGTTTTGAAATCGCCTTTTAAGAATGCTTTTGCTTTCCTACAATCTAGATGCGTGACAATCACAAATTAAAAGTAAATGCTGTTTGTATTCCCAGTATTGCGTATGCAGATAGAGTACCCACAAGGTCTCTGAATGATCTAAAGTAAGTATTTGAAATTATTTCTAATTTTGAACCTTATTTACTTCTTAAATGTTAGGTCTTATTTACAATAAAAATATACTTGGAAAAATATACTTTATAATATGCACTAGTCAACCTAAAAAACTAAGAACATTCTGTTGGTGATCTTTGTATTCATTAGGAAATATGGTCTTTTTTCCTATCTGCGAGAGTTATTTGATGCACCTCAATTTGTGATGAGTTACCTTTGCTACCAGCATCATGTTCATGATGTCCCTGTAGGAACAGAAAAGACCAGAGCAATAATTGAACAGGTGAGATGGTCATAGCTAACGTTGTAGTTATATTGTGGCACTTTAATCATTAAAATCCTTGTAGAAAATGACAAGCATTGAAAATAGCATTCAGAACAGTAAGATAAGGTGACAACGTTGTGGTTTTGTCTTTAGGCAACCATAAATTACCTTGGCACTTATCGTTTTTAGTATATCAAAAACAAGGACTAATGGCTAAAATTGACAGCAAGAAGTGAAGGGGTGATTTGGTTTTCTTGGATTAAATAATAACTAATACTTTTAGGTTAACAGATTGAATATAAATCTTCACCTGGAATACTTCAACTTTTATTCTTTCTTGGCAAATATCTCAAAATTATCTTGATGGCATAGTTAGAAAGCATACATTACTGAATTATCAAAGTCGAGATTGCCTTTTAAGGAATATGTAAATTTGAAATGATGGATAGCATAAAATCATACAGGCAGGACCATCCTTTTACATATGAATGTCTACCACCACTGTGAAAACATATCCCTGGTGGGAACAGCTATGCAGGCTCCCTTCTTTCTTGCCACCAACACCCCGACTCTTAAACAGGCACCCACATGCACACGCACATACACACACACACACACACACACACACACACACACACACACGCTTTGTCTCACCAATGCTTCCCCCCATCTTTTACTGATCATAGTAATAAAATAAATACTTCTATCTTGCCCACAGAACCACCTCTTCCAGAATCCTTACACAAAGCATGACAAAATTATAGCAGAATAACCACCAAATTGTTACCTCCTACACCCCTTGAACAGGAGTTATTAACCTTTTTTGTTTCATGAGCCATGTTGGCAGTTTGGTAAAGCTATAGTCCTTTATTCAGATTAACGTTTTTAAGTGCATAAATTTTATAGGATTATAATAGAAAATAGTTATCTGTTAGCAAAATATTTTAAAAACCAAAATAATTTTTTCCCTGTCCAAGTTCATGGGCCCCCTGAAATCTATTCATGAATTCCAAATTAAGAACTTCTCCCCAGAAGAATTGCTGCAGAGTTCTTACTTGAGTAGGCCTTACCCTTAGGAGTCCTTTTCCCAGAACATGACTTTATTCCCTTATAAAGTCTACCACTCAATCATCTTTTGTTATTACTAAAGCTTTTCAGTGGATGTAAGGGTAGGAAAGAAATATTTTACCTAACTTTTAGGTGTTTTTCATTTTGATCTTTGAGATTTATGAAGTAGATGTTATAGCATTATTATTCTCATATTTCAAATGAGGAAACTGAGGCTCAGGGAATTGAAGTGATTTGTCCATGATCCCAAGGCTTAGAAACATCAGAGTCAGGATTTAAATGTATATTTACCTGACTGTTAATATTCCCAGATAGCAGACCTAAGTAAAATCTCCTTTCATACATAATCATGGTGTGGGAGTAAACTATCTTCTTGAAGATTTTGCTGGTAGTGAAAATACCAGCCATGACTGGGAAGGCTTTGGGGCTAGGCCTGTCAGTGAACTTGGTAGCTGTGGTGTGAGTACCAGCCATGTTCATTTAAATGCCAAAAGTTTGGCCGCTGGGTGATTGGGTTTGATTTTTATTTCCAGCCTCAGCAGTTCTTGAAGCCTCTCATGTGAAACATAGAGGTGTTAGTATGTTTGTTTAACAGAGCAAATACCCACACCAATGAAATCATGACTCTTTTGAATTATTAAAGTAAAGAATTTTTTTAAAGAAAAAGTAGTGCTTTTACTTTTGAGTAAGGAATGTGTCTTTTTCTTTTGAAGGAGAGACAGTATATTTTAGTAGAAAGAACCTTGAACTACAAGTCAGGAAGTTTCAATTCTGGTGGTCATCTCATCCATTAACTGAGCCAGCTGAGTCCTTTGAGACCCCTGGTTTCCTTGTATGTAAAGTGAGGGTACATGGAGTGTTCACTAAAGTCCTTTCCAGTTCTAAAATGTTATGAATCTAAGTTAGAAAGTTTAGCAAAATATGGATAGAGGTCCCTAGTAGCATTTATACCTAATTTATTAGAATTAAATTAGCCAACATTTATATGGTGCCTACTATGTGCCAGCCCAATACTGAGCACTTTGCAAATGTTATCTCTTGATCCTTATAACAACTCTGGGAAATAGTACTATTATAATCCTCATTTGACACATGAGGAAACTGAGGTAAGCAGGTTATTTGCCCAAGGTCACATAGTTAATAATTATGTGAGGCTGGATTTGAACTACAGTGTTACTAATTCTAAGCCCAGCACTTTATCCACTGTGCCATCTGGCTGCCCCAATTCCTGAAAATACCATAAGTCCTAAGACTTCTTCTCAAGTTTTTTTTAGACCCTAAATTTTTAGGGAATCATAAGGGAATTTTAAGGGTCTCTTGTGGTGTTAGAAAAGGAGAATCCTCACCAAGGAGTCATTGAAGATTGCAGAGACTTTGAACACCATAAAGCATTTCTATCTGATACCCTACTCAACTGTAAAGTTGCAGGACTAAGCCACACTGAAGGACATGGGAAGCCAAAGATGCTTGAAGACACTAAGGAAGTCAAAGAAGCTCTTTGATTACCCTAATATTCCTACTAATTCACATCAATAGAAAATGTTTACTAAATATTTTATCTTAGACACCATAAAATACAGAATTTATTCCTAGTTTTATGGTTTAAGGATATATGGTACTTGTTCAAAAAATGATTTGGATAAACCTGAAATTCCTACGGTCTAGGACCACTTACATAGGGCCATATGTTCTATGTTTGACTTTTTTTAATGGAAGGAATTAGGGTATGATTTGTTTAAGGTGACACAGTAAGTCTTTAAAAGCACTGAAAGTATAAAAAAAAAAAGTGTGTGTATGTAGAACTCCATACCTTGTAATAAAGGAAATTTCAAGGAATTTTTTTATTTACCTGGTATATTAGAATTAAGTTGATGGTAAAGTACAGTTTCTAGGTCTTTTGCTCAGGGTTCATTCAGTATTTAGTACCTTTCAAAATTAGCAAAAATTCATCAGTCGTTTTTTCAAAGTATAGATATCCCATTTTAACTTCATAATTCAAATATATTCTTTGGTGCTTTGCTCTTTTTTAAAAAAGAGAGATTGTGGGAATAAGCATGGCCAGATAAGTGATCATATTTTTCATTTTAGGTTATACATGAAACCAGACTGAAACAAATTTACACAGCTCAAGAAAAGTATGTGGTAAAAACTTCCATTTATTCAAATGACATTATTTCCAGTAACACACACCTGAAAACAGCCCAGTTTCTCACATTTACTGTAAATGTACAAGAAAGAAGACAATTGGAAGAACAGGACAAGGTTGGTTATCTGTCCAAAGGAGACATCATTGCTTTTTCCTCTTCTGTTCCCACCAGTCCCCCTCAAAAAACAAAACAGAACTGGCTATATAAAACTTGAGACTATAAAAAACTTAGTATTGATTATTCCAGGGCTTCTACTCACTGTTGCACAAATAGCGTCATGGAACTCCATGATATAGAATGAGAAGTAGGCAGGAGAAGGAGGTGGGGCCTGGATAGATCCTACAAAGTAATGGTATTGCGGATATGTATAACTGACAAGCAGGTGTCCTAGTAGAAAAAGGAGGAAAAAAATTAAGGACCAAGGGAGAACAAGTAATCCATCTATATCAGCCTTCTCCCCAACCTTAAAAAGCTGGTTAGAATTTACAAGTTGCTGTTGTCTCCAAAATGGTTAACAACTGAATGCTTTTAATTCAGGATAAAATTGACATCTTTAACTTAGAGTCCTAAGAAGCTGGCATGACAGGAACAGAGAGGTTTACACTTGTCAAAAGGACTGGAGTTTCTGCCAAGCTTATGGTCATAGCTTACATTTATGAAACACGTAAGATGTATACCAGTTGTTTACCAACGTAGCAGAAGATGGTATGGTGGGACAGTGCTATAAGACTATGGAAGGATTGGGGGTGGACAATGAAGGATGAACAAGAATAACTTATTTCACCACAGTCATGTTCAAAAGGAAGGGAAATTTAACCAAAAGCTATTTCCTGAGCATCACTCACCTACTGATGTAAAAGAGTTTTTATATTTAATTTGAATGGGATATTTCTGGCTCAGAGGTATCAAGATTTGGTGTACAAAGCCAGGAAAAATATGAATTTGAGAGTAATAATAAATAAGAGTTCTCTACAAACATGAAACAGGTTTCTCCTAAATGGGTAATTTTGTATTCTTTTTATATATAATTTTCCTTTAAATTTTTATTTTATGGGTTAAAGGCTATATTTGGGGGTAGCCTTTATTTAAACCAATATTGGAAGTGAAATGTACTTGTTTAAATGTGTATTTACAGTTTTAATCTATGTCTTCCATAGGAAATAAATAACAAATTTCAGACGCTAGATGTAGAATTAATGGCCTTTGAGGAAAAAATCAAAGATCTGGAATACAGAGACAATGAATTCAGAAATAAAAAGAAGGACCTTCAAGACAGAAAAACCAAAAAGAATCAACTGGAACAGAAAATTGGTTCCAAATTAGATAGGTATTATATTTTCACCCTAAACTATTATTATTAACTTTTTATTTTTTTTCTTCTCTCTTTAATAACAATACTCATGACTTGGATCTATATCATGCTTTAAAGTTAATAAAGCCCAATAGTTATATGAGGCAGATAATAGAAAATATTCTCCCCATTTTGCTGATGAGAAAATGGTCTCAGAAATTGTGGTGTGCCAAGGTTGCTCGGCTGCCAAGTGGTAGAGGCAGAATTTGAACCCAGGTTTTCTGGCACTTTTTCTAGTGCATCACACTATACATATATATAATAAGTGACATTTTTTGTGCAAGTAGTTTTTACTCTACATATGACTTCTTAAAGAATTATACAAGTTCAGTCATGTTAAATTGATTTGAACTCTGTCTATGAAAGGATTCTATTTTTAATTCTTTTGTTAAGGGAATATGTTGCCCTCTTTCCTGCAGCAAACATCAGCTCTTCTCGACTTCCAAGACTTTCCATAATCTAACTCCACCCTGCTAACCTTAGCAGCATGTTTCCCTACTTTCTGCATCTTTCATTTCTTTCTTGCCTCTTGAATCTTTAGAATCATGAATTTTAAGACCTAAAAAGACTTTAAAGTCATCTATCCCATCTCTCTCATTTTATGAGAGAGAAACTGAGTCCCCTTTCAGGTTAAGTGGCCAGCTGACTGCAAGGCTATATTCCCATTGAGTGGCAGAGAGAGGACTTGAATGTCAGAATGGAGATCTTCTCCCAGTATTTCAGGACTCCCTTCTCAGGGTATCATTTTATTTCTTGTACAGTTTAAAGCTAATGGAAAATCGTACTTACAATCTTGAAGAAGAGGAACAGAAGACAAATGCCATAATCAAAGAAATTAATGCACAGAAAGCAAAACTGGTTTCTGAATTATTAAAGCTAATTAAGGTAAGGTTTTGGGGTTTTTTTTGAAACTTGCAGTAGGTCTGTCAAGAAAAGATATTAAAACCTATTAAAAAGCATGATTTTGCCATTCTGAATTAAGTTTTTACTTTAAAATTTTTACATAATCAAAAGCATATTTCATTACTGAACATAAATTCCTGCCCTTGATTTCTGCCATTGTAAGTTGTTATACAAATAGTGCCCTATTGAAACTTGAAACTGAACTAAGCTTTTTTACTATTACTTAACATGAAATATACACAGTATTATAATATGTATGACAATAATCACATTTAACAGAATTTGTTCTTCAGGAAACTTGTAAACAGGAATTGACATAAATAATTTAAGAGAAGATATGATTAATTAAATTGATTTTTTAAAATTATGTTTTGGTGTTTGGTTTACTATTCAGTCTTAAATAAAATTTTCTTAAATATAAGTTGTGAAATGTGGCAGAGCTTATAAAATTTAAACAAGCTTTTATCTGTTTTGTTACCAGACTTGCACACTGTTGAATGTACAAAAAGTAGATTTAGTTCTTGAGCTAGCTACAGAAGGCTATGAGAAGAACAAATTAGAACGAGAATATAAAGATACAGCATTAAACCTGCGGCAACTGGAGGTAAGGTTTTACCATTTACTGATTGTGAATAAGAAATTTTGTTAATTATAAAAACCTGTTCCTCTGTGCAATTTTGTATTTGAATCATAAGTTTTTTTTAGTTCTGGAAGAGACCCGAGGAGTCATTTTATTCAGCCCCTTCCCCTTACATCTGAACTTGTCCAGAGATATTCAGTGACCTGAGGTTACATAGCTAGTAATTAGCCAAGCTGGGATTTGAATCTCCCCTGTCCTTTGAATACATATTTTCCATAAACTTTACTGTCTTTATGAAGCCTATGGCTGAAAAAAAACATATATTCAAAACATGGGTTTGGTTTGTGTTTGGGGGTTTTGAATTTTTTCTTAAAGAGAAGTGAGATTGCCTTATTTGGTTATTTAGTACCATTGCCTGGTTTTTTCTCTGATAGTTTCTGGACAGTGGGGTCTTTATAATCAGTAAATAATAGCTGTTGCCTTTGATTGCTATGTTTGAGTAAAATAGGATGTTTCTGTCTATTTTAATACCCATATCTAAACATTTTCATTAAGTCAATAAAGCCTGTGGTATATTGAAATGGTCTAATCTTTTAAAAATATATCTTAATATATTTTTATATTCTTTAAAATAATATTTTAAGTGATGACACAAGAATTGAAGAGAGATGTGCTGTGCTCACTGAAGTTAAAATCCAACAAAATTCTGAAGTAATACTGAGGGTATCTTTAGAGAATAAAAGAATCAGAACCAAAATTGCATTACATACTTTTGTTAACATTTTTCCTATTATGTTATAAAATTTTTAATTCAAAATCTCAGACCAGTATATTGGTTCAGTAGAGGCAGTGCCAGGCAGAGCAAAGGTAGAGAAAGTGTTGGTCTTGGGGTCAGGAAGACAAAGATGCCATGGCAGGGGTCCACATGCAAGTCCCTTTCCTGCACCCAGACTCTGTTTCTTTCTCTATAAAATGGAGATAATATCTATAGTATCAATCTCATAATATAATCTGCATAAAGTACTTTGGAAACCTTACAGGACTATATAAGTATCTATAATTATTAGACTATGGAACAGACAGTTGCTAAGTCTAGATTATCTTCTTAACACTGCTATTGATTCTGGAACAAAAGGACTACGTTCATTTCTTGATGCTTTATTCATTGCCTTGTTCTTAAGTATCTTTGTAAAGACTGTAGTGGAAAGAGAACTCTGTATTTAGAATCACAGAATCTGCGTTAAGTACCTGCTCTGCCAACTTATTAACCACATGACCTCAGGCAAGTCATATAACCTCTCTGATTCCTAATGATATCAGTGTGCCATGCTGAGGGGCACATTAGCCGTAAGACAACTATTTGCCTTCACTGACTAGAAGAAACAAGTGAGGTGATATGTGTAGAGTACTCCTTTCCCCATTTCTGCTTCCTGTATGTCTTCCTCATGTTTGCCATTCATTATTCATTTTCACATGCTTTTATTTATTTCTCTGTCCTCTCTTTAGCAGAACCAAGGGAAAATTACTTAATAAACCAAAAATCAATAAATTATTTCCATATATAATACTGGTTTGTAAAATTTTACTTGCTGTCACATTATTTGCAAGTTTTCAAGTGATGACCTAGTTTTCATATTCTGAAATCCATTTGTCTTGTGCTTTAAATATATCTGTAATCTGATTTGAAATGGGAAAGACATTTGTTACAGTTGTGGTTAGATATGACAGAAAGAAGGAAATGGAGAACAGCACTGGTTAAAAAGAAAATAATAAATGCCATGGTAAAAGTTCAAGCTACTTAGAGTTGTTTAATTCCTTTTATATGAAATCTTTTCCTGCATTTTTGACTCTTGTATTTCAGTGTTATTAAATAATATATTTTGATGCATCTGTAATATCATTAGTGTAGGAATTCTTTAAATTTATGTAAATTGTAGCCAATTCATGCCTCCTTACATAAGCTTTTATTTTTGACCATGTTCCTCTATAAATCCTCCAAGGAGATTCTTATCCAATATAATGAATATATACATATACATAGATTTGGGTTTAAAATAGAAAACACCTTTTCTATGGGTGACCTCTAGTGGGAAACAGTAAAATAGTTCTTCTGAGAATTTGTTCTCATACATACATACATACATACATATATATATGTGTGTGTGTGTGTATGCATGTATGTATATGTACACATGTGTACATATAGATTATAATAATTCTAATAGATAAAATAATAATACTATATTCTAATATACAATATTATTTTATATATGCATGTAATACATATTCATGTGTATATTCCTCTGAAGAATTGTTCTAATATCTTCCACTAGAGGTCACCCATAGAAAACCTGTTCCCTATTTTAAAACCAGAGAACTTGTTCTCAAAAAATATATATATAAAAGTGTGTGCATATACATATGTACTATTATATATGCTATATGTCTATAATTATATGTATGTTGTATATATATCATATATAATGTGTATATAAGAAGAGTTAAGTAGCTCATTGGATAGAATGCTGGGCTTGAAATCAGGAAGACCTGAGTTAAAATCCAGCCTCAGAAACTTACTGGTTATGCAACCTTGGACAAGTCACTTAACCTACTTGCCATTGAAGAAAGAAGGAAATGAAAATGACAAACTACTCCACTATCTTTGCCAAGAAGACCCCATTGACCTTGGTCCATGGGGTTATGAAGAGTCTGATACAGCTGAAATAACTGAACAAAAAGTATGTATATGTGTATATATAGATTTTTTGAGAACAAATTTTCTGAAGATCTAATCTAATATCTTCCACTAGAGGTCACCCATAAAAAAACTGTTCCCCATTTTAAACCCAGATCTTCCTACATCAAACTTCTTCAAAAAATAATCTTAGCAAATGTAAGAGTTTTGCTTATAATTAGTAGCGTGACTTGAAGTCTTTTTCTATAGTTTTGTTATACTATGCTCTTTGTTAAAAGGCAAAAAAAAAAAACCTATAAGAAATTAAAGTCAGTGTTCCCTTATGTGAAATAATCCCCTATTTGTCATTATAGTGGGTGAATCTTATGAGTAGGACCAAATTGACCTTCATATCTACAACTCTAGATAAGCTAAAAGATAAATAAGAATTTATCTACCCTTGAAGTCTCTTGTCCTTAATGTTTCAATATTCCACTGAAAACCAGTCTTAGAGAAGCAGGGAGAGAAAAGGTAGCCAAACTGTGACTGTCTATGATCTCTAGTTTTCAATGGTGCATGATCCCTGAAGGGGCAGTATTGTGTCGGGTATACAGTTTCAACAAGGCTGATAACGGTGCTAGTGAATTTATTCATACTGCCCTGCTGCATCAACACCATCTAGGGTAGGGTAGCAGGCTATAGGATCTAAGTAGTTGCAACTCAGATTTAAGGAATTGGCTCAGGGTACAAGAAACCTTAGTCTTATACAAGTGTTTTTCACTTGGGTATTTCTTCCTGTTCCAGTAACAGTTGTTGTCATGTTACGTATGTCAGTTAAAGCAGTTGTGTTCTATGGTTGTATTTCACCCTGTGGCATCCCCATTGAAGGCTATGTCAGTGGCTCTCAACCTTCCTAATGCCATGACTCTTTAATATTCATATGTGGGTATATCTGCATGTGGGCAGACCTGCCTGGTGACAGATAGAGGAGTGGTGTCTCCGTTCCTAAGACCGTTGGAAATATGTATTTTACAAGGGTCTTAGGCGACCCCTGTGACCCCTGTGAAAGAGTTGTTCAACCCCCAAAGGGGTTGCGACCCACAGGTTGAGTGAGAATTGCTGTCCTAGGTAGATTAGTGCTGTTTTTCCTTTTATAACATTTGCACTATGTATTTTAATCTTTCTTATCTAGATGTATATAGGTAAGTTTACCCTTGATTCTCAGAATGAAATTTGAATTTCCTTGTCACTAAGTTAACCATTATTTTTTATTTACTCATGATGGTGAAATAAAGTACATAGATAAATTTGCTGTAGTGATTTCAAGAAGTAGATCTTTATTTACAATAACTGTAATCCAAATCCTTAAAAGCCCCTCTCTCATTTTATTATGATAGCAACAATACAATGCTTTTGGTGAAACAAAACGTAGACTTCTAGAGAAATGCAAAGAACTTATGAAGAAAGCTAGGCACGTGTGTCACCTTGGCCCAGATCAGAGCATTCCTCAGGAGTACCAGACAGTAAGTATGAGAGCACACAATGATGTAGGTGTTATTTTTCTTACTTTTGTTAGCATTTAATTCTTCTGCATACTTCTACCCCATACCACTGAGAGAAAATGTGGTATAAAGGAAAGAGCAATGGATTAAGACTCAGATGACTTTAAATTCTGGTCTAGCCTTTTAATAGAAGTTTAATGTTGCAGAAATCACTGAATTTCTCTGTGCCCATTTTCTTATCTCTATAATGGGTATAACATGACTTGTACAAACTGCTTGTGAGGAAATTGCTTTTTAAACTGTTAAGTGCCATAGAAAGATATGTTGCTGCCATTACTGAACATTTCAGAAAGGGGTTATTTTTGTAGCTATAGTACCAAAATTCTCAAATCCTGGGTTAGTGATCACCAAGAAATCATTCAGCTCTGAGCACTTAGGTTGGTCCTTTCTCTTTACTCCTTTAAAAATATCTAAATAGGAGCAGGAACTACAATGGGAGGGTCAGAGAAATACTAACTGGGTATAATATTTAGTGGAATTTTTATTCTTTTGAGAAGAAAGAATGGGAAAAAGCTCCCCTGGTGGTTGGTATATTAGTTGAGTGAGAGAGATTATCAAAAGGCCCAAATATGTTAGTTAAAAAAAAAAAAAGAAAGACCTTCATGCTCTCCATTTAAATGTTAAATTCTGCAAATCATTGATGTACTAGATAACAGGAAAGACTTAGTTTAGTCCAGATTCTCCTTCTGATTAGATAGTTCTCTGAATGGAAATTTTTCATTTACTCTTTTGCTTCAGTTTCTCTGGAAGAGGGAAAGAGATCCTGATAAAGTAGGAAAAAAAAGGATTTAGAGTCGGAGGATCTGCTTTCAGACTACCAGGCATGTTTTTAGACAAGCTGCTCTACCTCATGGGCTTCTGGTTCTTCAGCTCTACAATGAGGGTGCTTGTTAAGGATGATTTCAAAAGTCTCTTCTAGCTTTAGGTCAACTATCCTAGAAACTAGGACTCAGGACACTGTAGGTTCTCACCATTTCTTCATTTCACATTAGCCAGACCTTTGGCACATAACTTAAGGTCTCCAAGCCTAGTTTCTCTGGGAGACAGTTTAGTATTACACTGGATTTAGAGAACTGGATTCAAATCCTGGATCTGCCACTTATTACATGGATGATATTGGTGAGTCATTTAACCTCAGTGGTCCCCAGTTTTCCTCACCCATAAAGACAACCAACCTCTCAAGTCTGCTCTAGCTCCAAATCTAGGATCATTCTGTGTGAGATGAAGACATTGGATTAGATGGTCCATAAGTTTCCTTCTAGCTCTGATATTCGAATACTTCACAGGAGTTAAGAAAATAGGTAGCAAATTCTTTGAAAAATAACATCTAGTATTTATATGGGATTTTAATTTTTAAAAATATTTTTATATTTCGACATGATTTAAACAGTGTAAGTATTCTTTCCTTACAATTCACCTATAGTTCATAGTCCTTTCTCATTCTACTTCTGATCCATTTTTTCCCATAATTTATTGCTAGTTATTTAAAATGTTAACTACTTCACACAGATAATTAAAGGGCAAATGAAGTGTAGACAACTGAGATATGCTTCTAGTTGAGATTAAAGCTATCTTTACATGATACAATCATATTACTCACAAAGGGAACAGAATGAGTTTCGTCATTATGGAATTTAATCTAGATTTATACTAAGTTACCTCAGTGCTTAGAAATATAGTGGTGCTTCATATTGTACAACAGTGTGAACTTTTTAATAAGCCCCTAAAGAACCCTAAATGTTTTCTACCTTAAAAAAGCAACATGCTCTTGCCCAAGAGAGTCATACTACTCTGTGAGGAATATAAAATCGAGGAGGTACAATATGGATCTTTCTCCTCTTCTACCTGCACTATACCAAATTTCAAAAGAAAAGGAAGTTCAATTACTTTCTAGAGGGTGAAAATGAGAAGAAATGGGCCTTGATGGAATAAATAGCAGGGAATAGTTAGGATCATAAAATTACACCAAATTTCAGCTAGAAGGTCACTCTTAAGTATGGTTGACCTAAAAGACTTCTGAACTAAAGTTTCCTCAAAGGGTTAATTGAGCAAGCATCTGTTTACTTGAAGACTTCCAAGGTTAAGGAGATGTATGGCTTCATTAGGCATATTTCCCTTAAGTAGAACTTCACCCTTTTCTTTTAATTCTGGCCCCTAGATATTTTTATCCTGTGTTTTTTTCAACTGAAGTCTTTGAGCCTAAGTGTAAGAATTTATATTTATCTCTATTAAATATGTATATGTAGCACATCAAAATCCTTTTGGAACCAGTCATCCAACATGTTAGTTATCCCTCTCAGATTTGTTATATGCAGATTGCAGAAACAGGTCAACAATTACTTTATCCAAGTTATAGGTATGAATATAGAAGAATATAGTCAATGGCACATCCTTGAGGCACTCCTCTGAAGACCTTCCAGAGTTAAAAGGGCCTTTAGGGATCTCATCTAGTTCCTGCATTTTGTGTGCTGAATTCCCTGAAAGATTCAGTGACTTGCCTAAGAGAGAATAAATGTGAGAGCCAAGATTCAAATTCAAGTGGTATGACTCTTATATCCTTCCATTACTGTATCAATAATGCAATATTCACAGCACCCATGGTGGTTATGAATATGCTGGTATAGTTATGAATCACAAAATATAGCAAACTCTCCACATGGAGGGCAGAACCAAGGTCTTTATTCAGAAACCAGAACGCTAAGTCCCAAAACCAGGACAAGTGCCAGAACCAGAAAACCAAAGTCATTATAGTGGTCACGAAGTTGATACACATGGTTAATGCAGTGAACACCCACATTCCCAAGCCTCCACAAATAGAACAAGCTCCCTCAAGCAGAGATCCCTCTCAGACTCACAATAGTTCCTCAGCCTGGTTCTTGGAAGTTCTCAGTAAAAGCTGCAGAAGGAGAATCTCAGCAAAAGGTGCAGTCTCTAGGTGGTGACAGAGAAAATCTGAAGGTCCTACTGGTTCTCTTCCTTATATACAGGATAGCTCCTCCCTGTTCTGCCCCTTCCTGTTAAGGTGTTAACTACTCCCAAGGAGTTAACTTGAAGTAAGGAGCTAAGTGCCTTTACTAGATTGCCGATAGAAAAGGGCATGGAAGATCTTCTGATTTCATTAACATTACAATTACACAGTGTTTAAAGGATGGTGCAAAATTATAGTGGCTTATAGAAAGCAGACTAAGGAGTTTGTATTTCATCTTGTAGATTGTTCCTCCCTTTTCACTTATCCAAATCTCAACCCAGGACCCCTTGTCAAGTCAACAAATATTTATTAAGCACTTTGAATGTGCCAGGTATTGTACTAAGTATTGAAAATACAAGCCAAAAGAAAGATAGGCCCTGTGCTCAAGAAGCCTACCATCTAATGGAGAAGATAACACATAAAAGGAAGCTAGGAAAGGGGGGATTGGGGAGGGGGCAAGAATGGAGAAAGAAGCAGGCCTTAATGGAAAAGTCCAGAGGAGTGTGGCCTTATAGGAAATAGAGATAACTCTCCTGGGCTACTGCCTTAAATGGAGCCCTCCATACACCAACCAAAAGAAGGGACTCTAGGCTCAGAGGGTACTTCCAAGAGGGTACTTCCAAGGTGTGAGTTCCAGGATTGCAGTGATCTTCCAGGATGAAAAATAATAAAAAAGTTCAGTGGAATACAGTCTGGTGGGAAATGAAAAGTTAAAACTTTCTTGACTACTCTAGTCTACCAAATTTCTCATTCTAATATTTTAAATCCAAATAATGCTGTTTATGCTATTCATTTTTATACTTTATATCAAATTACACTATATTCTTTAACAGTACTGTCTTATGAGGCTTGTTTTTCCAAGAAAATTGTAAGCTTTTTGAAAGCAGAACTTCTTTTGTATCCCTATATGGTGCGAGCCCAAGTAAATACTAATTGGTTGTTTCTTAGTATTCTTACTATCTAGTACTGATGGACAGATATTTTTTTGTCTCCTTTAGGCTTTCCAAGATCTCCCAAACACAGTGGAAGGAATTGATTCTTTACTCGCTGAAGAGAAGACGAGAGCTTCTTGCTTCACAGGCCTGAATGCTTCAGTATGCTTTCCCACCCCCAGTCTCCTTAGTACTTGCCTCCCACTCTGTACTAGAGCTCTTGGTAATAATAAGCTAGACAGCAGGAACAATGTGCTGTAAATGCCAGATTTTGAATCTATTAGAATTTTAAATAGATTCTTCCTAAGGAACAGGGTGTTCTTGCCTTTTCTTTATAAAAAGGAATAGTTGGGCTAACCTATAATGCTGCAATGTCTAACATTTTTCAAAAGATAGAAATGTCATATTTTCAGTACATAAGGAGTGCATCATAAGTTAATTGCATGCAAACAAAACAACAAAGCAACACAGTTGGCATTTTTAAATTAAGACTTTAATTGATGCACATTTTAATGTTATTTTATCTTCTGAAAGATGCGTCCCAAAGTAAAGTGCTTTTTGCTGCCAGGTTGTCGAAGACTACAAAAAAAGAACACAAGAAATACAACAGTTAACTGAGGAACTAGAGCAAAAGACAAATGAGCTGGATACCTATAGACAGACCATTTCAAAGGTGATATTTTAAATTCTGTTTTTTGCCACTTGATACTATAATAATGTTAACATGAGGAGATGCAAGGATATAAAAGGGTATAGTTTCAGGGAAAACCAAGTTTTAGGGAAAATGCAATATTCAAAGTTTATTTGGTGTGTAATAAAGACTAATTTGATATTATGCTGTGGTCTTTCTATGATATAATAGTTTTTCCAATTTTTATGGTTCTGCACAATTGTCTCTTTATTTTTAGGTTAAAGAAAGGTGGCTCAATCCCTTGAAATGTTTGGTAGAACAAGTAAATGAAAAATTTAGCAGCTTTTTTAGTTCCATGGAGTGTGCTGGTGAAGTGGATCTCCATACAGAAAATGAGGTATAAGTGTCTTGCCTGAACAAACTTTAAGGACTGCGAAATAATTAAAGAACATAATTAAAATTTACTTTTCTCCTAAAGAAATACCCCTTAAGTTTATTTAGTTTGAGACCTTAGAATTCTTATGTTAAAAATTGTTGGTCACTAAAAAAAAATTTTGAAGGAAAGAAAAATACCTTCAGTCAGGCTGTTTCTTTGGTAACTTTTAGTGATTAATGAATTAATCATTTCGTTATTGACCCTCTCGTACACTCTAATAAAAGTGAGTAATAGTAAGTCAGAAATGATGGGTATTCTTTCTGACACTTCCAGCTTGGTGAACACTAATGAAAAAACTTCCTTTTTTCCCTTCTATTTAGAATTTAACTATAGAATTTCATTAGTGCGAAAATTCTTGAAAAGAAGTTAATAATATTGTAATAGCTGGAGGTTTGTTCATTTTAATATTGAATATTAAATAGAATAATTAAATCCACAATAAGGACTAAAGCAAAATGTTATATTGAAATATTGAGGGAAAGGGAAATTTTTAGTATGTAAGCATTGCTTAACAATTTGGAGTGGAAGTACAACCATTAGTGATAAAGTTTGTCAGGATTTTCCCCCCAAAAAAATATTCTTTCTTGATATTGACTGACTCCTAGAGTCCCTCTCTTTTTCACCCATGTACTACAGTATGAGAATTGTTGATAACCAACTTAGACAAAGTCATTTCCTGAAATTTAATTAAATATGCTATATTTATGAGTTATCGTGAACTGGTACACCTCTCTCCAGTAATGTTCAGTTGTAGCATGCCTGATAGGAACTAAGGACATCACTCTAAAACTGTCTTTTTTACCTTAAATATTTTCTATCATTCAATAATATGTCCTAAGGTCATTTGTAAAATTTTAGATTGGTTGATTTGCTTCATAGATGACAGGTTTAATTTCAGAAGATAGTTTTTCTTATCTAGTTGTATGTGAGTAATGAATGATTTAAAAAAAACATGTGCTTCACTGTGTATAAAGCACTGTGCTGAGTGCTTGGATATAAACAGAAAAGGAATCCAGTCCTTGCCCTCAACGGGTTCACATCTGCATGAGAGAAAGCAGGTGTAGGAGATTTCAGATGAATGTCAGATGGAAAGACCCTGTGGCCTTTAGGATACAGAGGCAAAATGAATGGTAATGTTACACTGACAAAACCATATATATCAACCCTTTTGGCTTTGCCAAGAAATTTGGGGATAAGAACTTTCTGGTTTCTTGAAGCTGGGACTACCTCAGGGGTAGTTGCTGTAGCACCGTCAGAGGCACTTGAAGAGTGGCCACAGAGACTGGGCTGGACATAGGAGTAGTGAGAATAGGGAGTGGTCAGAGAATGGCAATGATGGTAGTAGGTGGAGTTGCTCCTCAACAAGAAGTATTCCCCTTGGTGATGGCTGTGGGGTTGGATGGGTAGTCTGGGAAATGATGCTATTCCTGGGGTTCTTAGGCACAGGGACCTGAGCTATCTCCATTGGGGTGTGACTGATAGCATTTGTTTGACTCATCCAGCCCCTACTGCCTCCTATCTTTCAGGATAGCTGCTGTACTAACTCATCCAGAAACATTCTAACTGCAGTAGAGCCCAGTCATGCATTTTAACAATTTCATTTCAGACAAACAGTAGTTCTGCTAAAATTTTGTGTCCCTTTATCTTCTAATTGATATTTTTATTTTGAGAACTTATTTTACCCCATTGTCAAGGCACTATATGAAATACTAGAGGAAAAGGCTTATTTTTTTCATAAAACTTATTTAATTTACAGGAAGACTATGATAAATATGGAATTCGAATTAGAGTCAAATTTCGCAATAGCTCACAACTACATGAACTAACTTCCAGTCATCAAAGTGGAGGTGAAAGAAGTGTTTCCACAATGTTATACTTGATGGCACTCCAGGAACTTAACAGATGTCCATTCAGAGTGGTGGATGAAATCAATCAGGTATGAACATTACTTTATGAAATTGGGTTTTATTCATTTTCTAATCAATATGAATTTAATTTTTATTGTTATTATCAAGGGAATGGACCCATTCAATGAAAGAAGAGTATTTGAGATGGTGGTAAACACAGCCTGTAAAGAAACCACATCCCAGTATTTCTTAATTACACCAAAGGTAGGTAATCTATGATCTGAAAGCACTAATATACTTAAAAGTACCCAGATGATGCCCATTTAGTAGCTTGAATTCTTAAGAGGATATTGTCCAATGGTAAAAATAATTATGCACTTTCTAGTGGTAGCAATGGCAAAGGAAGAACTGAAAGGATTAAAATAATGCTTCTTTTATTGAAGAGGATCATAGACTCATAGATCTAAGGCTGGGAGAAAACTAGGGTCCAGGGAGATTGTCATTCCCTTGAGGTCATGCCATATAATCAGCATTTGGCAGGATTTGAAACAAGGACCTTTTTACTCCAGAGCCAGTACTCTGTGCCCTACAGGCAAGTACCTTCTGCACCATTTAAGATTAAATTTTGTTCTCTGTGGTTTGTGTTCTTTGTATTTTATTTTCATTCTCTGAAATAGAATTAACATTAATGTTAATTACCATTCCTCAGGGAATGCCATATGACAGAATATGTGCTACAGAATACAACATTTCTCACAACTATAAAATGTTAGAAAACTTGAAAAATCTGTGAAACAAAAAGGGTGTTGTCCTCTCCATGTTTACATACTCTAGTTTCCTGTTTATATTACTAAATGCTTCAGTTTGTAAGAGTACACGGTGATGGCAGACTTTTATAAGATCGTTTCATTACAGTTTGTGTCTTCAGCCTCATGAAAATTCAACCATTCTGTTCCAGTAACACACTTTGCTATCTGAAGCTTCATTATTGCAGGTAGAAGTAGTGTAGGAGATGGAGCAACATGCTCTGGGAATACTGGACTACTTTTCGGTTGTTCCTTAGCCTGTCACCCTCCTCCTGTTTCTCCTATCTTGGCAGAGTACATTGCATCTTCTCAGCCCTTTCATGCTATATAAAGACCACTCCTACAAATGACCATAGCCATATGTATGTGATAAAGATTTGGGAGACCCAGGATGGTGGTTTGCTCTTTACTTAGCCTAAAATAAACCTGTACCTGAAATAGTGTCATTACCTTCTCCACAGTACCTAGTGCTAAAGAATCTGGAGCTTCCTCTGACTTCCACTTATCAAAAGAAGTCGTGTTCTTAAAGAATTTGATCTTTATCACTGTTCTGTTACTGTACTTAGTGCTGTTAACTAAATCCTAAAACTAACATTCAGACAAGTAAGGAAATTTATTAAGAGAAATCCATCCAAACTCTGGCTTCGCTATATGCTTAGCTGTTTAACAAGGCACTCTCCTCCTTCCATAATCACTTTGTTCCTTCTTACTTTAACTTTTCACTTCCTACTAAGGCCTAACCCTGGGTGACACCATCTTATTCCATCTACAAGATGAGAGGTTGTCCTCATCTGTCGTACCTACTTTGGTGTTCCTTTAAGGACCAAATGAAATAACATATACAGCAATTTAAAAATTGAAGTCTTACATAAAGGCCAGCTATTACTATTTTCCATCATTACTTCTTAACCAATTGGTCCAACTGAAAATTCATGCTCTAATCTGATTTGGCTCCTCACTGCTGCAAGCACAACTCTTACTCATCTCTTAATAACTACCCAGGGGTGGGGACCCTTCCGCCTCAAGCCACGTGTGATCCCCTATGGCTTCAAGTGCAGCCCTTTGACTGAATCCAAACTTAACCAAACAAATCCCCTTAATAAAATTATTTGTTCTGTAAAACTTGGATGTAGTCAAAAGGCTGCATCCAAGGACCTAGAAGGTCACATGTGGCCTCGAGGCCACAGGTTCCCCACCCCTGGACTATTCATTTCACTCTTTACACTGTCTATTTCAAGCTATTTCACAGTGCTCCAACCCTAACCCCATACCTCTCAGCGGATAATTTCATCTCCTCCTTTACGATTATATTGAGGCCACACCATCTCCCTTTTACCATATTTCAAAATCTCTATTTTGATAGATTAATCCTTACCTCCTTTGCTCCAGTCTCAGAGAATGAGCTGGTCTTCTGTCTTTCCAGTGTGAATTCTACCATTTATACCTTTGATCTAACACTGTGTTTCTTGGGATCTTGTTCCATCAATCATTCTCTCCCTACCCCTTCCAAACTGCCACCCACATTTAATTTTTTCCATCTCTGCTGACTCCTTTTCTTGCCTACAAACATACTCAGTTTTTTCCTCATATGGAAGGAAAAAAGGGAGAAAGGTAATAGATCTGCATATACCTCCCAAGGTTGAAAAAAAATCTCCCTCAATCCTGCTATCCCTTCAAATTATTGTCTTATAATTGCAGTCTTTCAGTTCTCATTCTTGATATGTCTATGCCATTTGACCTTTTTCTTCTGGAGGCAGCATGACATAGTACAAAGGCAGTTGGACTTAGAATAGGATGCCTGAATTTGAATCCCAGTTCTTTCAATTTATAAGCTATTTAACCTTGGGCAGATCACTTAATCTCTCTCTTTCAGCTTCCTCACCTGTAAAATATATTACTTGTACTATCCACTCATAGGATTGTTGTAGGGAAAGGGTGTTGCAAACCTTTAAGTACCACATGAGTTATATTTTTCTTTTCTCTTTTGCTGCCCTTTGATCATACTGTTTCTCTACTGTTTCTCAAAATGTGTAGTCATAAGAATTCCCTAAATTTCTGATCTTGACCCTCTTCTTTCTGTGTTTTATTCCTTAAGAGCTTTATCTTCTATTACCATAATCTTAAACTATCATCCTTGCATATAATTCTCAAGTTTATGTATCTTTCCTGGGTTCTAGTCTATCTCTACCTTCTGGATCTTCAGATCATATCACCACAAACTCAGCATGCCTTTGAAACTTGTTCCCTTTTTTCTTTTTTTTACAAATTTATTTTTCATTTTTAACATTCGCTACCATAAGTTTTTAATTTTCTCTATCTCCCTCCCTTCCCACTCTCCAAGATGGCATGCAGTCTGATATAGGCTCTATATATACACTCTTATTAAAAACATATTTTCACATTAGTCATGTGATAGAAGAATTTGAATGAGAGGAACCATGAGAAAAAAAAGAGCAAATAGTTTGCCTTGATCTGCATTTAGATTCCCTATTTTTCTCTGTATATGGATGGCATCATGAGTCTTTTGGAGGTGTTTTAGGTCCTTGCATTGCTGAGAAGAGTTAAGTCTATCAAAGTCAGTCCTCACACAATGTTCCAGGTTTTTTCTGAAGCCCACCTACTCATCATTTCTTATAACACAGCATTCCATTACATTCATATACCACAACTTGTTCAGCCATTCCACAGTTGATAGGCATTCCTTCCATTTCTAATTCTTAGCCACCACAAAAAGCACTACTATAAATATTTTTGTACACGTGAGTCCTTTTTCCATTTTTATGATGTCTTTGGAATACAGCCCTAAAAGCAGTATTGCTGGATCAAAGCATCTGCACATTTTTTATAGCCATTTAGGCATAGTTCTAAATTGCCCTCCAGAATGGTCAGTTCACAACTCTACTACCAATGAATTAGTGTTCCAATTTTCCCACATCTTCCCCAGCATTTATAATTTTCCTGTTTTGTTTGTCATGTTAGCCAGTCTGATAGGTGTGATGTAGTATCCATTCTTGTCTTTATTCCAGACTCTTAAGAAGGTAGTCCTTTTCCACAAGACAATCCCCTCCTGTTCCATTGGACTTTGATGCCATTCTCTTCTGTCTTCCCCAGCAGATTACTCCTACAGTCATCCTCTGTAATCCTCAATCTTTCCTTATTTTTTTCTTTCTTCAGTGCCTAAAAACATGCCCAAGTCTGTTTCTTAAAAAAAACCTTCGCAAGACCCTAACCATAATATCCTATCTCCCTTCCCTTTTTCAGGCGGACTTCTAGATAAAACCATCTGGAACCTGTATCTTCCCATTTATCTGTGTCTATATATACATGTATGTATGTAATGTATGTATGTATACAGAGAAAGAGAGAGAGAGACTGTCTCTACTACATCTCTTCCTAACCTATGCAGGCTGGCTTCCAGCCTCATCACTCAACTGAAACTGTTCTTTCCAAAGTTACTAATGATGATCATTAGCTTTTATACTTTAAAAAAACATTATTGGAACCAGAACTGGCCTTTTATTCTTTGAATAAGGCATTGCTCCCTTGGGGCCAGAGGGAAATAAAATAGAAAATGTAAACGGTATAAAAACAAACAACATTGGTAAAAATTTATTTTCAAAAAATGCTTTTAAAAAAGGGAATTCCAGGAGTAGCTAGGTGGAGCAGTGAATAGAGCACTGGCCCTGGAGTCAGGAGGACCTGAGTTCAAATCTGGCCTCAGACACGACACACTTACTAGCCATGTGACTTTGGGCAAGTCACTTAACTCCAATTGCCCTCCAAAAAGAAAAAAAAAAAAAAAGCGGGGAGGAGTGGGGGGAATTCCATACCTGAACAAGATTTCTGCCTGCAAGTGTTTATCCAGTCTTTGCTTAAAGACTTCCAGTGTGTCATTACACGTTCAGACAACTGTAATTGTCAGTAAGAACTGACAAAACCAAGCACAGGAGGAATTAGATGAAGGGGGACAAATTGTAATCTTTTATATGGCAGAATGCTTCTGTCTAGGAAGTGGGAAGAAGAGAAGTAGTAAAGTTAGGAAGTTAGGAAGCCTAAGTCCTCAAGTGGCCCTAGGACACAGTTCTCTCCCTGTGCCTCAGTTTCTTCCTCTGTAAAGTAGACATAATTTCATCCTTTCCCTATCTAAAAGTTGTTTATATGAAATAAATAAAACAACATATTATGTTATAAGCTCTCACAAGGCAAGGATGGAATAATTTTCAGTGTTGAGAGCCTTAGCACCTAGTAAAGAGAGAGAGAGAGAAAACATGTTTGTTAAGCACTTAACTGTGTGCCATGCACTGGAGATGTAAATACAAACAAGCCAGCCGATTCCTGCCCTTGAGGAAATTAACACTTTTTAATGATTCCTTGATGTGTTTTGTTTTTACTTTAAAAACATGCATAGATGACTCCCACTTCATAACAAAACTCATAACAAAGTAAAACAGTTAAGCAAAACTAATAAGATGAGGGCCTCATCTGAAAATGTCTGCAGTGTTTCACATCTGTAGCATCCCACCACCTATTTTTTTTAAATGAACAGAAATAAATTTTTCTTTCCCACCCCATTGGGTGGGTGGCACATTTCTTGTAACAAATATGCATAGTCAAGCAAAACAAATTCCTTCCATGTCTGTATATTAAAATGCATATCTCATTCTACACCTTTAAACCCATCACACCTCTATCATGAACAGAGAAGATATTCCATCACTGGTTCTCTGGAATTATGAATGGTCCTTGTATTGATTAGAGGTCTTACAGCTTTCAAAGTTGTTCGTTTTTACAGTGTTATTGTTGTAAAAACCATTTTCCTAATTCTCTTCATTTCATTCTTTATCCATTTGTAAACAGTCATCAAAATTATTCATTTTATACTATTGATGTTCTTCCTACTTCACTCTGTATTAATTCATGTAAATCTTCCCATGTCTTTTCAAAGTCATCTATTTCCTTATTTCTTACAGCATGAGTTAGTACTCCATCACCTTTATATACCACAACTTTTTCAACCATTTCTTAGTTGGTAGACATCCCTTTTTTTTTTTTTATTATTGCAAAAAAAGTTATTCTCCCTCTCTTCTCCCCCTGCAACTTGCATTCATTCTCCCTCTCTCTCTGTCTCTCCCTCTCTCTCTCTCTGTCTCTCTCTCCCTCTCTCCGTCTCTTTCTCTGTATACATATATACACACTCATAGACAGACAGCTCTTTTTTTTTAAACACAAAAGATCTTTTCCTCTTTCTTTGGTCTCTTGGGTAAAGGCTTAGCACAGGTGGAGTTGAGTTAGAGTACTGACAGACCAGCACTGAGATTAAAAAAAATAAAACCTACACACTAAGGGCAAAAAACTAAACCTCTCAGTGTAAAGTGAAAAAGCTTTATGTTCAAGCTGAAAGTTGATTTTTTTTTTCAGATTTTGCAAGAAAAAGACTTCTCCTCCTCCCACTCAAGAAAGAGCCTTCTCTCCCAGTAGAGGACAGAAGCCTCAGATTTAAATAAGGATTAAAGCAATAGAGCTTTAAAGTTAATCACAGGAGAAGGGAACTTTGGACAAGGCCTAAAGAAAGACCACTGGGTTAAAGGAAAGGTCCTTAGCTTGTGTTAAAACTGCATAACTGACTTTGACTCTTCCTTCCTTTTCACCACCCATATCTAGATAATTTCTATATCCAGACCACACTGTCATCCTGACTTCAATAACACTTTTTAACTACAGGCAGCTAGGTGGCTCAGAGAATAGAGCACTGGCTCTGGAGTCAAGAGGACCTGAGCTCAAATCTGGCTTCAGACACTTAAACGCTTACTAGCCATGTCATCTTGTGCAAGTCACTTAACCGCAATTGCTCTCCCCTCCAAAAAACGCAAAAAAAAAAAAAATACCTTTCTAACTAACTTTCTGCTTCCAGACAGTCTTTTTCTTCTCCAATTCATCTTTCATATAGCTATTAAAATAATCTTCCTTATTGTGGTGTGATCATATCTGACTCCTGTTCATTGGGTACCTTTTGATTGTAAGATAAAATATAAACTTCTTAACCTGGCATTTTATAGAATGGAAGTTCCTTGAGATCAGGGACTATTTTTGTCCTTGTATCCCCAGTGCCTGGACTTTGTGACATCAGTGTTGCTAAGCACTGACGTTACCATCAGCCAGTCCCATTATTGGGATTAAATGTTAAAATTTAAGGTCCTCCATAATTGTTACTAAGTTACCTTTCCAGCATTATTTTATATTACTCCTTTTCAAACACTCTATTCCTGCCAAACTGGATACTTTTTCATCTCTGCCTGTTGACATGTTTTTCTTTCATTGAATTCCAACTTAATTCTACATCTTCTGTGAATCCTTCTCTGATTCTCCAGCTGAAAGTGATCTCTTTCCCTTCAGATTTTCTTACACTACTTTAGCTTTTTCCTTTGTTCCTGTCACATTTTACCCCATATAATATTTCTTTGTGACATCTTTCCTCTTTTAGACAGTAAGCTCCTTAAGGACAGAAGTAATGTCTTTTTAAATTGTTGTTTCATCTTCAGTGCTTAGGACAATGCTTTGCATATAGTAGGTAATTCATAAATGTTTGTTGAGTTAAATTAAATAAAGAATGACAGAAAAGTTCAAATGGCTTGCTATCTTTTGTATGCAATTTCACATAGTGGGTTAGATGATACAGCCACATGAATGTTTTCAATTAAAATACTAATAAAATACCAGCTATATTCAGAGTACTGTTCTTGGCGTTAAGGAAGATCATATTCCCTACAGTCATGGAGCTTTTGGGAGGATGTGTCATATGCAGAGAATTAATGGAAATATACTCCCAAAATAATGCATGATAAGTGGAATAGAGAGTATTATAAAGCAAGTATTTTGTCAAGAGTTCATCCTTAAATAATTCCAGAAAAATATGGTAGTGCCAAATTATCTAGTGTCTTGAATACCATATTTTGCCATTAATTATCATTTAAATGATTCTGAATAGTATTTCCTTTTACATTGGAATTGCTGTATAAAAAATTCCCTTTACTAGATCTGGCACCATTAATATATTTAGATAAATGGCAGGCATTCAAATGGGAAATGTTTGCTGCATCCGCCATATATAAGTGCTTTGGTAGCTGCTCAGACATACTTTAATTAATAGAAGATGAGTGTCATTTTTAGTCTGTTCTTGTTTTTTTTTTTTCCTTAAATAAAGTCCTAGTATAAGGGGTGAAATTCTTTATTGCTTACTAAGCATCTTAGGCACTGGGCAAATGGCTGATTCTGTGGAAACATGGGGTTCAGGTTTAAACTGGAACAAGACTGGAGAGTCCACTCTGGTCCAGAGTCTCACCAGAAATTGTGGTTATGTTCCTCTAGCCCTAATCATCTGGAGGGCTCCCCAGAACACAGAGGTTTGTCCTTGAACCCTTTTCAAGGACGTTCAACTCAGTGAAGATCCCAGACTAAACTGGACAGGTGCTCTGAGATATTTGCTCAGTATTACAAGTCTCAGTTATACACTTGAAATCATGGGGTGACTACTGGTCTTGGTCTCTTATCAGTGTTTTGGAGTTCCTGGAATGCTATATATAGTTGTCATATGCTATATAATTGTTATACTCTGTGTGTGTGTGTGTGTGTGTGTGTGTGTGTATAATGCTATATAGTTGTTGTAATGGTATAATAGTAGGAAAAGAATGTCCTTTAACCTATATTTTTATGTGTTTTAATATTTACAGCTTCTTCAAAATCTCACTTACTCTGAAAAGATGACAGTGTTGTTTGTCTACAATGGCCCTTGCATGCTAGAGCCAAAGAAATACAATTTAAAGGCTTTCCTTAGGAGACGACGACGTATTGGAATTAGCCGGATGGATCAGTAATGAAAGAAAAAGGGTCTTGGGAATTTTGCCTTAAAACTATGTTTATAATTACAGAGCTGTTGGGTGAAAATGAAGAAGTTTGCTGAAACTATAAAGAACAAGATTTATTTTTGGAAGCTTGCTTTCAAATATAAGTAATGTGATAAGGTTGAAACCATGTAGTTAATATTTCTTCGTGCTCCTTTGGAAAAGTTGCTGGTTGTTGGCGTCACTCTATTTAGCCTTTGTTAATTTGGGGTCCTTAATACCCTGGTGTTAGTTCATTGAGGTTTTATGTAAAACTTTTAGTGTGGAATCAAACTGTGTCATGTAATATGTGAAAATTCAGGTTTTACAGAGTTAGATGGTTTGTGCTCGCATGGCTGTTGACAACAGAGCGACCACAAGTTAAATGTAGAGAGACCTAAGTAATTTTTAAAACCTAAAGAAGGTTCTGTTAAACTTAGGTCATGATTTTTCTTCTAAGGTCCTTATATTTAACTGATAAAAATGATTTGAATATTTCTAGTCCAAAATATTTGCCAGTGCTCATTTCTAGTATGAGGTATACCTTTGTTCTTTTAGAAAATTTAGAAAAAACTTTTATGAAATTTGAAGTTTTTGTCCTGTTTGTATTTCATACTCCAGTTAAGCATATGGGTTTAAAAAATGATAGTAGGACTTCTTTGACGTGCCACATGGTGGACCTTGGAAGTACCATAAGTAAAACCAGGGAACTTCCAGAGAAGAATCAGGTGTCAGGGTTATTGGGGGGGGAAATAATAACACTATAAGGTTTTTGTATTAAAAGTAAATTTTATTTTCCATTTTAAATCTTGAGAAATTTCATAATTTGGGAGGAATCGGTATGGGATTCATATTGCTGGAATTTATTTATATCTAAAATTCTTAAATATTTTACATAGAGTAAAAGTGAATTCATGTCAGTACATAAAAGAGTTCTTAAAACTTTATATTTATTGCACTTCAGTAATTATATTGGTCTTCTCCATTGTCTCAGATCTAATTAAAATTCTTTTTTTTTTTCCATCAGTGAAAAACCTGCTAAATAATTTTTTAACTGAAGATCTCCTTCTCAGCAGTGCAAAGCAAATTCTGTACCTTTTTGAAACATATATTTTGGGAACAAAGGCTTGCTCTAAGAACACGACCATTTACTTAAATTGACGAATTGTCCATTTGTTTAATCTGTATTATTGACTATAATGTCCATTCAATTTGTCTGCTCACACAAAGTGAGGAATTTAACTCAGTGCAATTTATATATGTATATATTTTAAATAGCCTTCAGAATTGATATTTTTCTTAAGTCAAGAAATAATGGTGTTGTAGCTTATACTCTTTCAGCCTAGAGATTCTCTCAGTGAGAAAGAGTCAGATTGCATTTTCTTATATAAACAGTTTAAAAGAAAATCTTTACTTATTAAGGCTAATGAATGAAATATGTAAATAATAGTTCTACCTGTGAGTTTATCAAATTGCTTTACCATTTTGTTCCTTATGGAAATTCAGGAACTTAGTAATATTTTGGTTTTATTCCTTAGTGTATTAATTTTTACCAGTTAAATCTGTTATTTATATGGTTAATGTAATATAGATATAAATTTTTATTCTGTGTTCAGTCATTTTACTTTTTAGCAGGATAAAGATTTATGGAAACAAGCTCAAAGATGCCATATATAGTTAAAAATAATATGGTTAGTGACATTTCAATTTATATATATAATAATCATTTCTTTATAAGCATTCAGATTTTTGTACTGAAAAAACTGAATGTGTGGTTTCCCCTTTGAAATATTGACTACAAAGATAAATTATGTAGCATTCTAATCAAAAAGTAAAAGAAATGCAAAGAAGGAAAAGTCTACCATGGTCATTGTATTCTCAACCACTTGTAATTTCAGCTGTCACTTTGAAAAGGGAAAAGGTGAATTTTGTTTGCACACAGTTTATAAAAACATCAAGTGAGAGCAAGATTTGCTTGAAGTAATGTGATATCCAGAACTTGTAATGGCATTGATATTAAAGAGTAAAAGACTTTGAGTAATTCAAAGTAAAAGGAAAATATTTTGCTGTTTTCTAATTAATTTTAATATTTAATTTTTCTTTTGTATATTTCCTTCAACATTATGCCATTTTCATAAGTCCATCCTTCTGATATATTTTTATCCAAAAATGTGAGTAAATAAAGAAACAATGAACAAAAACCTTATCTTACAGGAATTGATGGGGGGTGAGGAGGGATAAGTCTGGGGAGAAAGAACAACCTACCACCTTGTTGTTGGGAAATTTGGAAATAAATCTATATTTTCATATGCTTTTGGTGAAAATTATTTTAAATTTTAAAAATGTCACTTTTTTACAGTCTAACAAATCATATTTGGGGTTCAGAGTAAGTTTAAAATAATTCTGAGGCCTTACTCTTTACATAAAGTACCTGGGCTCTATATTAGAATAGGAACTGAGTCCCAGGTTCATCTTCAAGAAGCTTACTAGTTGGGAAAACAAAATATTTACCTAAAAGAGATTTCCCCTTCAGAGCAACAAATGCTTCATGTACCAAAAAGTAAAAGAAATATTAAAGCCAAATGTTTAGAAAAAGCTGTAAGATATACAATTTTGTTGTTCAGTCATTTCAGTCATGTTCAATTCTTTGTGATCTCATTTGGAGTTTTCTTGGCAAAGACACTGGAGTGGTTTGCATTTTCTTCTCCATCTCATTTTGCAGATGAGGAAACTGAGGCATGCAAGGTTAAGCAACTTGCCCAGGATCGCACAGTTAGTAAGTGTCTGAGGCTAGATTTGAACTCGAGTCTTCTTGAATCCAGGCCCAGCACTCTTTCCACTACACTATCTAGCTGCCTCATCTTTAATTTTTAGCCTAACTGCATTTTAAAAATTTAAATATTAAAACTGTTTATAGTGTTTATGAACCATTTTGCTAGCAATATGTCCAAATACTTATTTCTCTGTAAATATGTATGACTTGGTTCCAAAGATAGTGAATAGATTTTCACTCTTTGCTGTCCAGTGAATTTAGTAGCATTTTTTGCTGAGAAAATAGAGATATTTGGTCTTGAACCAGTTGACTTTACCCTTCAGATGTTCTTTTTGAAAAGATTTTAAAATTTTGCTTTATATACATGAGGGCCTGTAAATGAATAATACTGATTTTAATAGGTCATATAAGGAAATAGGTCATTTTTTTTATAGTCCCACCTTATATTGTGTCACTTTCTAATTATAGTGTATGTGAATTCTGGAGATGAGCCCATGCCCCACACTAAGTTTTCTGTATTGTGGACATAGTGGTCATTGACATAATAGGTTACCTGGTTGCACAAGAGTAGATTTTGGGGGGGATGGGGCCAGTATCTGTGTGTCTGTGATTATATGTATGTTGGCCCCAGGGTGGCTAACTTCAGAGGGAAAAACAGCTATTCATGCAACTCTAAGGGCACTTGAAACTGAGAAATGCATTCTCAGGTATTTCCCTGAGCCCTGCCTAAAAATAGACTGGTCTTCCTCTTCTATAGCACTGGCTCCGTCTGAGCCTCTGCAGTAAGGAGAGGTTAGTTATTTTTAGGCAGACCTCAGAGAAACACCTGAAAGGTGCTGTGATTCAGCAAATGCCACAACTGTGCCTGTCTGACCTCCCTGAAGCTAATGAACTTCCTTGAAATCTTATCAAACCATTTTTCTAGCTTTGTGTTGGGGTTGTGTGCTGATGCCACTGTAGCTCATTCTTCAGATAAGAGGCAGTTCATAAGGAAGATTCAAGGGAGGATTTGCCTTCAAGGTGAATTGCTACTGAGTTTTGATGCCGTTTTAAAGAACTTCATTCTGGTTTTTTAATCTAGAATTTACCTATCACTTCATCTGTAGGCACATTTAAAACTTTAACAGAATTAGTAACATGATAGTCACCCTTATTTTCCTTATCTTCTTCAGACCCAATTTAATTGAAGTCATCATTTAAAATATGAACCCTTGCAGACATGAAGATGCTTCAGAAGTTCTTTCCGCAGTCCTGTATCTCAAATCTATAGACTTACTGTATTTTAGATGATAGGAACTACTGATGGCCTTAGACCTGGCAGCTATGCAGAGAATAATGCAAAGAGGAGATGCTAAAAGTAGAAAGACTAGTTCCTGAACAAAAGAGGTCTCTGTAGGAGAGAGCCTGGATGTTAGGGAGGTAGAATTAAATATTTGGCAACTGATTCGATGTGAAATGTGAGGAAGAAGGAAGAAGCAAGGAAGGGTGACTTACAGGATGGTACGCTTATTGAAGAAACAAATTTGGAGGGTGAGAAGGGACAGATGATCAGGTCTGATTTGAATATATTGAGTTTTGAGATGCTAATCAAACATCTATGTTGAAATGTCCAGCAGTTAGTGTGTGATGTGGAAACGTAAATTTGGTAGTTGTCTGCATAGAAAACTGAACCTTTGCATGAGAGCAGACAACTCAGTTCTCAGAGTCTTAAAGGAAAGTTTACAGTGGACAGAATGATGAACTAGCAAAGGAGACAGAAATGAACAGACAAGTAGAGAGCATTGCCACAAAAAAGGGATAAGAGAAAGGCCTAGTCAACAATCAAAAGCTTTAGAGATGAGCATGAAGACAGAAAAGGCCAATAAGACTTAACGCAATTCTGGGATCATTAGTAATGAATCGGAAGCAAGTGGGTACAGAGTTTAGGCTATTTCTTTTCATGCCTGCATATACTTATATAGACTTACATAAATTTGCCAAAGAAAGGAAGAGATAAAAGGTGATTGATTAGGAAGATTTTAGGGGTCTCGGGGAGGTTTCTTTATGGAGGAGATGGGCATATATACATTATATATATATATATATATATATGTATGTATGTATGTATAGTCAGCAGGGAAGGACACAGGAAAGAGATCAGAGATGAGCATGTTAATAGGACAGCTTCGTGAAGGTTATGGGAAGAAATGGGTTGAAAGCACAACTAGATGGCTCTTGGCAAGGAGGACCACCATTTCACAAATAACTTTGGCTTTTTGAATTAAGGAGTACTTCAGCGTAACATTCTATAAGGCTAGTGCCTTTTTGAATCCGCAAAATATGATTTGGGGAACAAATAAAATCCAGATCTGAATGAACTTTAAAATATGTTTTTCCCAAGAGTTTAAGACAAAGTGGTCATTATTCTGAGGAAGATCTCAGGTGATCAGAACATCAGATTTGGGATTGTCTTGATTAAGCGTAGCCTTTACAGTTGTCTAGGTAACCTTGATTCCCCAAATCTGGCAAATAACGGTTCAATGTACCTTCTGAAATATATTCTTTGCTTGTTGGTGGAATTATAACTTAGAGGAGAATTTATTATAATTTATGGTTCTCAAGTGAAGCATTACCTTTCTAGCTACATAAGCTCAAGCTTCCAAAAGACGAGAAATCTGAAGTAGACAGATTTGCCAAGAGAAGAACCAGGAACCATTCATCTGTGGAACTTTTTACAAAGAAAATTTGGCTTTCCTGACAAGGAGGAGAGAGAGAACTTGTAAGAGAGCCAAATCCCTCATATATCAAAAAAATAATAATCATAATTGAAACATCAAAAAGAAAACTAAGGGAAATACAGCACCTGTGCAATTTTTGTAAATGTCAGAGGCAGTGCCAATGGATGCTGTTTTAGAAATTGAAGTAGATATTAATATACATAAATAAATCACAAGAAAAAACAAAGGAAGAGTTTGAAAAATATTTTAAGTCATGGCAGGTATCTAAACCTAGAGTTTAAGAATGCTTTTTGTAAAAGTAAATTATGAAAAAATGCTAATATGGATAATGGAAAATCTAAAAAAAATAACAGGAGCAACCTGCAACAAGCTTACTACAGAGGGGAAGCAAACTTAAAATACTGAATTGGAAAAGATAAAAAATGATAGACCTGGGAGATACAGTACCCCTCTTCTCTGCCCCAGATGATGGACATCCAAGAAAATTTAAGAGGGGAAAAATTGCAAATTGAAATAAAATGTATAGAGAAAATAATTTTTCATTGGACCTGAAGAACAAAAGAGTACGCCCCTGATAAAATATCCTTGGCATTGCTCTTTTAAACCTGAATAATAGAGGACCATTATTTCCTTGAGACCTCTGAATCCCCATGTTGATTTGATAAGGTACAGTGGATAGAGTTCCAGGCCTAAAGGCAAAAAGACTCAATTTCCTGAATTCAAATCCAACCTGCACTAGCTGTGTGACCCTGGACAAGTCATTTAACAGTCTGCCTCAATTCCTCATCTGTCAAATGAACTGGAGAAGGAAATGGCAAATTATTCTAGTATCTTTGCCAGGAAAACCCTAAACGGGGTCATGAAGAGTCAAACAACTGAATAACAATCTAATTTCGCTAAAAGATCTTTAAGGATCATCTACCAGAGACTCCCAAACTCATTTGGCCACTGCCACATTTTTAAAAAGAATTAGTCTGTCTCTGGGGTTAGGTTAACCCTTATTTTTAATCAATGTGACCCCCCCCCAGCCCAGTTGCACTCAAGGCTACTACTGCCCCCTCCAGATTGTCCAAGCATCCCACTTTGGGAACCTAACCAATCCTACCTTTATCTTCTACCTTGTCATCTCCACCACATTTTTTTCATAGTTTGTCTATGTGTTTTTGAAGATCCTTTCTATAAAGCCTCACCTTATCGCTTAACAAGGGAAAGTGGAATTTTTTCAGATCTGATTTTATAAACAAGTTCATGTTCTCTATCAAAATGGAAATTCTAGTATTGATTACTAAATATTGTTAAACAATTTTAAAATCTTGTGAAGTTACGTACTAAATCCTCTCAAATGAGGTAATATAATAGCACTTAATCAAAGAATGCTTATTCACTTCCATCTATCACAAGTGTTAATCCAAGAGAAGAGGAGCCTACATAGTTTGTGTAATAAAACTACACATTCTTCCTCACCAAAAATTGATGCAAATGAATTACATTGTGGGGAAGAATTATGTGAATATAGCTTCAAATTTAATACATCAGAGTAATTTTTAACCATATGTGAAAGTATTTCATGAACAAAATTCTTTTAGAGTCGTAGATCAACTGGTTGTTTAAATACTTTAGAAGTTGATATGGGTAAACTTAAAGATTTATAAAACTTTTAACTTTTTATTTTTGGGGGGAAATCACCTTGGTTTTGGGTTTTTTTCCCAATTGCATGTAAAAAGTTTTTATCATTCACCTTTTAAAATTTAGAGTTCCAAATTCTCTATTTTCCTTCTCCCTCCCTGAGGTCAGCAGTTTGATATAAGTTATACATGTGCAGTCATACGAAACATTTCCATATTATTCATCTTGTGAAAGAAAAATACACATACCACACACATACACAAACCCACAAAAGAACAGTGAAAAATAGCATTCTGCATTCAGACTCCATTGGTTCTTTTTCTGGAGATGAATAATAGCATTTTTCATTAGGAGTCCTTTGAAATTGTCTTGGATCATTGTATTAGCTAAGTCCTTCACAGCTGATCATCATACAGTATTGCTCTTACTATGTATAGTGTTCTGGTTCTGCTCATTTCACTTTATCAGTCAGTTCATGTAAGTCTTTCCAGGTTTTTCTGAAATCATCCTGCTCGTCATTTCTTATAGCGCAGTAGTATTCCATTACAATCATATACCACAACCATATATCTCAAGGTCAGTTGGATTTACAAGTGAATTCTCCCAAACATTTAAGTAACAATTCCAGTACTACATAAAATGCTTGGAAAAAATAGGCAAAGGAGGCCTACCAAATGCCTTTTACAGCACAAATATGGTATTGATACCTAAACCAAGATGAGCTAAAAGAGGGAAAGAAAACTATAGACTAATTTCCCTAATGACTATTGATGCAAAACTTTTAAATAAAATACAACCAAGGAAATTATAGCAATATGTCACAAGGATCATATACTATGAAAGGCAGGATTTATACTAGGAATGCAGAACTGATTGAATATTAGGAAAACTATCAGCATAACTCATATGCATATTCAGCCATTCCCCGATTGATGAACATACCTTCAATTTCCAATTCTTTGGCAACACAAAAAGTTGCTAAAAACATTTTTGTACAAACAGATCCTCTTCCCCCTCACCTCCTTTCTTTTGATCTCTTTGGGATACAGACCTACTAGTGGTATTGCTGGGTCGAAGGGTACGAACAGCTTGGTAGCACTTTGGGCACAGTTCCGAATTGCTATTCAGAGTGGCTGGATCAGTTCACAGCAGCAACAGTGCATTAGAGTCCCAGTTTTCCCACATTCCTTCCACTATCACTTTCCTTTTCTGCCATATTAGCCAGTCTGGTAGGTTGTGAGGTAGTGCCTCGGAGTTAATTTAATTTGCATTTCTCTAATCAGTAGTGATTTAGGGCATTAGCTAGAGATAGTTATAATTTCTTCATCTGAAAACTGCCTGTTCATAGCCTTTGACTATCAATTGGGGAATAACTTGTATTCTTATAAATTTGACTCAGTTCTCTCTAAATTTAAGAAATGAGGCCTTTATCAGAAATACTTGCTATAAAAAAATCCTAGTTTTCTGCTTTCCTTTTATGGTTTGTTGGTTATTTTTCATTCTCAAAGACAACTTTGACATCAACAAAGTGATGCCATGATTTGCAAGTGAATGGATTTAAGTGAGAAAGTGCTGTGCAAAGTCACCAGCCTCACCTTCTCCTCCAGAGCCATCTGGATCCAGCAGCACAATAGATCAGGACAACTAGAGATTGCCCCAGATGCAGTAGGAGACCTTAACCTTAAGCTCAGGTGTTAAACATGTCACATTTGACTGAGGCAATGCCCATTCAGTGATTAAGGCTAGGTAAGAAATAAGACAGAAGATGGCCTCTTTTACCTAGTTAAAAAAAAAAAATCTGGTAGAAGGCCTTCAAGGTTTCTGTCCCAAACAGAAACAGCTGCTATTTACATTTATTCTGAGCCATCAGAGCTCCAACAATGATCAAATGAGGTTTGGGCTGGGACCTATTGTTGGGCAACCCAGAGTGATTTGGGTTTAAGGCATGGTCCTTAGAAAAGAAATCTAGGCCATAAACCTCATGATATCTTGCAAGGTTTCAGTGATCCAAATTTATACTCCTTTGGCCAAAGTTCCTGCAGGTAAGCTATGATTCCCTATGTGGACAAAGGGAGAGGAGAGTATAGCACCAATGCAATATTCACACTGCCAACAGTCACTATAAATATACCTGCAGAGTGCTGGATCACAAAATACAACAGACTCCATATAGAAGACAAAAGGAAAACATTCAGACACCAAAACCAGTAAGCCAGTTCCATCATAGTAGCAAAGAAGTTAATAAGCCATAACAGCACAGAGAGCCACAGCATCTTTTAGCCTCCCACAAACCAGCACAAGCCTGTCACAGTAGGTGTCAAACACCAACTTTAACTCACAAGCCTAACTTTCCCTCTCCTCCCAACTGTGTCTAGCTGCTCTGACTCCCAGCTTTCTGTGGGCTGTGCTCCACCCCTCAGCAAACTTCCCCCCATTGGGGTCCATGTGATTACATTCAGCCTATTGGGGGGCAGAATATGTTTTTAGAGCAGGAAAGGTCTTCAAATTCCCTTAGGCTTATTAAGGGGCAGGGAAGATCTCCAAATTCCTGTTACCATTACATTTGGCCCCAAGATCTTTCATGTTCCTTATATTACCTAGATTAATGAGAGTTTAGGGATAACTGGTGTCAACAGAACTTTGCAACAATATAAAAGGGATAATAGAAAATAAGTACATAAAACAATATCTTAGGGTGAGGGCTTGGGCACAAGCACTCCATCTTTCCCCCCTCAAACAAATGGGACTCAGAATCTTGGGGTAAGGGGCAAAGATTTCTTCTCCATTGCTATTTCTAGCTGAAATTGGTTGTAGAGCTGTCTCTGACCCAAGAGGTCCCATTCAAGAGGTCAGTTCTTTAGCTGGAATTCAGAGCTTGGTTGACGCCAGGTCTAGGAGGTCCCATTTGAAAGGTCATTGCTTTAGCTGGTTTCTGGAATTTGGCTAACACCAGGTCCAAGGGTGGCACATCACAGTCACCGACAGGGGGTGGCATCCAGCTTAAGTGATGAAGCATCTGCAGGTGGAGGGTAGAAAACAAATCTCACAAATTTAATAGACAAAAGGCCCAAAAGACAAATATAGGGTCAGTCGTGGCTCTGGAGTCCATGAACTCACTATCATATCTTCATTCCTGGTAGAACATATAAGTTAAGGGTACAATTTGGCAGTCATCTCCTGAATAAACAAAAACTATGGTATTGTCTTTCCCATGTGTTATATAATCTCCACAGCCTTTGGAACTTCATCTGGCTTCTGCTTTACTCATGCTCTAGCTCCCAATTATATTCCATTAGTAGAACCAAACCCTTCAGTTCTTCCAATACTTATTTCAGGAGGATCAGTTTTCATAAGGGATATTGTTTCACAAGGAATAATAATCACTTGTACTATTCTTACAAATTTTTACAAAACTGTAGAGGTTTGTCACCTACATTTTGGAATGTCATAATAATTTCTCCTTCATAATCATGCATTATTCCTTGACCTGCTAAACCTGCTTTAGGTAATATCTGTCCAAAATTATTTTTAGGGATTCCCATACATATGCCAGTAGATATGTTTCTTATTTCTTTTCTATCCAACCAAAAGTCCTCTAAACAATGTAAATCATATACTGCTGAGCAAGGTGCTCCTGGGTATCATGCTGGTACATCTTGTCTCACAGTCCAGTACTCAAAATTTGGGATCTTACATGTTCATTGTTTTCTAATTTGTATATTTGGGGTCATCGTTCTGGCCAGAGATATACTTCTTCCCAATGGTCTATTATTCAAATTACTTAAAGCAATTATCTTTCCGGTTATTTGGAAATTATCTTTCCAATGTTGAAACAAATTATTAGAACTGTTCTTTCAATTAACCATTCATTCTTTCAATTAACCCAGATGCTTGTGGATAATTTGGAATATGATACATCCATTCTATATTGTTTAACATACAATATCTCTTCATTTCATTACTTTTGAAATGTGACACATTGGCACTTTGAATCTGCATTGGGGTTCCATAATATAGACTTATGAGATCTAGAGTTTTACAGGTGTTTTTCTGGGTCACATTCTTATAAGGACAAGCCACTAGTACACCTGAATAGGGGTCAACACAAGTACATATAAATCTGCATCCTTTATCTTGGGGTATAGAACCAATATACTCTATTTGACAAATTTGGATTGGGACTTTTGCCCTTTGTTATTTCCCCAGTTACTACCAGAAGGAACACTTCATTCTTTTTCCAACTGGCATATATGACATTCCTCTGCTCTCTGTTTTAACAATGAATGCAAGATACTAATACCTCAGTCTTGTGCCTACCAGTGTGTGGCCTAGACCACTAAATGACAGGCCATTTGATGAACCCATTTTGCTAGTACTGGGTCATCAATTGGTGTCAGAGAGGGTCAATATGTAGAGTAGCAATCCTTGTTAGTCGATCAGCATAAGCATTGTACTCACATTCTAGCGTGGGGAGGGTCACATGAGCATCTACATGAAAAACTGACAAATTAATAATCAAAGACATGTCCCATATATCTTCCCATAATTCTTTGCCCCAGACTTGTTTACCATAAATTTCCCAATTTTGATTTTTCCACATGGGCTAACCCATTAGCTACTACCCATGAATTAGTAAATACATGACACTGTCCTCCTTGTGTTTTGATGGCTTGATGTGCTGCCATGTCAGCATATTGAGTACTTCCACCTATCCAAAGTACTTAACGAAGTTCACCTAATAATATGGGTTATAGGCTACTGTTTTCCAATATCTTTTATGACCCAAATATTTTGCTGTCCCATCAGTAAACCATCCATGTTTCTTCTCCAGTTAATCCATCAATCATTCCATTTTACCAAGGACTGTACCAACTATTGCTTCGTTTAAGGGGATGTATCATTTCCCTCAGTATCAATGTTTGCTATAGATTCATGTAGAGCAGAAACTCCACTTTTGCCTGTTTTTGTCCTATTTTGAATATACTGTTTCCATTTAATTATGCTGGCCTCTTGGGCATGCCCAATTCTGTGAGAAGCTGGGGTACTCATTACCCAGGTCATAATCAAGATTCTAGGCCTTGGGGTGGCTAGGTGGCGCAGTGAATAGAGCACCGGCCCTGGAGTCAGGAGGACCTGAGTTCAAATCCGGCCTCAGACACTTAACACAAAAAACCTAGCCATGTAACCTTGGGCAAGTCACTTAACCCCAATTGCCCTCCCAAAAAGCAAAAATAAAAATAAAAATAAAAAGATTCTAGGCCTCACTATTATTAACTTCATGGTCCAGAGTCAGTTGTTTAGTCTCTACCAAAGCCCAATATGGACCTAACAATTGCTTTTTGAAAGGTGTATATTGAACTCCAGATGAAGGAAGTTTCCGAGACCAAAATCTTGATGATACATTTCAGCTTTGTTTTTGCCATAAACTCCAGTTTACATCATCATCCTGTACAGTCACTTGTAATTCCACAGGGCCATTTTGCATGGACCATAAATGTAGGGCCAATTATATAACTGCCTTGGCTTCTTCAAAAGCTTTATTCTGCTCAGGTCCCCAATCAAATTAATATTTCTTCTAAGATTATATAAGGATTTCAAAATCTGTCCCAGATGCAGTATATGGTATTGCCAATATCCAAATAATCCTATCAACTTTTGGGCCTCTTTCCTATTGGTAGGGATAGGAAAATCCTGAATCTTTTGTTGGGCTTGGCAAAGAATTTCTTGCAGAGCTTTATTTCATTGTGTACCCAAAAAGTTTACATTTTGAATGTGAACTGGTGCTTGAATCTTTGCAGGATTAATTTCCCACCCTTTGCTTTTCATATGCTCAATTAAAAGCATCAAACTCTTCTCCCCTTTCTCCCTGTATCATAATATCATCAATGTAGGGGGTAAGCTGTACACCAGGTAGCTTTAATTCATTCAAATGTTCAGCTACAATCCTATGACAAATAGTGGGACTATGACGATATCCTTGTAGCAATTGGGTGAAAGTACTTTGTCTACCCTGCCAAGTGAAAGTAAATTGATGGAGGGCGGAGCCAAGATGGCGGCTTAGAAGCAGCAAAGCACCGCAGCTCCCACACAAACACGCTAAAAAACTCATAAAATGGGACTCTAAACAGATTTTCAAGCTCCAAAACTCTCCACAAGACAGAAAGCACTACAGGCAGCGCAG
>CM053599.1:146941399-146959785 GCA_028646575.1 Pseudocheirus occidentalis
GTTTTTCAAAGTCCTTTTCCAGATTATCTATAGCTTCTAGGAATTCTTCAAGTGTCTTGGAAGCATTTGGTGTGGGATTTCTGACTGTGTTGTCTTCCTCCCATTCCATGCTTTGATCCTTTTTGTTCACAAAAAAGGATTCTAGAGTTTTATTGCTGTTCTTATTTTGCTTCCTTTTCCTTATGTTGGCCAATCAATTAATTGGTTGGTTTTTTTAGCTTTGTGAAACTCTGCTTCCAGGGGGAAAAGCTCTGTTCCAAATCGTTGGGGTTTTCCCAGCTGCTGGAGCTATTAGGGGGTGTTGCAGGCCTCCCTCCAGCTTTGGCTTGCTGAAAGCGCTCCCCAGGACCACCACCCAAGACCACGATCCAGATCCAGGCCACTCAATGCAAGAGCACTTGACCCTGATCAATTGTCTAAGCCCACTGCAGGATCTGCAGGCCAGGGGCTCTGAAGCAGTTCCTGCCCTTCCCCCACTGCTTTCTTGCCCTGGGGGTAGATTGGCCGAACTGCTTTTTCTCCCCAAAATTTAGCTTGAAAGCTTCACTCACTTTCACTGACCTCTAATCCTACCTTAGTAGATGTGAAGATTGCTGGAGGTGTTTTAGGTTTTCTCTGAAGTAGATTCAAGCTGTGGCTTGGGAGGCTCGGCTCCTCCTGGCCACCCTGGAGCCTGTCCACATGGCGGTTTCAAGCTGGCCTGGTCTTGGATCCCGGCCTGCAGGCCTGGGGATGAGCCCCTCCTGCTGAGCTGCCTTTCTCTAACCCCTATTTTTCACACCTTGGTAGATGTGGCGTTCCTGGAGGCTGTAGATCTTCTCTCTTGTAGACTGGCTGTGGCTTGGCTCGGCCCCTCCTGACTGCCCTGGGGCCTGGCCGTGTTTTGATTTCAGGCTTCACGGATGATCCTCTGCTGTCGAGCTGCCTTCCATGAGAGATGTGTTTTCTGTATTTTTGTGAGTTTGAGAGTCCTAGACTTTGTCCAGAGTCATATTTTATGGGTGTTTAGGGTGGCTGTGTGGGAGCTGCGGGACCTTGCTACTTCTATACCGCCATCTTGGCTCCACCCCCAGAAGTCAGAGTTGTTGTTTTTAAGGGAGAATGTCTGTCGCATCCAATACTGTGACACAGTGGATCTGCAGTTCTGCAATTGGAATCAGGAAGACATCTGAATACAGTCTCAGATATTAGCTATGTCTGACCCTGGGCAATTCATTAAACTCTCTGAGACTCAGTTTACTTATTTGTAAAAAAGGGATAATAATAAGACCTACCTCGGGTCTTTGTGAGGATCAATAACATAACGTATGTGAAATATTTTTGCAAACGTTAAGGTGCCTTACAAAATTGAGCAACTCTTATTAAGAAACAATTTTGCTTTTTGGAATCTCTTACCCCCAAATAAAAACCCTGTTGGGGGGGTTTTAGTGATTTATTTCTCTACCTATACACACAAACACACACATATAGGCTTGCACATTTGCCTATAAGTGTATGTGTATATATGTATCTCATTCTAGATTCATATTATATATAAATATACACACATATATATGTACACATACATACTGAGGAATAACTACAACAACATTTAGAAGTTGGGTAAGGGGAACCCTTTCGATTTTTAGATTTAGAAAAGGAATTCCGTCATTTAACGATTATACACACCAATCAACTCTTCTTTTCAAGCCTTTTAGAAGTTCTTTTGTTTTTAATTTTTTAATTTTCCCCCCGATGAACAATTTTCTTTCTTTTCCATCCCCCACCTTAATTGAACAACAAAAAGTAAAATAGAAGACTCCTGTAACCAATACACATAGTCAAGCAAAACCAATTCCTTTATTGGCCTTGTGCAAAAATGTATTTCTCCTTTTTGATTTTCAAGTCAATACCTATCAGGAGCTAGGTAGAATGTTTCATTCTTTGGTCCTCTAGAATCTTCTTTTTAATTGCATTTATCAAAAGCCTTTCAAAATCATATTCATTTTTGTTGTTGTCATTGTACAAATTGATCTACTTAGTTTTGCATCAATTCATAAAGGTCTTCCCAGTTTCCTCAGAAACTGTACATTTTGTCATTCTTGATGGCATAATAATATACCATTATATAATAAATGTAATTCCATTTTACATTTTTATGCCATAATTTGTTTAGCTACTTTCCAGTAGATGGATACTCTTAGTTTAATTTTTTTTCTACTACAGAAAGAGCTGCAATATTTGTCTATATGTGGGTCTTTTTCCTTTTTCTTCGATCTTTTTAAGTATATGCCTAGTAGTGGCATTGTTGGTCAAAGTGTATATGCACAGTTCAGTGACTTCTGGGGCAAGGTTCCAAATTGCCTTGCAGAATGATTAAATCAATTCAAAGTTCCATAATAGTGGGTCAGTTTTCCCTCCAACTCCTCTAACACTTGTCATTTTATTTTTCTTTTCTCAACTTTGTCAACCAAGAGGTTCTTCTTTGAAGGTTCTAACATTTCTGGAGGTCACAGAATTCCCTTCCCCAAAGGGAAAATTCTTGTAGGATTATTGAGTATGTAGGGCTCATCTTCAATAAAGCAATTCAATTAAATAAACATTTATTAAGAGCCTATATGCTCTGTGATAGGTCTGAGAGAGTGTATACATTGTGCAAAAAGACCAGTAAGATATGGTGCCTATCTTCTAGGATATTATAATCTAGTAGGGGAGAAGTACACACATAACCATAAAACAAAATAGGATGTAATAAATACATGAGGCATAAAGAAGTTTTATAATTAATCCAGTTAGTTAGAGCTAACAGTGGTGGCTAGGGAAGGCTTCCTTAAGCAGCAACAGAGATACCTATACTGGGCCTACATTTATTTTTATGAATTATTTTTTTAAAATTAAATTATATATATATATTTTCAATCAGCAAAAAATCCATATTTTCTCTTTCCCTACCCAATTGAAAAAGAAGGAAAAACAAAACCCTTGAACTTCTTGACTTCTTTTAACTCCCAGCCAAAATCCTACCTTCTACAGGAAGTTTCCCCCAATTCCTCTTAATTCTAGTGCTCCCCCTCTTTTAATAATTTCCTTTTTATCCTGTATACAGATTGTTTTTTTTGCTTTTTTGGCGGTGGGGAAAGGAGGGCAATTGGGGTTGTGACTTGCTCAAGGTCATGCAGCTAGTTTTGTGTTAAATGTCTGAGGCCAGACTTGAACTCAGGTCCTCCTGATTCCAGGGCTGGTGCTCTATTCGCTGCACCACCTAACTGCCTCCCCCACCCCTTTTTTTTGGTCATAGCTTTCAGGTAGTCCAGTGATTCTTGAATTACCTTTCCTTCATCTGTTTTTCAGGTCAGTTGTTTCTGCTATGAGAAACCAATATTTTCTTCTATATTCTTCAGTCTTTGGACTTTGTTTTTAATATCTTTTATCGCATGGAATCATTAGCTTCTATTTGGTCCATTCTAATTTTCAGGAAGCTTTTTGCTTTGGCAAGCTTTTGTATCACTCGGGCCAAGCTATTAATTCCCTTTGCACTTGTTTCTTCTATAGCTCTCATTTCTTTTCTAATTTTATCCTCTAGCGTACATATATATAGCATAGGTGTATATAGCACACATGTATATCGCACACACACACACACACACACACATATATCCTCATCTCTTAAAAAATACCCAGTTCTTGATTAATTTCTTCTAGGAATTTTAGTTTAATTTATACCCAAGTTGTGTTTTTCTTAGAGATTGTGCTAACAGATGTTTTGGGATTATTCCCTTCTTCTGGGTTTATATCTTGAGTATCTGTTATCATTATAGATTTTTGTGGATAAATGCTTTAAATAAATTTTTTTTGCTCACTCATTCTTTTAGTCTACTTCCTATCTTTGGACTTTATATTAGAACCAGACTGACTCTATGTACTTCTGGAGGGAATATCTGGGCTGGTCCTACTGTGGCTTTCTTGGGAATATTGAATGTTATGTTATTCCAGAATCTCAGGGACAGTTCAGGTTGAAACCTGTAAGTGTTCATTGCTCCCCAAACAGTCTGATCCAGGGCAAAGTCTATAGGGTGAGCTCTCCAAATTCCTGACCTGAGTTTGATTCTCAGCAATATACCTTTGGGCTTGCCCTATATCTACTTTCAGTAAATGCTGATGGACTCAGCCACTACCAGCCAGGTAGAAATCTCTGCTGGTTGAAAGTAAGAGAACTCTAGGCTTCCTTTTAGTCTGAGATTGCTGCCCTAGTTATTCTATGGCAAGCTTCATGCTGGGCAGGAGACCCTCCATTCTCTTGGGACCAAGACAGACAGCTGCTGCTTGCTTCTGAACTTGTTCATCTCAGTATAAAACCTACGGCCTAAAATTGCTCTTCACTCTGAAATGCCACCCATCTGCAGGTTTTCTCTTCAGTCTGCTCAGGATCTGTGATCCAGAACTAGGTACTAAGTGAAGAGACTGTCAGTTGGCACCTGCTTCCTGACCATACATAAATTTAGGTTCCTCTTGTCTTGGTGCACAGCCTCTCCCTGAACTGGAGTGATCTGTTTGGGGTGTCCCTGATCACACCTTATCTCCAGTATCTGCAAATCTATGGATCCTTCTGTCTTCTTATGAATACCTGGTCTGGAAAAATGATTGGGATTTTTTTTTAACAGGATTCAGTCTGCTGTATTTTTTAGATCTGTTGAGAGGAGAGCTCATTGTACTTCTCCCAGCTATTCTGCCATTTTGGATTTGCCTATCTTTTAGAATATCTACAGAAAATGAAGGTAATTAGACTAGTTCAGAAGGTAGTATAGTTATAAAATTATTAAAAATTTACATTAGGAAATGGGATATACTAAAAAGATCTTCAATATATCTATGCCTCAGCCTAGACGTGCCATTTTCTTAGAGTATGAAGCACTCCCCATCATAGCACATGTGTACATGTGTCAAAATCAATTTAAGCCAAGGACACATTATGAATGCTGAAGTTTTGTTAATGTTTTAAGTAAAATATGCTTTCATAAAGGAAAGGATAGAATTACAGGCAAAAAGGAATAGAGATGGGTAAAAATTTAATATTAGGAATAACAGATTTATTTGTGAAGTTGGTGAGATAGGAAAACTTAGTGAAGCAAATACAAAGCAAAGCAGAGGAGTCTGGAAACCGCCAGGAAAAACATTGTAGAATATTTTTTTCAATTAAAAAAAATAACAGTTATGGATGCCAAAAAAAAATCTGCTGAAAGGCTAGATATGAAGTGCTTAGTCACTTCAGGAAGTAAGCGCCAAGCACAGCACAATCAATGGGACTTACTGGAAATTAACTTGGGTTGGGATTTTGACTAGGTTTTAATTCTGTCTCTGCTTCTATTTCTCTGTATGTCATAGGGCAATTTTCTTATCTCTTTAGTGTGAATAGAACTTATACAACATAGTAGAAAGAACAGGATTTGGATTTAGGGGACCTGAATTCTACTACTTTACTACCTGTGTGAACTTGGGCAAATCACTCTACCTTGAGTCTCAGTTTCTTAATCCGAAAAATGAGCCTGGGATATTCCCTAAGGTCCCTTCCAGTTCTAAGTACTATGATCCTCTGACCTCACTTCACAGGATGGTTTTGAGTAAAACTGTAGTATGGTCTGCAGATATGTTAATAAGTAAACACATGTCTGATGTAAGGAAAAATAGAGTGTGAAAATGTATGAGGAAATGATCCTCTTTCAGTAAGCTAGTAAATGTTTAACAGCTGGCTGGTGGTGGGGCAGGGAGGGGAACAGACAGGTATTCGTGACACATTTTTAAGTTTAATGTGCATTCTTAACATTCTGTACATTACTTTAAGTTTAGACAATCAATAAAACATAAGTGAAGCCTTGATTTGTAGAATTTGCCTGATTTCTAAAAACGTTCATGTTGAAAATTTAACAGTCAGCTTCAGCACACCTATGATTGAGAACATGTTTATACTGGTGTATACTCAACAGTTTTGTCATTTTTATTTATTGTAGTCTGGATCCACTGCTGAGGAAGTGTGGCGGTGGTATCAAACACCTGGGCCAAGGATACAGAATGTAAAGGAAGCTGTTGAATCTTTACCTGAGGACAAAATGTTCAGTCTCTTGGCTCATGTATCATCACATCTGTTCTGGTAATAGTAATGAACTAAGAGAAAGCCCACCTGGAAGCACAGATTCGAAGCTAGAAAGCAAGTTTGTTGGAGAAAAGCAATCTGAGCAGTCACAAGGCTCCTAGAGGACTGGCCCCTGTGGTCCATAGTCTCATAAGGGTAAATGGAATAGGTGATAACTAAAAAGGACCTAAAGATAACATACTGCAAGCCTCTTCATTTTATGGGTGAAGAAGTTGTCAGGAAGTTAGTTGGGCAAAGTCACATAGCAAGGAAGTAATACTGTGGGAATGAGAATCCATGTCTGAGCTCTGCTCTCCTGCCTCCAAAGCTGATACTAAAGATCTAAGTAGCTGCTTTGAGCCAATTAGAAGTACCTGCTTCTGGGACCAGCCAGAAGAAAGGGGCAGGGCAAGGGAAGAGTATGTACACATGGGAGCTTCCCAGGGACTAGTGTAGAGACTTCTAGATGAAAGAAAGAACAATACAAGTGGAGCAAGGGGAAAAGTCACCATAAGCCACAGTAAAGGTCAAGGTGAAGTATCCTGAGCACAACCAAATTAACAACAGTTAATGTTCAGCACAACTGAATTAGCTGTTTGATAGGACCTACCTAAAGCCTAAAAAACCCACCAATACTAAAGGCTAGAAAAGTAGATCTCAGTGGGTTTAAACACAGTAGTCTGCTCTTCCCTCACCCTCCAAAAAAAAATCTACTAGAACTGTCAGTGGTAAGATTGGGAAGGAGCTGAGATGGACTTAGAGTTGGTTTCCTTGATGAGGATCAGGTTTTGGCGATGAGAACCCGTGTGATGTGTGCCAATGTTGTTTTCCCTATACTATTTATCTTTAACATGCCAGACATGAAGTTGTGCCCTTTTGAAGGGCTGCCGGGGAAGTACAGGGGAGAAGGAAGAAACCTTTAGCCTGTTCACAGGTTCTGGGAATAGCTGAAAGTGGTGGCAGTGAAAACCAGCAGGTGGAGCTAGCCAGCTGGGTATTAGACTGGCTGGCACCAGAGCAGTGTGTGAGGTGGGGTAGCTAAGAGAACACATTAACAAAAGCATGCCAAGTCATAAAAATGGGAGGTCAAGTAAAACTGCTACTATCACAAGATTTAAAAGTCTACAATGGGTCATGTCGAACCTCCTAACCAGTCAGAAGTGAAGACAATTTCAAACAAAGAATCTGATATAAGAAACCAAGGAAAGGAGGGAGAAAGATGAACGTGTTGGGAACTTGGAAGGAATAATTAAGAAACAGTAAATCTATTCAAGCAATTTCTGGTGCTAATTTTCTGTTATGTACATGGTTTCCACTATCAGTTAACAAGCACTTATTAGGAACTCTTATGAGTCAGGATAGGTGTAGGGGATAGAACGGTAGCCTCAGAGGGAAGACCAGAGTTTGAATATTGTCCTGGATGGTTACCATGGGACTCTGAATAGCTCATTTCACCTTCTGGGATCATTTTATCGTCTGTAAAATGAGGGGGTTGGACTTCATGCCTCAAAAGTCCTTTCTAACCCTAAATCTAGGATTGTTTTGAATGAATGAAAAAGGGTTTATTACATGCTTACAGTGTGCAGGGGATATAAATAGTCCCTCTTTTCAAGGAGCTCACATTTTAATAGGGGAAGATAACATATATAGGTTTCAGCTGTAAGTCAAATGGAAAGACCCAATGGTCCTTATAATGCAGCGGCAAAGCAGATAACAATGCATCTAATTTAATGTCTTTTCCACTGATGAAATCATACCTACTTATTTTGTTTTGACATTTTGGCAGCTCACGGAATTTAATGCTGAAAACTCTCTTTGGGGGTTTTTTATTCACTGTGGTAGCTGAAGTGAGGACCTAAGTAACCATAAAAGTTGCAATGTTTTATTTCCATAAGGTTTGTATATTGAGATGGTAGAAGCAAGTACTGGAAGCAGGACTAGTGACCTGAGGGAACTGCCATTCGTGGGACTTTGGGGCTTGTCTATCTATCACTGGCATTCATCTGTTGTTGGTGAAGGTAGGTTTTTCTTTACAGGGATTGCTCCCCTTAATGATTGGGTGAGGCTGGAAGTAGGGTTGGTGGTTTGGTTTAGGATGCTTTTTGTAGAGTTCTTGGGTACAAGATTCTAGCTGTTTTCATGGGCCTCTGACAGTAGCTTAGTTTACACATACCACCCATATCTCTGTCTTTCTCTTGGGATCCCTTGCTATTTTGAAACATCACAACACCCTGCTATCCCATTTCTGTATTCCTATGGAACACATTTAGGAACTTAAGGAGCAGCTGCTGTTATTGTAACATAAGTTACAGTATGATCAGCACGGGTTTTGTGTTGTTTTTACTTTAATACTTTTTGTGATTTTAAGAAGTCAGGAGATGACAATTGGAAGTTAATTTTTAATTCCAGGTAGATCATCTTTATATCAAATATTTCTAAGAGTCGATATAATAGCAAAAGACATTGACCAATGAATGGATAAACAGTCTAAAGACATGAACAAGCAATTCTCAAAAGAACTGCAGACTTAACCATATTGAAGATTGCTCAAAATGACTAACGAAAAAATGCAAATCAAAACAACTCTAAAGTTTTGCCTCATGTCCAGCAAAGTGACAAAGATGAAAAAAAGACAGGAATGGCCAATGTTGCAAAGTTTGTGGAAAGACAGGGTTACTAACAGACTGCTGTGATTATGAAATGGTAGATCCATTCTGAAAAGCAATTTGAATTTTGCTAAAAAAAGAAGTGACTAAAAAGTCTGCTTTTGATCAAGAGATTATGGTGATAGGTAGATAAGGAAGTAAAAGATTTAAAAAAATCTTTATATACACTGAAATATTTATAGTGGCACTTTTTATAGTAGCAAAGTACTGGAAATAGATACCCATCATCCGGGTAATGGCTTAACAAACTATGGCATGTGAATATTAGGTACTATACACTGGAAGAAAGAAATAGGAGTCACACAGGGAGGCATGAAGAAACATATGAACTGATACAAAAATGCAGTAATCAGAATCAGGAAAAAATGCACACAATGACTATAATGTTGAATCAAGAACAACAAAAAAATCAAAACTGCACACTATGTTATTAGAATGGCCAAGCTTGGTCCCAGAGATGAGAGTGCATTTCTCCCCCTTCTTTGCTGAGCTGGAAAACTATGCATGTGAAATATTTGATTGATCATATATTCAGATCAGACTTGACTGATATTTTGGATAATTTTCCCTAATAGCTCTTGGTCCCCTTTCCCTCATCCCTGTATTCATTATTCTTCATTATAAGTGATTCTCTCTGGATGGAGAAAGTGGGAGGAATATAGAGGCGAATGAAGGTGGTATTAAACCAAAAAGATGGCACACTTAAAAACATTGTTTTAAATGGGGGCACTGCTACCACCATGGTGAGACCTGTGGCCAGAGGTCGCCATGGCTGAAGCAGAGCTGACTCTCTTCCCTGGCAGCCTTGACAAGTGATGGGGGTGATCCTCTTCAAACTTATCCACCAGGTAGGTCCTGTGATGAAAGTAAAATTCCAAAGGGATAAAGATGGTAAACCAAATCAGTTTAAATTTATTCATTTCAAACATAAAGAATCTGTCCCTTATAGAATAAATCTGCTTAAAGCAGTGGTTCTTAATTTGGGGTCCATGAGCTTGGATGGGAAAAAATAAATTCTTATTATCACTAATCTCTAATTAAAATTTAGTATTTCTTTTAATGATGATTATTTTTTAAAGGGCCCTTTGCTTTCACCTGATTGTCAAAGAGGTCCATGACAATAAATAAATAAATAAGCAAACAAACAAACAAATAAATAAATAATCAAGAATCTCTGACCCAAGGGACCTTCTGGGAAGGTTCATCAAAGTAGTAATATCTCACAGAAAGTCAGATTATTTGCATTCACAAAAGTTTCTTCAGAATATCAGTCTACTTGCAACCTTTAACAGGTATGAAAGGAATATGGATGATGTGGCATCTGGATATAATTTTTCCTATGTGATATGGAAATCTCTCATATTCAGATAATTTTCAAAAACAAGCCTTAATGAAAAATGCTCTGTAGGGAGGTGGCAGAAGGGATCATTCATATAAATATAAATTGTTTGGATCTCCTCACTTGGATCAGCTGATTTTATCTCATTAGGTTGTGAAACAATATAACCGATTCCTTTAACTAAACTTCAAGCTCTCAGTAGTACCAGTGTCATTAAAACAAAACAAAACAAAACAAAACTTCCAACTCTATCAGAGAGGCATTAAACAGTGATAGGAAGATGGAACAGCCATTATTATAACCGTTTTTGTTTCTATGAAGATAAGATCCTTGATACTGTCATAATGGAAGAGACAGCAGGAGAAATGGAAAATGGTGCCCATCTTAACATTAATATGTATTAAAATGAACTTTTAAAAAGATGGGTTAGTTAGGCCCTCTGGCTAAATGACTTCTTTGAAAAACTGTACAAAGCAGTCTTGTGATGGGCTAGATTTTATTATTTTTTTCATTTGTGGAAATAAAAAATGTTAACAAGTGCATTAATTGCATTGTCTTTTAGCTCAGGATTTTATGAAAGGTTTTTTGCTTTGTTTTTGGCAAAATGAAGTGCTAGAACTTCCATATTTTTTAATAAAAGGGATGAATTATGATATTCACATAAGAAAGCTATACTTTTTTTGTAGTGTGATGTAATCAGTTGTGTATCTCTTTGGTAGAATACACAAAAAGACTAGTGGTTCAAAGTGAATGTTGGCATTTTGCAATTAAACTGAAAAATACCACCCTTCAACAGGTCGTTAACAGTAGTATTCAAGTAGTATTCATTATTCTTCATTATAAGTGATTCTCTCTGGATGGAGAAAGTGGGAGGAATATAGAGGCGAATGAAGGTGGTATTAAACCAAAAAGATGGCACACTTAAAAACATTGTTTTAAATAGGGGCACTGCTACCACCATGGTGAGATCTGTGGCCAGAGTTTGCCATGGCTGAAGCAGAGCTGACTCTCTTCCCTGGCAGCCTTGACAAGTGATGGGGGTGATCCTCTTCAAACTTATCCACTAGGTAGGTCCTGTGATGAAAGTAAAATTCCAAAGGGATAAAGATGGTAATAGAATGTAGCCCTAGTGATAGGTACTTGGTCCCAAGAATGTATAAAGCATAATGAACATCATTGTTAAATTTGTAGTTATCACATGGCTAAGAGTGATAACACAATAGATAGCAGAATTGGAATTCCAAAGATTTCAACACTCAACATTGGACTGAGGTTAGCAAGATTACATCTATTTCTATTAAATTTTGACTGTTACACTTTGGTTTAAAAAAACAACAACACCCCTTCATAAGATGGTGAAGATGCAGTTAGCATTATGTATGAAAAAAGAGCTGGGTATTTTAGTCAACTACAAACTCAAAATGAAGTCAACAGTGTCATGGAGGCCAAAATAGTCTTATCTTGGATTGCACTGAAAGGCATAGCTTCTAGGAATAAGGAAGCTGATAGCTGTATTATATTATACTCTACCCTGGTCATACCATATCTGGAGTATTGTGATTGTTAAGCTAGAGAAGAAACAAGGGAACCAGAAAAGTGAAGAACCTCAAAGTCATGCTCTATGAGCAGAATATGGAGAAAAATAAGCTTAGAGGGGGTATTAGTTCTCTCTCGTATACACACATGCACACACACACAACTTTTATGTGCTTAGATTTGTTCTGTTTGGTTTCAGAGGACACAGACACATTGGGTGGGAATTTCAAAGAGGCAAATTTAAGCTTGATGAAAAGAATTAAAGCTTTTAAAAACAGAATGTGCATTCTTGGGAGGTAGTGGATTTCCCTTTACTGGGGGTCTTCATGCAAAGGCTGAATAACTAGTTTTCAGGTCCATTATTATGGGAATATTTTTATATAGTTTTCTTTTAGATGGCCATGGATGTTCATTTCAGTTCTTACATTCTGTTAAGTATATATCCTAGTTAAAATATTCTATACCCCAATTAAGCACCAATTAAACTGGAAATCCTGAAAGTAGAGAATAATAAAAGTGAAAGTAAGAAAACCATTATAAAAAATAAATAAAACTAGGAGCTGGATTTATATATATATATATAACCTCCCCCCCAAGAATAACAAAATAAACCATTGGTCAGTCAGATTCAGAAAAAGAAAGAAGAAACCCAAATGACCAGTATAAAAAAAATGGAGGAGAAAGTAAAGCAATTATTAGGAGCTATTTTGCCCAATGATATGCCAATAAATTTGACAATATAAGCAAAATTGATGATTATTTAAAAAAAACATAAATTGCCCAAATTAACAACTGAGGAAATAGAATACTTAATCCCATTTTAGAAAAAAGAAATTGAATAAACCATCAATGAACTCCCTAAGGAAAAAAAAATCCTAGCTAGGGGGTGGAGTCAAGATGACAGAGTAAAAGCAAAAACATGCTTGAGCTCTTCCCCCCAAACCCCTCAAAATACCTGTACCTCTAAACAAATTTTAGAGCTACAGCATCCACAAAATGACAGAGTGAAACACATCTCCAGCTGAAGACAGTCTGGCAAGCTGACAGGAAGGGTCTGTTGCACCAGGCTGAGAATGGAGCACAGTCCCTTGTAGGCTGGGCCAGCACAGACTGTTCTGGAACAGACCTCAGGGGGCTGAATCACTGGCAGCTGTGGCAGTTTCCAGACTTCTCAACAAACAAATGCCAAAGACAAAGTAAAAGATCAGTAGTGAAACTTTGTTGGCCCTGGGTGAGAGAAGAGCGTGGTCCCCAAATCCCGGGGTGCTGAAGGTGGTGGCAGCAACAGCAGCAGCAGTGACTGATTCTGGAGTTCCAGGTCCACAGATGGTGGGGGGGGGATCAATTGGCTCATGAGAGGGCAATTGTTCTTGCTTTGCCCTGCTTGGATCTGGGTTGCAGTCTTGGGTGGCAGTCCTGGGGTGAGAAGGAGCACTGATCTGGCAGAGCTTGTGGAGGTTGTGAAGAGGGAATCCTCCTCACAGTTCTGAGGCAGAAAAGATTGCCTATGGTCAGTCACAGACCAGAGAACAGATAATGGGAGGAGTAAACACTTCTGCTTTGATCATATCACCTTAGAAGAACTGAAAATTCACAGTTTCTTAGAAGTAGCTCTGACAGCAACTGCACAAAACCCCAGAAATTTAGGACAGAGCACTCTCCACTCTGGAAGCCGAGTCCTTCTTTGGAAAAGAGCTCAAAAGTCAAGTAATTTGCTGGGAAAATGAGCAAACAGAAGAAAAAATCCGACTATAGAATTTTTCATTGGTGATAAAGAAGATCAAAACATAGAACCAGAAGACAACAAAGTCAAAACTCCTGCATCAAAAGTCTCCAAGAAAAATATAAATTCGTTGAAGGCTATGAAGGAGCTCGAAAAGGATTTTGAAAATCAAGTAAGAGGAGCCAAGATGGCAGCATAGAAGCAACAAGGTTCCACAGCTCCCACATAGCCAGCTCTAATACCCATAAAATGACTCTAAACGAATTTTAGGGCTCCAAAACTCACAACAGAAAAACACATCTTCCACTGAAGGCAGTTTGGCAGGTGGGACAAGGAGGGCTCATTGCAGTGTGCTGAGCCAAAACCAGCCCAGCCTGAAACCACAGCTTGGTCCTGGGGAAGCCAGGACAAGCCACAGCTGGAGCCTTCAGGAGAGTGGGTCAGCAGCAGCTGTAGCAGTTTCCAGAATTATCAAGCCATAAGAAACAAGGACTAAGTGAAAGGTCAGTGGAACTCAGCTAAATCTGGGTGAGAAAAGCAATCTGGTTGAACTGCCTCCAGGGCAAGGAAGCAGCAGAAGCGGCGGCCCTATAGCCACCTCCACGTGTCTGTTTCAGAGCTCACTGAAGAGAATGATTTCTTCAAAATTAGACTGGAGCAAATGGAAGTGAATGACTTTGTGAGAAATCAAGATACTATCAAACAGATACAAACAAATGAAAAATAGAAGGCAATGTGAAATATCTCATTGGAAAAACCACTGACCTGGAAAATGGATCCAGGAGAGACAATTTAAAAATTATTGGACTACCTGAAAGCTGTGATCAAAAAAAAGAACCTAGAAATCATCCTTCATGAAATTCTCAATGAAAATTGCCCTGATATTTTAGAACGAGAGGGCAAAATAGGACTTGAAAGAATTCACCTATCACCTCTTGAAAAAAGATCCCAAAAAGAAAACTTCCAGGAATGTTATAGCTAGGTTCTGGAGTTCCCAGATCAAGGAGAAAATATTACAAGCTGCCAAGAAGAAACCGTTTGAATACTGTGGAAACAAAATCAGAACAACCCAGGATGTAGCAGTTTCTACCTTAAGGGATCAAAGGGCCTGGAATATGATATTCCAAAGATCAAAGGAGGTAGGATTAAGACCAAGAATCACCTACCCAGCAAAATTTGAGTATAGCGTTTCAGGGGAAAATATGGTCATTCAATGAAATGGAGGACTTTCAAGCATTCTCGATGAAAAAACCAGAGTTGAATAAAAAGTTTGACATTTAAATACAAGAAGCATGAGAAGGTAAACAGGGAAAAGAAATCATAAGGAGCTTATCAAAGTTGAACTATTTACATGCCTACATGGAAAAACAATAATTGTAACTTATGAAACTTTTCTCAGTATGAGGATAGTTGAAGGAAATATAAATGTATGTACATGTATACATACACATTTGTCTATATAGGAGAGTATATATGCATATGAATACATATGTGAGTGTGTATATATGTGTACAGGTATACATAGAGAGCACAGGATCAATTGAATAGGAAGGGATGATATTTTAAAAGGTGAAATTGAGAGGTGGGAGAGGAATATAATGAGAGGAGACTGGGAGAGACAGAATGGGGTTAATTATCTCATATAGAAGAGGTGAGGGATAACTGTTACAATGGAGGGGAAGAACAGGAAGGGAAAAGGGAAAGGTCAACCTTACTCTCATTGAATTTGGCTTAGGGAGAGAATGACATACACTCTAAATTGGGTATCTTGCCCTACAGGAGAGTAGGTAGAAGGGGATGAGAGGAGGGATGATGGAGGGGAGGGAAGGTTGGGAGGGAGGGTTGTTAGAAGCACACACGTTTGTAAAGGGACAGGGACAAAGTAGAGAATAGAACAAGTAGGGGGTGGGAAAGGATGGAGGGAAATATAGTCAATCTTTCACAATATGTCCATTGTGGAGATGTTTTGTGTAACTACATATATATGGCCTGTATTGAATTGCTTGTCTTTCCAGTGGGGGTGGGTGATGAGGGAGGAAGGGAAAGAATCTCGAATTTAAAGTTTTAAAATCAAGTGTTTAAAAAAATTGTTTTTTTTACGTATACAACTGGGAAATAAGATATATCGGCACTGCAGTATAGAAATTCATCTTGTCCTACTAGAAGGGTGGGGGGGATAGGAGAAGATATAAGACAGAACAGATGGGGGTAAGGGGCATTCAGTAGGCTTCCTATCTTGGAGTGGGGATAGGGGAGAGACAGGGAGAAAATTTGTAACTCAAAATCTTGTGGAAATGAATGTTGAAAACTAAAAATTAATTAATTAATTTAAAAAAGAAAATATACTCTGCCCCCTAATAGGCTGGATGTAATCACATGGACACAATGGTGGGAGGAGTTTGCTGAAGGGTGGAGGAAACTGGGGGTCAGAGCAGCTAGACATGGTTGGGAGGAGAAGATGCATCTGAGAAAAACAGGTTTGTGAGTAAAATTTGATTTTTGACACTGGCTATTGACAGCTAGGCTTGTGTTGATTTGTGGGAAGGCTAAAAATGCTGTGACTCTCTTCTCTGTGCTGCTTATTAACCTCTTTGCTACTATGAAGGAATCGATTTGGCTTACTGGTTTTGGGATTTGTGCTTCTGGTATCTGAATAAATGTTTTGCTTTTGTCTTCTATATGGAGAGTCTGTTATATTTTGAGATCTAGCACTATCCAGGCACATTTATAGTGACTGTTAGTGCTGCAAATATTGTATTGGCGCTATATTTGGCAGCGAGGATAGAATCACAAATTATCATATGTCTATTTGGAGGCAGAAGGATGGGAGCATTTACCTTATTCCTCCCTAGCAAAAAAAGAGTCTAAAAGTACAGGGCTCTGTGAAAACTAGGAACTGAGGTTACAGAAATTAGAGATTTAGAAACATGTTTTCAAAGAATACCAATAAAACCAGGTAGAGACCTGGAGGCAGTATGTAGAAGGGGCTGGGTTTTACTATCAGGTTACCATATTATGTGTAAAAGCAGAGACAAGCTGTTACAAGAGAAAACTCAAATGGAGAGAGAGTTGGCTGTATTGCAGTGTTCAGGCTGTCCTTCAGAAGAGCAAGCTGGAGGATCTCAGATGGTAGAAGAGAAGACTGTTGTGAATTAGGCTCAGAAAAAGAAGCAGAAAAGTAACAGGAGGAAAGTTCATACAGTTTTGGTAGAGCCTAGTTGCCATTATGATGACTGCCAGGAGAGTACATGGGCGGCAAGTGATACAATGTTAAATGATTGGAGGCCAAACAGAGTTCAGCGAGATAATTGTGGATTTCACTCAGCAGGCAATTACTGATGTATTCAGCAGATTCACCCAAAGGATGGGAAAATCGCTGGTGTCTTGGATGGTGAGAATCAGTGATGAAGGGCTGGAGGAGTATGGGTAGATAGTGTGGACTGCTTGAAATTAATAGGTGTTTGTCAGAATCCTTTTGTCTAGTAAGTTTTTAGAGATTTTGATACGGCAAGAGATAACAATACAACACATCTGTTAGCGTTAGCTGCTGATGGATGCAATAGAATGTATCTCACTGATTCTATGTGGCCAAGTGGAGAGAGATCCTGGTATTTGTTTGGAGACTGCATGAGAAATTTGAAAGAAATAATGAAAACCATTATGGTTGGAGATGCAGATGCATATCATGATATCCTCTTAGCAGTTTCTCATAGAAATATGATAGTGAAGACAGATCCTTTTGCTTATAAGCATCTACTTCTGACTCTACTAATTGATGAAATAGGGCAGCCTCTTTCAGAGGCACTGGATAATATTTTATAGCTAAGTGATTTGGGAGAATGGGAAAAAAGATTAATTTTCTCCAGACAGAAGAGTAAATGGCCAGTGGATTCAAAGTCTGAATAGACTGACAAGAAAAGAACTGTTTACTCCTCTATTGAGAATAGGGGCTGATTTTGGAAGAATTGATGGTATTCCAACAAATGAACTATATAAAATGTATGGAGATAAGAGGCTTAATGTCAGATGGAATAGAGAAATAAGGGCTACCCTTACAGATGCTCCTGAACCATTGTATTCAAGTTCGTCCCACATTCAGGGAGAATAGGAAATTGGCCAAGCCCTAGCTCAGATTAAAGAAGTGCACAGGTGAGGTTGCAGACCCCATATCAATCTGACTATATATTGGAAAAATAGATCAAATACTGTAACCAGGGCACTGATAGATACTGGGGCAGAGGTCTTTCTTATTTATGGGAACCCCAATAAGCTCAAGCATGGAACTCCTACTACTATCACAGGACTGGGAGGAGCTGAAATATCAGTCAGAAAAGTCAAACTAACAATGAAAATTGTATAGTTACCTAAGAAAGAATATACTGTGGTTATTGTACCCATTCCTGAACACATCATTGGAATAGATATATTCCAGAGAGGTATGATCCTGAATTTACCTAAAGGAAAATACCAATTTGCAGTAAAGAAGACAGGAGTTAATAGTTTTAGTGGGAAGAATAAAAATGAACCCAATCCCTTTTCCTGAACCTTCTGAAGTAATTACTTTAAAGTAGTATCATGTGGCAGGTGGTCAAGATGAAATTACTAATAATATGAAGGAATATGTTGAAGCAGGAGTGTTAGTCCCTGCAACAACACAATGGAATATCTTGTCTGGCCAGTATGAATATCAGATGGGACATGGAGAATGACAGTGACTCCTCCCTTGTATGTTGCTGTTCCAGATACTGTCACCTTAATAGAAAGGATCCAGAAATATGATGGGACTTGGTATGCAGTTATTGATTTAGCTAATGCTTTCTTTACCATTCCAATACACTCTAAACAATGGGGTCAATTTACTTTCTTTTTTTTTTGTGAATATCTCATTATTATTTTTTTTAATTTTAATTTATTTTCTTGGTTACATCATTCATTTCCACAAGGTTTTGAGTTACAAATTTTCTCCCCTTTTTGTCCCTACCCCCCAGCCCAGAACATTGATCACACTGTAAGACC
>CM053599.1:146960285-146970285 GCA_028646575.1 Pseudocheirus occidentalis
CTATACTTATGGGAATATAGCCTCCAAGTTCTACATTACAGTCTAGGAAAAGCAAGTAGGAGATTTTGTAAAACTAGGGATCACAGGATCATAACTCTGGAGCTAGAAGGAACCTCAGAGACCATATAAGTCCAACCCTCTCATTTTTAAAGATGGGGAAACTGAAGCTCAGAGAGGTTATGTGACTTCTTCAAAGGTCATATAAGTAGTACTGGAGATGGGATTTTTAATCCAGGTTTGAATCCAGTGAGCAAAAAAAAATCCAACAATAGGCTGGACATTAGATGTATATTAAAAATCAAAACAGAAAATATGTTCTTATTAGGCTTTTGCCTGGAATACCTTACGTACTTCTGATTCCTATAATCTTAAGAAAGACAAATGGGAGGAAGAAATGGTTCAGAGGAGAGGAACTCAATTAACCAAGGAAATGGGAATCTGCAACATGAAAATGGATTGGAAAATATTAGGTACTCTTCGATCTAGAAAGATGACGGCTGAGAGGGTGATGGAAATGCAGTATGAAGTCACAAAGGGCCATGATTAAAGTAAACGAAGATATATTCTCCAAGTCCCAGCATCCTTGTACCTGTGGGAGGCTTGAGAAAGGTGACTTCAGAACAAAGAAAAGGAAGCACTTTTTTTACAATATGAGTAAGTGAGCTTTTAGGTTGTATGGTCTGAGAACATAACTTGAGATGATCAAAGCTTAAAATACCTTTTGAAAGAGTTTAAATATGTTTATTATACTACTGATAAATAATATCTATATCACTTTGGGATTTATGAGATGCTTTACAAATATTCTTTTATTTGGGTATTGCAACAGCCCTGGAAGGTAAGTGCTATTATCTTTATCCCTACTTTACAGCTGAGGAAACTGAGCCGGGTAAAGCTTAAGCAACTTGCTCCGGGGTCATACAGCTAATGAGTGTCGGAGGCTGGTTTTGAACACCTGTCTCCCTGACTAGAGTCAGCTCACACTCTATTCACTATACCACCTAGCTATCATACTGAGGTTTGATGCATGGTATGGATGAATAATAGAGCATTTTAAGTGTTTAATACTTGCAAAGCAATAACAATAATAATAATACTACTAAAGACATTTATAAAGCACTTAGTATGTACCAGGCACTTTGCCAAGAACTTTACAATTATTATGTGGTTTGGTCCTTACAACAACCCTGAGAGGTAAGTGTAATTATCTTCCCTACCTCTGATGCTTACTGCCAGGGTGACCCTTGGGCAAATGCCTAACATCCCTCAGCTTCCTCCTCTGTAAAATGAGGGATTTGGATTGAATGGTCCCTAAGGTCTTTTCCAGTATTTGGGGGCTGGGGGTCTCCAAAAGAAGCCATTTAACCACTGCAACTTTCCATTTTCTCATACATAATATGAAAAGGTTGGACTAAATAATTTCTAAAATCCTTTTCTGCTCTAAATTTTTATGTATTATTTATTTTTAGCTTTTTAAAAACATTTTGAGTTCCAAATTCTCACCCTCCTCCCACCCCTTCCCAACCCACTGAAAAAGGAAGAAAAATATTATTGATTATACATGTGAAATCATGCAAAACATATTTCCATATTGTCCATAGCACAAAAAAGCAAGAAAAATAAAGTGAGGAAATCATATTTCAATTTGCACTCCGAGTTCATTAGTTCTCTCTTTAGAGATGGAGAATACTTTTTTCATTGTGAGTTCTATGGAGTTATCTTAGATCATTATATTGATTAGAGTAGCCAGGTCTTTCACAGTTGATCATCATTACAACATTGCTATGATTGTGCCCAATGATCTCTTGGTTCTTCTCACTTCACTTTGCATCAGTTCATAATAGGTGTTGCCATGTTTTTTCGAACACTACCCCAACCCATCATTCACCGCAATCATATGGCGCATTCAACTATTTCTTAAATGATGAGTATCTCCTCAATTTCCAATTCTTTGCAAGCACAAAAAGAGCTGCTATAAATATTTTGTACAAATAAGTCCTTTTCCTTTGATCTCTTTGGGGTATAGCTCTTTGGGCATAGTTCCCCCATTGTTCTCTAGAGTGATTGGACTGGATCACAGCTCCACCAGTAGTTTATGAGTCTGCCAATTTTCCCTCTTCCCCTCCAGCATTTGTCATATCTGATAGATGTGAAGTGGTACCTCACAGCTGTTTTAATTTATATTTCTCAATAGTAGTTTAGATAACCTTTTCATATGACTATAGATAGCTTTGATTTCTTCTTCTCAAAACTGCCTGTTCATATTTTGACCACTTACTAACTGAGTAATGGCTCTTATTTTATAATTTTGTATTATTTTTTATAATTTTATAATTTATTTATAGTTTTATAATATTTGACTCAGGTCTGTATATATTTGAGAAATAATGCCTTTATCAGAGAAATTTGTCCTTAAAATTTTTTGTTGTTGTTTCATTGTCTATGGTACCTTTTAGCAAAGCATAGCTCCCTTGCTTATCTCTTTTAATTAGGTCTATTTTTGCTTTTGCTTTGTCTGAGATCATGATTGCTACTCTAGCTAAAGCGTAATAAATTCTCCTCCAGCCTTTTATTGTGTCTTTATCTGTCTTTCTGTTTCAAGTGTGTCTCTAGTAAACAACATATTGTTGGATTGTGGTTTCTAATCCATTCTACTATCTGCTTCTGTTTTATGGATGAGCTAATCCCATTCACACTCAGTTATGATTACTAACTGTATTTCCCTCCATCCTATAATCTTCTGTTTATCCTTCTTGCTCTTTTTATCCTATCAGTTCCCAAAAGTCTGTTTTGCTTTTGACCACTGCTTTCCTTAATCTGCCCTCACTTTTATCATCTCCCCTACTCTCTCATCCTCTTCCCCTTCTGTTTCCTTATTAAGACAGATTGCATTGCTCACCATACCTCCCTCTTCCACTCCCACTATAAAAGTTCTTCCTTGCACATCTTTTATGTGAGAAAATTTTCCCCATGCTCCCTCTCCCTCCCCCCTTCTCTCAGTGCATCTCTCTTTCTAACTCCTTCACATTTTTTGGGAGATAATCTCAACATAATCAATTCATACCCATGCCCTCTGTCTGTGTAAGATTCCTTCTAACTGCCTAATAATGATAAAATTCTTAGGAGTAACATGTATCATCCTTCCATATAGGAATGTAAACAGTTTAACTATTGAGTCCCTTACAATTAACTCTTTCATGTTTATCTTTTTATTCTTTTCTTGAGTCTTATGTCAAATTTTCTATTCAGCTCTGATCTTTTCATCAGGAATTCCTTAAAGACCTCTATTTCACAGATATCTCTTTTTTGCTGGGTAGCTTATTTGTGGTTGTAATTCTAGCTCCTTTGCCTTCGAGAATATCACATTCTAAGCCTTCCGCTACTTTAACATGGAAGCTGCTAAATCTTGTGTGCTTCATGACATTTAAATTGTTTCTTTCTAGCGGATTCAAGTATTTTCTCCTTAACCTGAGAGCTGGCTATAATATTCCTGGAAGTTTTCATGTTAGGATTTCTTTAAGGAGGTGATCAGTGGATTCTTTCCATTTCTATTTTACTCTGGATCTCTCTGGATCTGGATGTCAGGGCAGTTTTCCTTTATAATTTCTTGAAATATAATTTCTAGGTTATTTTTTATCATGACTTTCAGGTAATCCAATTTTAATTTAATTTACCCTAAATTTTTTATAAATTTATAAATTTTGGAAATTTGTAAATATTGATAAATATATTTAATGTGATCTAATTTAATCTAGTGATTCTTAAATTATCTCTCCTCAATCTGTTTTCCAACTCATTTGTTTTTTCTGATCAGATATTTCACATTTTCTTATATTTTTCATTCTTCTGACTTTCTTTTATTGTTTCTTGATGTCTCATGGAGTCTTTAGCTTCCACTCATACAATTCTAATTTCTAAGGAATTATTTTCTAAGACTTTATTAAAGCTCTTTGGTGAGCTTTTATATCTGTTTTTCCATTTGATCAATTCTGCTTTTTAAGAAGTTCTTTTCTTCAGTGGATTTTTGTGCCTCTTTTGCCTTTAGGCTAATTTTATTTTTTAAGGTGATAAGTTTTTAGGTAGTTCTTTTTTTTGTGATGCCTCTTTTACCATTCAGCCATTTCTGGTTTTTTAAGCTATTCTTTTCTTCATATTTTTGTGCCTCTTTTATCACGCAATTATTGGTTCCTTTTTCATAATTGTCTTGAATCATTCTTATTTTTTCCCAATTCTTCCTCTACCACTCATAACTTTCTTTAACTCTACTATGAATTCTTTTTGGGCTTGGGTCCCTTCAGCATTTTTCTTTGAGCTTATAGCTGTTTTCATATTATTGTCTTCTGAGTTTGTGTCTTGGTCTTCCCAGTCACCATAATAGCTTTTTATGGTGAAATTCTTTTGTTGTTGTTGTTGTTTTCTCATTTTTCCCAAACTATTTCTTGACTTTGAATGTTGAAGTTGGGCTTCGATCACCTGGGTGTGATAAGACACTGTCCCAAGCTTTAAGCATTTTTTATGCTGCTGCTTTCAGATTTAATGCTGGGACACTGCAAGTTTTCAGTGCTTCCAAAGTGGTGTGACCCAGGGAGAGGTTTGGCTGCTCTCCTGGTATGCACTTTGGTCTTTACACTGCTGCTCTGAGCCACAAATGTTAGAACTTGACTTGGTCCTGGAACTGTGACCAGGGCCTCTATTCCCTAGTAGACAACCATAAATACTGTCTGCTCTGGAACTGTGACCCAGAACTACATATGGGCAATCAAGTAGCCAGTCAGAGTCAGTTGTACCCAATGCCAGCAAAGAGGCCCCTGTAATCTCTTTCTGAGCAGTTGTTTGACCACCTTTACTGCCTGAAGTTGAGAGTCCCCCTATGTTGTTGTCTCTGCCACCTCCAAGGCCCAGGATCTGGTGCTGCCAAACTCTGGGCCAATTCCCACTCCAGTGTCACAGAGCTCTCTTGCCAACCTCCTAAACCGTCTTGGGTAGAAAAATGTCTCACTCTGACCTCTTGTTGGCTCTGCTGCTCTAAAATTTGATTTAAGGAGTTATTTTAACTCCTTTATTTGAGGAGTTACTTAGATGTTTGGGGGGGAATGTTAGGAGAGTTCAGGTGGCTGTCTGTCTCTAATCTATCATCTTGGCTCTAGCCTCTCCTGCTATAGCTTCTGACATCCATGTATTCATCAAGCTTTTGGGGGGAGGGGGAGGATCCTGTACAATATGTATAAGGCATCATGGTAAGACAACAAGGCATAATCCCTACTTCCCTAAAAAGCTTGCTCTCTACATTATTAAGTTTAAGTGGGAGGGGGAGGAGTGGAGAAGGTGTTTCTGAAAAAATTGTCACTACAGATTCCTTGAATTTCCTTTAAACTAAAGTTTGTCAGATCAAAACTCAAATCAGGATAGTACCCGCTTCATATATACATCTATGTATACATATAGACATACATATAGATATATGTGTATGTCTATATGTATATTAGATTCATCATGAAAGGTTGTGTTCCTATCTCAATTTGCTTCTTTGTATTACCATATATGCTGGCAGCATTTATTTCTCTGCTGTCTTGGACAAAGTATTAAAGCAGTCCAAAGTCAAAATTTCATGTCTTTAAAATTTTCATTTTATTTTTTCTAATGATGATCAAATTGATAACAATTGGCATTGATAATTTAATCATTTCAAAAGTATTATATATAAAAACCCAATAGGCAATTGATATTTGAAATGCCTCCCAGAGTAAAACAGATGTTGACATATTGACTCCCTACTAACGAAATGTATAAGAGATAGCATGATATTGTGGACAGAGAGCTAGTCTCAGAGTCAGGAAGATCTGGGTTCAAGTCTTGTTTCTAAAACATACTGACTATGTAACCCAGAGAAAGTCTTAGTGCTCTAGGCAAAACTCCAAGACTATAAGATTCAAGGCAGGTGTCAATCTGTGTTAATAGAGGGAGCTCCCTCCCTGGGAAACGCTGATGAAATCACAGGTCCAATCTAAACAAGACCAGCCTCTTAACTGGTTTTCTTGCTTCCAGGCTCTTCTCTCCCCTGGCCTGTCATCTACATAAATGCTTCCCCCAAAAAATCATTTCTTTTTTTTCCCTCTTTTTGGAGGGGCATTTGGAGTTAAGTGACTTGCCCAAGGTCACACAGCTAGTGTTAAGTGTCAGGCTAGATTTGAACTGAGGTCCTCCTGACTCCAGGACTAATGCCCTATTCACTGTGCCACCTAGCCAGACCTAAAAATCCTATTTCTAAAGCATAACATTAGTCTCCTGCTTAAGAATTTTTAGTGATTCCTCATTGCATCTAGTACACAATAGGATTTTCTTATCCTGATGTGTATTCAAACCTTTTAACAAGGATTCTATCCTAGGTTTCCAGTTTTACTTTACATTGCTCCCCTTCACACACTTTATGATCCTACCAAACTGCTATATTTGTTCCTGGCATAGGATCTCCCATCTCCAGGCCTTTGCATAGGCCATCCTGCATGCCTAGAACATACCACCTCCTCACCTCTAGAAGTCCTAACTTAATTTAAGGCTTAGTATATGTGTAGGAAGCCATACTTGACTCCCCTTAAGTATTAATAATCTCTCCTTCAAATTACCTTATATTTACTTATCAGTGTACATCAGTGGGTCAAAATCAAACAGAAACAGGCCATTAAAGCATATAAAAAGTACAGAATGACACAGAAAATCACATATTAAAATGATCTATGTTCTATATATTTTCATTTATTTTGTGAAATATTTCCCAATTATATTTTAATCTGATTGAGGTCTCTTTGGGGAATGTTGTGCTCTGTACAGGTCAACATTTCTGGTATACTTAATTATATCTTGGTGCTCCCACCATCAGCTGTCCCGCTCCCAGTAGAAAGCAAGTTCTTTTCAAGTCAGGGACTGATTTTCAGTTTGTCTCTGTGGCTCTATTGCCTAATTTAATTCTTTGTGTATGCAGAGGCTTCATATATGTTATTAAATTGGGGACAGGGGGAGGGGATAAACAACCTCCATTACTGTGAATGAACTATTGTGGATTCTTTGACTTCTTGCTTCTCCGTTTTCCCCGAGTCTTACAATTTCCTTGAAGCTTAGGGATAGAGACTAAGGAGGAGAATGAGAACAATTCTCAGACATTTTGCTTCCTCTTAAAAAAAGGATATGAAGAATTAATATATCCAAAATCAATAGAAAATCAATACTACTGGTGCCAAGGTGTTCAAGTCTACTTTGAGAAAGCACAAAACTTGCTATATTACTGCCCAAAGGCAATCCTACTGTGGCATTATTTAAACATAATAGCCTGTTTTTACATAACACTTAACAGTTTACAAGGCATTTTCCTCACAAATATTCTGTGAGGTACAGGGAAAAGTGTAATTGTGCCCATTTTAAAGACGAGGAAACTGGCTCAGAGAGATCAAATAACTTGCCCATGAGTACACAGTCACTGAACCCAGGTCTCAGGATTCCATGCACAGTGCTTTTTCCATTACACCATGTAATCTTCACACACACACACACACACACACACACAAATTATGTCCTACGGTTATTAAGCCAATATGAAAAGGAAATGAAGCAATTTATTCAAGAAGATTATAGCCAGCATTGGAATTGGGAGAGTCTATAATGTCTTTGGCACTGGATCTTTCAGACAGGTTCAAGAAAAATCTATTGAGCAAATAATAGCTCTAGTCTTCTCTCTGTGATTAGTCATTTCACAGCTATAAAAATAAAGAGAATGTGCATGTATTAGCAAGGGCAGCCCGACAGATCAAGTAAAGAAGCTACATCTAAGTTCTGGGAGATACTTACATCCTAACAAGAGTCCCCAGCTGTATTTAATCATCAACGTGAAAGTGTGGTGGAAAACACACAGGGAATCCTGCCAGTGGTGAATTTTTCCATGCCAAAGCTGGGTGCTATATTACATACAGTGATGGGTCAAAGGCACATTGTTCTGAACAAACAAAGCCAGGCCTCTGTTTAACTTTCCCATCAAACAGTGCAGTATTCAATTCAATTCATGTCAAGCATTTATTAAGCTCCTATTGTATATGAGGCACCATAAAGTCAAACAACAAAAAATGCAAAGTTCCTAACCCTCAGTTACATTCTACTGGGAGGAGTTGACCTGTAACCAGATAAATAAATACATGCAAAATAATGAGAGTGGGGGAGTGGGGGAAACAACAAGGGGGAAACAAACAACAGGGGCATCAGGAATAGCCTGGTAAGTGGCTGACACCTGAACTGAACACTTACAGGAGTTTGGGATTCTAAGAAGCAGAAGTGAAGAAGGAGAGCGCTCACTTCTATCAGTGTTTGGAGTTGATGGGAAGTTTGCTTAAAATGAATGACCCGGAGGGCATGGCACCATAAATGTAGAGCAGGACAGGACCTTAGTGGTCATGTAGTTGAACCCCCTCAGTTTATTGATGAAGAAGCAGAGGCCTGGAGAGACCGAGTAACTAATGATGTTGGGCTGCCTTCTTTTTGGTGATGGTAGAATAGAGTAAATGAATGAAAAGCACTTGTAAGCCTTACTGTTTGCTAAGTATTTGCTGTGTCAACTGCTGGGGATACAAATACAAAAGCAAGACAGCCCCTAACTTCATATTTTTACTTTTATTTTTGCTTTTAGAGGGCAGTTGGGGTTAAGTGACTTGCCCAAAGTCACATGGCTAGTTTTTGTGTCAAGTGTCTGAGGCTGGATTTGAACTCAGGTCCTTCTGACTCCAGGGTCACTGCTCTATTCACTGCACCACCTAGCCACCCCCTAACTTCATATTCTAATAATTAAGATGGTAGATGCTGGGAAGTAGTGACTGAGGAAATGGGTTATGACGGGAAAGCCACACAGTTTTTCAATAGGACAATATGGCAATCAACTGACATGCTCTTTCCAGAGACAATAGTAGGACTGATTTGATTACAGTCATTAGAGCAAGAGGTAAAAAGCAAGTAGAGATGAGGGCTATGTACTCCATGGCAAGACCAAAGATGGTGAGATAAAGATAAGGTTTCATGGTCCCACACAGTGAAACTTGAAAAAGAAAGAGAAATAGAAAGTTCAGCAAAGCCATCTTGTTCCCTTCCCAAAGTGCTTGTTCTCTTCCCCTTTTCTCATTCTCTAGGATCAAGTTCATGTATAATACAATGACCATTTTATTGAGCCCTGATGGGATATAGGACCTCTTGCAAAGGTATGAGAATGGACAAATTAGGTGGTAAGGAAAGGATGCCAATTCCACGGACTTTACTCCTTGGCAGAAACTATTAAGGTTGAAAGAAAAGGGGCTAATATAGCGATCCAAGCTCATATTTCTACTACATAAATAAATTCGAGGCTCATTTGGATTAGTAAGTGCTGCTTTTTAAATGTCAATACCCCTTGGCATTTGGGTGGGTGGTAGCACTATGAGAAAGGTACAATACTTGTTCAACTGCAGAAATTATTAAATGTCCCACGTGGCAGAAGTACCCAATCATTGGGCATTACAGTGACAGAGGGCCACAGTCACTGAGGGAGATGAGAGTTTGAAAAAGAAGGAACTAGCAAGGAACCATTTAAGTAACTACAGAGTAAGAGTAGAATGTTGAGGAGAGGATGAGAGGCAAGAAAGGCATCCAAATGCGAACTTTCAACTTCCTATCAAGGTTAAATGATAGAAGAGTATCTGGGTACAGATCTTTGCTAGGGACACAGGGATTGGGTTCTATGGCCAGGCAGAGGGAATTGGCCCCTATCTGTGTAGTGTGGCTGGAGAGACTGTGAGCCCTGGACCCTGTGCCTGTTCCCATAGAACAACATCAGAATTTGAGGAATTATGCTGATAAAATCCATGCACATATATATATTTAACTGGCATAGTTCTGAGCCCCTGGTTGGTCTACATGTAGGAAAATTAGAAAACTAATGAAGAAGCCAACAAATCCAAAATCAGATGTAAAAAGATGTCTCTTATACTGAAGG
>CM053599.1:146975285-146979425 GCA_028646575.1 Pseudocheirus occidentalis
GAGTTTATTGAGTAAGGGGGCAGGGGGTGGGGGGCGAGAAGGGTAACACAGTTGGATCTGTACTTTAGAAAAATCACATTTAGTGAACAAATGGAGGATAGCTCGGATTGAGAAGAGACGTGAGGCAGGTGGACCTACCGGCAGGCTATTATAATAGTATGGATGTGAAGTGATTAGGGCCTGCACTAGAGGGGTGGCTGTGCCAGAGGAGAGGAGGAAATCTAAAGGTGAAATCAATGGGCCTTGGCCACAGATTGAATGGGGGGGGGTGGGGAAGGTGGGGTGAGACAGTGAGGAAATGGGGTGACCCCTAGGTTTTAAGCCTGAAAGATTAAGAGAATAGGGTTCCCCTCTACAGTAATAGGGAAGGGAGAGGGGATTATAAAGAAAGATAATGAGTTCCATTTTGAACATGTTGAGTTTAGTATGTCTACTGGGCATCCAATTCAAGACGTCTGAAAGGCATTTGGAGATGTGAGTTTGGAGGTCAGGAAAGAGGTTAGGGCAGGATAGCTAGACTTGAGAGTCATCAGCATAAAGAGAGTAATTCAGTCCATGGAAGTTGATGAGGTTATCAAGTAAATTTGTGAAAAGGGAGAAGAAAAGAGGGTCCAAGGACCCTGTGGGACACCTAGGATTAGATTTGGTGATCTGGATGAGGATAAAGCGTAGGAGACTGATCAGACCGGTGGCAGAGAACCAGGAGTGAGTGATATTCTAAACACATAGAGAGAAAATGGTATCAATGAGGAGAGGATAATCAATAGTGTCAAAGGCTTCGGAGAGGCTGAGAAGGAGGAGGATGGAAAAAAGGGGCAATGGATTTTGCAACTAAACTCTGAAGAGAACAGTTTAGGTGGGATGATAAGGTCAGAAGTCTGATTGAAAGAGGTTAGGAAGGGGTGAGAGGAGAGAGAGGAGAGGCGTCTTGTAGATGGTCTTTTCAGCATGTTTAGTTAGAACAGGCAGAAGGATGATAGCAGGGAATGGAAGGTTCAAGTAAGACTTTTTCAGGATGGAGGTAACGTGAGCATGTTTACTAGCTGTGTATCCCTGAGCAAGTCACTTAACTAGATCGAATGAGGATGACACAGGGGGAGGGACAATCTATCAGAGGAGTGGGGATGAAATAGAATTACTTGAGCAAAGAGCAGGGTTAAGCCTTGGTAAAAATTAAAGTTACCACTTTGTGTGAGACAAGCATGAAGGAGATATAGTAGCAGAAGGAATATAAGCGACGTGAGATGGAAAAAGGGAAGATGTTGGGGGAAGAGGGGCCATGTGTTTGACTTAAAGATGCATATTGAATTAATCTTGAAGAGCTAGATTGGTGTCGCTGTGGCACCTTGCAGGAGACATTACCATGTCAAGTTATTAACAGAAACTGAGTCCAAAAAGAGCCATCTTGAGCAGGTTCTAGAAATCATTAGACTTAAGGAGTAAGAAAGAAGTTATCATGAAATCCTAGAATTCTGTTGGCTGTACCACTGCCCCTGACCAGCCCATGGCTCCTATGGAAGCACCTTATACCATTAAAACTGGGACACCAGCCATGGGTTCAAATTCTGCCTCTGATGTTTGCTAGCTGTAGACAAGTCAACCAACCTTTCTCAGTCTCAGCATCTGCATTTTCTAAATAGGAGGTGAAGGACTTGATGGGGGGGTGGGTGGGAGTGGGACTTGATGGCCCCCACGGTCCCTTACTGTTCTAGATTTATAAACCTAAGACTAGATGGCCTCTGAGGTAGCTTCCAGTGCCCAACCAATTGTCATATTATCCTAGGACTTCAGTCATTTCAATAGCACCCACATTTAGCCCAAGCCAACTTCAAAATGGATATTTCAGCATCACAAATATTCAAGCTTTAAGAAAAAGATCCACTTGTCTCTAACATTATGTCAAAATGACATCCATCACTGAGACCGTGATAACACTGTGATGGAACCAAATAAGCAGGTTAAGGAGGCATTTGTGAATAAGGGCTTGGTAGCAGATGAATTAAAAAACAAACTGACAAGAATCTCAGAGGTAGTTAAGAAACATAGTACTAGTTGGCACCAGCAATTCTGCAGAGGAAACACTGTACCAGAAATCAAAGAGAACATCCTGCAACTAGAGATACTAGGTAGTGTTTGTCTTTTGGAGGACATAGTCTCTTGAGAAGCCCCAGCTGGGTATTCTGGTACCTGTAGGAAATTCTACTGAGGTAGAGGAAGGGGAAAGAGGGAAGGGAGATGCAGAGAGACCCTGAGACACTCTCAAGGCTTTCCTATGCCACTATTGTAAGATCTTAGGATCAGATTAAGAGCTAGAAGAAACCTTAGAAGTCATTTAGTCCAACTCCATGATTTTACAGTTGAGAAAGCTGTGGCCATGAGAATTAATTGATTTGCCCACAGTCATACAGTTAGCAAATGGCAAAGCTGAAATTTGAACTTAGGTTGTCTCACTTCAAATCCTTGATTCTTTCTACTGTATCCAATGGTGCCTCTTAAATATCAACTGCTGAAACCCAAAATGGGCATCCTAGGTGACATACTGGAGAGCATGCTTGGCCTAGAGTCAGAAAGAGTTCATGAGTTCAAATCTGGCTTCAGCACTTACTGGCTGTGTGACCCTGGGAAAGTCATTTGTCCCTATTTGCCACAATTTCCTCATCTATGGGATGAGTGGGAGAAGGAAACGGCAACCTCCCTTCTGCAGCATCTTTGCTAAGAAAGTCCCAAATGGGGTCGCAAAGAGTTGGACATGACTTAAAAACAACTCAGCAACAACAACAACAAAAACAACCCAAGATAGAATCAAGGACATTTAGGTTTTTGGCTAAGGTCTTTGGTCTAAGGCTTCCAATAGCAAGCTATTCCAACAACTCAATACTGCTAACCCATCATTAATAATGCTGAGTATGCCAAGTGGCATGGATTGCCAGGCTGCAAGGAATTCAGGGGTTCTGGTCAACTGCAGTCATGACAGCATGGCACTGGGGAGAGTGGCCCTGGGAGAAGGACTTAATGGTGACGACGCCCAGGGATGGAATTCAGGTAGCACACTTGCTCCCTGCAGCAAACCTTTGTACTTTGTGATCCTCTGCCACCCTACACCCAGTGAGGTATAACCAGTTTAATCATTTGTGAATTGTTTACTATGTGTCAGGCACTGTGCTGACACTGGAGATACAAAGAGCTGTAAAAACAATCCCCGCCCTCAAGGAGCTTACCTGCTAATGAGGGAGACAACACATATACATACACACATATAATATGCATATTATGTATAGTATGTATATACACATATGGTATGCATATATACATATATATGCATAACCCCACCCCTCAACCCAACATTGGCACCCTGGGAAAAAGCCCAGTAGTCTCATTCTCATTATTCTCTCAAATTCCTTAGTAATGAGTTTGAGTGAATCTCAGTTTCCTCATCTTTAAAATGGAAACCATAGTAAATATTCTCCTACGCCTTTCCTCACAGGAGTGTTATAAGTTAGGAAAACATGTGAAAACACTTTGAAACACTGTAGTTCCATTCCTCTAAGACAAAGATTTCACACCAAAGAGTAACTCTGAGTTCAAATGCAACGATATTCAGAATATTCAGTCAAAGCTCACTAGTTATTAAATACCTGAAAATTGTGGGATCAGTTTGTCAATTCAGTGTGTGGCTAAAATAATTTCCGTTGTTATCACCCTCTTCCTACCAGTGTAGATTTACTGCCAAGAGTGGCACCAATTTACATAAGCTCCAATGGGGATGCAGTGACATAAGAGCTGAAATGAAAATGATGCCGTCGAAAAGCTCAGCGGATTGGGAACCAGAGGACTCAAGCTCAAATCCTGGTTCTTACTAACAGCATGGTGATATGAAAGCCATTTAACCTTGCTGAGCCTCCATTTCCTCATCTATACAATGAAAGGTCTAAGGCAAATGATTTCTAAGGTCCGTTCTAGTTCTATGCCTAGAATGCTATTAACATTTTGGAATGGCAAATTAAAAAGGAAGAAGGTGATGAAAAAGGAGACAGATGAAGAAGATGGAGATGAAGAAGAAGATGGAGATGAAGACGAGGAAGATGGAGATGAAGAAGATGGAGATGATGAAGAAGACAGATGAAGAAGAGGAAGATGGAG
>CM053599.1:146979925-146998647 GCA_028646575.1 Pseudocheirus occidentalis
GATGAAGAAGAAGATGGAGATGAAGAAGAGGAAAATGGAGATGAAGAAGATGGAGATGATGAAGAAGATGGAGATGAAGAAGAAGATGGAGATGAAGAAGAAGATGGAGATGAAGAAGAGGAAAATGGAGATGAAGAAGAAGATGGAGATGATGAAAAAGAAGAAGATGGAGATGAAGAAGTAGCCATAGTTCGCCACAATGCACAAACCAATCAACAGAATTTGAACCAGTCTTGTAGACACTTCTGTTTGGTAGACATCAGCTAGTTCTCTGAAGTATTTTAGGTGTTTGCTTATCTACCCTAATGTTGTTTGTTGTTGTTTTTTTTAACAATGAATCAATTCACAGCAGTAGATGAGAATGGAGGATGTTGCAAGAGAGCTTGGAATAGATCAAGGGTTTAAACCTGGAGTCTACGGTCTCCCAAGGGACCTGTAGATAGATTCTAGGGGATCTGTGAAATTGGGTGGGGGGCAGGAATTGCATTTTTATTTTTGTTAATCTTTGGTTTCCTTTGTAATCATATATATTTAACTTTTTCAAGTTTAAAAATATTCTCCTGAGAAGGGCTCCACAAACTTCATCAGACTGCCAAAGGGGTCCGTGGTAGAAAAAATGATTATGAACCCTCTGGAGGAAAGGATGGAATGCCTAGTTTAAGAGGTGGTCAGAGTGGTACTGTGAACAAAGTGCTTAGTTTATGACTGATTGGATTTATGGCTGGTTTGTAAACTTTTATGCACTATATAAATGTCAGTTGTTATTATTATTATTTTGCAGATGATGAAACTGAAGCCCAGAGAGGGGAGGCAAATGGTTTGATGTCACATAGATAGTAGTTTTAAATTATTCTGCAACTCCAGAATAAGAATAAAAATGACTGTCATTTATATAATGAAAGGCAACTTGATTGTGCATAGGAGCACTAGCTTTGGAATCAGATTCCAATCTCACCTCTGGAAACATACTGGCTGTGTTACCCTGGAAAATTTGCTTAAGCTCTCAGTGAGCCCAGAGAAGGTGACTCTTGGGAAAGAAAGTTCCTTACCAAGAGCTCTCTTTACAAATGAAAGTCCTGGTAAAATACACACATATAAAATGCTTTCAGGTTTGTAAAGCCCTTTATGTATATTTGTTGTTTTTGCTCAGTTATGTCTGACTCTTTGTGACCCTGTTTGGGGTTTTCTTGGCAAAGATACTGGAGTGGTTTGCCATTTCTTTCTCCAGTTTTTTTTAACAAATGAGGAAACTGAGACAAACAGGCTTAAGTGACTTGCCTGGGGTCACAGAGCTTGTAAGTGTCTCAGGCCAAATTTGAACTCAGGACAGTGAGTCTTCCTGATTCCAGGCCCAGCCCTCTATCAACTGGGTGCTCCCTAGCTGCAAAAGAGGGAGAATTCAAAGCCAAGTCTCTCCTGACTCCAGCTCTATCAGACTTTCTACTATATCATGTTGAAAGTCTTGATGAAGTAACTTATTGGGAATTGCTACCACTTGCTTTTGAGAACTAGATTTGGAGTCAAAAGACCTGAGTAGGAGTCTGAGCTCTGCACTTAATCTCATGTATGATCCTGAATGAATCACAACTTTCAGAAGCCCCAATTTCCTCATCAATAAAATGAGTGATTTGGACAAGTTGGTCTCTAAGCTTCTTCTAGTTCTAAAAGTTCATGTTCTTAAAGATCTGGGGGCCCTGAGGCAACATTAGTATTGGGTAGTATGATGGTTCATATCTCTTTATGGTTTTGACATTGCACAGCTACTACTTGTAAGACCATTAATTTCTCTTGGCCACTATGTTTGTAATTCAGTTAAATTATAACCCCATGGATAGTGGTGCCTTGGTCATGGTCACACCTAGCTAGGTCCAACTATCTAGGCACCCAATAGGCTTTTTCTACATGATAATGCTTTTAAAATGCTTAAAAATAGAACAGTTGGTTAAAAACAACTAAGCATAAATATTAACTAATACTGGCAAAATATATTTATAATGAATGTGTAATTTAGAAAAAGATCCTACATCAAAATGGAATGGGTTGCCTTAATGGCTAATCAGCATCCCAGCACTGTGTTTTCCCAACACAATGATGGATAAACTTGTCGGGAATGTTAGAGGGAAAAGAAGTAGAGAGGGGATCAATAGAGTCCTGGAAAGATCACTTTGGAGTGATCTCCAAAGATGGCTTTGGAGTTGAAGGAGCAGTACTCAAACCCTACTTCTGATGCTTCATGGTTGACCTTGGACAAGTCTTCCTTTAGTCTCAGTTTTCTCAAGTATAAAATGTGAGGATTGGACTACATGACCTCTGGAGAAGCGCATCCCATCCCTCCACCCAGTATTAGATGCATGACCCTGAGGTCCTAAATGATCTCTAAGATCCCTCCCAATTCTGGGATTCTCTGAAATACAAACACTTAGGTTGAATTTATCCTAAATCCTATAGCCTTCCATGAATCACTGAAGTTCTGATATCATGGCAAGTTCTAGGGAGAAAGCTATCTTCAGCATCTCCCAGAGTTCTGTATTTAGGTAACTTACTCACCAATAAATAAGTGTTATTGATCACTACCCATTCCAAACTGTCTTTGTGTTCACACTTGAGAAAAAAGAATGTGCTTCTACCTCACCCTGACCCCTTCTTGATGTCTAAAGTTGATGCCATGTTTATTCATGCCCCTTTGCAGGAATAGCCTTTGTAGGCAACTTCCCTTGACCTAACTTTTGAGTCAAGAGAGTCCTAACAGTCTGTTAGCTAATGAGGATGTCGTCCTTTAGCAGCTTTAGTGCTCCTGATCAGTTAGGAAGTTTCTGCCGTATCCCCTCACATAATCTCTTGCCTCATAATGACTCAATCAATCATCAGTCTTTTATTAAATGCCTGCTTACTATCAAACACGGAAAGATACCAATGCAAAAGTGAGATTGTCCCTTTCATTGAGGAGTTTGAATTCTACCAGCAGAGAGAAAAGAAAGAAAAATAAAAATTAAAAAGCATTGTTATGCTGCTGGTCTTCTCAAAAACCCTGTAGTTAGGAGAGGCAGTAGGAGACTAGAGGAAAAGGACCCTAAACCTAGAATCAGAAGACCTGGGTTTGAGTCCTACCACTGAGAGTTATTACCAATAGGATTTGAGACAAGTCATTTAATCTGATGTATTTCCTCTTTGTAAAATGAGAGGTTTGGACTAGATGACCTCTGATGGCCCTCCAGAGAGGAACAGGATAGGGACAGAAACAAGGGGAAAGGAAGGAAAGATGGGAAAATGTAATTTCTAACAGATTTGCTTATAATAATATTTTAATAACTCATTTCTTTTGAGAAAATGCATTACTGACAAATCTGAATTCTAAGGTGTTTTTTTAAACATTCAGGTATATATCTTACTCAAAATGAGTTTGCCAGATATTGCCTAAGAAAGGTCCCTATACTAATAAAGACAACTAATGAGAAGATGGAACTCATTGGAAAGACCCTGACATTAGGAAAGATTGAAGGCAAAAGAAAAAGGGAATGACAGAAGATGAGAGGGAGAGAGAGTATCATGGGAACATCAAACATAAACTTGGACAGGCTTTGAGAAATAATAGAGGATAGAAGGGTCTCTCGTGCTATGGTCCATAGGGTCACAAAGAGTTGGACGAGACTGAACAGCTGAACATCACAGTTCAGAAAGTCCTCAGCTGCAGAGTTGACCCTACCATTGAAATATTACAGAGACTACCAAATCACCAAGATGGAGAGACAATCTTAACTGAGACTGCTTGGGTTTCAGACTCTTAATAATGCATGAAGCCTATGGCCAGCTATTCAAGAACCAACATTTTTGGGGCGGGGTCCTCCCCCAGAGAAATAGCTGAAACATGAGATGGCCTTAAAACAAGGCAAAGGTGGGAAAAACTAGGAGGACAATGCTGTCAACAGATTATCCTTGCCACACTCCCACTGTTTACCCTATACATGTGAGAAAGTTTAATGATTGCTGAATGAACAGATACCTGGCATAGCTGTTAGTAACCAGATCAGTACATATCTATATATTGGATAAAAAGAAATAAAATTGAGAATGCTTTCTGACTTTCTTGAGTGCCACACCTAAGAAAGCCATGTATTGGTTACAACGGTTGACTCATAAGATGCCACCATCATCGATGAAGCCAAATCCAGCTGCTGAATGAGCTACAATATACTAGGACTTACTCCTTGAGGACAGATACTGGGTCCTTTGCCATCTTTGTGTCCTTTGCACATGTCATAAAACCTTGCAATTAACTTATCACCATATATTTAATATTATTATTATTAATATTTAATATGTGCCAAGTGCTGTGCCAAGCACTAGGGATACAAAAAAAAATTTTCACAGCCTTTCCTTCAAGAAGCTTACGTTCTAATAAGGAAGTTAACATATACATAAACTGGCATATATACAAGATATACATAGAACAACAAGGTAACCTTAGAGGGGAAGTCAACAGCACCTTAGAGGATAAAGAGAGCCCCCTATCTGGTGGCATTTTGAGCTGCATCTTAAATGAAGCCTCAGATTCAGAGTTGGGTATAAGAAGGGACATCATTCTAGACACAAGACACTGTCACTGCAGTCATGTGCCACACTGGGAGATAAAGCCTGTAGCTCACTACGGCTGGACCTTAGAATTCAATGTTTAAGAAGGCAGGAAAGAGAGAGGCCAAGTTGTAAAAAACTTTGAATGCCAAATGGAGGAATTTGGTTACTCCCATAATCTGTGACCACATTGGAATAATGAAAATCTGTATGAGGGAACAGTTTGATATAACGGATGGCTCCAGAGTCTGAACACAAAATAAGCTCATGCTAAAAATTATGTCATTGGACAACAAAGATGGAAGTGACTCCCCCTGCCAAAACCCAAGCACAACATTTGGTCTAATGGCAAAGCATCTATGATTCTGTCAGTGTGGAAACCTTCGATAACTCAGAGGCTGAGGCCCAGAGCTTTGCCTAGTCAAGTGTCATACAGATACTGCACGTCAGAGGCAAGACTTGAATCTAGGTCAGCCTAACACCAAGGCCATCTCTCTGTCCATTATACCAAACTACATGAATGAATATGCAGTGTGATTTTTCTCTTTTGCAAGAAAAAGAAGGGAAGAGATTTGTGATTTTGCTGGTGTAGAGAACTCTCAATAAGCAAACTCCTGTCAATGGATATCAGTGACTGCTCTATAGTCTACAGACTTAGAGTTACCTAGGGCAACATGACTTATCCAGGATCATGCAACCAGTATGTGTCAGAAGCAAGACTTCGATCTAGGTTTTCCCGATTTGGAATTCATTCATGGTGCGCTGTCTCTCTCTCTCTCTCTCTCTCTCTCTCTCTCTCTCTCTCTCTCTCTCTCTCTCTCTCTGTTCCTCTTCTCCCATCACCCTCCCTTCCCACTTCCCTCTCCTCCTCCCTCTCTCTCCTCCTCATTCTCTCTCCCTCTCCCTCCACCTTCTCTTTCTCTCTCCTCCTTTCCCCCTTCCTTTCCTCCCCCTACAATGCTAGCTATGTTGTTAGCTGACCCAGATAACTCAGATGCTAAAGACAGAGAGCTATGGGCACCCTCTAAGGTCACAAGGGAAAATCATGGTGTCCAGCACATACAAATGGATCTCCAGGGCCACAAAATCATTCCTACCCACTTCAAGACAAAAGCAATTTATTCTCTTCACAAAAGAACAATCAGACCTCAGATATCTGTGCTATAAAGTATATAAAAGTAAAATTGCTTTTGTTAAGTAAGTGACTCATGAAATACATGAGAATATGCTCCGCCATTTGCACCAAATATATCGTCTGTATTGATTTCATTATATCATTGGTCAATTTAAAAGCCAAATAGGACTTCTTCTGTAGAGTTCTCTGTTAGACAAACAGACAGGCAGAAAGACAGAGGTCTAGAGAGAAAGGATTGAAAGAGGAGAAAGAGAGAAGAGGGTGGGTAGAGAAGAGAGAGGGGGTTTCTTTGAATAGTACGGAGCCTGCAAGCTAATCGTCCCTTCTTTGCTCAGCAATTGTATGAGAAGTTAAATAGTGCATGTGGGGAAAGCCAGAGCAAAAAGTTTAGTCACAAATCCCCCAAGTTTGGGTCCCTGCACAAGGGTTGGGTCTCTGCAGAGCACCAAAGAACCGTCTTTGTTCCATGATTAGACAAGGGATGTAGCTGGAAAGGGCTCAGCTTGTTCCTTTTCTATGTGGGACCCAGAAACTAGCCAATTTTCATACTGCTTGTGGTTTCGTTTTAAAACTTTCCCACAGGTCTATTCAAACCAACTTGGCCAAAGAAAATGTCACTCTCTGATAATCATTTAGAATCAGAGCTGCATGAAATCATCAATTTATGGTCAATTCTAACTGACTGAAAAAAACACTTTAGTCCAGGCCTTACATGTCACTAAGTTTTTTCTATGAATACTGTTTATACCAAGGTAAAGTAAAGTATATAATTTGCAAACACACACACCCTCCCTCCAGTGAAGTAGGTGCTTTCTCCAAGGCAGTAGACTCAGCTGGTTACTTGTGAAACTATCAGCATCTTTGTGTGGTTCCTGCCAGCCTGAGGAAAAAAGCCTAGTGTTCTTGCAAATTAGCTGCTTGAGCTTGGTAGAACAACATCCTTCCCATCCTTTGGAAGAAAGAGGGAAAGCAAAAATAAAATGTCCTCTAATCCTGCATCGCCTGTGCTTTGGGATAAAAATGTGTACCTAGAAAATTTCCATGCAGGCTGTTGGCCTTCCATGATAGTTGGATTTTCTGCCTCAGAAACGGTTAATGCACCTGTGGAATTTGATAGCTCAGCCTCCCATCTGAGCTCAAAGCAGGTGTTACCTTCCCATGTGCTAAGTAGCCACAGCTTAGCAGTTTAGCTGAAATGAGAGCAGCCCAGAATGTGTTCCCAAGTCATCAATAAGAACCTTCTTCCATTTATTGAGATAATCTGAGCACCAGCTCTCACACTGTGTGTCTTTCCTCCCTCACTCAGTGAACTTTCCTAAGAGTTGGAGACGTAATCAGCTCTGTATCACAAATGCAAAATGGAAGGTTTCTCTGGAGAAGCAGGCTCATGTTAGACCAAGCCTAAGGTCTGATGCCCACTATAAAACTAGAATTTTTAAACTCTACAGTACCATTTTTTTAGGTGAGGGTAGGGAGAGCCAGGCAGCCTAGGGAGCATAATGGTTCAGCTGCTTCCACAGCTGAGTGATATGGAAGAGGCTTATTCAATACTTCTATTAAGGCCACTGGAGAGTTAGAGGGAAAAAACACAAAGGAAAAATGCATGGGGTTCAACAGAAAAACAGGATGGAAAATAGGAGCAAGGTACTATGCTAAGGACTGGGGTGGGGAGCTTACAAAAATGAATATGGCAAAGAACCTGTCTGCAAGAAGCTTACAATCTGGGGCGGCTAGGTGGTGCAGTGAATAGAGCACCGGCCCTGGAGTCAGGAGTACCTGAGTTCAAATCCGGCCTCAGACACTTAACACAAAAAACTAGCCGTGTGACCTTGGGCAAGTCACTTAACCCCAACTGCCCTCCAAAAAAAAAGCAAAAAAAAAAAAAAAGAAGCTTACAATCTACTAGTGGACACTGTACATTCAGATTTTGTTGCAAAAAGAATTACCCAGGCTATGATCAAGCCTGCCCTTTTGTACTGCTTTCCATCTTTCTAGGATCTTGGTTCTTGGTCTCTTATCTGAATTTCTTCTATGTCATTTCAAGTTACCTTTAGTATTCTACTAAGCAAAACTGCAAAGAAACCATGGGGACCTAGAGTGACAAGATTCTGTTCAACACCCATAATGCCCTGGTTGCCACATAAATCAACTAGAAAAAAGACCCAAAGAGCCAGATGGAATCAGTAGGGTTATCAACCTCTCCCCTACTTCCTCTGTTCAACCTTAGTAAGTTTTTTAATATTTTTACTAGCAACAAAATTGTTGGTCTTCCTACATATGCAAATTATTATAATACAAAACAGAGCATGTATATAGAGAGGTGGACAAGATGCATAACAGATTCAAGGAGGGAACTGAACTCTCAGCTGGAAGGATGAGAGAATAATTAATAAAGAAGACGGCATTGACTCTGGGCCTTAAAAGATTAGATTTCACCAGGTGGAAATTCATGGTGAGGGAGTTCGTTCCAGGTTTAAGGAATATGGGGCGGCTAGGTGACACAGTGAATAGAGCACTGGCCCTGGAGTCAGGAGGACCTGAGTTCAAATCTGGCCTCAGACACTTAACACAAAAACTAGCCGTGTGACCTTGGGCAAGTCACTTAACCCCAACTGCCCTCCAAAAAAAAAGCGAAAAACAGATTTAAGGAATATAATAAGAAAATGTAAGGAAGCAGGGAAGTGTAAGATGATTTAGTAAAACCCCAAATTGTTTAATTTAGCAGTACCTTAAAGTAGGGGAGGGCACCTAGGTGCTAGAGCATCAGCCTTGAAATCAAGAGGACCTGGGTTCAAATCTGGCCTCAGACACTAACTGTATGACCCTGGGCAAGTCATTTCACCCTCAGTTCCTCATCTGTAAAATAAGCTGGAGAAGGAAATGGAAAACCACTCTAGTATCTTTGCCAAGAAAACCCCCAAATGGGGTCACAGAGAACTAGACACAATTGAAATAATTCAACAACAAGGGGAAAGAGGAGGAAAGTGTAAGTTGCTGTAAGAGTGGCAGGTTAGAACCAGGCTGTGAGAGTCCTTGAATGTTGCACTAAGCAGCCTGATCTTTGTACAGTGAGCAGCGGGAATCCACTGAAGATTTTGAACAGAGACTTAAGGTGATCATAACTGTGTGTTGGAAAGATTACTTTGGTAGTTGTGTGAAAGATGCTTGGGAAGGGGAAAGACTGAGACAAGGGAAACGAGGTAGAAGAGCAGCGTGTAGATTAGAATAGTCTAGACCAGATGCAATAATGACCCAAACTGGGCCGGTGTCAGTGGGAATCGAAGTCAGATGCATGTGATGGATATTGCAGACATAGAATTCACAGGACTTGCCAAGTTACTGGCTATAGGATAAAGATAAAGTTGTTCAATGAATGTAGCAGTCTCAACAAGGATGATTATCCTTAAGACAGTGTCAACATGGATCAGTAACATTAACAGAGACCTGGAAAATCCAGCACAAAATGAATTGAAGTTGAGGCATTTATAGGCTGAAAATATGCTGCTGACGTAGCCAACCCAGATCATTCAGGTCTAGGGGGACCAAAATCAAAACTTTTTACAAAAAAAGGGAGGGATCCATAAAAGAACTCATCAGTAAGAGCACTCCCAGCTTCTGTGCTAAATTATAGCCAGGATGATAAATGAGCCATTGTTTGGCCCCCCTATTCAGGCCCAAAATGTACTGTGGTCAGGGAGGAAGGGACTGTCATGAATTATCCAGTTTAGTAGGCCTATCTTGCACTAACTGGCCATCCTGATGTGTGAATTCACATCTACAGAACAGGTCAGCAAATAGTTTTCACTGAAATCCAAATCCCACCAATATTCTTTCAAGTTGCAAGTGGAAAATGGACTGAATCCTATTCCCCTTCTTGCTTTTTAGAGTAAAAACCACTGAAATGTGAAAAATCAACAACAGCTTTGGTGCTATCTATCCCAGCGACCGCACAAAGAATAGACAGGGTGGGCTTGAGAGAAAGGGCTGTATAACATTGGAGGACAATGTGAAAAGGAAAGGCACCGGTGCAAAAATGAGCACAGAAGGTCAGAGTCAGAAGAATGTCATCCTTTAATCCTCCTAAAGTCCTTGCCCGATCTCTCCTCCAGCTTTTTAGCCTCAGAGGAAGAGGTGGCCCTCCTCCTTGCTAAATCTAACCCTGTCCACCTGGCCCCTTTCAAGTTGTTCTATTTATATAAGCATTTATATGTATTTTGGGCCATATTGATTTTTTAAAATACATGTAATATAATCCCCAGGAACAATAATCCAGTGGCAATGATGAAGTCAGATGGAGCCACAGACTGCCTCTGTGATGCTGAGCTCAGACTCACACCCCTAGCATACAGAGTTCATAGAAAGTGACGATTTAGAGGTCATATGTCCTAGATTTTCAATCTGGAAGGAATGTTGGAGATATCTACTCCTAGTTCTTTGTTTTAATATGAGGAAATTGAGGCCCAGAGAAGCTGAATGACTTTCTCAGGGTTGTACTGGTAAGTGGCAATGTCAAGATTTGAACCCAGGTCCTCTGACAATGAGTTCATGGCTTTTGCCGGCTCCAGGTCATACTTAGATTACTTTACCAGACTGATGTCTGCGCCTGCTAACAGTTGTGCTGTGAGTTTGACATTTGCTTTTGAATAAAACAGGGATGCACACAGCCAAGCAGGCCCTGAAACTTTATCACTTACAATCCCTAATGGATATATATGGATGGATTACTTCTGTTACAGCCAATCATTGTCATCATCATAACTCAGGCCCAAAGTTGTTCAATATAGCACTTTAAGGTTGGCAAAGCACTTTACAAATATTAGCTCATTCTCCTCTTACAGCCACCCTGGGAGGTAGGTGCTGTGATTATACCAATTTTACAGATGAGGAAAGTGAGAGGTGAAGGGGCCTGCCCAGGTAACTGTAATGGCAATCAATTTGTTTGATATACTTAGGGTTAAGTAGATCCTAGTAACTTAGGGCTAAGTATAGAACTCTGTACATTGGTGAAAAGGTGTGAATTCCCCTGTTGACTGAGACACTCCCCTGTTCACTTGGGAGAAGGCCAGTGCTTATAAGCAGGAGAATTTTTGAGAAACAGACAGATTTTGGATTTGGTTCCTCAGTGGAGCTGACTGAAGACATGAACAGGATGGGACTTCGTTTGTTGGTGGCCTGGCTGATCCTTGAGTTCCAGGCAAGAGAAGTCCTGGGAATGAAATTTCACCACAATCTATCCATAAATAAATAAACAAGAATTGATGACAATAATGATAAAAATAAGAAAAATTCATGTCCTTTATCCAGATCTTCTCAATAACCTTACCCATTCTCTCCTCTTTATCTCCAGGCTGAGTCTCATGTCTCTTTGCTAAAGCCAACAATCTTCACCCGACTCCTTAGTCTCATTCCCTTCCTAACCAGCTGCGGCTTTGCTCCTTCCTCTCACATACATCTTCAATCAATTCAACAAGAATAATGAGCATTTATTAAGCACTTTCTGTGTTCCAGGCAAGCACTGAGAACACAAGCAGAAAAAAAATTCATCCCTGACCTCAAAGATCTTGCCTTCTAATAAGCAGAGAACAAACATTTTGGAGAGGGCAAGGGGAATCAACAAAGAAGGTACCTGGCATGAGGCACGGTAGAGCCTGGATGCCGTCCTTAAATGGAGTTTCTGTGAGAAGCCTTTCAACTAGCCAGGAGAGGTGGCTCCCAGTCTGTGAATTTTAGGGCTGGAATGAACTTCCAGGATGAAGACTTTTCCTAGGCACGATAAAGTAAGACCAGAGCCGAACTGGATTATAGCCTGAGGAAGAAGGAAATTTGGATATTCTGAGAGCCTTCTTTATTTTTTTTTTTGCTTTTTTGCTTTTTGGAGGGCAGTTGGGGTTAAGTGACTTGCCCAAGTTCACATGGCTAGTTTTTGTGTTAAGTGTCTGAGGCTGGATTTGAACTCAGGTACTCCTGACTCCAGGGCCAGTGCTCTATTCACTGCGCCACCTAGCCACCCCGAGAGCCTTCTTTAAATGAAGGTTCTAGGAATCATCAATTAGACGGAGAGAGGCAAGGGTATTTCCAACATGTGAATGTCAGGACTGGAGCGAATGTCCAGAATCAGGGTGTTTCTGGGGCATGGGTAGAGAATGCCTTAGAGGATAGCCAGAAGAGAAATGAGGAATCTCTCTTTTTCTAATGACTCTTTCCCTACAGTCTACAAAAAATCTCAGATTTTAACCCCTAAAAGAAATATTTTTAAAAGAAACCTTAAAAAAAAAATGTTAGGGGCAGCTAGGTGGCGCAGTGAATAGGGCACCCATCCTGGAGTCAGAAGGACCTGAGTTCAAATTCAGCCTCAGACACCTGACACACTAGCTGTGTGACCTTGGGCAAGTCACTTAACCCCAATTGCCTTGCCTTCACCCCTTCAAAAAAAATAGTTGTTACATTCAACTGGGAAATAAGATATACAGCCAATGAGGTATAGAAATCCATCTTACCCTACAAAAAAGGAAGGGGGGATATAAGAGAGAGCAGACTGGGGGAAAAGGTAACCAGTATGCCTGCCATCTTGGGGTGGGGGTAGGGGAGAGATGGGGAGAAGATTTGGAACCCAGAATCTTGTGGAAATAAATATGGAAAACTAAAAATAGATAGAAAAATATATAGATAGATAAATTCTGAAAAAAGAAACTTTTCCCTAACCCCACTGCCACCCGGGATATCATCTCATTTCTCTTTCCCTCTTCTAAAAAGTGCAGTCTACATTCTAATACTACCACTTTTTCACTACCCAAATATTACACTGAAACCTATCTTCCATTCTAGTCACTAAACTGAAATGGTTGTCTCTATGGTCATAATAATCTCCTTATCACTAAATTCAACAGCTTTTTTTCTGTTTTGATCCTCTTTAGATTTTCTATATAAACCCTCTTTGCCCTTGGTTTCTAAGACATTATATTCTCAGGTTTTCCTCCTACTTCTCTGACCACTAACTCTCTATTCTTTTTGCTGGTTCCACATCTAACATTTATATAAAGCTTACTATTTGACAAGTACCATGCTAAGCACTTTACAAGTATTTTCAATACTTGTATTTTCAAGTATTTGATCCTCTTGACAATGCAGGGAGGTAGGTGATACTATTATCCCTATTTGACAGAGGAGAAAACTGAGGCAAATGGAGCTTAAGCGGCTTGCCCCAGGTCACACAGCTAGGATTTGAACTTGTGTCTGACTCCAAGCTAAGCATTCTACTCCCTCTGCTACCTAGAATTCTTCATCCTTTTCTTTTTTTCTGGGTAATTATTTAGGCTGAACTCTTGATTGTGTATCTCATTTAGAAGGATCTGTAATGTTTCCAGTTCTGATACAATCCAAACAGCATCATCCATAAATGGATTATCTCACCACCTATAGGGAATTTCTCTTCCACTTAGATTCTGTGGCCCTCACAACCTCTCATTCTAATAATTGCCATAGCTTTCTGATTCATCTTCCCACTTACAGTATATTCTCTATAGAGTTACCAAAGTCTTCTTTCTGCATTGTTCTAAAGCTATCACTTCCCTACTCAAAAATCTTCAGTGGCTCCCTAGAGCCCCAAAGATAACACACCAAATCCTCAATCTGGCATTTATAACCCTCTTTCACAAGACTCCCATTCATCTTTCCAATCTTATTTCATATTGCTCTTTGCTTTAAAATTTTTATTCCAGTCATTTGAGCCTTCTCCCCCTCGAGCCGCTAGATGCCACCTTTAATATGTAGCTTTTTCTTATCTAACCATTCCCCCTCCCTACCCCCTCACCCCCACACAGCTATTAGCGCTCTCTTTTTATTAAAATTATGTTGCAAACTTTATACTTAATTAATTGTATATATGTAAAAATATATATTAAATATATATGTAACTGTATATATGTAAAATATAAGCTCTTTAAAGGAGGGCAGGTACTGCTTGCTTGTTTTATTTTGGAGGGGGAGAGGAAGGGCAGTTGGGGTTAAGTGACTTGCCCAAAGTCACACAGCTAGTTAAATGTCAAGTGTCTAATGCTGGATTTGAACTCGGGTCTTCCTGATTCCAGGGCCGGTGCTCTATTCACCTAGCTGCCTCTGCTTTTATTTTTTGTATTTCCATGGTCCCTGGCACAGAGTATATGCTTAATAAGTGCTTATTGATGGCTTGAACACAATCAGAACTTATAAAATTAATTAAATTGAATAGTGATGCCAAACATGTTTGGCAAGCTTCTGTTTCTCTGCTTTATGCTTTTTTGAGTATTAATAATCAGAGAGTCATTAAACAAGATTATTTATGTTGTTACCTCTCTCAAGGAGTCTTATATGACATTGGCACATGCACAGTAAATATTTTGTTGAAGTACTCCTTTAATATTAAACTTTACAAAGTCAATTTTTAATAACTAATAAACAAGAAACACACCAAGATCTTGTATTCTCTATACTTCTTAGTCAATCACATGATTAACCAAAAAAAAAATGTGATTTCCATCTGCAAAAGCCTTCCTCTACTCTTCTCATATTTGTTTTGTTTTGTTTTGTTTTTTGAAGCAGGGAGGCAAGGCAATCGGGTACTCTTCTCGTATTTGGATCAAGAATAGCCACAGTATTTGCAAAACCATTCTTATAAAGTAGGAGTTTGAGTTATTTGTTGTTGACGCCTCTAAGGTCACTTCTTTGGAAGGTAATAATATAGTCTAGGCTCTTTTTCATTCTTTTAGAGAAACCTAGCACCTTTAAAATTGCAGCACAGATTTTTTTTCATACATTCAGTCAGGTCTAACTGCTCTTTCTGACTTCATCTTCTTAAGGGACATTTCTATGTTCTTATATAAAACATCAAGTACTGACATTTTTGAGACCAAATGATGAGAGGAGATTGCTATAGATACACGAGTTTGTTCCATTTCACATCTCTGTCATTCACCTTCCAGTTTTGTCTATAAATGTTCTCAGGTGCTACTCTATAATGTTTTTTAAATGAGTTCTAAATTGGGATTTAGTGTGAGACTTTACTGATGTATTCAGAATGATATTTATTGATTTAATGAATACTTAATTAACCAATCAAAATCTTTGCATTTTACTAGGGGTTTTCCAGAATAAAATTTTAGAAGAAAATAAAAGAATGATTCTACCATGGTAGAATTTCATACACTCATGGCACACATCCAATCAAATACAAAAATTAAGGTGGGATAGTCCCAGTATGGTGAGCCAACTGATGGTGAAAATAAATGAGTATAGAAATTCTAGAAAATCTATTTGATTTTATTTCTGCTTGTTTCCTCCTTCTGGCTTAATTTCTAAGTGTTTTCAGGATGATCTGGCTTAGGTCTCAAGTCAAACATTTAGTATGCTCAATGTAGTCTCCCATAATAACAGCTCATATTCAAATAGTGCTTTATGATTACAAAGCTTGTTCCTAGGGTCAGCTAGGTGGTGTGATGAATAGAGCACTGGCCCTGGAGTCAGGAGGACCTGAGTTCAAATCTGGTCTCAGACATTTAACACTTACTAGCTGCATGACCTTGGGCAAGTCACTTAACCCCAACTGTCCTGCCTTCCCCCTCCAAAAAGACAAAAGAAAATCCTGTTCCTATACATTAGCTTATTTTATTCTCACCATATGTCCTGCAAGGATAGTTACCATCATTTTAGAGAAAAGGAAATTAAGTCTCAGAGTTGTTAAGTGTGTTTTCCATGGTCATATGGATAGTAAGAGGTAGTGTTAAGACTAGGTCTTCTAAGTCAATGTTATTTCCATACTACTTACCCACCTCTAACTAAAGTAGGTATAGTTTGTCTGTGAAGCCACACCCAAGAATAACATAACAATGATTATTATTTATCTCCTAAAAGATAATCAATTTCCTACACGTAAGGAACAAAGTGCTGCGGACGCCACTATAACTGAGACACGTCTTTTACCCTGGAGATTATAACCCAATAGCAGAATGAGATGTAGAGCGCAAGCCAGCCTGACAGGGGTGCTGACTTTGGGTAGCTGGAGAGATCCTGTAATAAAAGGCAATCTTCAAGGCCGACTACCCCCTTGCCTTCTCATTGGTAGCAAAAACCCAGCCTGGTTTACATGGTCAACACTTAATAAGTGCCTTAGCTATCATTCTGAGGTTCTTTCCACCTCCAGGTGTATGAGAGTTTATTTTCTCAGTGTTTGAATACTCCCTCTAGCAACAGACATCAAAAATACATCTGTGTCTTTGGTAGATGGTCATGAGTTGCGACAACTGACAAATATCATATGGTAGCCAAACTTCTTCTTGATGACCATCTCCATACTTGGGTAGGAGGATCCTTGGATCATGTGCCCAGAACTGGCCTTAAAGTCATTTCAATTTAATGGGACTGGCTAGAGTTTGTATCCTGCCTTGCACAGTCAACAGGTACTTTAAAATGACACTGAGTTATCAGAAGAGGACGTCAGTAGAAGTATTCTCCATTACTAGCGAAAAATGAGGGCTGCCTAGAGAATTTTAAAATAGCAAGCTTCCAGTGACTACTTTAAAAACGCTTGCCACTAAATTCTTCTCCAATCCAAGACCTTTAGGCAAGGAGCCCTCAGGAAGCTACATCAGTATAAAGAGAAGAAGAATCAACACTTGCATTGACTTCCCTGGAAAAGACTTGTGGCAGAATGAAGCAGGTGAAAAGAGTTATCTAAATCTGATTCATCCATAGTTTAAGCCTCAGGAGCTGTGTTAATGACATTCTAAATCCTCGGTGACAGATTGTATGGCTTTTCAAAGGGAGTTGGAGAAATCCTCTTTGTCTCGTTATCACTTCAAGCTGGATTTTTAGCAGAAAATCCTTTCTTTTTAAAAAAAATGGGATAAATGTAGTCAGATGCTAGGCTAAGCTTTTGATTCCTTTGCTTGTGATATGGAATAGGCATTTGAGACATTTTCTCAGACAGGAGAGAAAAAAGATCTTCAAGATTGCCATTTTTCACTCTATATTTTAAGGATGATACAGATTATATCACTCATTGAGCAATATTTAATTTTTAATATCCTTTTATCTCATGCTTAAAGTTAAGTCAGACTATAAGTATTTTAATCCACTGGACACGAGTCTACATTATATGTTTATTAATATGAATCTAATTTTACTTCTCTGGCCAGAATTTTGGTCTTAACGAGTTCCAAAATAAGTCCAAAATTATTTTTGTCAATGGGAACAGAAAAGCAAAATAAGAACCTAAGTGTCTGCCCAATCTTCCTGTGCATTTTTTTTGCACTCAATAATATCCTCTATATAGCGTATAAGCATACAGCCCAGGACCCACAAGAACTCTCAGCTTTCAAGGAATGGCCCATCACCAAACAATTTTCTGTCTTTGCCTCTATGCTCTGACCTGGAGATACTCCCAGAAAATTTTCTAATATATTCAGGCTATAATACATCTAAGTTCTCCAAATGTGAATGATAGTAATTCCTACCTCCTTTATAAGCACTGAAGATAGTATGTACCAATCAAGCATGGGACAGCCTTTATCTTACCCCACAGAAAATGAGTAGGTACAAAGGACCTACAGGAACTCATAATACATTACCATATAATGCATTCAGATAGCCCATCATCTCCCCCAGAAGTGAAATGAACTTGAGATTGCTCTCAGAGAAGCCCTCTGACATCCTGGTAAATCCATCTTTCCCACAAAGCTGTCTACAATTCTTGCAAAACCCATAATACCACCTGTTGGTTGATATGGGGGGGGGTAGCCTACTTTTAAGGCTATTAAACAAGGAATAGTATCCCTGTTCTACCAGCACTAGATGAATGCCTCACTAGCTTTTCTATCCAATAGGATAATACATAGGAAATATATGGATAATTTTATCCTTTCTCCCAAAAATACTCTGTATAAAGAAATCCTCTCGACACAGGGAGGCGGAGCCAAGATGGTGGCGTAGAAGCAGCAAGGTCCCGCAGTTCCCACACCGCCACTCTAAACACCCATAAAATATGAGCCCAGACAAAGTCTAGGAAAGTCTAGGAGTCTCAGACTCACAAAAATACAGAGAACACATGTCTCATAGAAGGCAGCTCGGCAGCAGGGGCTCAGCACAGCCACTGGAGCGAAGGCCGAGACCACGGCCAAGCCTGGGGCAGTGGGAAGGAGCTGAGCCGAGCCCTGCAGCCAGCCTGCAGAGGTTCTAGAGCCTCCAGCACCTCCACATCTGCCAAGGCATGAGGAAAGGGGACAGGAGAGAGGCTGCCCCCACCACAGTGTCGCAGAGACCGGGCCAGCCCAAAACCACAGCGGTGGCCACAAGGAGCCTCCCAAACCGCAGTGTGAGTCTACTTCAAAAAAAATCTAAAGCACCTGCCTGAGGGGAGCTTTGGTCAGAGACAGTTAGTGAAAGTGAAACTTTGAAAATTAATTTGGGAGTGGGGCCATTCTGCCCCCGGGGCAAAGAAGCAGTGGGGGAAGGGAACTGCTGGATCCACCAGCAGCCCCCACCAGGCTGCTTCAGAGTCCCTGGCCTGCGGACTCCGCAGCAGGGCTGAATCAATTGATTAGGCGCCCAAGTGCTCGTGCTGTTGAGCGGCCTGGATCTGGATCATGGTCTTGGGTGGTGGTCCTGGGGGGCACTTTCAGCAAGCCAAAGCTGGGGGGACTTGCAACACCCCCCTAATAGCTCAGGCAGTTGGGAAAACCCCAGCGATTTGGAACAGAGCTTCACCCCTTGGAAGCAGAGTTTCACAGAGCTAAAAAAAAAAAACCAACCAATTAATTGACTGGCCAACATGAGAAAAAGGAAGCAAAATAAAAACAATAAAACTTTAGAATCCTTTTTGGGGGACAAAAAGGGTCAAAGGATGGAACGGGAGGAAGAGAGTCCAGAACTCAGAACTCCCACACCAAATTCTTCCAAGACAATTGAAGAATGCCTAGAAGCTATACATCAACTGAAAAAGGACTTTGAAAACCAAATAAGAGAAGTGGAGGAAAAATTGGGAAGAGAA
>CM053599.1:146999147-147021832 GCA_028646575.1 Pseudocheirus occidentalis
AACCTAGAAGTGATACCTCATGGAAGCCCAGAATTCATTTAGCAGCAGTTAATCCCTTTTTTGCCCAGCACTAGGTATCCCAGAGCCCCAAGACCCAAGACCCAATTACTTTAATTAATGAGCTAGGGCAAACTAGGAAAAAAAATAGCAAGGCTCATCAAAATGCTAAAGTTCCAAATTCTATCTCAAACTCTATCAATGACCACAAATTCTATTTTATTTGAGTACTGACAAGCAAGCATACTTCACCAATCTACCTCCTGTTTTACTGGCTTCCCAATCCCAGTCTTTCTGGCTTAGATAGAGGTGGCCTGACTCTCCTATTGATTCCAAATCCTCATGCCTATTAGTCCCCAATTAGTCCCCTATCAGTCTCCAACTTCCATTCCACTGCATACTTTGGAACTGTCCTATTGTCAACAAACTCCCCAACATCCTTATATTTTTCAAACAATATGCCTTTCTTCTCACAATGATCAAAACCTGATTCTCTCCTGAGGACAACACATTCCTTAGAACTTCCTTGAGATGTAAATGGCCATTCTTTCTCCATATCCCTCCACAATTGTGTCTGGTCTTCAGCAAAAATAATAGCACATCTTCCCTCTGTTCTGTTCTTGTTTAAGCTTTTACAACCTTCCCTGGTCTTCTCCAACTCATAGCCCTCCTCGTTTAAATCCAATTCACTTGCAAGTCATGGCATTATCTTCCAACAAAGGACAAAGCACACACACACACACACACACACACACACACACAATTCAAAGGCAAAGGAGGAAGAGAAAGGACACTCTTCACTCCATACAGCATACACACCATTCTTCTACCACCATTTTTTTTTTTTTGCTTTTTGGAGGGCAGTTGGGGTTAAGTGACTTGCCCAAGGTCACACGGCTAGTTTTTTGTGTTAAGTGTCTGAGGCCGGATTTGAACTCAGGTCCTCCTGACTCCAGGGCCGGTGCTCTATTCACTGCGCCACCTAACCACCCCTTCTACCACCATTTTTCAATGATCTTTCCATTTCTGTGGTTAATTGATTCCACTTGTACTTACATCGTTTTGTTCTGCTATTTACTGACCTCCAAGTTATTCTGCCTATTTTTCCAAAGACTTTATTCCATCACCTTTTATTAGGTTCAAGGACTGGACTCATGCTGAGCCCTAACTACTTAACCATATGATTCTTCAACCAACTCAAACTCCGATGAGCTCACCCATATCATCCACAGACTATCATGAGCATTCCTAAAAACACAATCATCTTTCAAAATTGCACCACCTCCAACATCAATAACTTAGAAATTTCTCTCCACAACCACAACCCACTATCCTTCTACCATTCCCTCTCCCTCATTCACCTAGACCAGCAGTTCTCAACCTGTTGGTCATAACCCCTTTGGGGGTCAAACAACTCTTTCACACAGAGACACTCGCCGTCTCCAGGTGGGTCTGCCCAATGCAGATACGCCTACATATGAGTATTAAAGGGTTGCAGCATTAGGAAGGTTGAGAACCACTGACCTAGACCTTCATCGTTCTTATGACCTTTAGACCCTTGATCCATCCCAATTTCCCAAACACATCTCCCTCAAACTGGTTCCACTTGCCTCCATGGCCATCATTGACTACATAGTCTGCTATTTTGTCATTTCACTAACCTTAAAATCCCTTGCTTCCCTGACATTACCCCATTTCCAAAATGTATATCCCTGCTCTAGGAAACTCATCATCCTACAAGATCTGATCAGAGGGTGGAGCCCTGAACTCCCAAATCTTCATTTAAGGAGGGAGCTCAGCTCAGACTATTTCATTTTTCACCTGGCTACCCTACTTTGGGACTTCTCCTACTTTTCCAACATGCCTCAGGATGTTCATCACTGGGAAAACCTCATCAACCTGCAAAATTCCATCAGCTTTGGGACTCCACCTCATCACTGCCCTCTGCCTCCAGTTAGACAGTTGGAGCCATTAATTCCAAAACTTCCATTTAAGGGGGGGACTCAGCTCAGAACATCTGATTTCTCACCTCATTACTTTGGAACTTCTCTTGACTCTTTCACCATCTCCTCCCCGCCCCCTTTTAGGTATCTTACCAAGTTTTTCTTTTTATGCAATGTCTTCCCCAATTAGATTATAAACTTCAGGGCAGATATTTTCTTTTTCTTTTTTTTAAATTTGAATCCTCAACTCTTAGCACTTGCCTTATACACAGTAGGTGCTTAATGCTTATTGACTGCCTGCCTGACTCAATCCACACTCTGAGTAACCCCTACTTCTGACTTCTCCCTTCACATGATAAGGTAGGTATTATTGTAGAAAAATCATAAAATCAAGCTGATTTTACCCACTACAAATTAATGGTATAGAACCTCCCAAGGGCTTTTGTGCTGCTCAACAATCTGCATTAGTAGACAGTTTCCTTATTTGGGAGTTCACCTATGCCAGTGAAATCACAGGTCTAGCCTTTATCTCTATCCTACCATGTGGGAACACCTTGAAAAAAAGGAAAAACAATTCATGCCCTCTAAGAGCTTACTTAAAGGGGAAGACAACTTCTATGTAAACTGGTACATACAAGATAAGTAGAAAGTAGATGGAAGTTAGCAGTATTCCTCAGTTTTCTCATCTATAAAATGGGAATAAAGATATTCATTGCACCTACCTCACAGGGTTATGGTGAGAATCAAACAAGATGAGTCTATAAGGTTCTTTTTTAAATTTAAAGCATTAGATACATATCAGCTATCCAATGAGGTTAGATTTTGTTCATAATTCCCAGAAAAGAATATACACTCTCGCTGCTTCAAAACACATCACCTCTAGTCCTTCCTACTGCTGAAAATCCCATCCCTCAATCAACTGACCCTCCAAGTATCTCCCAAGGTGTTGCATTCCTTCTCCCATGCTCCCTATTAATACAAGAATAGCAAATCATTTCCTACCAACACAGAGGTTGCTCCTTACAGCAATTAACAATGACTAACTCATTAATTGGTGATCAATGGTGATTGGTTCCTTGCCAATAGCTGACCTGTTTTCATTTCCATGGTGCTTTTGTTAAGGTAACTTGAGAAAACAGAGAGGTGGCAAATTAAATTTCCTCCACTATTCCTTCCAACCCAAAGGTTCTGTGCATCCCTGATAAGTCAACAGAAAGGTGTTCCAGAAAACCTCACTGAGCCTTCCTGAAAAAGGCAATGTTTCAGATAGTAACAGAAAAGTTGCTCTTTGAAAATATAAGCCTTCTGGAACTGGTGGATTTACTACATAAGTGGATTTCCTACAGAGAGGCAACCACCCAGAAGATTCATGGAGCATTTTCTTGTTCTTGTTGGTTGGAGTTCTTTATTGTTATTTTTAGGTTTGGGGGCAAAATGATCATTAATTATTGATCAAGGAACTATGGCACTAAGGACTATTCTCTCTCACTTCTTGCCTCTTTTACTCCCTTCAGCTCCCTGTGGACAAAATGAAACCCGAGAGGATGGCAAAATAATCCAGTTGCCTCCCTGCAAGACAGGAGCCTGGATTGTGCCAGCCATCATGGCCTGTTATCTCTTAGTGGCAAATATCCTGCTGGTCAACCTCCTTATTGCTGTGTTTAAGTAAGTGGCAAATTCGTATTTGGGGATTCAAATTCAGTGTAAGGGTAGGATTAAAAAACCATAACAAAAACTTACTATACCTGGGGGAAAGGAGGACAGTTATATGGTATGGGAAGGTGAAGCTCACTTGGGCTGTTGCCACTAGGGAAAGAAAAGAAGCCCTAGAATGCCTAGTGGTTGCTACACTCCTGAAGGAATGTAGTCATGAGGAGGAAGAAGTTCACCCTGGGAGGCTACTGTTATAGCCCTTGAAATTTTGTCGCCTTAGGGCAAAGCCACAGTCATCTTGTCCTGGGTACACCTCTTTAAAAACAAACAAACAAAAAAAACCCCAAAAAACCATCCTTAACAGAACAGAGGATCTCACTGCTTTCTGTTTGCTCTTTTTTTCAGCAATACATTTTTCGAAGTTAAATCGATATCCAACCAAGTGTGGAAGTTTCAGAGGTATCAGCTGATTATGACATTTCATGAAAGGCCCGTCCTGCCACCACCCCTAATTATTTTCAGCCATATGACCATGATATTCCAGCACCTCTGCTGCCGTTGGAGGAAACATGAGAGTGATCCAGACGAAAGAGACTTTGGCCTGAGTAAGTTTTGAGTACCTGATCCAGGATGCTCCAAATCAGACATTCCTATGTATTCCTACAGTTATCTGGTTATGCAATAAAACATACTCACATTGCTTTTTCTATTTGTTTGCCAAAGGCTCCATGTGGCCCTGGAGTTCCTTGGGGGTTAGCACTTGAAAAGTGGCGTAGTGAAGGATTGAATTACATGCCCTTGACCTCTCACCCCTAGTGGCAGCTGGGTGGCACAGTGAATAGAGCACTGACCCTGGAGTCAGGAGGACCTGAGTTCAAATTCGACCTCGGACACTTAACACTTACTAGCTGTGTGACCTTGGGCAAGTCACTTAACCCCAATTGCCCTGCCTTCTTCCCTCCAAAAAGAGAAAAAACCCAACAGGTCTCAGGAGATGAACCCCAAAACCTTCCACGCTCATTCTGGTCACAGACTCTTCTCTATATTAGTGGCCTCTAAAGCTTAAGGCATAATTATGATAGAGTGCCGAGAACAATGGATTTAGAGTCAGAAAGATCTGGGTTCAAGTCCTATACCAGACACTAAGTAATCAATTAACCTTTCTGGGCTGCAGTTTCTTATCTATGAGGGGGGTCAGAGCATAGCTTCTCAGGTATCTTACAGCTATAAATCTATGATACCACAACCTACACCAAACCAACTATCTTTTAAAATCTTTCATTTTCAACCACTTCTCTGTCCTAGTAATCCCCCATTTCATTAACAGCTAAAAAATGAGAAAGGAATAAAGAAGTTGCTACAAGATTCCCAATTTCCATATGAAATTCTAATTCCAACAAATGAAAGCCGATTTTTTAAAATATTAAGTGCTTTCTCCTCTAGGTGTGAACTAACACAGTCAAAATCAGGGACAGATTGAGTATTTATTAATGGGTCAGATCCCTCACCAGGAAATGCCCTGAAGATTACAGAGCACACTCAGGATCCTAGAGCAATCTGAAATTTGGTTCAATTCACTGAGTATTTATTTCTTAAGCACCCATTCTATGCAAGGAGCATAGATGCTAGGTGCCAACACAAAAAGAAAAAGTCCTTCTTTAAGAAACTTACATTCTATTGGAGGGAGAATGATGCACAGTTACCATTGAGTCCCACATGTCCCGATAGCTCAGGAACAGGATTCATTGCCAAGTCTAGGTCCATTTCCCCTCCATACTATTTCTCACATCCACCGTTTACTCTCCAGTCTCACCACACCTGTGCTATGTCGGATCCACATCAAGTCTTGCCTGAATTATTGTAATATCTTCCTACTTTGCCTCCCTGAACCCAATCCTCTTCTCCTTCTAGACCATGTTACTTCCCAGCTCAAAAGGCTCTATGTCTCCTTCTTGCCTCTAAGATAAAATAAAAACACCTATGTTTAGCATTTAAAATTCTTTACAATGTGGATCCAAACTACCTTTCCAGGCTAATTACACATTAGTCTTTCTAACGCATGTTATGTTTGAGTCAAATTAGCCTACTGTTTTTCTGCCGGACATAATGTTCCATCTCTTGTCTCTGAATCTTAGACTAGGCTATTCCCTTTTCATAGAATATTCTCCCTTCTCTCTTCCACCTCTTACAGCCCCCTTGCTCCCTTCAAGGCTAAGCTCAAGTACAATCTCCTACAAAAGACCTTCCCTGATCCCCTCTCCATATTCTGCATTTACTTTATAAACATTTTGTATTTATTAACTGTGAACATGTTTCTCCCAAGTAGAATATAACCCTATATGAGGGCAGGGACTCTTCTGTTCCTGTCTTTGTCTTTGTTTCACTAGCATAATACCTAGTATGTAGTAGGCAATAAATAAATCATTAGATAAATGCATTAATGCATTTTAGATTGAACTGATAACGGTATACAGAAATCCAGATTTGCATTCCAGGTTCTATTCCCCCTTTCCCCCAAAGAGTCTAGGACAGCCAGATAACTAGGTGGGTGAAGCCATTTATCTTAAGCTTGTCTATTATGTTGGTCTTGATACTGTTACTATACAAAGGGATCCTAGACATCAGTAGCATATAGGAAATGGAAAGAACTGGCAGATGTTGATGGACAGATAGACAGATCAGGATGGATACAGAAGAGTCTTAAGTTGTCTCTGCATGCTATATATCAGAAAAGCTAAAAGAACCTTTTAAGAATCTATCTCATTTAAAAGGTTGACATAGGGCAGCTATGTTGCACAGTGGATAGAGTGCCAAGCCTGGAGTCAGGAAGACTCATCTTCCTGAGTTCAAATCTGGCCTCAGACACTTCCTAGCTGTGTGACCCTGAGCAAGTCACTTAACCCTTTTTGCCTCAGTTCCTCATCTATAAAATGAGCTGTGGAAGGAAATGGCAAATCACTCTAGTATCTTTGCTAAGAAAATCTGAAATGGGGCCATGAAGAGTCAGACGTGACTGAAACAACTCAACCATAACAACAGGACTCCCACTGCTGGTTTCCTCAAATGCCAAGTCCTCAGAGCTTCTCAATGAAAGGCAACTAATGCAAAAATTATTTACATTGTAAAGTCTGACTCTTGCCTTTTTGCTTTGGTTTGGGGCATTCTTTTCATTTGGAAAATAACACTAGGCAAAGCCGAGGAAGGAAAGGGTTGTTGTCTCCTAACCTTGGTTTTCCTTCTGTGGTTAAGGTTCCCATAAAGTGAGTGCCCTTTCTTTGGAGTGTGCTGCCTTTAGCATGAAATCATACAACTCATTCATGAGAAGAGAAATTATTCTGAACTGAGGCGGGGGAGGGGGTGTCCCCTGTTCCTTTCCGCTTTCTTCTTTTATCCAGCACTTTATCCAATTCCTTCAACAAAATCTTCCCTTTCTAACAAAATTCTACTCCAACAAAGGATTTTCTTAGGAAGGAGAGAAGGAGCTCCATTTTTTCTCTGCAAGACCTAGGTCCCTCCTCTCCCACATACTGGTTCTGGAATCCTGGGTCACATTTGATTGCTCAAGGCTCTCAAGCTGCAGAGAAGATTTTCTTATGGAAAGTTCCCTTATATCAGTGAAATCACAGGTCACATCACTATCCCTGGAAGTAGCATTTAACAGTGGACCATTACTGTTCCACCCTACCAAGCCTAACCCCTTTACCACCCTTAATTTGCTACCCCCTCCCTTTTCCAAAGACAAGAAGGAAATTTACTCAAGATTACACTGGGTTACTCTGGTGTTATGTGATTTCAAAAGGGACTTAAACAAATCACCTCATTCTATTCAGCAGCCTCCCTATTTTCTGAAGCTGGCTGTAATTTTTAGATATTAATAGTCTCAAAATTACAGCCAGTCCCAAAGGTGAAGCCAGATGTTCTTAGACAGATTTCAGATCTAAAAGGTAAACAAATGGGCAGGAAAACTGATCTTGAAACAGCCTATTTGAAAGGATGAAAATTGGTTGAAGTTCAGTCAAATATTCAGGCCAGTCTACATAGTCCAATTAATATTTTGGTGAATGAGACAATGTCTCTGAGAGAGAAGCAAATTTTCTTCTCTGACTAATCTAATCTCTCTTGTTGCTTTCACAGAACTTTTCATAACAGATGATGAACTCAAGAAAGTCCATGACTTTGAGGAGCAGTGCATAGAGGAATATTTTAGAGAAAAGGATGACAGATTCAATTCTTCTAATGATGAAAGGATAAGAGTGACATCAGAAAGGTACCTGCTGCATATTTTCTTTTACGTCGTGAAATGCTTCTTCCAGTAATGACTGCGTTCTCAGCAGTAACAACAACAACCAGGAAGCGTCAACATTCTCTTGTTCCCTGGTATTGCTAACACTTGTTACTTAGGAAATGAGCAGATGTATGTAGCATATTATTGTTCTTAGTAATTATTAATTATTGTTCATATTAATCATTAAGTATATGTTGCTTTAATTGTTCTTAAAAATAAATATTAGTCTCTAGACTTCTAAATGAAGTCAAAGGATCATAGATAAATCTAGAATGGATCTCAGAAGCCAGGAAGTTTAGTAACTGTCCCAAAGTCAAACAGGTCATAAGAAACAAATGCCATTCTTACGTTCAGTCCTTTGTTCCCTTAGTGTGGCCCGCATGAATAAATTTATCAACATGTGTCATTCATTATTCTTTACCTTCAATGCATGTAACTAGTACGTGTAAGATTTAAAGTGGCACTCAGACTTTACAAGCATCCTTGGTTCAAATCCTGACTCTGCCTGTTGCTATTCATGTGACCTTGGGCAAGTCATTTAATTTCTTTAGGGCTTTGTTCCATCATGTGTAAAATTATAGCAGCAGACAGGGTGATATCTAAGTTTCCTTGCAGTGCTAAATCTATGCAAAGGAGAAAAAAGAAATAATCAGTTATTAAGCACCTACTGTATACCACACATCATGCTAAGTACTTTATAAATGGAATCTCATTTTATCCTCATAACAAACCTTGGAGGTAGATAATTATCATTGCCATTTTAGAAATGAGGAAACTGGGGCCAAAAAGGGGTAACATAATCTGCCCAGGGTCACTCAGCTAGTAAATGTCTTGGACTGGATGTGAATAGCTGTAGCAGCAACCACGCTGGCATACCCAGCACGGCTGCTAGCACAGGTTCTTGGATCTGCTTTACTAGGAAAGATAGCTGTTTAAGGGGTGAACAATCTTTTTTAATTTCATTCACTAGTTCAGGGGAAAAGTCAGCACCCTGAACTTCAGAGAAAATATAAGCACAGAAATAAAGACCAACAGACAGGGCTCTGACTGCCTGGATCAAAGCAATATTGCTATACACTTTACATACAGCCCTGGATGGAGAGAGCTTTTACATCTGAGCAGTCTGGGAGCTCTGAACATATGGCCATTCAGAATCTCCTTGACCAGAGAATCAAAAGATCCTTTTCATAAGTGAACCTCCAAAGCAAAGTACCAACTCAGAGTATATATACACTTCTCAGCGCCAAAAGGCATCACAACCCTGGTGACTCAGTGCCTAATTAGAAATTAGCAAAAGGTATGAGAGCCTTTTAACAAGCCTCCCGTAAGCAAGCTTCCCTTAATGGGCTCCACGTGAGGCCTATTAATGGGTGGGGAAGATCTTAAATCCCATTAATATTACAATAGCACATCATGCCTAGAGTAAGGAAAAACTGAGCTCAAATCCAATCACAGACACTTAAAATCATCATTATCCTTCTTTGTTATCATTCCTGAATCTAGTCCCAGCACTCTCTGTCTCTTGCCCCACCTAGACACCTCTAAGTGATAATCCTATGATCCAGAAAAATGAGTTTATAAAATATAGCCCACTGAGATGCCAGAATGGTATAACTGACTTTTCTTAGTGTGACTGCTAAGTATGGCTGTCATTTCCGAGATACAGTGGTTCAAAGCAAGACGGCATCTACAGAAATCTGGACAGGAATGGAGTAACCCAAAGGCCAACTGAGCATTTGGCCAATATCCTAGTCAATATGTATGAGAATGCAGGACTGACTTGTTGCCCCTAGAAACTACAGCCATTCAAGAAGGATGAAGACAGCTCCACTTTGAGCTCCAGCTCAAGTCCAGCCCTGAGAAGCAGTTGCCTGACTAGAGAATTCAATCTCCATGTAGTAGAGACTTCAATGTAGTAGAGAATTCAATGTAGTAGAATCTCAATGTAGTAGAGAATTCAATCTGTAGAATTCAATCTGAGGCTTCCTTGAGGTCCCTGAAGATTTGGGTTTGCTCCAGGACACCCCAGAAGGCCCAAAGCTTCTGATAAGTCATAAAGAGTCACTGTAAGAATGTGAGTGTTTAGGAATCTTGAGTTTTAAACAAAAATATATAATAAAGAAAAAAGTCAAATGATTCCTAAACACTGAATTTTTTTTAAATAAAAATGTTTAATAGAGGGGCTGCTACGTGGTAAAGTGGATAGAGAGGCAGGCATGGAGTCAGGAAGACCTAAGTTCAAATCCAGCTTCAGACACTTATTAGCTATGTGACCCTGGGCAAGTGACTTAACCCTGTTTGTCCCAGTTTCCTCATCTGTGAAATGAACTGGAGAAGGAAACAGCAAAGTACTCCAGTATCTTTACCAAGAAAATTCCAAATTAGGTCAGACATGACTAAAGAAATCAGCTAACAAACAAAATATAATAGAGGATTGAAAAAACAGAGGATGATTTCTTTAAAATAACCATTGCCTTTTGCCTTTGTAGATTGCTCAGCATATTATACTGCCCCCCCAAAAAAATCAGTATTGAGTAAGCTATTCCTACACACTGTTTACAGAATTCATGAAATCTTCATTTAACTTTCAAAGTGAAGTAATAAAGATAGATGTATGGTTAAAGGAAAGTAACAAACAAAATTCATAAGGAATTAAGACCATCTAAGTTCAAATTTTTAGCTTTGAGATATGATAATTCGATCTAATCACCCAACTTGAAAACTTTCTCCAATTGCTGGGGAGAAATTGCACAAATAGCATTCTATTCCCAGTCCTGCATTCCCCAACTCCCACCTATTCCTGAACACGCGGCCAGGAAGAGTAAACAGATGAGCACGGTCCGTGCACTGTTTGTGCTTCTAGTACATACAGCCAAGACTAATCAAGTTTAAAGCTGTCCCAGGACTTTGTAAACATCCTGAACACCTCAGTTCCTCCAAAACAAAATATACTGTGATCACAATAATATGAAGCCACTTTTACTCTTGCTGAATAGACCATACAACCCAAAAATCACCTTTGATTCTCTTCTCCGGCCTAGGACAAGATTTTTACTAATGAACAGACAAGCCAGGTATTCCCAGATAGCAATGTCATATACAGACATGACCTATGTCTTTGGTACACATTACTCAAACAAGGGGAGGGGGGAGACAACAAACTTTTTTTTAAGGGTGGAAGGTAAGGCAGTTGGAAGTTAAGTGACTTGCCCAAGGTCACACAGCTAGTTTTGTGTTAAATGTCTGAGGCCGGATTTGAACTCAGGTCCTCCTGACTCCAGGGCCGGCACTCTATTCACTGAACCATGTAGCTGCCCCACCACAAATTTTTATCAAGCACCTACTATGTGCCAGGTACTCTGTTTTACAAATATTATTTCATTTGATCCTCAAAACAACCATGGGAGGGGACAGGTAGGTGCTGCAGTGAATAGAGCTCTAGCGCTGGAGTCAGGAGGACATGAGTTCAAATCCAGCCTCAGACATTTAACACAAAACTAGCTGTGTGACCTTGGGAAAGTCACTTAACCCCAGTTGTTCTCAAAAAAGCAACAAATAAAAAAAACTACCATGGGAGTCATACGCTATTATTATCCCCATTTTACAGATATTTAAGTGACTTGCCCAGGGTAACATAGCTAGTAAGTGTCTCAGGATAGATTTGAACTCGTGTCTTCCTGGACAACTATGTGGTAGAGTGGATAGAGCACTGGGACTAGAGAGTCTGAAAAACCTGAGCTCAAATCCAGCCTTAGATACTTACTGTGTGACCCTGGGCAGATCACATAACCTTTGTCTACTTCAGTTTTCTCATCTGTAAAATGGAGATAATTATAATACCCACTTCCCAACATTGTTGCGAGGACCAGAGAATCACTGGCACATAGTAAATACCGTGTAGATGTTAGCTATGATTATTATTAGCCATTATTCCTCACTCCAGTCCAATGCTCTGTCAGCTGCATCACATAGATAGCTAAGCAGGGAGAATATATAGAGACAGCTAAAACATGTATTAAATGCTTAGTATGTGCTAGGCACGGTGACAAATGTTGAAGATACAAATGTAAGCAAGTAAGACAGTGCCTTCTCTCAAGGAGCTCACAGTCAGTCATGGTAAGGCAATATGTAAAGGGGAAACAAAGGGGATCAGGAACAGGTTGAGGGCATGGTGGTAAGACAGCCAGAAAGTAGTAAGGAGACCAAGTTTTAGTTAAGATAAAGTGAAAGTTCACCTATAAGAGCCCAGACCCTCAAGAACATCATCCAGGTCTGGTGGGAGGGGGACAAGGATAATGGCCAGAACATATGGAAATGACCTGGAAGGACACTAGCTTTGTCATCAGGAGACTTGGGTTTCTGTCACCTGTTATTTATTTAACCCAGATTACTCTGGGCTTCAGTTTCTTCATCTCTAAAGGGGAGAGGTTGGACTAAATTACTGCTAAGGTTTATTCCAGATGTAAATTCCATGATTCTACCTTGGTCAATAGTCTAAATCAGGAAAACTGGCAATAAATGTGATCGGTGTGGCATCTATCACATTGGACCACCTGATCTTGCTGGGTATTCTTTCTTTGCTCAACTTCCATAATAGTAACTCTCCATCCTGCCCTTTAAAAATAGACCTACTCAAAGGCTTTGTTCTTCTTTTTTCCCTCTTTCTCTTGGTGAGTGCATCTATCCCCACAACTTCAATCACAACCTCTATGTAATGACACAAATCTATATTTCTACTCCCAGAGTTTCAATCCCTTATTTCAAACTGCCCCCCGGGTATCTTCACCTTGTTGTTCCACCAGTACTTCAAACCCACCATGTCTAAAACTGAACTCATCTGTGACATAAGAAATAGAGAACTCAACTTGGAGGCAAGAAGATTGAGGTTTGAATCTTGTTTCTAATACTTGCCAGCTGTGTGACCCTGGGAAAGTAATTTAACATCTCTGGAAATTAGTTTTTCTCATCTGTAAAATGAACAGTGTTGGCCTGATAACTTCTAAAGGTCCCTTACAACTCTCTATCCATGGGTTGTTCCTCACTTACAGTGACTTACACTGGTTAGAGTGGAAAGATCAGAGAACCTGGGTCCAAGTAATGTCTCTGCCTCTAATAGTCACCATTATTTATTGCTTGAAGACAGCTATCAAAATTTCTCCCAAAATTTTCAGCATATTTTTAAGCTAATCCTATTTCAGAATGTGGTCAGTTCTTTGGTAGGTAGGACATTTCAACCTGATTCCCTAGGTTTGAGCTAATATTTCCTACTTCAAAGCAGTTTTGAAGGAACGGCTTATCTTCATCTACTTCTCTCTAGGATTTGGGGACTCCTGGCTGAGGAAATCCAATTCGTGCACTCTCCACCACATCATTCTATGCCCATCTGCTTAGGAGCTCATTGTATTTTTGCTAGTTGAGTTCAAGCCACCGCAGGGCACCCACACGAAGCAGAGATGCCCAGGCACCATGCCTGATTCAAACTACAGCAAACTACGTGGTACAATCTGGTTGGTGTTTGGAGGCCAGAAATGCATCCTGTGCAGCTCTGAAAATCACAGAATCTTTGAAATGGAAGACTCCTTAAAGGTCTTTGAGTCCAGCCTCCCATTCAATGGAGGAATCTCTGCTCCAGTGTTCTGGACACATGCTTGTCCATTTTCTGCTTGAATACTATCAGTAACAGAGGAACACTTTTCTTTTTGGTTAGAAAGTTCTCCCCTGAAATTGAACCAGGATTTGCTTTCCTATAATTTCAGTTTAGTAAGCATTGATTAAACACCTCAGTGTAGTGGTTCTCAACTTTCCTAATGCCGCAACCCTTTGTCATATGTGGGTGTGTCTGCATGTGGCAGACTCGCCTGGAGATGGATGGGGGAGGTTCCTAAGACCATCAGAAATATGTTTTCCAATGGTCTTAGGCAACCACTGTGGCCCCTGTGAAAGGGTCGTTCGACCCCCAAAGAGGTTGCGACCCACAGGTTGAGAACTGCTGCCTTAGTGGGTGCTAGGCACCAGGGATATAGGCAAAAATTTAAATGGTCCCTGCCTTCAGTGAGCTTACATTCTAATTTCCAACATGCTCTTGGTTCTTCCCTGAAGCAACACAAAATAAGTGAATTCCCTATTCCATTTGACAGCCCTTCCAGTATTTTAAAACATTTATCATGTACCTATGTTTTCTCTTTACCAGTTGAAACATCTAGAGTTCCTTCAAATATTTCTTAGGGCATTTCATTTGCTAAAAACCTGGGACATTGGGTTGCTCCACTCGAGAAGTATTCTAAATAGTCAGTCTTGTTTTTTAAATGGGGCACCTATTGTCTGAATACAAACTGAAACATGCTATTTTTCACTTTTATTCTTTTGTTTTTGTTCAAATCTTGTACAAAATGACTAATATGGAAATGTTTTACATGACTGCACATGTATAACCTCTATTAGATTGCTTGCTATCTCAGGGAGGAGAGAGGGAAAGAAGGGAGGGAGGGATAGAAGTTGGAACTCAAAACTTTTTTTCAAAATGCTTAAAAATTGTCTTTACATGTAATTGTGGGAAGATAAAATATTATTTTTAAAAATAAAATGGAAGAATATAGCTGAATGGATTAGAAATTAAAAATTAAAAATAAATGTGGCACCTAGAACTAAGCACATGACCTAACCAGTGCAGAGTACAATGGGACTGTTTTATTTCCTTGCTGTTTATACTATTCATGGAGCTGGGGGTAGCCAATGCATAGAGAATAGGGAGGTGTCTTTGGAAACTGGAAGATCTCTGGAACATACAGGCTGTGTGATCCTGGGTAAATCACCTAACCCTTCAGTGCCTCAGGCAACTTTCTAAACCTCTAGGTTTGCTGATCCTATATCATTGGTTCTGCATTGTTAAAAGGAAATTTCCTCATTGGTGGTAGGTGGATTAACTTGCCTTCCATCTCTCCCTCAGGGTACCTTCCCATATGAAAGTCAGCTCTTTCCTCAAATTTTCCACAGAGCACATTCTCTATCCCTCAAACATCCAATAGGGATAATGCCCACTGGTGTAATATGTATTATACCCAGGGAGCTAGGTGATTTACAGTCAGCAAGACCCAAGTTCAAATCCTGCCTCAGATACTAGCTGACTTTGGGCAAGTCACTTAACATCTTCTTACCTCAGTTTCTTCATCCATCAAGTCAAGTCAAGGCAATACACATTGATTAAGTGCCAGGCACCGTGGTTAGAGTTGGGAATTACCAAAAAGGACAAAAGGTAGTTTCTGCTCTTAGGAATTCAAAGTCTAATGGATGATACAATATGAAAATAACTATGTATAAAAAATTATATGCAGGATAATTTGGAAACAAGGAATAAAGGGATAGAATTAAGAGGGATTGGGAAAGACTTACTGTAGAAGGTTAAATTTAACTGGGACTTGAAAGAAGCCAGAGAGAGAATTGAGGAGGGAGAACGTTCCAGGCATGAGGGACAAATAGTGAAACTGAGCAGAATAGGGAGATGAAAGATCATCACATGAGGAACAGCAAGAAGGCTAATGGCACAAGACAGAAGAATGTGGGTAGGAGCTGGAAGAGTAAGGCACAAGAAGACTGGAGAAGTAGAAGGAGGCGAGATTATGGCTTCAGGTGCCAAACAGAGGCATTTATGTTTGGAAGCAATAGGGAACCACTGGAGTTTATTGAATGGAGGGTGAGGGGAAAAATAAGGGGTGGTGGTGTGTAACAACAAGCGCCCTAGCATGCCCAGGATGGCTGCTAGCACAGGTTCTTTGATCTGTTTTTCTAAAGGAAAGCAACTCAAAAAGGGTTAACAATCTTACTTTAATCAAACATATGAATAGATGGATGGATGGATGGATAGATAGATAGATAATTCACTTAGTTCAGGGGGAAAAGTCAGCACCTTAAACTTCAGAAAATGCAAACAAAAATTACAAGCAGACAAAAAATACAGACAGAGAAAATAACACAGTTCAACAGACAGGGCTTCTAGCTGTCTGACCATCACATACATACAGTGTTAGTTACCAGAGAAAGAAGCACCAGTATCTGAGTTTTCAGTCAGGGGGCTCAACAGCTGCCCAGAGTCTCATCTGGCCAAACCACACAACTCTCCTCATAAGTGAGCCCCAAAGCAAAACTTCACCTCAGAGTATATATAGCCCTCTTCAGGGTCAGAGAACATCACCACTTTCATGACTTACTGTCTAATTACAAAGTAACAAAAGGTGTGGGTCTTCCTGAAAAACAAGCCTCCCCTAAGCAAGCTTCTCTTGTTGGGCTCCAAGTAAGGCCCATGAAGGGGCAGGAAGATCTTCAAATTCCCTTGCCATTACATGGTGACAAGGGGTTGGGTTTTGGGAAGATGAATGTGACTGCTGAGTGAAGGATCGAGTAGAATGAGGGGGGACTTGAGATGGGAAAACCAACAAGCAGGTTACTACAGTTGTTCCAGTGTGAGGTAATAAGGTCTTATACTGGTGTGATGACTGTCAGAGGTAAGGAGGTGGCATGTACAAGAGATGTTTAAAAGGTAGAATAAACAGAACTTGGCTACAGACTGGATCATATAGTCAGAAAATGTGATCAATTTGTATCGCTGCCTCCATCCAAATTGTTGATAAAAAAACATAAAGTGAGACAGGCAACCAAAGGCAGCTACAAATCAAACTGTTTTGATCTAGTCTACAATATTTACAGTGACATCATGAAGGATTTTGTCAAATGCGTTGCTGAAATCATGATATACTGTGTCTTCTAGATGGACTCCAGCTTATCAATGCCCTCCCTAAAATTTCTGTCTTAACAAGTCAAATCAACAAGCATTTATTAATCACCTACTATGTTCTAAGCACTATACTAAGTGCTAGAGATATGAAGAAAAGCAAAAGCACAAAAGCTAAGAGGCTTTCCCAAAAACATTCAGTGTTTTGCCTTGGGTCACACAAAAGTACTTCCCAAAGTACCCTTTGTCAATGTCTATTTCTATAGCAATTACTTCTTTTTTTTGGGGGGGGGGGAGACAAGGCAATCAGAATTACGTGACTTGCCCAAGGTCACACAGTTAGTGTCAGTTGTCTGAGGCCACATTTGAACTCAGGTCCTCCTGACTCCAGCATCACTGCTCTATCCACTGTGCCACCTAGCTGCTCCCTATAGCAACTACTTCTTGCACTGATGCACAGGAGTTAAATTTTAAGATTATACTTTTGAAGTGATTTACACTTGTGAATCTATAGCAGAATGAAAAGGTACCCTTAGCTTCTCCAGAAAGGTTCTAAATTGGAGGTTCTTAATATTTTTGTATCATGGACCCCTCTGAAGGTCTGCTGACCCCTTTTCAAAACAAATTTTTTAATAAGTAGAATTACAAAGGGAACCCATTATACTGAAATTAAAATGTAATTTTTCCCATCCAAATTCATGACTCCCTTGAAATTTTAGGCATGGACCCCAGATTAAGAAACTGTTTTAAATAGACCATCCTCTTCTTTTCCCTAAGAGTTGCTTCAAGACATTTTTTAATGAAAATTTGGAATTGAAATATGGCTTGGCATGGATTGGAACTTTCCTTCTTAGCTTGGGCTAATTGTAATTCTACTTATTAAAAAAAATTTGTTTTGAAAAGGGGTCAGCAGACCTTCAGAGGGGTCCATGATACAAAAAGATTAAGAACCTCCAATTTAGAACCTTTCTGGAGAAGCTAAGGGTACCTTTTCCTTCTACTATAGATTCACAAGCGTAAATCACTCCAAGATACCATTTAATGTGTCTTCAACATACCAATTCCACCAACATGAATAAATGCTTAAATAGAGAACAATTCAGTTCTGTATTCTACTGTGTTTCCCTCACCCTCAGTTTCCCTCTAGCATCCAATATTGTACTTGGCACTTTTTTTTTTTTGGCCATTTCCATGATTTCAACCATGTAGAGCACTCCTTGGGAGGAAACTTTTCTTGCTCAAGATTGGCAACTGATATGCAACTGATACTCTTAGAGAGTGCCTTAGGGCCCAAAAACATTCAGTGTTTTGCCTTGGGTCACACAAAAGCAGTAGTGATGTATCAGAGGTTGAACCCAGATTTAATTGATGTCCAGGGCAGCCTTTTTATTCACTATTCAACACTGCCTTGCATTTGTTTAATCAGTAAATGTTTTCTGAGTTCTTATGAGTTCATTGTGCTGGGTGCCATGGGGAATTAATTTTTGACTAAACGAAATATAAATAAGAAGCAGTTCCTGCCCTCAAAGAGTTTGTGATCTAGTATGATAGACAAGATATGAGCCCAAAGAATTAACAATGTAAGACAGTCGTGATAAGCAACATTCAGGTATTCTGAGTTCAGGAATTCACAAGAGAGAACTATCACTTCAATCTGAAACTCTGTTTTTTGCCAATAAGTACCTCTGTGAATTTGGCTTGCACTTGTGTTCCCTGTTCCTGTGTTTTAACTTGTAAAATGTGAGGTCATAACATCATGAATTTAGAGCAGGAGGAGGGACTGAATAAGATGATTGGAAAGGTCCCTTCTAGCTGTGGTTCCTATGATTCTTAGTGACAGTGTGGTCTGCTTTCCCCTTTCGTTTCTGAAAGAATAAATTTAAAAGTCTAAGATCTGGGCACCACTATGGTCTCCCTGCCTTGTACCCTGGCCCCTTATAAATTAACCTGATGACATTCAGCTCTGTCCAAATGCAAATGACCCATGTGTTCCTTTCTTCCTGAAGGGTGGAAAACATGTCCATGCGCCTGGAGGAAGTGAATGAGCGAGAACACTGCATGAAGGCCTCCCTCCAAACAGTGGATATCCGCCTCGCTCAGCTGGAGGACCTGATAGGACGCATGGCCACAGCACTGGAGCGGCTTACTGGTCTGGAAAGGGCAGAGTCCAATAAGATTCGTTCCCGAACCTCCTCTGATTGTACAGACGCTGCCTACATTGTTCGCCAGAGCAGCTTCAACAGCCAGGAAGGGAACACCTACAAGCTCCAAGAAAGTCTCGACCCTGCAGGTGAGGAGTCAATGTCCCCAACCTCTCCAACCTTAATGCCCCGTATGCGAAGTCACTCTTTCTATTCCATGAATATAAAAGACAAAAGTGGTATAGAAAAGTTGGAAAGTATTTTTAAAGAAAGGTCCCTGAGTCTACACCGAGCCACTAGCTCCCACTCAGTATCAAAAGAAACCAAGGCTGCTCCAGCCCCAATAAGTACTTTGGCAATTATCCCTGATTCCAGAAGACCATCATCTTGTATTGACATCTATGTCTCATCCATGGATGAACTCCACTGTGACATAGACCCTCTGGACAATTCCATGAATATCTTGGGGCTAGGAGAACCAATTTTTCCAGCTCCAGCAGCATCCACTGCCCCTTCAAGTAGTGCCTATGCAACTCTAGCACCTACGGATAGACCTCCAAGTCGGAGCATGGATTTTGAGGATATCACTTCAATGGACACAAGATCTTTTTCTTCAGACTACACACACCTCCCAGAGTGCCCAAACCCCTGGGATGTGGACCCACCCTTGTATCAAACAATAGAGCGGTCAAAAAGTAGCCGTTATCTGGCTACCACCCCTTTTCTTCTTGAGGAGGCCCCCATTGTGAAATCCCATAGCTTTATGTTCTCACCTCCTCGGAGCTATTACACCAACTTTGGGGTACCTGTCAAAACAGCAGAATACACAAGTATTACAGACTGCATAGACACCAGGTGTGTGAATGCTCCTCAGGCAATAGCCGACAGGGTGATTTTCCCTGGAGGCCTTGGAGACAAAGTGGAAGATTTGACCAGCAGCCATCCAGAGAGAGAAGCAGAACTGAGTCATCCCAGCTCTGACAACGAAGAAAACGAAACCAAAGACCGGAAGACACTTGCATTACCCACCCAAGAGGGCAGTAACTCAGACAGAACCCTGTCCAACAACATAGCCGTCCCAAAAATCGAGAGAGCCAACAGCTACTCTGCAGAAGAGCCCAGCTCACTCTACCCACACACCAGGAAAAGTTTCTCCATCAGTGATAAACTCGACAGACAACGCAACATGTCCAGTAACACAGCCAGCCTCCGGCACCCCTTCCAGAGGAGTAAGTCCTCCAGGCCAGAAAGTAGAGGGGACAGCCTGTCCATGAGGAGACTGTCTAGAACTGCTGCTTTCCACAGCTTTGAAAGCAAGCACAGCTAAATTTTAGACCTTCCTTCCTACACAGTGCAGGAGAGATGAGACAGTATCCCCAAGTCCCTCCATCTCCTTGCACCCTATCTATTTTTATTAGCTAAGTAAAACTAACATCACTCTAGGAGGGATCTGTTTGAAAACTCACTTCCAGGACACTGGTGGGGAAAACTCTGTGTTCCAGGGTCAAACGCCCTGACCTCAAATCATGCCTTGATTCTCATTCATATCTGAGGGGAGAGGGAGGGAAGAGGGAAAATAAAAGAGCCTAGTCTTAGGTTTGGATGAATTCCTCTATCTTACATAGCTGTGAGCTGTGGGGAACGATGGGCACCAAGCTCAACCACTGCTAGAAGGTGCCATTTTGATTTTTGACCATGATCAAGCTTTTTAGGACAGAGGGCTAATTTTTCTAAATGATGAAATAAAATAACCAGCATACAAATGAGCTATTCTTTTTTTCTTTTAAATGAGCTATTCTAAACTTCAATTCTGTTTTCTTTTTACATTGGTTCCATCATTGTGGTGATTGATGAAGAGCATCCTTTTTGTTCTGTATAAGCCGGCAGCGAGCAACCCTAACGTCCCACATCCTTCACATGTCAACACCTCTGTAATTGATCATTATAAAGAAACAAACAAGGTAACACTCCTAGTTCACCTGTCTCTTTTATATTCACTTCTGGTGCCACAACTGTTGATCTTGTTTGAAGAAGGGGGAAATGAGGAACAAGAAATGCCTTTGTATTTAGAGTGTAATCTAAATGAAAAAAGAATTTATGTATGTAAAAAAAAGTTATCCAGCAATTCGTTGTATAAGTGGGCATTCTAGTACAGTTTGAGCAAGCTCAAGATGAATGTAATTAAGTAATTTAATATTATATATTTATTTTTTTAATCACACTTATCATCAATGAATTTTTTCACAGAATGGTACCATGTTGAACAGTGGGCAGAAAGAATAGAAACAGTGCCATAAGTTAGAGGGTTATCTTTTCACTGCTTGATGTAATTACCGTGTTCAGTTTGCTGCTATACTTTATTCACCCTTCATGTCACCACCACGTTTACTTGGTTTTTTGCATAGCCCCCAAAATCACACTGCCAATTTTTCACACCATCCATCATGATTGTTTTCTATGTTAGGACGTGGTCATATCTAAATATTTTCATACCTACCATTTTGCCATCTGATCTCATTTTAGCGTATATTTAATAGGATTTTCTCAAGGGCTGTTATAATTTTTTTTGACAATGGATCCAGATACCTTTTGGGGATTGGGTTCAAAACATTAAATTATTTTCAAGGTGATTGGGGGTTGAATAACAACCAAAAGCCATCAACTACAGTTCTGCTACAAATATTGTTCCTGCAAACACTTATAGTAAAGCTACAGAAAGATGCCATAGCTCAAAGTATAAAGTAGATGAACCATTCAGATAGTTATATGAGAAATATATATATATGCATATACGTGTGTGTATATCTATATATGTATAGATACACACACACACACACACACATATATATATATATGAACAGTATATAAGCATTGCATATATAGAACATTCCTTGAAGGATGGAAATTTTTCTGTGGCTTGGACTTTGCTCTTACTTTGGGTGTCTAAGGAAGATAACCAAAGATGGAGGGTTTCATTTATTTTTTAAGAGCAGATGCTCAAATTAAGAAATGTTTTGTTTTGTTCTTTTAAACAAAAGCTAGCTGTCGTCAATGAGAATTCTGGAGCCACATAGTGAAGATTCAGTTTTCATTACTCAGTGCTTCAGTCACACATTGGAGGGGAGGAGACATTAGGTTACCCAGGTTAGATATGATCTTGCCCCTAGGTGATTATCTCAACCATGACCATATCCAGGTGATCATATCTCAACCATGGCCAAATGCCTATTGGGCATACCTTGGCTAGCTCTGTTGCACAACCAATGAACTTTTTTTTTCAGAGTATAGACTAATAAATGGTGTTAAGTAAGGCAAAGATGTGACTAGACATCCATCTGTCTTTTGTTTCTAATACTGTTCCAACTAATTGAGTAGAGTTTTCTGCATAAAAGCTTCCTAGTGGATTGTCCTTGTGTCAGGATCCCCTTAACTACCACACAAACACCTTATCTTTAGACTCCCTTCTAGATCTATATCGCTCAACAAATCCTACCTAACACGGATTGAATTGTCACATGGTGATATAACTGTGATAGGGACCAGGACTGTAATTTCATTGGTTTAGGGAAATCCCTGATAAGAAAGTTCCCTCCACCAACGCAGGAACTTAGAGTCTTACAACACCAACAAGTCAAGTAACTTTCCCAAGATTACATAGCCAGTATGTGTCAAAGGCAGGACTTGGTCCCAAGACTTGCTGGTTCCAAGACCAACTCTCTAACCAATGTGCCATATTGCCTCTCATGTATGTAATACAGTGTGGAAATATTTGACTTAGTGATAGGTCCCTTTAATTCTCAGTGACCAGTGTTGAAAATTTAGCCATGGATGCCTGCATCTTTGGCCTTATCAAAAGTAATACCAAGCCACAGAAGTAAAACTTGAACCAGACATGTTCTAGAGGTTTTATATATTTACATTTCATAGCTTACCTTTTTACT
>CM053599.1:147022332-147094926 GCA_028646575.1 Pseudocheirus occidentalis
CCTAATGTCTTTAAATGCAGCCTGCAACACTCTGGACCCATTTTCTTTTTAATGTGCATGCATAACTCCAGAAATACAAATGTTTTTTATCTTGTTCTTTCCATCTCTGTTCTCTGCACACCAATGTTGCATTGATCTCATTGCCTTGTCTAGTCTGTAACCAGTCTGTTTGTAACACAATGTCACTGATCTAGGGTGTGTTTATTGCATATCTCTGTGAGTGGAAATGATCACAAGAAGCAGATTGTAAAAAAAAAAATGAGTGAGCAATGCAGTAGAGAACCCAGGGACATAAAAGCTTTGGGTTAAGAATCTGCTTCTAAGGTGCCAACTTTTCTATGCTGTTTTCTGTATGTAATGATTTGTTATGAATCACTGTTTCTTTCTTTTTAATCTAAGAATGTTTTATGAAAATGATTGTGGTGTGTTCCTTGATTAGCAAATTGCATCTTTATGGATAAGACTGGAATGTGCTTGAAGCATTAACTCATTAGAAAACCCCTCTTTGCTGAACTCTAGTTCAGGAGAGAACTGGCTGGGAATCCTGTGAGTTGTTTGCCTATGTCTCCAAGCCAAAAGTGATAGCAGAGGTCAGAACACAGCACTTTACTCAACTGGATTTTCAGAATCCAGGTTAGAGATCCAGGATACTACTTAGCACTTTGAAAGTCCTCTCTTTTCAAATATATAAATCAAATGTTTTTAAAGTGCTCATGACAACGCAAAAAAAAATTTCTTCTGATTGTTTCCCTATTCCTCCTAAAATATGGTTTCTATAGATAATATGATGATAGATGACAGGACAGTGTGTTTATTCCACATTCTGAGGTTATACAGTCTACTCTTATTGAATATTATGTGCTGTTATAACTTCTCTAATGACAATAATAAAGATTACCCAATAGTCCATCATGTCCTTTCTATAGCTGATGCCATATGACCTGTTTTACAATGCTGTATTACAAATACCCATGTAACCCATGTAGAACCCAGTAGTGTTGTGGCATGTGGTTGTATTAATGAATGTTACAGGACAGTGTCAACAATATGTTATCTCATCTATTTGCAAATCTGTAACATTCACTAACAGAAGCACATGTCCCTGTCCAAAATCCATCTTCTTCACATATGCATGGAAGAATTGCCTTTTTGGTTCCCATCTGTAACTATTATATGATTCCCACATTCTCCTGTATGGCTCTACTCAAAACGTCTGTATGAGCTGCTGTATATTCATCTTCTAACGAGCCACTGTGAGCTGTGATCGGTGAGTTGTGACTGGATGAAAGATGATCAGGCATGCTATGGAAAAAGACTGTCTGAAACAAATGAACTTATGATACTCTTTGGAAACTCAGTTGACTTAGCTGCTTGTTTACATCTGCTGGCCAATTCAGGAAGCAGTGTACAATATTTTATAAATATTTTTCACCTAGTAATGTTCTGTTTTAGTTTAAGTGATGCTATTTGATAGGTGGCTAGACACGTCTTAGACAGTGCACTGTAGCACACAATGCTTTTGCAATGATAATGTGACCTAACTGCAGTAGTTTCTCTCCCTCAAGTCCAGTCTTAATTTGTGTTGATAAAAATGCATGCATCGCTTAATGAGTTTCTTTGGACTTCTCCAAGGCGCTTATCATGTTACTGTTGCCTGCCTGTGATGCTGAAACCAGTTAGAAATTCATTCAACTTTCTGGGTTTCTTACACTGTTTTTGAACCTATTCAATTTTTAAAGATTAAAAATATATATAATCGAGTTTTTTATTATCCTTTATTAAAGTGATGAACAAATAAGAGGAAATGAAGTATTAACCACAAGGTACATTGCTCCAAGACACCTGAGATGGCTGAGAGCTGACACAGCTCAGTTTTTCAAAAGCTAAGGGACTTCCCTGATATTCAAAATACAATCATCTTATACCTTGAAACAATCACACAGAAATTGCTAACCAGTGAGGGACAGTGAGGAAAAGTATGCCAAGTCACAATGGACCAAAATCACAGCAAATTAGCCATCCAAAATCAGTATCATGAGAATGTGCTTTTCTGGTTTTTCACCAAGCACATACTTGACCTCTTTTGGACAGGTGAGAATGTGTCTGAGTGATCCCCAAGTGACTGAGTCTGCCTTTGTTCTTTTCAAAAAAAGTCATCTTTCCTTTCTTGGGAACTATCCAACACATGGAAAACTTCAGAAATGATTCATGTAGCCTTGAATCAACAGTCCCAAAAACAAAGGAAAAAAAGCTCTTCGTCTAGCACCCACAGCTGGAGGTTGCAAGTAAAAGAGACACAAGCTGACTTTTATCTCCCTTTTAATAGCCCATCACTTCCACCAGCTAGGAATCAGCCAACGCATCTGTTGGTTCTCATTCAAGAAAAATGGGGTGTTTTATTGTTTTCTTATTTTAAGTTAAAAAAAAATAACCAGTGGTGTTGCTTATTCTCAGGTGATTTCCTTTCATTTATCATTGCTAATGAAGTGGGAATGTGTAGATTCCAACATTTCCACAGGTAGGGAGGGGCTTGATGTTTTTTCCCCCCAGCAACTAGATATTTATAATGATAATGGCATAGGAACTGGATGAGTTCTCCTCTACTGGCACTGACCACCTGCTGCCCACTTTAAACTAGTAGATTTCACATGTTTGCACAAATATTATGTTCAACAAAACCATAAGTGTATTTACAGAATAATATGGCTTATGGAAGAGCATGCACGCCAACGATGATTATGTCCTCAGCACTATCTCAGATTGAGGCTGATCATTCCCTTTCCCAACTACCCTAATTTCCCCATTATTAGGGCTATAAGTGAATGGGTGAAAAGGAAAAGTTGGGAATGTGTCATTTGAAGGGTTTCTGTTGTGTTGTGTTGTATTTTGTTATCTAGATTCAAGAGATTTAGAGAGAGAAGGGACTTCAGTGGTCATCTAGTCCAACCCTTTTGATTTACAACAAGGAAACAGACCCAGAAAATTAGCATGACTTCATGAGTTGCCCAAAATCACACAGGTAATGAGTCAGAGTAAGGATCTGAACTCTGGACCCCTGAGGCCAAATCCAATGCTCTCTCTACTATATTTCCTCTTGCAATAACTAACTAGCCTTATCAAAATCATTTAGACTTTTTATCAGAGTCTCTTGCACAATTTGAATGGAGTATTAGATATAGACTCAAGAAGACCTAGTTTCAAATCCCACTTCTCACATTTGCTAGTTTGTAACTATGTGCAAACCACTTAACTTCTTGGCCTCAGTTCTCTCATCTTTAAAATGGGAGAAGTAAAACCTGCATTACCTACACCTCAGAGGGTTGTTGTGAGGTTCAGATGTTATAATACATCTACAATGTTTTACAAACACTAAAGTGCTATATAAATATCAGCTATTACTGTTGCTGTTGCTGTGGACATATAATAAGCAGCAACAGTAAACTATTGGAAAGTCAATTATTCAAATTCTGCCCCACCTTTTATATTCCCTTCTAAACAGTCTCTAAATTCCTTTCCTTTCCTAAATCCTATGATTCCCTAAACCGACCCCTGACCATCCCATTCCTCCACCCCAACTCTGACCAAGCCTGGATATAAAGTCTACACAGTTCTCATCTCATTGATTTCATTTTCCAAAGAACCCATATTGCTCTTCAGCCCAGCTTCCCTGAATACTCATGTGGCACAGGCAGATGGAGCATCTGAGTCAGTCCTGAGCTCATTTAGAATCCATTGCAGATTTTCATTTAGGAACACCCAAGTCAACAGGCAACCACATCAAGCTCCCATTCTTCAAGAAAGAATTGTGAAGGGGAGAGAAGGTATGGGGCTGTTCCTGCTGCTACTGGGTAATTTTTAAATATTTTGATAGTAAAATATGTGTGTATGTATATGTATACACACACGCACATGCATACATGTGTGTGTAACTAGTTATTTGGCTGTTAACTAAATGGCTGGTGGATTAGGAGAACATCTGCAAGGGACATTCAGTGACTGGGGCACCAGCGCTGCCCTCAACATCGGTCTGCCTCCCATCATCGCAGCTGACTTACTTATCCGAGAAGTCGGTGTTGCTGCTACCACTGTGTGGACAAGTGTATGCAATATACTGTACTCACAGTAATTTTGTCATGTAGAATTTGGGTTCTCATTTGTAAACATTCTAACTGTAGTTTCTAAGAGGGAAAGGGTGGGATGAGGGTGATAAATGACATTTTTAAACAGATTCCTATAAATACAAAGATTTTCAAGTTGCATTTGTCAAATAAATATATATATAAATATATCCATCTCTTTCTTCTTTGTGTATGGATAGACATGGGTTTACATATCTATCTATATATAAATATATATAAACTCTAGGAAAATAGTTCTTTTTTAAAGGTCTATTGTACTCACGATGCACTTTTAGCTGTATGTTTAGATATGTAATTCCAAGCAGAAGTTGGCAGTTACCACAATTTAAGAAAAAACTCTTCTGAAATTTCTGTAACAAATGTTTTGCAATAAAAGGAATAATGTAGCTCAAAATACATCTCAAGTTTTGGTGCACTTCTTTACAGTGTTCTACTCCCCTTCATCCAGAACCCCAGAGTAACCTGTCCAAACCACAGACAAAGGACTTTAGATTTGGTTCATAATTTGTCTGTGTAGGCTATATGGAAGAACAGGAATGTGGGGCATGATTCCTACCTTTGGGTGTCCTACAACAGTGTTGGAGAAACAAGCTACACAAATGAAAAGATAATTGTGATACCTACTATTAGGTAACAAATGAGAACAGGCAATGGGTGCTATTGGAGTCCAAAATGGAGAGATTGCTGGGCCCAGGAAGAGTCAGAGGAAACTTCATGGAGAGGGTGGAAACTAAGGTAGGCCTTGAAGGATGGGTAGGATTTGATTAGTGTAAGCAGATGAAGAAAACGAGTCCAACCTGTGACTCATTGAGAACCGAATGTAGACACCCACTTGAGAACACTCAAATAAGCAGGCTTCTATTTCAACATTCCACTTCTCAAGAAAGAACCAGGAAGGAGACAAAAATGGAACAGTTTGGGGTTGTTCCTGCTACCATAGCATAAAGAAAGATTTGACAACAAAAAAAAAGTATATGAACATATGTGATGGGGATGTATTACATATATGTTTGTGTGTTGCTGTAAACTTCCTCATCTGTAAAATGAGTTGGAGAAGGAAATGGCAAACCACTCCAGCATCTTTACCAAGAAAAAAACCCCAAAAGGGGTCACGAAGAGTCAGACACGACTGAGAAAAGACTAAACAACAAACTCCATATGTAACTGGTGGACTGTGAGAATATCTGCAAAGATGGGGTGAAAAGAAAGGCTATTCCAAGTGAGAAAGACTCTTTGATAACAGAAAGCACCACATAGGTTAGAGTTGTGGGCTATTTGAGAGATTGCCTCTGCTGTGCATCATCCATCTTTGGCCACCCCTTCTGAACTGAAGCCAGTTTTGAAAATAATCTAGGAAAGATAAAACCTCACCTCAAAAGCTCCTCCTGCCCAGGGTCACAAATCCCACCTCTCCAGGTTGATCTCTTCCCCTATCTTTGGACCAGACCTATGATTTCATTAATATAGGAGGCTCCCTCTACCAACACAGGTGCTTACCTGCTCACCAACTTCAAAAAAGTTAAGTATGTCATATTGCTAGTATGTGTCAGAAGCTGGAAAGGAACTCAGGGCTTCCTGACTCCAGGGCCGGTTCTCTATCCACTTTGCCACACTGCCTCGTGCGCAAATATTGGATTTCAAATTCATCTGAGGATATGTTGATTATTCATTGGAGGACTTTTAAAATATAATGTGATATCTGAGCTCTAAAGAATGTCTCTTCATGCATCAGTGTTTTTTAGATACTCCTGTAGGCCGAGCTGGTCTTCACGGAAAAGTTAAAGCTAAATATGATCTCATCATGGAGGAAAAAAGATTTCAACAACCAAAAAAGGACCACTTAATTTTCCAAGAAAATCCAAGGTGCACATTTGAATGCTATTTTACATAAATGTGCCCACCAGATTTCCTGGAAAATCAGACCTTTTTCTGCTGCCAAAATTCTTCATTTTTCACAATATCATATTTTGCCATCCTCTATCTATGCAAAAAACCAGCTCAGAGCTGACAGTAGGACCAGAGGAGACATTGATGCACAAGACATTCCCTCTAGACCTTAGACACTCTCACTCTTATATTGCTGTTTGATTTAAAAGCAGCAGAACTGCTTACAATACTAAAGATCACACATTATCATACCATCTAGCTGTAGAAAGTTATTTGCCCTCCCCTGCTTTCTACCTCTACTTGGTTTAACCCATTTCCTTGGGCTTTTATGGTACAAACCAATCATCACCCTTCCATTCATGGAAATAACACTCTCCTTCCAAATATTCCCTTGTTTTTCATGGTCTCCCTTAAAGATATGAATTGATGCTACTAGGAAACGTAGGCTTTCACTTCTGCCACTTGCAATCCATGTAACTTTGGACTAGTCACTTAACCTTTGCGTCATCTCAGCTTTCTCATCTGTAAAACGAGGCGGTCCCTCTCAGACCTCAATCTATGATCCTTTCATTCTGAGGACTGTATTGGTCTGTTAAAGAGAAGATTTGTGGGCAAATACACCTGTTTGATATGATTTTCTTGCTTCTTAGTGGACTCAGGTTTCAGTAGTAGAGGAAACAATCCTAGCACCACAGATTTGGAACTTAGAATGGACTTGAGAACTTATCAAGTCTAATTCAGTCCTTTTACAGATAAGCAAAATGAGCTCTGAGGACAGTAAGAGACTCGTTCAAAGTCCTGTGGCTAGAAAATGTCAAAACAGGGAGTTGAACACAAGTACTTTGACTCCAAATGCAGTACTCTTCCAGTTACACAAGACTTTTCTCATAACTACTAATTTAAGCTCAAATCAATCATTTGGGTCGCAACAGAAGCCACCTCAGTCCACCAAACATTTATTAAACATCCACTATGCACAAAGTCCTGTGGATACAAAAGACAGAGATGTCACAGAACCAGCTCTCAAGATACAATCTAAAAAGAGGGAAATGGTATGTCCACAAATAACTATGATACGAGGGAAGGTGAGGTCAGTAGAAGAGCAAAGTATAAGGAGAAATCTGAAGACAGAACACTTTTACCTAAAAAGTCAGGAAAGTCTTCATTGAAGAGGTGGCACCTAAATAGGACTTTTTTTTAAAAATCGTATCTATAATTTCAGTGGCAGAGTATTGAAACTCCTAATCAATGCAGATCCTTGTTGTTATTGTTGATTATTTTCAATCATGTCTGATTCAAAGATGTCAGGTTTTCTTGGTAAAGATACTGAAGAGGATTGCCATTTCCTTGTCCAGCTCATTTTACAGAAAAGAAACTGAGGCAAATAGGGTTATGTGACTTGCCCAGGATCACACAGCTAGTATCTAAAGCCATATTTGAACTCGTGAAGATGAGTCTAGCTGTGCATGCAGATCCTTACCTCTTCAGTAACATAGTCGTAGAGAGTTTCCTGAGTCACTAAGTTAAAGGACTTGTTGGGGGAAGGCTTCTAGCAAATATATGTTACTGGCAGGACCCAGGAGTCCCTGACTGAGGTCACACCTGTGTGTGTGTGTGTATTGTTTTAAAATTTGTAAAGGACTTTTCTTTTAACTCATTTGATTCTTATAACAAGTATAAGGTAGTCACTCAATAAACATTTACTAAACACTCGCTACATTTTAGGCTCTGTACTAAATCAAAGATTAAAAAAAACTCTGCCCTCCAGGATCTTGAATTCTAGAGGAATGGAAAACATATAAATAAACAGGTACAAGCAAGATGCATCCAAAACATTTATTAAGCACCTACTATTTGTCAGGTACAGTATTAAGAACTAGGAATACAAAAGGAGGAAAAAGTCCCTGCCCTCAAGAAGCTTACAGTTTAATGGCGGAGAGAATATGCAATAAATATATAGAAAGCAAAGAAAGGAAATGGTTAACTGAGAGAAGACACTGGAATTAAGAGGGGCTGAGGAAGGCTTCAGGTAGAAAGTAGGATTTTACTTGGGACTTAAAGGAAGCCAGCGAATTCAGCAGTCAGAGCAGAGAAGGAGAAAGCATTCCAGGTACAGAGGACAATCAGAAAATGCCCAGAGCCAAGAGATGGAGTGTTTTGTTCCTGGAACAGCCAGGAGGCCAAAGTCCCTGCACTGAACAGCAGGTGTCAGGGAGTAAGATGTAAGAAGACTGGAAAGGTAGGAATTGGCTAGGTCATAAGGGTCTTTGAATGCCAAACAAGGCATTTTGTATTTGATCCTAGAGGCAACAGAAAGCCACTGGAGTTCATTGGGGAGGGATGTGGAGGGGAAGCAATGTGATCAGACTTGTTCTTTGGGAAAATCACTTTAGTAGCAGAATGGAGGACAGATTGGAGTGGGGAGAGACTTGAGGCAAGCAAACCCACCTATTTGCAATAATCCAGGTGATGAGGGCCTACACTAGAGTGTTGGCAATATTAGGAGGGGTAAGGGAGGGATCAGATAAATGTTGCAAAGGTGAAATCAATAGGCAACAGATTGGACACAGGGTGTGAAAGATAGTAAGGAATCTAGGATGAAACCTGGGTTGCAAATCCAAAGGACTGGGAAGACAGTGCTGCTCTCTATAGTCATAGGGAAGGTGGGGTAGGAAGAAAGATAATGAATTTATTGTGGACATGTGAAGTTTAAGATGTTGTAGTGCCAATGCAATATTTACAGCACCCATGATCAGGATCAAGACTCTGAATATAAATATCACGTGACATTCAATCACAAAATATACCAGATTCTCCAGGTAGAAGACAGAACTGAAACATTTATTTAGACACCAGAAAACCAAATCCCAAAACCAGTAAGCTGATTCCATCATAGTACCAAAGATATTAAGAAGCCACAATAATGCTAAGAGCCACAGCATCCTTCAACATTCCCACAAACCAATACAAGATCAATATCTACTCACAAACCTCTCTATCTCCTTGCCTGAGCATTCTCTCTCCCTCACCATCTCACTAGCTCTGACTACCAGCTTCCTGTGGGCTCTGCATCCCTTCAGCAAATTCCTCCCACCACAGGCTCCATGTGACTTTATTTAGTCTATTAGGGGATAGCGTTTATCTTCACAGCAGGGAAGCTTCCTATGGGCTCTGCTGCACCCTTCAGCAAATTCCCTCCATCACAGGCTCAATGTGATCTCCCCTAAGTCCATTAAGGGGCAGGGGAGGTCTTCAAATTTCCATTCCCATTACAGATGTCTATGGACATCAGTTCAAGATGTTTGAAAGGCAGTTGGAGATTCGAAACTGGCAGTAAGCAGAGAGATCAGGGCAGGACAGGTAGATTTGAGAAGCACAGAGCTGGTAATTAAATCCATGGGAGCTTATACATGAGATCACATGAAGCATTACAGAGGGAGAAGAGGACACAGAACATAACCCTGAGGAACACTGAAGTTTAGAGGTGTGATATGGAAGAGAATCCAGCAAGAGATAAAATGTAGGTATATAGGTAGGAGGAAAACCAGTAGAGTGGTGTCCCAAAGCCCTAGATGGAAAAGAGTATCAAGGAGGAGAGCTATCTTTAGTGTCAAAGGTCTAGGAAAATGAGGATTGAAAAAAAGCCATTGGACTTGGCAACTAAAAGATTATCAGTAACTTTGGAAGCAGTTTCCATAAAATAATAATATCAGAAACTAGACTTTAAAGAGTTAAGAAGAAAGAGAGGTGAGGAAATAGAGGCACTTTTGGTAGATGAGGGGTTTGGCTACAAAGAGCTGAAGAGATATAGGATGATAACCTAGCAAAGATGGAAGGACCATAAAAGGATTTTTTCAGGATAGCAGAGACATAGGCATGTTTGTAGGCAGTGGGAAATGAGCCAGTAGAGAGAGATTGAAAATAAGTGAAAGAGTGGGCATGACAGAGGGGGCAATGTGTTGGAGGAGACCAGATGGAACAGGATCACTTAAACAAGTAAAGGGGTTAGCCTTGGTAAGGAGCCACTTCATCATGTGAGACAGGAGTGAAGGAGAAGAAAGGGTAACAGGAGATGAGGAAGAGGGGAGAAGAGGCAGTTCACAGCAAATGGCCTCAATTTTTTTGTAAAATATGAGGCAAGCATCTCAGTTGAGATAGTGGGGGAAGGGGAAGTCAAGGGAGATTTGGGGAGGGAAGAAAAGGTTTGGAAGAGTCACTGTAGCAAGTGGGATAGTGAGTTGATTAGAGAAGTATAGTAGAATTGCTTAGGAGTGGTGAGGGTGTAGTAATTTGTAGCGGACCCATTCAGAACAGTTGCATTATATTTTTCCAATTGCATTCAGCACCAAAGTTGACAAATGGTGGTAACAATACAAGAGCTGAGACTTGGCTGGTGTAATCAGAGATATGATAAAGATTCTAGGAATTCAAGAGAGGAAGACAGGATAGAACAGAATTGGTTCACCAAGGGATCAAGATGAGGAGAAGAGGGGAGGCTGGCTAGTACAGGGGTGACAGCCTGGGAGAGAATTAAGGGGAAAAGGGTGGTCACAGTGTGGACAAAGAGTCCAGAGTTTTGTAAGGGAAGACAGTGGGAAAGGTGAAAAGCCAAGAGATTATGACTGGATAAGGAGACTTTAGAATTCTTGACCATAGAGGTAGTATATGTAGGGGAGACAGCAGGATCAAGGCTATTGCTAACCTTTTTTTCTAACAGATAAGGAAATAGAGGTTCAAAGAAGTTAAATAACTTAGACATGTCTGAGCCCAATCATTAATGACACCCAAGTCCAGGGCTCTTATCCAGTATGCTGTACCATCTCAAGAAAGGGAATTCAGCAGACTGAGATGGATTGGGGTTGGGGGAGGGCAGGCAGTAAAAAGGAATTTCACATACAGCAAGACTGTGTGAGCAAAGGCAAATTGAGAATGGGTAAGAGAGTTTAGAATAAATGTATGTGAAAGGGTAGTAATATAAGAGAAGTCTAAAGAAATTTAGCTTGTGATCAGATTGTAGACAGTCTTATGTGAGACAATGAGTTTATACTTTTTTTCAGTAGCCATGAGGAAGTATTTTTTTTAAGGAAGGGAGTGATTCAATTAGAACAATACATTTGGAAGATTACTAGATTACTCACATGGTAGAAAAAGGATGGTTTGTGTAGGAGATAGATATAGTTCTGGAAATAAGAACAATGAGACAAAAGAAAGAAATATAGGTAAAGAGGAAATAAAACTAGCCCCCTTTACTGATGATATGATGCTTTACTTAGAAAGTCCTAGGGAATCAGAAAAACTATTAATTGAGACAATTCATATCTTCAGCAAAGTTTCAGGCTACAAATAAAGTGTTTATAAAAACCAACAGTATTTCCATACAATAACAACAAAATCCAAGAGGCAATAATAGTAATAGTGGGGTAAGAAAATCCCACTTGAAAGAATTGCAAAATGCATAAAATATCTGAGGCTCAATCTACCAACACATACAAAATACTTGTATAGATTCAATTACAAAGTGTTGTTTAAGGAAATAAAGGATAACTTAAATAACTGGAGGAATATTCAGTATCATGGCCAGGCCAGGTCAATGTAAGTAAAATGATAATACTGTCAAAGTTAACTTACATTTTCAATGCTGTATCAACCAAATTATCAAAGGAATACTTTACAGAACTCAATAAAATTTAAAAAATTCATTGGGAAAAATGAAAGATCTAGAATATCAAAGGAAATAATGAAAAGACATAGGGGTAAAGGGAGAGTAACTTTTTTAGACCTGAAGCTACAAAATAATAATAACAATAATAATGATAGTATCAAAACCATATAGCATTGGTTAAAAAAACAGAGAGATAGATTAATGGAACAAATTAGAAAAGAGAAAATCAGAAACAATGGGACTCAGTAACACGGTGCTCAATAAACTGGAAAACATAAACGACTTAAGAAAGATTTCCCAAGTTAATAAAAAACTGCTGGAAAAACTAGAACTCAGTCTGCCAGAAATTAAAGCTTAGATGAACTCCTTACACTATATGCCACAATATATTATAAATTGTACATAATCTTAATATAAAATGAAGAATATATAATAAAATATCTAAAGAAAAGTATATCACATACTTTTCACTATATACAGATGTACTTTTAACTAAGCAAGACATAGAGGTAATTACAGAAGATAAATTAGATAACTTTGATTAGATGAAATTGAAAAGCTTCCTGCACAAACAAAATTAATGTACCTAGGTTAAGATGAGAAGTGATCAAATAAAAAAAATCTTTGTATCAAATTTCTCTGATAAGAGTTTGGTACTCAAGATATATTAACAATTAACATATTCACATGAATGTGTATATAAAACAAACAGTCATTCCCAATAATAAGTAGTCAAAAAATATGAACAAAAGAACTAAAAACTGTTAACAACCATGGGAAAGAGTGTTCCATGTCAAATAATAAGAGAAATACAAATAAAACAATCCTGAGGTTTCACTTCACACCCTAAAAATTGGCATAGAAGACAAAAGATGGAACAGTCAATGTTGGAGGGATTTGGGGAGAATAGTTACACTAGTCCATTTTTGGTGGAGCTATTAAGAAGTTCATCTGTTTTGGAAAACAATTTGGAATTATGCAAATAAAATGATTAAAATGCCCCCGCCCTGGTAAAGCCAAGCAGGAGCAGTTCTCCAGAGGACTGTGGCTATGAACAGCATTGAGGTTCTGATCACATAGTATAGTGAATTCTCTGTTTATTAAGAAATAAATAAAAGCAAAGCATTCACAGAAACCAAAGTACAGCATTCACAATGTTATAACATAAAAAACTTATCACTAAAGTGGCCACATAGTTTTCACCAAAATGGCCACATAGTTTTAAACAAAAGATATCATTCAGGAATAAGCCTCCTTAAGGGACACAAAGTACAAAGGTCAGAGTTCTCCACCCCTAGGTCACACTGTCTTAACCTCTCACTCAAAAAGTCTTCTTCTTGATTGGAGATTAGTTTCCAATTATCCTTAACTTTCTCATCCTTAAGAGATATAATGTACAGAGCACAAAAGTCTCCCACCCCTGGGCCACAGTAAATCATGATCTTCTCAGTCAACACTAAGCACCCACAGAGAGGTCTTTTTAGCTTGATTCGAGGCTGGCTCCCAAATTCCATGGTTCCTCTTCCATGGGTCCAGCTCCTGTCTGAATCTATCCAACTGTCACATGGATTCAAAAGGCAGGCAACTCCAAGCTCCTCGTCCAGTTCCTGTTCCACACTGAAGTTCACAGTGTCCAGTCCACCTCAAGTCCTTCACAGTTTCTGTTTCTGGGAAGACAAAGCTTAACAGGGCTAAAACAACACTCATGCACATTGCCGACACCATCATCAATTCACTTTCTGTCTGTGAAATCAACATAGACCCACAAAGTCTAAAAACTGTAATGCCAAGCCAAGGCAACTTCTAAGGTTTGGATTACCAGCAAAGCAAACCCCATTTATTCAGCAAATATTCACAGAACAGGGAAAATCAAAATACAGTGTAACTCATTCATTTAGCAAGTAAGTTCTCAATTCAATTGCAAAGTTCCAAGGTCCAGGTATCCCACCCCTGGATCAGTAGTCAAAGTAGCCCACTCCTGGGCAGTACATTCATTTAGTCTCTTCTCAAATGGAGAATAGTTTCCAATCATAAGCAAAGTACATTCATTTGGTCAATCACAGAGCACAAAAAGGCCAAAGTTTCCCATTCCTGGACACTACTGAATTATAATACCATCCATTAACACCAAGCACTTTCTCAAAAGGGGCAGGAGAGCACAAAAGGCCATCCACCCTTAAGCTACAACAAGGTTAAGATATTATCTCAGCATTGAAAACCCAAGGAAAGGACCTTCTTTCATCTTGACTAGAGGCAAGTCCTCAGCAACCTTGGTTCCTGCGCCTTGGTTCCAAGGCTCAACAAAGCCATAGCCAGTGTCCTCATCAAGTCACTCTCTGCCTTAGAACAGTCCCAGAACCCCTGAAAACATCAGCAAGGCCCTTTTCCAGGTTTTCTGTAAAGATACCACAAGAAAATCCTTCAGAGCTTCTGAACCAATAGCCAGGTTCCAGAACCTCTACAACAGCAGCACTGTCCTTTGCCAGCAGGTAAATCTGGCAAAACAATGTCAAAACAAATGAACAAAATGTCAGCATCACAGCCATGCCTCCTCAGTTTTTGGCAGCTCCAGGTGGCAGTTCTCAAAAGTTCTGGGCAGCTCCAGCTGGCCCTCAGCAGTCTTTCTCTCAACAACTCAGGCTCTATGATACTGGATACTGCTCTCCAAAAGTCCTTCTGGCCTTCTCTAGGCTTGGGCCTCTCTCCCAGTTCACGGCTCCTCCCAGTTCAGCTCTCTCTCTCTTCACGTCAACAAGTCCATCCCACAAGTGGGATTCATAAGCTCTGGGTTTTAACACTCAACCCAAAAACCAAGCCAATACAGGGGCATCTCCAAATTCCATTACCATTACAAAAACTCAACACAAATCATCATTATAGTCCCAGGACCTCAGAAACCCTCCTCCAGGGCTTCTGTAAACAGGCAATGAGAAAATCCTTTTTCAGGGCTTCCAGTAAGGTAACAGGGCTTCTGTACAAAGTATTACAAACACAAATCAACACAGACAGAATAGACAGAGTGCCAGGATACCATAAGCTTTCTCCTTCTCAACTCTGCCACCACAAGTGTTCCCTTCTCAGTTCTGCTCTCTCCTGGCTTGTACTCAGCTTTTTATCTGGTCATTAGCTCTTCCCTGTTCCACATACTTCTTATGTCCTTCCTGTTCCTGTCTTTAGACTAACCCTAAAAACTCCAGTGATGAGAAGAAAGTCTTCACATACATTATTTATAGCTATTTTTTATCATAGAAAAGAAATGGATATGAATGGATCCCCACAACTGGGAAATGGTAAAACAAATTATGATACATGAATGAATGTCATGCAGTATTACTGTGCTGTAAATGATAAATATGGTAAATATGGAAAAACACAGAAAGTTTTATACACTTTGATGCAAAGAAGCGGAAAGAAGAAAATAATATACATGACTACAACATAAATGAAAAGAACTACCACAAAGCAATCAAAAGTGAATGTTAACGAAATTAGAAAGAACATACATGCCCCATATGGGAAAGTCCCTCTACCCTACTTTTTTGCAGAAATGTGAGATCTATTGTGATAAGCTGCATTTATCTTTCCAGATTTTTTCAATGTATGGATCAGTTTTGATGATCTTTTTTCTTTAAAATTTATTGTTTATTGGGGGCAGCTAAGTGGTGCAGTGAATACAACATGAGCCCTGGAGTCAGGAGGACCTCAGTTCGAATCCAGCCTCAGACACTTAACATAAAAAATAGCCATGGGATCTTGGGCAAGTCACTTAATCCCAATTGCCCTCCAAAAAGCAAAAAAAAAATTATTGTTTATTATATGGGATAGAAAGGAAAGAAGAGGAGTACTGAGAGAAATTTTGGTCATACAGTGAACAAAGCAATCTGAGTAGAAAGTATAATGTGAGGAGTAGTGATTGATGAAGTAGAACTAGAAACAGGGAGGGGGGCCCCCGAATGTTAGAAGGTCTTGAATGCCAATCCAAAGAGGTTGGGAAACTATGGGGAACAACTGAAGGGTTTTTCACAGGTCTTTTAGGAAGCATAATCTGAAAGTTGTATACAGAACAGATTAGAGAGATTTGCTTTAAGAGTCAAGGAGACCATAAGAACATAGAATTTAGAGTTGAGAGGGCTCTGAGAAATTATCTAGACCAAACCCTTCATTTTACAGGTGTAGAAACTGAGGCCAAGAGGTGAAGCAAAATCACACAACTAGTTTTGGAAAACAATTAGGAATTATGCAAATAAAGTGACTAAAACATCCACACTCTTTGACCAGATATTCTCTTAGTAGGCTTATAGCTTAAAGATGCCAGTGCCAAGAAGAAAGTATCCACACACACTATTTGTAGCAAAGCTATGATAAGATGTATCATTGATATTATTAAGGATAAACTGATAGTAGCTGTGACTGAGATGAAAGGAAAAGGAAGAAGTTAGAAATAATTGAAGAAACTCCAAAGTATGGTCCATGGATGACTGGTAGTCCATAAGAATCCTCCCAGGGTTATAAAATGACCTTAGGAAAATGGTATTTTTAAAAGTTTAGGATTTTTTTCTCCCACTTGGTATATAATATATATAGTCTCACCTGTGTAAATGTCGAGTCCGCAGTTCTTATACCCTCACCCCCACCCCCACCCCCACCTCAGAAGACTATATAAGCTTTTGGAGGTCAGGAACTATTTCAGAATTGTCTTTGTTAGTCCCAGGACCTAACAGAAGAGTTTTTGGAAAGGGTGGGGTTTTTTTGGTCTTTTTTTTCCCAATAATACAGATCTGTCATATATTTTCCCCTTAAGGAAACATCCTCCAACAATTCAGAGTGCCTTCTCTATAATTTAAAAACTTAGAGTTATTTGGGGAAGTGAGTAAGGATATGTCCAAGGCAGGACTGGAACCCAGAAAGGCCAGAAGGCTATGCCCATCCCTGAACTTCTGGTGCACAGTGTAAACACTGAATAAAAAGCTTGTGAAAATGAATGAATGCAGTGTATAGGATCATACTGCTGCAAGGGACTTTAGAGTCTTTCTATCAACCATCTTAATTTACAAATGAGGACATGGGGAGGAGGAACAAAATAACTTACCCAAAGTCACAAAGCAGTAATCATTGTAACCCCAGTCATCTGACTCCAGAGTCAAGCAACGATCTTTCTCTTTTGCCTATCCTCCTTCAAAAGTACCAAAAAGGACATATTTAACCTAAAGGCAGTTGGGTACCATGATGGATAGGGTGCAGCACTTGAAGTCGGGAAGATTCAGTTTAAGTGATTGAGTCAAAAAGCATATAGGTACCAGACATGGTTAAGTACTGGGGATGCAAACACAAACCCAAAGTCAGTCACAGCCCTCCAAGAGCTTACATCCTAAAAGAGTAAGATAATAAATAAAAGAAAGCTTTCCAAAAGGAAAATAGTGACAAACGTACCTACATACACGGGGCACAGAATAGAAGCTCAGAGTCCGACCAGCAGAGAGCTAAGAAATGGGGGGTCTGGGTGCCCTCCTTAACTGGAGGCTGTTCTGGGAGGAGCCATCCGTGCCCTCCTTAACTGGAGGCTGTTCTGGGACGAGCCATCAGTGCCCTCCTTAACTGGAGGTTGTTCTGGGAGGAGCCATCAGTGCCTCCTTAACTGGAGGCTGTTCTGGGAGGAGCCATCCAATCACAGAGGGAAGGCTCAGTTGCAGAGTAGGGTGTGCTGGGCGTGTACCTACTGCCCCCAAAGAGTCTATTGTTAAATATTCTACTGAGTGTTTTACACCTTGGCAGTGGATGGAGTGGTAGTCCTAAAGTCAGGAAGACTCATCTTCATGAGTTCAAATCTGGCTTCACACATTTACTAATTATGTGACCCTAGCTACGTTACTTAACTTAGTTTCTTCATCTGTAAAAATGAGCTGGAGAAGGAAATGGCAAACAACTCCAGTATCGTTGCCGGGAAAACCCCAAATGGAGTCACAAACAGTCAGACAGGACTGAAATGATTTAAGGACAGTAACAATTTACACCTCAGAAATTGGCAAATGGTACGAATCAGGGCTTTGTTTATTTATTTGCTAATTGTATAAGCTTAATAAAGTTATTTAGAACATGTTAATGATGCGGATTCAACTTGATTGTGTCCTAGTACAGTACTTTTGTTTTTTCAGAGAGCAGGTTAAACTCTTACCAGCACACCCCTGAGTGCAGAGTATTTCCAAAGAGTAAAATTTAGGGCTAAAGTAAGCTTTCAGAGTGAATGGGAAGGTGTAGAAAGTCCAGAGTGAAACCTGGAGAAGTTCAAATCCTGACTTAGCCACATAACTAGATGTGTGAGCCTGAGCAAGGCAATGAACCTCTGTCAACTTCTGTTTCCCCAGTGGTAAAATGGGGGAGATAATAACACCTACCTGGAAGGGTTGCTGTAAGGATCAGATAACAAATGTAAAATATTGTACAAAAGTAAAAGCCCTATATAAGGGTGGATGTTAAAATGAGACCACAACAATGAGTATTAGCCACCTGAGAAAAAAGCAACCATTTATCAGGCATTTACTATATTGTGGAACTGAGGATAAAATACTTTAAAATATAAATCGAAAAAATCCCTGCCAACAAAGAGCTTCCATTCTATTAGGAAAGTAAGTATTAACATATTTAAGTTTATACATAATGTATACAGAATGAATCCAAGGTAGTTTGGGGGATCAAGAAAGAATCACTTGAGGTTAGTCTAAACCAGTGGTTCTCAACCTTTCTAATGCTATGACCCTTTAATACAGTTCCTCTTGTTGTGGTGACCCCCAACCGTAAAATTATTTTCATTGCTACTTCATAACTGTAATTCTGCTACTGTTATGAATCATAATGTAAGTATCTAATATTCAGGATGTATTTTCATTGTTACAAACTGAACATAACCCACAGGTTGAGAACCGCTGGTCTAAAAGGAAGCCCGAGATTTTCCTAAAAATATAGGGAATCATGTTAATGGTCAATAAGCCAGACTATGGCAGAGTTGGGGGGAAGCAAGAGTTCTGTGAGGATTTTTGACCTCCAAAGTTAGTTTTAAATGGAAAAGCCTTAAATGTTACAGTAACCAAGGAAGGCACTCTCACCCTCAGCTCCCTCTTAGCCTAAGACTTTCCAAGGGTGAGAAGTTTTACAGAAACTTCAGCAGGTATTGAATGATCCCAAATGAATATTTTGGACACTGTGGGAGGACCGATGAAATCACAGGCTAATGTTGTTGCCATGTGAGCTGAGCTTCATTAGAGGCTGCTGAGTCACCCAAAGATCCAAGAGCAGAAATCCAAGGCAGCTGGAGAATCGAAACAGTGAATAACATCTCAGGCTGTCCATTGGCTTCTTGGAAGTAAGTCCTGAGGCCATCTCATCCCACACTTGGTCTTCTCTGAAATAAAGAATTTTTTCAAAATCATTGGATTTTTAAGCCATTTAAAGAACACCATTAGTCTATGTTATCAATTATCTTCACCCCCTCAAAACTCCCAATATGTTTGTGGAAGATCAGTGTTTCTCCCCAAAACTTGCTGAATTAGGTGCTGAGCTGACACCCCCAAGATACAGTCATGCTCAAATACACTTGCCTTGTTTCCATTAAAAGGTGCAGAAGAAAGACTAGCTGTAGGCACACAATATGTACATAATAAACTCTCCTTGACTGACTGGCTATTGAGTGTAGATCCTGTCATGGGTGTTTTCAAACAATAATGAAAACATAAATATAGAAAAATAGGAATGGGGAGGCTAGGTGGCACAGTGAATAGAGCACCAGCCCTGGAATTAGGAGGACCTGAGTTCAAATCCAGCCTCAGGCACTTGACACTTACTGGCTATGTGACCTTGGGCAAGTCACTTAACCCCATCTGCCTTGCCAAAAACAACAAAAACAAAAAACAAAAAACAAATCATAGGACTATAGTTCTAGAGCTGGGAGGAAAGACAAAAGCCATCCATTTAATCCAATCCCTTTCATAGATAGGAAAATTAAATCCAATAAACATTTATTAAGCACCTACTTTGTGCCAGATACTGTGCCAAGGCCTTGGGGATACAAAAAGAGGCAAAAGACAGTCCCAGCCCACATGGAAGTTACTCCTTAATAGAGGCCCAGAAAGGGTAAGTGACTTGTCCAAAGTCACACAAAAAGTAAACACTCATGGAAGGGCAAGATGTGAATGATGTCCTGTGACTCCAGAGTAGGTGTTCTTTCCAGGGCTTTTTTATGTGAATATATGTCCAAGATTTTCCTTCTCAGAGCAGCAGACCAACCCAGTAGGCCTGACAGAAGAAAACCCGCCAGTTTAGCCCAGGGAGGCTGGAGGTCAATGTTCCTCTATCCTGCTGTCTCTCCTTTGAAGGAAGGCACATCAAAGACTTCCATGGGATTTGCCTCTTGCTCCTTTGTGGTGAATAGCTGACTTTAATAGCATTGCAACTGGCACAGTTTTACCCAAGCACAGCCACTGATCTAGGAATATTTTGCTCTACACCAGAGTAGAAAGAAATGAAGCCTGTCATAGTGGTGAGTGAAAGAGTCTCAAATACAGGAGTCCTGTTGGAAATATAGCATGCAGTTCCTCACGTATAGTACATGAGACCCGTGGCATTCTGGAAACACGGCTGCGTTTCTGGCGACCTTTGTCCATCATGTTCAGGCCTCTGGACATGCAGGCTTTGTGGGGCCTGAGAAGGCTGGTGTTTGGAAAACCAGATGCTCTGAATGATAGCTCTGTGCCGTGTAGAGAGCCCCACCATTGTCTCCAGCTGCCCCTTATCTTGGAATGCAAGAGCCCAGCTACACATTTACTATATGTATTATTTAACTCAGCCAAGAACAAGGGATATAACAGAACTGGGGGGCTGCAAAAGGGGGGAGTCATGTAACCAGCATGTGCGCTGTAATAAAGGAACTCAGCTCTCCATCTCCATGGGCTCCTGACTCTTATTCCAAGAACACAGTTGGTCATGTTCGATCACACATGTCGAAGACCCTAGAGGAAGGGTAAGTGCCCAGCTGCTTTCACATTAGGCCATAAGAAAGTCCTAGGTACACCTCCTGCCTCTGACACACAGTAGGTATATAGCCCTCCTAAGGTCATTTAATCTTTTGGAAAGCCCAGGAAATTCTCCAAGTCTGCAATTTACAGAAGAAGGGCACAACTACATGGGTGGAGGGCAGATCCATCATCAGGAGTTCCATATACCAATGACATCCTAGGGTTGGTCCCGCTTCCTTTCTCTTTCACTCCCTCCTGTACAGCGGAAGAAAACCAGGCCATCCCTCTGTTGTCTGTTCTCCATAGTGACTAATGATCCACTACCTTGCTAGTGAAATAGAAATTAGCCGGAGGATGCATTAAATCTTCTTCCACCATGCAACCTCCAACAAGTCATTTCACTTTTCTGGGCCCTGGTTTCTTCTTTTGTAAAATGAAACTGTAGGCCCTTATTGGCCTCTAAAATGGTTTCTGGTTTAAATCTATGATCTTATCATTGTCCTGCTCACCCCAGTTTAAAAGCAGAGTCTTTGCTGATTTTTTTTTTGTTCTCCTTGATTAGTAAGGTGGTGCAACAGCTAGAGGCCAGGCCTAGAATCAAGAAGACCCAAGTTCAAATTCAGCCTCAGACACTTCCTAACTTTGTGATCTGTCTGTTCTGTTTTCCTCAAATATAAAGTGTAGATAATATGGGCACCCACTTATGCCCAGGGTTGTTGGGAGGATTAAATGAAGTCGTATTTATTAAGCACACTTAATAAATGCTTTTTTGTTTTCCCTATTTAATCAGTTACCAGGACTTGTTGATTTTACAACACGATATCTCTCATCTTCCTCCCTTTTCTCCACTAACACGGTCTCCATCCTCATTCAGGTCCTTATTAGCCCTCCCTGAATTATTTCAGTAGCATCGATTGGTATCCTTGATTCTGGTTGCTTCCCCTCCCCTGCCCCCATGCATCTGCCTACATTGCTGCCACAATAATCTTTCTTTTTTTTTTCTTTTTTTGGGGGGAAGGGCAGTTGGGGTTAAGTGACTTGCCCAAGGTCACGTGGCTAGTAAGTGTGTCAAGTGTCTGAGGCTGGGTTTGAGCTCAGGTCCTCCTGACTCCAGGGCCGGTGCTCTATTCACTGCACCACCTAGCTGCTCTCATAGTAATCTTTCTTAAACTTAGATCCAACCTTGTCCCTTTTCTGTTCCCTACTGACTATAAAATAAAGCATAAAGATATCCACTTAGCATTGAAGAAGAACCCCGAAAAATTTATCTCCAGTCTACCTATCCAGGGGGCAGCTTGATAGTGTGCTGGGCCTGGAGCCAGGAAAACTCCTTTTCATGAGTTCAAATCCAGCCTCAGACACTTACTTACTACCTGTGTGACCCTGGACAAGTCACTTAACCATGCTAGCCTCAGTTTCTTCAACTATAAAGTAAGCTGGAGAAGGAAATGGAAAACCACTCCAGTAACTTTGCCGAGAAGACTCCAAATGGGGTCATGAAGAATCAGACACAAGTTAAAAAAACAACTCAACTGCCTATTCAGACAGATAGTGTCCAACGGCCATGAGGGCCCGTTTTTGTCTGGAACACTCCATCCTCTCTCCATGCATTCCTAGAAACGCATTCCTCTCTAATCTCTACCTTTTGGGTTTCTTAGTTTCTTTCAAAGCTCAGCTCAGGTGCCACTCCCTGCATGAGGCCTTTCCAGATACCTACCTTGCCAGTGACTTTGTTCCGCTGGAATTACTTCATATTTCTATATGTATGAGTTTTAAATAATCCAGTAGACTGCTCCATCTCCCCACCTCCCCACAGTGACAGACAGGGAACAAGCATGAATGAGCCCAGCTCTGGAAGATACCACCTGCCGAGTTTCTCTCCCAGAGGAGTTTAGGCCGAGAGCACCAGTCGATTGCTGGAGGACTCTTCAGAAGCAATTCCTGTTCAAGGAGAACATAGTCTCATATTTTTCCCACCTCAATCTACACAATAACCCTCACCACACACACACACACACATATACACACACACACACACAGAGTAATCCTAAAGCTACTAACATCAATAGCTTTCTCAGTATGGACTCCAACCACATCTACAATCACAGGCTTGAAAGACTTAACTGCATACCCTGTGTTCTCTGGCATCTGGGTGGCAAAGGGCACCAAGTCTGGGATAAGGAAGATTTGGGTTCAAATTCAACCCACAGACTAGATGTATGACCTTGAACAAATCACTTGACCTCACTGTTCCCTCAGCCATAAAATGAGGACAGTAGCACCTGTCTCCTAGGGTTTTTACAAGGATCAAACGAGGTAATATTTGGAAACTTAATGAATGATTGATTGTTTCTTTTCTTCCTTCCTCTGCCCCACCTCCTACTGGCCTTGAATCCCAATCAGAGTTACTCCTATGGTAATATCCAAGAAGTCTAATCCCAGAGATCTTTTGGCTATTGAAACCAAGGGAGGTACCAAAGCCATGACCCCAATGGTGGGGAAACAATACAGTTGTGAGTCTCAGGAAACCACCCGTGTTCCTCAAGAACTAGAGACTCTCTGGAACTCACCCCTCCCAACTTCAAACACATGATCCCAAATTGGGCAACAGCTAGCTTTCTCCTCTGCAAACCAGTGACTCAGAGACCAACAAGAAGGAAGAAGGTCTGAACAGCTATATATTATATACAGGAATAGAGGTTTACAGCACACACAGAGGTTTTGATAAATAGTCTTTATCTCTGCACAGATCTAAGCCCTCACTTCTCCCAGACAGAGAGACAATCCATAACCACAGACCCATTCAGAATGAAAAATAGAAGGTCAAGAACATCTGAGGGATGGGGAGGTTCCCATACCAAGAGGTCTTTATGAAAGCAGAATAAAGATCAGTAGGCAAAAAAAAAAAACAACCAAAACCCACCAAACCATTAGGACCCAAGCTAGCCAATATTGTAGAGATGTGGTAGGGATATAGTTAGATAGATAAGATCTAGAATTCCTCATTTTAAATATGCAAAGAAGACTGTAATTTCCCCCATAGGCAGAGCAGGAGGCACGTCATGGCATGGGAATGCCTCCATTCTCCCATCTCCAAGATGGGCATTGTGCCAGAATCATATCTAACTACTAATCATCAGATATTTGAAATCTAATGGGCTTCTTTTAGGAGTTCTGGAAAAAAATTAATTTTCCCTGGTCACTCTAAAGTTAGTTATTTTATTCATAGTTGATCTAGCTTCCTCCCACCAAATACTTGTTTCAAAAAAGAAGTCATTAACAACAAGCAAACATTTATCCAAGCAAACAGTAAAACAGAAATCAGAGAAGCTATGTGGACTAGAATAGACAAAAGACCACATAAGAGTAAATGGGTTCTTGAAATGAGAAATGAGATAAATCTCAGCTTAACCAAGAAGAGAAGATTTCGCCAGAGTCATCTACTCAGTATTCTTCGTGTGTACGGGTACTGGGAATTAAGGGACGTGGAGGGGGTGGGGCTAGTTTTCTCCATATGTCTGTAGCTCCAAAGGCTCCCATCTTCTATCCCAAAATCATATCTTCTTTTGCCCAGTCTCTCTCAAACTGCGCTTCTTCTCCTTTCTGGCATTCTCTCCCAAGTGTCTCTCATGTATGAAGTTTTCAGAGGTTTTTCAGTCAAAAAGGCATCATTTGCCCTTACATTATGCTGGGTCATTCAGGTATCCTTCAGGAAAACATCCAACCTGCCAGAGTAGAGCTGTTACATTCATATAAAGCCAAAAGATGGCTTCCATTCACCAACCTATGGTTTATGGGACTCAAATGCATCTATGATACCATGGTCCATAGAATCAAATACACCTGGGTTCAAGGCCTTCTTCTAACACACACTGGCTATTCAATACTGGGAAAATCATTCAGTTCATCATTTCCCCAGTCAGCTACCGAAGAATGAAAATTGCATAGTAGGTTCTAACCTACATTCAAAAATAGTTTCCTCATACCTACACCAATATTCCCTACACCTATGAAGTCTCAGGTCTAGAAAAAATAAATAAATACAAGTTTAGTGTTTATTAATCTGTGTATATGTTGTATTCCCTCAATGGGCCACAGAACCAGAGCTGGATGATGCTTTGGAGTCCATCTAATACAACCCCCTCATTTTGTTTGTTTTTGTTTTTGCTTTTGCTTTTTGGAGGGCAGTTGGGGTTAAGTGACTTGCCCAAGGTCACATGGCTAGTAAGTGTGTCAAATGTCTGAGGCTGGATTTGAACTCAGGTCCTCCTGACTCCAGGGCCGGTGCTCTATTCACTGTGCCACCTAGCTGCCCCGATCCCCTCATTTTGTAAAATGATGAGAAAACTGAGGACTTGAGTGTTTGCTACACAGAGAGCAACAAAACCCAACATTTCCATGGTGTTTACTATGAGCCAGGTAGTTTGCATCAGAGCTGGGATTCGAAATCAGGTCCTTGGATTTCAGAACCAGTGTTCTTCTTACTGCACCATAGGCAAAGTCCTCAAGGTTTAAAGCTATTTCATTTTTGCCTTTATATACCTAGGGCTTATTACAGTACCTGGCACATAGTAGGGATTAATAAATGTTCATCAAATTGATAGCCTTTTAAAATGTCCAGAACTTCTTGTTTCAGTAAAAAAAAAATAAAACCAGGTGGTTCAATCCCATTATCTTGAAGGACCCTTCCAGTCCTATCACTCTAAGATCCTCTGAATACTGGCAGATCATCCATTTTCAAACTTTTGTCTGTAAAATAAATGTCACTGACAGCTGGATGAGCTGCTTATCCGTGAACAGCCAGAGAGCTCTTCTCTCCTCCCCCGCAGCTACTGTAGAAATGCTCTGGTGCAGAAATGTTCAGATCCTGAATTAAAGGATGAGTCAAGCTGTTCCTGATGGAGGTGATGGCTACAACTTGTTGTACCATCCAGGTTTCTCCCAAACTGAGGATCTGCAAATCCATCAAACTCCAAGCAGAGCTTGCTTATAACCTAAATAAAGGAACAGAGGCTTCTCAGTTGTCCCAGTCTTGCCTGACATCAGCGGCCAGTGGCATAATCAAAGGCCTGCTGATGAGAGTTAATCATTCACATTCAAAGTCAGCTCTATTTCTCTTCCTGGACTTATACGGATGACACAGAAAAATCTTTCCCATTGCTAGAATGTTCCATCTGCTACCTTGGAAGTCCTAAGTGAAACTTGTTCTTTATTCTCTGCCATCTCCTGTCATCCATCCTGATCCTGCCTGAGTATGTCCATTTAATACAGTTGTCAGTAACTCATTACAATAATTATGACTGCTAACATTTACACAGCACTTTAAGGTACCTTGATATTATCTATTTTGCTCCTCCCAACAATCCAATTAGGGAATGCTAGTATTACACCCATTCTATGGATGAGGAATTGAGGCTCAGAGATGTTAGGTGACTGACCCATTGTCCCAGAGCTACTAACTAAGCATTGGCGAAAGAATATAACTCAGGTCCTCCTGACTCCAAGTCCAGCACTCTTTCTGCCAGTGAAATGAATTCTGCATTAAGGTTGTAGGGTGTATATATATATATATATATACATATATATGTGTGTGTGTGTGTGTGTGTGTGTGTGTATACCAATTTTGATAGAAATACTAGGTCAGTCTATTCTACCTAATAATCACTTAACCCTTAAATAGCTGAGTAATTACAGAATCTCAAAGTTTGAAGAATCCTTGGAGGCTATCTCCTAGAACAACTCATTGCATGAACAGGAACCTTCCCTATGTATATGTATATTATATGTATATGTATATATATATATATATATATATATGTGTGTGTGTGTGTATATATATAGAGAGAGAGAGAGAGAAAGAGAGAGAGAGAGAGAGAGTGAGAGAGAGAGAGAGAGAGAGAGAGAGAGAGAGAGAGAGAGAGAGAGAGAGAGAGAGAGAGAGAGAGAGAGAGAGAGAGAGAGAATGTATGACAACTACAGTGTTTCAAGGAAAATTGCACTGGTCTATTTATCCTGCAGACATCCCTGGTTGAATCAGCCACACTTAAAATAAAATAATCATTAGAAGACTAGTCCATCCTATGACTTCTGGATAGCTGCCCCTTTTGCCTCAGAACCACTTCTACCTCTCCGCACAACTTGAAAAAGGCTGACCAGGCAGTTATATAATAAAACAAGTCAGATCAGGTTTTTTTTACTGTTAAGTGCATGAAGAGACAGTGTGTCATGTGGATCAAGAGTTGGCCTCAAAGCCAGGAAGATCTGGATTCAAGTCCTACTTCTGACACATAGTGACTGAGCAACCCTGAACGAGTCTCTTAACTTCTTAATGTAATAGCCAGTTCTCTAAAACTATAAATAGCAGAGAAGGTGTCTAATTATATTGGTGGGAGTTTACTCACCCAGGAGTTCTCTATAACAGTGAAATCATAGGGTAGTATCAGTCCCTATCCCTATGAGAAAAGCATTATTCTAGGCACCAACGATACAAAGGAAAAAAAAAAAAAGCAGTCTGTGCCTATCAGGCGCTTATATTCTCCTGAGCACATTCTCTGTACAGCATATACAGAGCACATATAAGTTTATTAGAGGTGTGGGGGGGAGAGTGCTAACAACTAGAAGAAGCAGGGAAGTCTTTACAAAGAAGATGGTACTGGAGGTGAAACTCTAAACAAGCCAAGGATGCCAAGAATGAGAGATGAAGAAGAGGTACTTAAATACCATCTCTTTTTTTTTTTTGCTTTTTTTTGGAGGGCAATTGGGGTTAAGTGACTTGCCCAAGGTCACACAGCTAGTGTTTTTTTTGTGTTAAGTGTCTGAGGTCAGATTTGAACGCAGGTCCTCCCAACTCCAGGGCTGGTGCTCTATTCACTGTGCCACCTACTCGCCCCTTAAATACCATCTCTATGCTGATGATTCTCAAACCTACCTGACTTTCCCCAGACTCTCAATCTCAAATCTCCATCTGCCTTTCAATATTTCTATATATCACAAACAAAACCGTGCAAGAAGAGATAGTTGGCGATACCCCATTGATAATAATTGTAGACAGCATAAAATGCCTGGGAATATACCTACCAAAACAATCCCAGGAACTATATAAGCAAAATTATTTTTAAAAAATTATACAAATAAAACCAGATTTAAATAATTGGAAAAATGTTAACTGTTCATGGGTAGGCAGGGCCAATATAATAAAAATGACAATTTTACCACATATTAATTTATATGTCCAATAGACAGCTTAAACTCAATATGTCCAAAATAGAACTCATTGTCTTTCCCCCAGATTCTCCCCTCCTTCTACCTTTCCTATTACTATAGAGAACAACATCATCCTCCCAATCCCTCAGACTCACAACCTAAGAGTCATCCTGGAATCCTCACTATTTCTCACTTCCCATATCCAGGGTATCTCCAAGGCTTGCTGATTTCACCTTCGAAACATCTCTCAGAGATGCCCCCTTATCTCCTCTGATGCGGCCACCCCTCTAATGCAGGCTCTCACTACCTCACACTCAGATTATTGCAATAGTCCACTGGTAGGTTGGCTTGTCTCAAGTCTCTCCTCACTCCAAGCCATTCTCCATTTAGCCAGTAAAGTTTTTTCCTAAAACAAAGATCTCATCATGTCACTCCCTTCTCAATAAACTCCAGTGGCTCCCTATTTCCTCCAGGATCAAATAAAATGCTCTGTTTGGCATTCAAAGCCCTTTATAACCTAGCTTCCTCCTACTTTGCCAGTCTTCGTATACCTTTCTCCCTGACATCTACTCTTTGATCCAGTGACACTGGCCTCTTCAGTGTTTCAGAAAAAGAAACACTCCATCTCTTGGCTCCAGGCATTCTCTGGCTCTCCCTCCTCTGCTCCCGCTGCTATCCTCCCTGGCTTATTTCAAGTCCCAACTAAAATCCCACCTTCTATAGGAAGCCTTATTAAACCCCCTTAATTCCTCTAGTGCCTTCCCTTTAAAATTATTTCCTATTTATCCTATATATAAGCTGCTTTGTATATATTTGTTTGCACTTGTGTTCCCCGTTGGATTGTAAGTTCCTTGAAGACAAAAAAATGTCTTTTGCATTTTTTTCTGTATCCCCAATGCTTAGCACATCTGTTAAATGACTTGACTGGAGTCACAAACCTAGTGAGTGTCCAAGACCAGATTTGAACTGAAGTCTTCCTGAATCCAGACCCGACGCTCTTCCTACTGTGCCACCTAGCTGTGGAAAAGAGACAAAGACCCAGGACAAAACCTTTGGGGGTGCCTATGCTTATGCGTGGGAGATGAATGCTAATATACCAATGGATATCATGAAATCATAGGCACACAGGCTGGAGAAGAATGAGAGAGAGCAAGGTCACACACGGCAGGTCAAAAAGAAGAGAGTGTCCAGAAGGAAGCAGGTGGTCAGAAGTGCCTGGATTCGCAAAGAGGCCAACTGAGAAAGGGTCATTGGAGTGAGCATTGGTCATCTTGGACAGAGTAGTTTTAATGAAGTGGCTAGGCTCAGAAGCTAGATATCCATGGTTTGAGAAATGGATAGGGGAGGGTTCAGAAAAGGAGAGTGGAGGAAATGGAGGGATTAAATAAATCAATTCAGTCAAAATGGTCTAATTAGTTTTGCATATAAGTATAGCCTCCATCTTCTCACCTTCCTGTAAGAGCATTTGCATAGATCTCTTCCCAAAGTGGAGGCAGGGACTTGGATTCCTCGCTATTTCTCACCTCCCATATCCAGGGTATCACCAAGGCTTGCTGATTTCACCTTCGAAACATCTCTCAGAGACGCCCCCTTATCTCCTCTGATGCAGCCACCCCTCTATGAGACAGCTTCATTCTATGCTTCCTTCTACACAATTTTTCCAAAACCTGCCATGCCTTCAGCAAAAAAGAATTTGTGTTTTTTCTAGAATATAAAAATAAATAAAACTGAGGGGGCAGGATCAAATCCATAAATTTCAACTTACTGAGCTTGCTATTGAACTAAGTTCAATAGCCTAAATGTGGTTCCCACCTTTGTGTCACAAATAAATGACCATAACATCCCATCACTTACCACATGGAATCCATCTATGCCAACTCACCTCTTCAGAGGAAAATCGTAGGACCAAGGGCACCAAAAGATGACAAATGGAAAGTCAAGTAACCACTGATTACCGTCTGTACATGACTCTGCTGGAGGGAGTAATGGGAGTAGAGATGGTGAAGGCTATATAGAAGGTATGTTCACTACCCATCAAAGAAAAGGTAACTCCAATGGCTCTCCCAGAACATTCTCTGAATAGTGTTCTTGAGCAAAAATACAATTAAGCTCATTGTACAGTCTACTGCACATGCCCACCTTCCCTTCTGACCTCTGCAAGACAGTCCCCCTCTCCCAGCAACACCTCCTCTCTACCTTCTCCAATGGAAATAAACCTCCTAGGCTTTCTCTCTCAGGTTTCTTCCTGAATCCTACTTAGAATCAGTTAAATTCAACAAACATTTGTTAAGTGCCTACTGTATGCACAATACCGAGTTAGGCACTGGAGATCAAAGGAAAAAAATGAAATATTCCCTGCCTTCAAGAAGTTTAAGTTCTAGGGGAGTGTATAGAAAAGGAAACTAACAACTGGGGGACCAGGAAAAGGCTCATATAGGAAATGGTACCTGAGCTGTGCTCTGAAAGAAACTAGGGATTTTAATAGGTGAAGGTAAGAAAGAGCCATATTTCAAATACAAGAGTGGGGAGAGAGACAGGTGAATCACGTGTGCTAAGGTACAGTGGAAAGAGATAGAATGCCATGCACGGGAAGCAACTAGCACACCAGTTTGATTGGAAAGGAGAATGTATAATAGGAAATAAAGCTAGAAAGGAAAACATGTGCCTTGCCGTGGATGGTTTTAAATACCGGGCAGTGGATTTTGTATTTTGTCCTAGAGTCAATAGGCAGCCAATGAAGATCTTTGAGTAGGGATGAGTCAAAAGCTGAGAGCCTGGGTGACTGGAAGGAGGGTGATGTCCTTAAAAGTCACCTAGGGGAAGATGTCTAGAAAATAATTGGTAATTCAAGACTGGAATACAAAAGAGAAATTAAGCTTGGATCACATGCATGCATTGATTGTGAGCCAAAGATTCTGCATGTACCTTATTTGTACATAGTTGTTTGATGTGAGTTAGTCTGTGAGTTCTTCTAAAGCAGGGACTGTCTTGCCTTTGCCCCCAGTATTTAGCATGGCTCATGGTGGGTACTTAGTAAATCTGCACCTATGAGGGCTGGATATACAGATCTGAGAGTCAACTGAATAAAATAACAACTGAGCTTATAAGATTTCCTAAGATCACCAAGGGAGAGGATGAGGAAATAGAAGAAAAGTGGGTTCAAGTCAGAGCCTGAGGCTGCCCAAGACTGACAGGGCCTTAGTGGGTGGGAAAGAGATGATGACTCAGCAAAGACTGGGAAGGAATAGTTAGACAAGTGCCAGGAGAACCTAGAGAGGCATCATCACGGAAGCTGAGGGGAGAGAGAATGTCCAGGAGGAGGGGGTGGCTGACAATGTCAAAAGTGCTCAAGAAAAGACTGACTGCTTCAAAATTTTGAGGCTGCAAGGCAGTGGTTCTGGAGCATTTCTACATCTACCAGTCTCAAAGCAGAGAGAAAGTCATTTTCTTTTTGCTTCAATGAGCCTGCTTTTTGGCTCTCCTTCAATCAGATTCAATGTGCTCTTCAGATTTTCATGGAATTTGCCATAAATAATAATAACTCAGGGGCGGCTAGGTGACATAGTGAATAGAGCAGTGGCCCTGCAGTCAGGAGGACCTGAGTTCAAATCTGGCCTCAGACACTTGACATACTTACTAGCTGTGTGACCTTGGGCAAATCACTTCACCCCAATTGCCCTGCATTCCCCACCTCCAAAAAGCAATAATAATAATAATAATAATAATAATAATAATATCTCCATTTTATATGTGAAAACCCTGAGGCTCTGAAATGTCAAGTGACTTGCCCAGCAACACACTATTAAATGCCAAAACCAGGACTCAAATTTAGGACACTCAAATCTAAGACTTCACCATTCCCTAACTTTGTTTCACTTTTTTTTCACTTTCTGTGTATCCCCATTGTTTAGCACAATGCCAGGCACATAATAAATGGTTTTGTTTCTTTTTTTTTAGAAGGCAGAAGGCAAGGCAGTTATGGTTAAATGACTTGCTCAAGGTCACACAGTGTGTCAAGTGTCTGAGGCCGGCTTTGAACTCAGGTCCTCCTGACTCCAGGGCCTGTGCTATATTCACTGTGCCACCTAGCTGCCCATTAATAAATGTTTATTAATTGATTGATAATATACCAGATTCTAGGCTAAGTTCTGGGCATATACCAACCACAAAATGTAAGTCAGTCAGTCAACAAACATTTCTTAAAGCCTTGAGCATGCAATAAACTCCTTGAAAAAGAAAGATTCCATGTATATCAACAGATTTATATCAGCGCCTTTTGTGGTAGGAAACATAGTAGATGCCCATCCATACCTAAATAGAATGGAAGATTACTGTGCCGTAAGAAACAATTACTGTGCTGTAAGAAATAACGAATACACTAGAAGCATGGGAAGACTTACATGAACTGATACAGAGTTCACTCTGCATCTTACTTCAGTAAGCAGAACCAGGAAAACAATATACACAGTGACCACAACAATGGAAATGAAAAGAACCACCGCTACAAAACAAAGCCAGACGATATGTATAACTGGTATCAAATTGCTTGCCTTCTCAGTAGGTAGGAGAGTAGTGGAAGAGGGAAAAAGAATTTGCAACTCAAAATTTGAAAAAGGTAAAAATAATTAAATTTAATTAATTTTAAAAAGGAGAATGAATGGATGCTTCCTCCTTACCCCCTGCACAAAATGCTGCATTGATTTTAATACCATTAGAAATTACCTTTTTGGGGCAGCTAGGTGGTTCAGTGAATAAAGCACCGGCCTTGGAGTCAGGAGGACCTGAGTTCAAATTCAGCCTCAGACACTTAACTCTTACTAGCCATATGACCTTACGCAAGTCACTTAACCCCAACTGCCCTGCCTTTAAAAAGAGAAATTGCCTTTTTCTACCTCTTCCTGTCCTTCAATTCCCATTTTCTATTTGGCTAAAGGCACTTTATCGCTGTGCAAAAGAAAAGGTCGAAACTCTTGGAAGGGACTTTAAGGATGTCACTGAAAGATCCAAGCTGAATTCCTGTAAGGTTTGAAGTATTTATCTCATTTACCTTTGAAGCAGATAATGTGTTCATCATGGGCATTCATTGATGGGGCCTGAGGTCCCCCCTGGCTATAAGGCTGTCTAAGAATTCTGAAGATTCTATTCAAGGCCAAGCCCAAGTATAACTGTGAAGTCACCAAGCTTTGTCTTTTGGTATGGGCCATCATCCCACTACATTAAACTTCTCTTTCAGGATATTTCCCTCTATAATCACTTACCTTCTCAGTTTTCTCATTTATAAAATGAGGGGGTTGAATTCTATAACTTCTAAGGTCCCTTAACAACTCTAAATCTATGATACAATGGTCCTCAGATCCTGGTTTCAGATACTCAGTGCCCCTCATATCTCTCTCCAGTTGCCCTACTTTTGGGGCTTTAAAAGTATGTCTGTATTCTCTCATGACAAAAAAAATGCTATCTAAAAAAAATGCTATCTACCTCCAGAAAGAGAACTGATGAATTCTGAGTGCAGATTGAAGATGTTTTTCACTTCTTTATTTTTCTGGCTTTTTTTTCCCCAGCTTGACTACTGTGGAAATATGTTTTCCATGACCTCATACGTATAACGGGTATCATTTTTCTCGCCTTCTCAATGGTTGTGGATAGCGATGGGAGGAGGGAGAGAATTTGGAACTAAAAATAAAAATTTTAGGAAAAAAAAGTATGTCTGTCCTCCCCAGTCCAAACATCTATTTTCTCAATGCTTTCCTTTCTACCTGTTAGAATTATATTTTGTGACCAATGACCCCATGCTATGGCTAAACCTAAACTGGGTTCAATATTGGGGGGTTTCTCAAAAAATCATATGTCTTAGATTTGTTTTGCCTCCATAGAAAGTTTCATCTAGGAGCCTCAGAATATAATTCATGGTTAGATTTGTGTTGAAAGAAAGAAAGAAAGAAAGAAAGAAAGAAAGAAAGAAAGAAAGAAAGAAAGAAAGAAAGAAAGAAAGAAAGAAATGAATGAATGAACGAACAAACAAATAAATAAGTAAATAAATAAATAAATGAAATGAATAAATAGATGAATGAATGAATAAATAAATAGATAAATAAACAAACAAATAAATAAATGATTAAATAATTAAATAAATGTCCTCAACTCTGAGAGTCACTATGGCTCAGCAGAAAGTGCTCAAGATTTGGAGTCAGAAGACCTGGGTTCAAGGTTCAGGTCAGCTCCTTGACGTCTCTGGGCCTCAGTTTTCTTAGAAGTAAAATGAAGAATTTGGATCCAGTGACCTCCAAGGTCCCCACAAGCTCTAAACCCATAGTCTATGAACATCTGTTCAAGCACTCTAGATTACAATACATGGTAGGTACAAGACAACTTTCATTTCATCTCAGAAAGAATGCAGAAATCAAATAACTCAAAAGTAGCCCCTCAGTATAATTCTCCCACCTTTCTAGTGAATCCACCTTCTACCTGTCTCCCTGCCAGAGACCCATCTATTTCTCTAGACCCTGTGGTGCCACCTTTTGATCTGAACTTCTCTCAAAAAGGAACTAAACTTGCTAGAGAAAAAAACCTTCTCCCCCCCCCAAAAAAAGTTCAGTGAGTCCCAGTTATGCTACAGGAACTGAGATAGGTTCCAGACTTATGGCAGTACCCTAAGGTCTTATACTTTTCCCTAAAAGAAAATGAATTTAAGGTACTTACTTTGGCCTCATTCCTTTTGCACTTTGAAACTGAACTCCTCACATGTTGAATCATCTAAACACAGGATGTGTAATATTTCAATAGAAAATAAGCTTCTTGAGGGTAGAGACTATTCCTTTTCCTTGTCTTTATTTCCTTGTCTCAGGTGGTCACTGAGCCTGGAGTCAGAAAAACCTGAGTTCAAATCTGGCCTCAAATACTTACTAGCTATGTGACCTTGGGCAAGTCACTTAACCCTGTTTGCCTCAGTTTCCTCATCTGTAAAGAGGATATGGAGAAAGAAACAGCAAACTACTTTAGTATCTTTGTCAAGAAAACCCCAAGGGGCAGCTAGGTGGCTCAGTGAATAGAGCACCGGCCCTGGAGTCAGGAGTACCTGAGTTCAAATCAGGCCTCAAACACTTAACACAAAACTAGCCGTGTGACCTTGGGCAAGTCACTTAACCCTAATTGCCCTACCTTCCCCACTCCAAAAAGCTTAAAAAAAAGAAAAAGAAAGCCCCAAGTAGGACCACTAAGAGTCAAACACAACTGAACAACAAAGCCAATCTTCCTCTCGTCTGACCTCCTTGTTTAAGCAATTCATGGGATTAACTGAGAACAAAGTCTAGGGTCTTGTTCCTCTACATCAAGATTCAGTCTCCAAGAGGCTAATGTTGCCCCATCTCATCCTAAAAGTCCACATCCCTAGAACTCTCAGAAAGGATTCCTCTCTGAGGTTGTCTTCCATCTCTACTGTTTATATCTCATAGGTACCATGGTTATTTGAATGTCCTCCGCCATTTAAATGGGAGCTCCTTAAGAACCTTGTTTTTCCTTTCTTTGTATTCCCAATGCTTTAATCCATATCTTGATTCACAGTAAGTACTTAATAAATGCCCATTAACTGACTAAAGCATTGCAAGACCTGTACTTGTTTTATATAAAGTGGAACCTCTTTAAGAATTCTGAAGAATATTTCAAAGAAAACCAAAGCTTTATCGATGGATTTTACCAATACTTATCTGGGAAGGTAGGGGATCTCCCAAATGGGGATTTTTGCTTTTGGGACTGGATCAACCACAGCAAAGCCTTTGTAAATTGTAGGGTAGAGTGGAGTGTTTATATAAGCAAGTGTTTATAGGACTCCCGATGAGTGGGTATTCACCAGGAGTTATGTAAGTGAGTTATTCAAACGCTGTTTGACTCACAAAAGTAACTTACAAAAAACAAATTCGCCAATTAGAATAACTAGTCATAGTATAACTTCTTCCCGGGGTAGCTGCACTTTTTTTTCTAAAAAGAAATCTGGAAATATAAGCTGTCTAGAAATCCAAATGAAAAATTCCCCTGGTAGAATTTTATGCAGTTAAGCAAGGAGACAATAAGAAATATTTTTCCAGGACTCATATGTACAAAATTATTTATAGCAGCTCTTTTTGTGGTGCCAAAGAATTGGAAATCAAGGGGATGCCCATCCATTGGGAAATGGCTAAAGTTGTGGTATATGAATGTAATGGAATATGATTGTGCTGTAAGAAATGAGGAGCAGATGAATTTCATAATAACCTGGAGAGCCTTATATAAACTGAAGTTGCGTGAGAAAAGCAGAACCAGGAGAAGTTTGTACACAATTACAGATACAATATATGTGTGACGTCTAACTTTGATAGACTGGGCTCCTCTCAGCAAGGCAAGGCTATAAGACAATGCCGAAAGTCTCATGATGGAAAGATGAACACATCCAGAGAAAGAACTACAGAGTCTGAATGCAGATTGTAGCAAACTACTTGCTCTCTCTCTTTTTCTTGTTCTGTTTATTTCTTCTTTCTCATTATTCATTCCATTAGTTATAATCCTTCTTTACAACCTGACTAATGTTTAATGTGAAGGTACTTGTAGATCCTATTTTTTATTGCATGCTGCCAAGGGGGAAAGGAGAGGGAGAAAATTTGAAACTCAAGGGATTGTGTTCCTGAACATTGCAAACTAAAAGTAAATAAATTTATTTTAAAAAGAAATATTTTTCCATGGAGATGGGGGGGTGCTTTCCCCATACCCTTCAAGTTACATTATATGGCCAGCTGCCTACACACAACACCAGCTTTGGCAATATTTACTGTGGCCTCATTCCTTTCTCACTGTGAAACTGAACTCCTTACATGCTGAATCATCCAAACACAGGATGGGCAGTATTTCCATAGAAAATAAGCTTCTTGAGGGGAGGAACTGTTCCTTTTCCTTGTCTTTATAGTCTCAGTACTTAATATGGTGCCTTGCAAACAATAGGAACTTAATAAAGGAAGAATTAAAGTGAATTTGGTATATGGAAAAAGTTATGGACTTGAATCAAGTGCTGGGTTCAAGTCCTGAAACTGACTGTTGTTTTGTGACTTTGGACAAGTCACTTCACCCAAAGTAACTATTTCATGGGCTTGTTGCGAGGAATGTACTTTTCAAAGTCTTATGCCATCAAAATATGAGATTGAAGTATTGCACGTTGACTTTTATTGTAAGTCACCCTCAAGATTACGTTGTTGTTCAGTTGTGTGACTGCATTTGGGGAGTTCCTCAGCAAAGATACTGGAGTGGCTTGCCATTTCCTTCTCCAGTTAATTTCACAGATGAAGAACAAAGGAAAACAGGATTAAGTGATTTGTCCAGGGTCACACATATAGTGTCTGAGGCTGAATTTGAACTCAGGAAGATGAGTCTTCCTGACTCCAAACCTAGCGCTCTACCCACTGAGCAACCTCGCTGCCCCTTCAAGATTATATATGGCCTTGACTCAGGTTATAGCATAACCTTGTTCATGGGGCCCACAAGCTTGCTTTATTGTATTGGCAACTGTATTTCAATATAATTGTTTTCTTTTGTAGAGAGAAGGGAATGGAAAAAACCATTTAAGTGCCTACTATGCACCAGGCACTAAACTAAAAACTTTACAAACATTATCCATTAAATCCTCATAATTACCCTGGGAAGTAGGTACTATTATGATCCCCATTTTATAATTAAGGAAACTGAGGCAGAGAATGGTTTTTTTAAAAATTACTTGTCTAGGATCACACAGTAAGTGTCTGAGGCTGAATCTTTTTTTGGAGGGGGGAAGGCAAGGCAATTGGAATTAAGTGACTTGCCCAAGGTCACACAGCTAGTAAATGTGTCGAGTGTATGAGGTTGGATTTGAACTCAGGGCCTCCTGATTCCAGGCTCTGTGCTCTATTCACTGCCCCACTTAGTTATATTTTAATTCAGATCTTTCTGACTCCAGACCCAGCATTTTATCCACTGTGCCACCTAGCTGCTTTTGTAATGTTAGATGTTTTATTTTATGCTTTTAAAAGCATTATTCTATCAAGAATCCTTATGTGAGCTTCACCAGACTGTCAGCAGGGTCCATGACATGCACACAAAAAGTCTAAGAACCCCTTCTCTAGTGAGAAGGTTTCCGCTAAAATTAGCGCACCAGTTTAGAACATGTATAGTCAGAAAGGACCTTGAAAAGAGTGTGAACCCCCAAGCCCCCCATTTTACAGGTGACATTGAAGGTTGAGAGCCTTGCCTAAGGTTGTAAGGAGGAGAGATCCTCAGACCCATGGCCTTTGACTCCAAATTCAGTTCTCTCTCTACTGTCTGAATATGCTTCTGCGAGCTCCTTTCCCCTCAGCGTCCCAAGCTCCTACTTGGTAAGATGCCCTTCCTAGAAGCCATTGGGCATGGGTGTCCTTTTTAATTCATCCCAGTTTGTTTTATCACTGGATAATGTGCTGGATTTCTTAATTAAATTTAGTTCTTTGGGAGCTGTTTCTGTAGGTGTTATAAATAATAGAATGGAGTCTGCATCCAGAATTGTAAAAATTAATTTCCCCTGCCTGGCATACTGTGCTGTTATTATTTAGTAATTTTTTATGGCCAGTACAGTGCCCAAGGAGAGGCCCAGAGCAAGGCAACTAAGGCTGTGTCTTTGCCACAGTAACAGAAGAATTCTGAGCATAATAATAGTAATGGCTGACATTTATAGGGAGGTTTGCAAAGTGCTCTGAATACAGCCTCTTTTGATTCTCCCAACTGCTCTGTGAGATAAGTGCTTTTAAAAAAATATCACCCATGATTTCATTAGCATAGGTAGCTCCCAGTGAGGAAACTCTCTCTACCAAAGCAGGTCAGCATTATTTCTTCAGCTTTGTAGTCTTACAGAGTTGCCTGGGCTGCTATGATTTACCCATCACACAGCTGGCACATCTGCTCCCCAGAATGCTGTGACGTGAACCCAGTTCATTCCACCTCTGATGTCACTTCTCTATCCATAGCACTATGCTAACATTTAGGTAAATATTACAGAGATCATTATTATTATTTCCATTTTATAGTTGAAGAAATTGAAGCTGATAAAGGTTAAATGCCAGATTCAGAGAGTGAATATCCATGATAAGATTTGGGTCTAGGTCTTTCTGACTCCAAGGCCAGCACCATAACCATTCAGCCATGCTTCCTTTCATCGTTCCTCTCCTTTCTTTTTTGTTGCCATTGATTCATTTCTTAAATAAATTTATAAATTAATTTCTTATTTTTTCTATTAAAAATTTGTTTTCTCTACTTCCCTCCACCCCTCCCCTCCCCCACACACAATTGAAAACAAACAAAACTAATACGTGCAATTAGCAAAATAAGTCCAAAAATATGTGTCTTGTTCTGCCCCCCCCCTGAGTTCAGTACCTTTCTATCGGGAAGTAAATAGCATGTTTCATTCTAATTTTCAAGAGTGGACAAGACTGTTCATTGTCCTAATGTTACTTTGAAGAGTTTGGCTACTTTCATTAATTAAGCAAAACACTTCTATAGTCTTAGGATCACACACTTAAGAGATCAGAGGAATCTTCAAGGTCATGTAACATAATCATCTCATTTTAAAGTTGAGAAAATTGAGGCTCAGAGAAATGAAGTGATTTACCCAAGGTCACCCAGGTGGTAAAAAGCAGAGTTGGAATCTGAACCAAGGCTCTCTAATCCCTAACCTAGCATTCTTTCCTCTATACCACCAAGCCTCCCTCTGTGCTATCCCACAGCATATTGAGATTTGAATAAGATATCAATTAGGTTGCTCTCTGAATACAAGAGGGAATATGCCATTGTCAAGTGAAGCACTATATGCTTTTAAAGACGTATTAGACTTGTGTCTAATGACTTTGAAATGGTTGGTTGTCTTGCCACATCTGGCAAGGGACAATAGAGTAATGCTTACTAAGCCTCCATGTAGTTCTGTTAGTGTCTTAATGACCTCAGTCCTTGTATACATGGAGCTCTCTCACTCATGGCTCACTAGCTCAGCAAGAGAGTGATGCAAGCACCTGCAATCATCGGTAGGCAATGGGTATGCATAATGGCTTTATGACAGATTATAACACAGTTTGGTACCTGGGGCAAGTAGCATCAGATGTGGGAAGGGAACTTGGTTCATCTGGGGGTGGATACAGGATATGAGGTTGTAGCATGGGATATACCAAAGTTTCTGTCCTTCCACAAGACTATATACCAGCAATTCTCAACCTGTGGGTTATGTTCAATTTGTAAAAATGAAAATACATCGTGCATATCAGATATTTACATTGTGATTCATAACAGTAGCTAAATTACAGTTATGAAGTAGCAATGCAAATAATTTTATGGTTGGGGATCACTACAACAGAAAGTTGAGAACTACTGCTATATACCCCGATGCCTTCCACAGTTCCTGACTACCAGGGGAAGTAAATGTTGTTGTTCCCATTCATTCTCAAAGAGAACCAATGACATCACAAGGGTAATATGTTGACTTGCACGTGAATTGGATTTAAGTGAGACAGAACTATGCAAAGTTGTCAGCCCCTCTCTTTTCTCCAGAGTCACTGAAGGCCAATGGCAAGACAAAAATCAAAACAACTGACGATGGCTTGGGATGCAATGCACCCTGAGATTATGCTACTAGTGTCCCCTAAATTCACTGCCCTGGGTCGAAGTTCTTATCGCCCTGCCTTAGTTGTGGCTTTACTAAACATGTGTGATGAACAAGAATCATCAGGTGCTTAAAAGACTTTGGATCCTTTAGAGAGAAACAAAAGTCTTATGAAATGACTGTTTCACTCTTGTATATTAGATTACTATTGGTGCTATCTCTTTCTTTCAAATATATTTTATTCATTTATATATTACATGTGTGTATATGCATGATATATAAGCTCCCAGAGCATGAGTTTTTGTTTTGTTTTGTCTTTGTATCCCCAATACCAAGAACAGTGATTTCTTTGTACATAAAAAGCACTTAATAAATGCTTGTTTAATTAAACTGAATTAGGCAACCTGCAAGCCATCAGAAAACTCAAGTTTCGAGTGAATACAGTTCTGCCCCTTTTTTTCTGTAAGTTCAGAAAACTATTAATCTGAGCTTTCCTCTGCATCTAAAGCTAAGAAGTCTGATATGAATGTCTTGGGGCTTCTCATGCCATTTAGGTGGCTGTGACTTTTCATTAGGGAAGGGGGATTTCTGATTTATCAAGACCACTATATTAAAGGAATGAAAACCATTTTTTTCCAGGCTAAAAAAAGCAAACAAGTTCTACCATCTCCTCAGTCCCTCCATCTTGTCCATATTTAGTGAGCAAGAGGATTCAAAAATATCAGAACTCTTGGGAAATTCTCAGGAAAAGAATTTATTTTGGTTCAGCATAATGAAGCCCCACTTGGGGCTTTTTATGCTAAGATTAAGGATCTCCTTTCCTTTTAAAAAAATTTTCCTTCCCTTAAAGGGATAGTGGGCAGCAGATGAGACTTGGGGCCAAAGGTCAAATGACATGTTGACCTCTTTGCCATTTATTTTTCCCATATGCATCCTAATGAAAGGAAGCAAAAAAAAATTTAAAAAGGAGTGAAAATAACACCAGCATTACCCTGGAAAATGAATGGATGGGTTCTGTTTCTAGAGAGCCATATCTTAGTGTAATGATGATAGACTTGTATAAGCAAAAACAATTATACAGAAAACAAGCCTCTGGTATGTCTTCTTCAACCATCTCATGGCAAGCATATTCAATTCAATTTCACAAAAGTTAATTAACCACCTACTAAGTGCAAAGTGAAAGGCTTCTTTGAAAGATCATTTGAGAGCCAATAGAAAGCTGACTTTGGAATCTGGAAGACCTGAATTTTCACTCCAACTATAAATTTTAGATCAGGGACTGATCTGCACTGGTAGGAGTTTTCTTCCTAGAAATCCTCTATAAGAATGAAATCATAAAGTGGGCTCAAAAAATAATGGGCAACATATTACTATGCCAAGTGCTGGTGATAAAAATGGTGACTACAAATTTTTCCTGATCTGAAAGAGCCTACAGTCTTACCAGCAAGTGAATACAAATACGTATCACACAAGGCAGAGTAAGGAAAAGCCTGGGGAAAATATTATGAGAATTTTGTATTTCTCTTGTACCTGGGGGTATTATATAAGGCTTCACAAGAGAAGAAGCATCTAAGTTGGGCCTTGAAGGCAAGGAGAAACATCAGTAGAAGAGATTGGGAACTGAAGTGGGAAATTTTTTTTCAAAGAAATGAGAAAAGTATCAGAAAATAAGAGAGAAAACAGAATGAGAGAAGCGAACAGCATGTAGTCCAATTCAGTTGAAAAAGAATAAAAGTGACTTGGGTATATGTAAAGGGCACGATAATGAAATCATCATTATTAGAGCTACCCCTCCAAACTCCTATTCATAGGCCAAATTCAGCAATTGAGATTACTACCCCCAGGTTTCAGGATAGACTGTATGTCCAAACTCCTAATACTATAACTCAGAAGCAGCAGTGTCACACTGATAAAACCATGTCAGCAGACAGGTTAAACCAAGTTAAGAGTAACTGACAGGCCTCAAACCCATTGGTGAGTTAAGGGGATGTCTACCCCAAACATGGGAAGATTTCCCTCGGCAGAATGGGTGGATGAGAATAATTTGTTCCAACAGCTGTGAAGACAGCTGAGCACCTGCTGTGGAGCACTTAGAACTTGCTTAGACATCAAAGATGCCAAGGTCATTCACTGCACCCTGGGGCTATCACCAGTTGTATTGACTTTTGTTCTGCCATTCGTGAAGAGAGAGTGAGGCTGACAACTTTGTACAACTCTGACCCACTTAAATCTGATTCGTACACAAATCAAGACATCCCCTCATGATGTCACTGGTCCTCTTAGAAAATGAAGGACAAACAACTATATATCAGGAGCCCCCAGTAATGAGCTTACCTTTAATAGTCAACCAGCAGACACAATTAACTGAAAGCAAAGACATTTACTAAAATAACATGGTAAGAATCATAGCAACAAAACATTTTCTCCATGAATCTGGGGCACACTTTCATACCAATACACATAGCACCTTTGAGGAGAATGAACACAAACTTAGAATAATTGGGGGTGAGATATACATTTAGGAAACATATGTGATCAAGGCAACTCATATCTCTGGACTGTCAATTCTTGATTTTCTCTTCTTGTAGAGTCTTCATACAGCTTTCCTGAGCATAGCATCTCTGCTAAGTGGATTGCTCAGCTAGGTGCCCTGAATCTGTAACGATCCATTGTTCTACTCTCACATGCCAGGACCATTTATCCCTTGAATCCATTATCACCTCTTTTCTCTTTGCTGGAAGTCATGTTCCTTGAAGCTACTTCCTATCCTGACTCTCTCTATCTATCTCTCTTTGCTCCTTGATACAGACTGCACCCCCCTTCTGGGAGAATAGTTCTATAACAAAATCTATGGTTGATATGAAAGGAGAGAAAATCATCTCTCTGTGTTCTCAAAAAAAAAATCACAAGAGTCACCCTCCACGAAAGCTGATCTCTGCCTGCCCAAATGTGCCTAAACTTGAATCCCTCACTGAAGTTAGGAAGCTAGAGCTTTAAGAACCATCTAGAGCATGCCCAATCGTTTCCCAACCAATGGCCAGCTACCTCTATAATTCCTTTAGATAATAAAGATTAAAAAAACTTTTTCACACTTTGTAAAGGTACAACAGAGCCAGACATATGCCTCGTTAGTATAGCGGGACCTCCTCAACTCTGTTTTCCTGTCCCTTGTTTTCTATAATTATATTAATTAGGTGGGTTTGGGGGAGCTGACTTGGTAGACCAAATGTGAGTCTGGAAAGGACATGACAATCTACTCTTCTCTGGATTTACTCATAATCTCTGTAGCTATCAAGATACCCGCTCCCCTCCTTGGCCTCCATTACCCAATCTGACCTGTATTCTGGTAAGTAAGTGGCTCCACAGGTAGGATACTGTGTCTAGTCTTAGACACTTACTAACTGTAATATCCAAGACAAGTCAATCAGATAATCAGCAAGCATTTACTAAGTGCCTCCTATGTACCAGGAACTCTTCTAAGCACAAATGGTAGGAAAAGAGGCAAAAACCAAAACAGAACAAAACAGTGTCTGCCCTTAAAAAGCATACAGTCTAACAGGGGAGACAAACATGCAAACAAATACACATGAAGCAACCTACATACAAGATAAATAGGAAATAATTGACAGAAGGAAAGCACTAGAATTAAGAGGGGTTACAGAAGGCTTCCTGTAGGATTCCAGTTCGGGTTTAAACAGGTTGATCAGGAAAGTATTCCAGGCATGGAGGTCAATCAGAAAAAATGGTCAGAAGTCAAGAGATGGAGAGTTTTATTCATGGGACAAGCAGGAGACCAATGTTACTGAATCACTCAAAATCTGCCTCAGTTTCCTCATCTGTAAAATAAAGATCATAACACCTATATCCCAAGGTTGTTGGGAGATCACATGAGATAATATTTATGAAGTGCTTTGCAAACTTTAATCCGTTGGCTATTATTATACTAAATTTTATCCACCTAAAAAATATCAATTTCTTGAGGGTATAATAGTTACTTAATAATTGTTTGTTGGAGGGACATAAGTCTGAAATGATGGAAAGAAGCCAGATTGTAGAGGATCTTCAGTTCCAGAACAGAAGGCAATTCAGGAGATCTAGGGAAGGCATTCTCTGAATGCCAGAAGGAAAGTCTCTGAGTGATCAAGTAGTATGACCAAAGGGTTAATTAGGAAGGCAAGCCTTAATTTCTATAGCCAGAAAAAGGCCAAGAAATAATTGTGGAAAAAAATGTTCAAAAAAGAGTTTAACTCAAGAAACAATGATCTCTGAGAATCATAAAATTAGAGTCATCAACTCCTAGACTTGGAAGGGTCCTTAGAACACATTGATTTAGTAGTTTAAGGTGTTGCCAAGCTGATTGCATGCATTATTTCATTTGGTTCTAACACAAATCTTGGGAAGTAGGTGATATTATTATTATCTTCATTGTACAGGGGGAGTTCAGAAAAGTTGTGACTTGCCCACAGTCATGCAATGAGTAGGGGTCTGGGGCAGGATTCAAACACAGGTCTTCAGAATTCTATATCCAGTCCTCTAAACAAATTGTTCAACAGCACATCTACCTTAAATGTTATCTGATGACTTCACAGATGAGGAAACTGAGACCCACAGATAGGAAGCGATTTTCACAAATACATTCCAACACATGTATGAATAATAATAATATTATTATTACAATAATTCCCTCTACAACATATGCAGCAAGTGGTCATCTGGTCTTTGCTGAAAGACCTGTAATAAGAAGTAAACCAGAACTTCCACAGCACCCCATTCCACTTGTGGATACCTCTAATCTTTTTTTAAATAGTACTTTACTTTCTCTAATTACACATGAAGACAATTCTAATGTTCAATTTAACATTTAATTTAATGTTAACATTTTTTTTATTCTGAGTTCCAAATTTTCTCCTTTCCCCCCTCCCTTTTACCTCTCTTCCCTCCCTAAGAAAGTAATTTGATATGGGTTATATGTGTACAATCATGTACAACATATTTCCATACTAGTCACGTTGTGAATGAAAAAACAGACCAAAAGAGAAAACCACACACAAAAATAAAGTGAAAATAACATGCTTTGATCTGGATAGCCCTAATCTTTAAGAAATTTTCCCTTACATTTAGCCTAAATCCACATCTTTGTCACTTCTACCCATTACTTCTGGTTCTGTCCTCCAGGGCTAAACACATCTTTTTGATCTTTCTTCAATAAAACAGCTCTTTAAGTCCTAAAAGGCAAATCTCATTCTCCATTGCTTCCCTCTCAAGTCTTCTCTTTTCCTGGCTGAACAACCCCAGTTTCTTCATATGTTCCTCACAAGGCAGGATTCTGAGACACTTGTCCTCCTTCAAGGACTCTCAAGGGCAGTGGTATCAATTTCAAAGCTGGCTGCATATTGACTTAGAAAACCACAAATTAACATCCATCTTGTATAATATTTTAATTTAATTTTGTTAAACATTTTCCAATTACATTTTAATACAGTTTGGGCTACTCTCAGGAGTAGAAGGAGCTATGAGTTTAATGCCTCTGCTCTAGGATACTGTACAGATTTCAAGAAGTGAAATTCAATGAGGATAAATGTAAAATCTTAACACTTGGATACAAAAAATTCAATTTCACAAGTACAAGTTAGGGGGCACATGGTTAGACAGTAGTTTTTCTGGAAAAATGATGAGTTTTTGTTCAACAGTGTGATGTGGCAATCCAAAAAAATTCATTCAGTCTTTGGCTGAATTAAGAGAAGCATTGCTTCTAGTAATGAGGAGACAGTAATACCATCATGCTCTCCTTGATCAGAACTCCATCTGGAGTCTTATGTTTTGTTCTTGGTATCATGGTTTATGAAAAACTTTAATAAACAAAAGTGAAAAGAGTAAAGAAACCAGGATAATAAAGAATCTTGAATGCATTTTATGTGAGGAATGGGACGTGTTTAGCCTGGAGAAAAGAAGACTTGGGAAGGACATGGCAGTCATCCTTGAAGTTGCTTAAACACTGTCTCTTTTGCCAAAGGGAAGAACTAGGAACACTTGAAGGGAGTTGCAAAGAAGTCAGTTTAAGGCTTGATATTAGGGAAAACTTCCTTACAATTATAGATATATAAAAGGAAAATTGGCTACCTTGAGAGCAATAATCATTGGAGGTCTTCAAGCAAAGACAGTATGACCATGATAGGCTTGCAAACAAAGTTTCTTGAAAGTGATTAGGCACAGTTTAATGTGTCCTCAAAATTGATATTTTCTATCGCTCATTCTTTTTGTTTTAATTTTTCTTTTTTTAATTAAGGTTTATTTTAAAATATCTATATATTCTCCCTCCCAATTACATTCTCATAGTCCAGCAGAACAAATTCCCTCATTGACCATGTACAAAAAAGTGTGTGTGTGTGTGTGTGTGTGTAACTCTGTATTCCCAATATATCACCTCTCAGAAGGTAGAAAGCATGATTTTATCATTGGCATCAAACTCAAATAGAAACAGCTCTGCTAAGCTGTACATAAGGATCCCTGTGGCATATATATTGACTTAATTTTAAAATGTAATGTTATCTGTGTTTTAGTATATTTTCTAAAAAATATTTCCAGTTATATTATTATCTGGTTAAGACCATATTTCAGAATGCTATGTCACATGGTTGACATATCTGCTCTAGAATCATGGATGGTCAGAGTCCTCAGCTTTCAAAGTTGTTTTTCCTCACAGTGTTATTATTCCGTATAAAATGTCATCTTCATTCTGATTCTGTCATCCTGATTCTATTCTTCATCGGTTTATAAAAGTCTTCAAAACTGTTCTTTTTATAATATTGATTTTATAGTATAAATTTTTCTTCTGTTGCTGCTTACTTCATTCTGCAACAGTTCATATAAGTCTTTATGTGATTTTTTGAAAGCATCTATTTCCTCATTTCTAATAGCACACTAGTGTCCTATCATTTTCCTGTATCACAATTTGTTCATCCATTCCCCAAATTATGGGCATCCCCTTAGTTTCTGTGGGTTTTTGCCATCACGTGAAAAATTGCTAGAAATATTTTATATACATAGAATCTTTTTCTCTGTCCTTGATCTATATATTCCTAGAATCTAGGCCTAGGAAATGGTACAAAGGGCATGCAATGCTTACTAACTTTTTGTAAAGAATTCAAAATTGCTCTCTAAAATGTTTGTACCCATTCACAGTTCTACTGATTATGCATCAATATGCACTGTGCTATTTTCCCACAAACCCTCTAGCATTGTAATTTTGGGGGGGAGTAAGGGAGTAACTCTGCCCATCTAAAATGGATAAGATGGTACCACAGAATAGTTTTAATTTGCTTGTCTCTAATTAGTAGTGAATTTTTATGGTTATAGATAGCCCGGGTTACTTTTCTTGAAAACTTCCTGTTCAAATCCTTAGACCACTGATCAACTGAGAAATGGGCATTATTCTTAAATATTTGAATCAGCTTTTTTACATATCTCGAAAATGAAATCTTTGTCAGAGAATTTTGATACAAAGATTTTTTTCTCAGTTAATTGTTCCCCTTTTAATCTTAGTCTTATGATGTTTATTTATATGCAAAACCTTTCTTTAATTTTATATAATCAAAATTATTTATTTATCTTTGGTGATTGTCTTTATCCCCTGTTTGATCATGAACGTTTCTTCTATCCATAGATCCTACAGGCAATTTTTCCTGTGTTTCTCTAATTTGTTTAAGATGTTGTCTATTTTGGGGCGGCTAGGTGGCGCAGTGAATAGAGCACTGGCCCTGCAGTCAGGAGTACCTGAGTTCAAATTCGGCCTCAGACACTTAACACAAAAAAACTAGCCGTGTGACCTTGGACAAGTCACTTAACCCCAACTGCCCTCCAAAAAGCAAAAAAAAAAAAAAAAAAGATGTTGTCTATTTAAAGTATAACTTCCATTTAAAGTACATCCATTTAAAGTATAACTAAGCATAAGGTATGAGGTTTTGGCCAAAATCTAATTTCTTCCATACCGCTGTCCAATTTTTCAAGCAGTTTTTATGAAATTGTGAGTCACTTTCCCAGTATCTGGAGCCATTTTGTTTGTCAAACGTTAGGCTACTAGATTTATTTGCTTCCATGTGTCATATATCCAGTCTGTTCCATGGATCCATTTCTCTTTTCTAACCAGCACCAAATTATTTGAGAATGACTGCTATATAGTATAATTTCAGATCTGGGACTTCCAAGCCACTTTTATTCCTGTTTCTTAATATTATTGACCTTGACATCCATGACCTTTTTTGTCTCCACATAATTTTTGTTATTATTCTTTTTGTCCTATGAAGTAATCATGTGGTAGTTTGATGTGGCATTGAACAAATAAATTAATTTAGACTGAACTGTCATTTTCATATTATACATTCACTCTGTCCATGAACAATTAATATTTTTCCAATTACTTAGGTGTGCCTTTATTTCTGTACATAATGGTTTGTAGTTATATTTAAATAGTTCTTAAATGTATTTTGGTAGGTAGCCTCCCAAGTATTTTATATATTCTGTTGTTGTTTTAAATAAAATTTCTCTCTTTCTCCTTTTCCTGAGTTTTAATAATGTTACATAGAAATGCTTATGATTTGTGTGAATTTATTTTATATCTACAATTTGACTAGAGTTATTATTTCAATCATTTTTATTTGACTCTCTAGGATTCTCTAAGTATGCCATTATATTACATGCAAAAAGTAATAATTGTCTCTCTTCTTTACCTATGCTTATTCCTCCAATTTTTTTTTCTTATCTTCTTGCAATAGCCAGCACTTCAAATGGAAGTGTTTACAATGGACATTTTGGTTTTATCCCTGACTTTACTGGAAAGGAGTCTTGTTTATGCCTTTTACATTTATTTCTAGCTCTTGGTTTCAGATGTATGCTATTTATCATTTTAAGGAAAAATATATTGTTCCTATGTTTTCTAGTATTTTTTTTGAAAGATGATTTTACATTTTGTTAAAAAAGCATTTTCTGCAGCTATTGATATAATCATATGACTTTCGGTATTTTTAAATTAATATTACTTAAGCTCACAGTTCTTCTAATATTAAAACAACCCTGCATTCTGGGTACAAATCCAACCTGGCCATAGTGTATATAGAATCTTTGTGATATGTTGTTTTAGCCTCTTTGCTAACATTTTATTTAAAATTTTTGTATCAGTGTTCATTAGGGATATTGGTCTATAGCTTTATTTTTCTGTTTTGACTCCCCTGCTTTACATATCAAGACTATATCTGTGTCAAAGAAGGAATTTTGTAGGATCCCTCTTGTGTTCTTTTTGCAGTTTATGTAATAATGGAATTAATTGTTCTTTAAATGTTTCATAGAATTCCTCTGTGAATCCATCTGGTCCTGGGTTTTTGAAAGTTCACTTATGGCTTGTTCAGTTTCTGCCTCTGAGCTTGGGCTTTTAAATTCTCTATTTTCTGCCCTATTGATTTAGATATTTTAAAATCTTGTAAATGTACCTTCATTTTATTTAAATTGTCAGTTTTGTTAACATGTAACTGGACACAATAATTTCTAATACCTTTTATTTCTTCTTAATTTGCTGTGAATATGCCTTTTTCATTTTTGATGCTTTCTTCTTTTTAATTAAGTTAGCAAATGGTTTATACTTTTTGTAAAAAAAAATCTAGTATTATTTATTCATTCAATGATTTCATTTTCAATTTTGTTTATCCCTTCATAGATTTTCAGAATTTCTATTTTGGAGAATAATTGGGGATTTTAAATTTGTTAAGTCTTCTAGTTTTTTAAAGTTGCATTCTCAATTTGTTGATCTGTTCTTTTTCCTTTTTATGTTACTAAAGGTGTTTAGAGATATAAATTTTCCTCTAAGGATTGCTTTGACTGCATCTCTCCAATTTGGGTGTGCTGTCATTATCTTTAATGAAATTATCAGTATCTATGACTTATTCTTTGACCTAACAATTCTGTAGTATAAATTATTTAGAGTCCAGTTGATTTTAATACTTTTTAAGCATCATCTTATTTAATTTAATTTAATTGCATTGTGGTTGGTAAAGAATGCTTATAATAGTTCTGCTTTTTTGAACTTCTTATATACACATACACCCTCCAATACATATATATGTATGTATACACATATATGTATTTATGTATACATATACACATATACATACATATGTACACACACACACACACACACACACACACATATATATATACATATTCCGTTCAACAATCCTCATATTGAGAAAAGTCTTATGAGTTACAATTATCATTTTTCCATGTAGGAATGTAAATAGCTCAACTTTAACAAGTTCCTTATGATTTCTTTTTCCTGTTTATCTTTTCATGCTTCTCTTGATTCTTTTATTTGAAAGTCAAATTTTCTGTTCAGCTCTGGTTTTTTCATCAAGAATGCTTGAAAATCCTCTATTTTATTGAATGACCATATTTTCCCCTGTAGCATTATACTCAATTTTGCTAGGTAGGTGATTCTTGGTTTTAATCCTATCTCCTTTGACTTCTGGAATATCATATCCCAAGCCCTTTGATACCTCAATATAGAAGCTGCTAGGTCTTGTGTTATCTTGATTGCATTTCTATAATATTCAAATTGTTTCTTCCTGACTGCTGGCAGTATTTTCTCCCTGACTTGGGAACTCTGGAATTTGGCTATAATATTCCTAGGACTTTTCTTTTGGGGATCTTTTTCAAGAGGTGATGGATGAATTCTTTCAATTTCAATTTTGCCGTCTTGTTTAGAACATCAGGGCAATTTTCCTAGAGAATTCCTTGAAAGATGGTGTCTAGTGTCTAGGCTCTTTCTTTGATCATGGCTTTCACATAGTCCAATAATTTTTAAATTATCTCTCCTGGATCTATTTTCCAGGTCAGTGGTTTTTCCAATGAGATATTTCACATTGCCTTCTATTTTTTCATTTGTTGGGATCCGTTTTATAGTATCTTGATTTCTCATAAAGTCATTGGCTTCGAATTGCTCCAATCTAATTTTGAAGGAGTTATTCCCTTCAGTAAGTTTTTGAAATTTTTTTTCCATCTGCAAAATTTGTCTTTTTAAGGTATTCTACTCTTCACTGGCTTTCTGGACCTTTTTTGCCATTTGAGTTAGTCTATTTTTTAAAATATTATTTTCTTCAGTGTATTTTTGGGTCTCCTTTAGCAGACTGTTAACTCTGTTTTCATGATTTTCTTACATCGTTCTAATTTCTCTTTCCAATTTTTCCTCCACTTCTCTTATTTGATTTTCCAAATCCTTCTTGAGCTCCTCCATGGCCTGTAACCAATTCATATTTTTCTTGGAGGCTTTTGATGCAGGAGTTCTGACTTTGATGTCTTCCTCCCATTCCATGCTATGATCCTTTTTGTCCCCAAAAAAAGGATTCTAGGGTCTGTTTGTGCTTCCTCTGATTGCTCATATTGCCAGCCAATTACTTGACTTTTGAGCTCTTTGCCATAGTAGAACTCTGCTTCCAGAATGGAGAGAGCTTTGTCCCAAATTTCTGGGGTTTTTGCAGCTGCCAGAGCTATTAGGAGGTCTCTACAGCCCCCATAAGCTCTGGATCACTGGCCACACACTCCAGGACCACCACCAAGACCACAATCCTGATCCAAGCAGTTTAAAGCAAGAGTGATTTCCCTCTGAATGGTCACTTGGTGCCCCTATGATCTGTAGGCCAGGAGCTCCTTAGCCAACCATGTGGCATAGCTGCTGTGCCTCCACTGCTTCTTGCTCTGGGGGCAGGGACCAGAGCACACTCTTCTGTCCCTCCCCCCAGTTCCAAAAGAGTTCCACACTGACCTTTTACTTCGTCTTTGGCATTTATGGGTTGAGAAGTCTGGAAACCACCAAAGTGTTGATTCACTTTCCTGAAGTCTGCTCTGTCCACTGCTGGTTGGGGCTGCCCTGAGGCCAAAACAATGCAGCTCACATAGGACTGCACTTGGCTCCTAGCTCAGTAGAACAGACTCTTTCTGTCTGCCTGCCAGGCGGCCTTCAGTGGGAGATTTGTTTCACTCTCTCACTTTGTAGGTTCTGTAGCTCTAAAGTTTGTTTAGAGTCATTTTTATGTGTATTGGAAGTGATTAGAGCAGGAACTCAGGCCAAGTTGGTGCTTCTACTCCACCATCTTGGCCCCGCCCCCTTTTGCACTTCTTTAAAAAGTTTTAGTGTCTTAATACACGATCAGTTTTTGTAAAGATTCAGTCACAGCTATTTCCATTTAATAATTGCTAGAGGTGTGGTGTGCCATATCTACCTTTTCTAAAATTCTACTTAGGTCCTTAATTTCTTGTTTATTATTTGGTTAGATTTATCTAGGGCTGAAAGGGGTACATAGAGATCATCCACTATTATAGTTTTACTGTTTATTTATCGTCCTGTTTGCCTCAGTTCCTCAACCATAAAATGATCTGGAGAAGTAAATGGCAAACCATTCCAGTATCTTTGCCAAGACAACCTCAAATAATGTCACAAAGAGTCGAACATGACCAAAACAACTGAACAGCAACAAAAAAGTGTCTTCTGAGGTCCCTTCCAAATTACAAATCCTATAACTCTCCCCAGTTTGTCAATGTCCTTCACAAAATGTACAACACATAACTTAACTCAATACTTCAGTTACGGCACTGATATGGCATTCAGAGGTGGAATGTAACAGCAATCAGTTTAGCAGATACTTAGCACTTAGTAACTTAGGGCTAAGTATAGAAGGTGTGAGCCTGTCCCTTGTTGAGAGGGCATGAACTTCCCTGATGATGTTGAAGAAGGGGATAAGCTGAGACAGGAGGCCAGTGCTATATATAAAGAAGAATTTTAGAGACAGAGAGACAGAATTGGAATTTTCCTGTTGAAAGAAGCAGGATTGTCTCAGCATCTGGGAGCTGGGGCTGCTGAAAGTGAGTTGGAATTTTCTTGAGAAAGTTTCTCTCCCAGAATCTGGAAGCTGACTGAGAAAAGAGACAGAGTTTCCTGAGACCAGAATCTGGTGAAGGTCACCCAGAAGCCTGATATTCCTTCTAGGTCCCAGGGCCAGCTGAACTGCTGGAGGATTGAAGAAGCACGACCGGGAGAAGACTTTGTTTGTTCATGGCCTGGCTGATCCTTGAGTTCCAGGCAAGAGAAGTGGTGAAGGGTTTGAATTGTGTTGGACCCTGTGAACTTCACTGTGTGCCAGGGATTGCCCTGAGGACTGGACAAAGACCTGGGAGCTGTCTACCTCTGAGGACTGGACGAGAACCTGGCAGCTGTCTGCTTCTGAATCCAGGTTACTGTTTGGTGGATTCAGGAGGGAGCTGGAACCATGGATGGGGATACAGGGAATCAGAGAGATCACCCAGACTCAAGATGAAGAAAAGGCCTCCCCTTGGAGGAAATTGAGCTTTGCTGGACACCAAGGGGTGGAGGGTTTGTGTGGTTTTCTAATGATTGTATTTAGTGACTGAGTTGATTCATGGTTGTCCCATGAGTGGAAGGTTGATTATTGTGTTTAATGATTGATTGAGTTGATGTATAATTGCCCCATGAGTGGAAGATTGAATATTGTATTATGAATTGACTGAATGATTAAGTTAATGGCTGCCCCATGAGTGGAAGTTTGATTATTGTATTATGAATTGATTGAATGATTAAGTTAATGGTTGCCCTATGAGTGGAAGTTTGATTATTGTATTGTGACTGATTAAGTTAATGCTTGCCCTATGAGTGAAAGACGGATTATTGTATTGAATGTTTGCCTTGATTTGTAATGGAATAAACAGAGTGTTCACTATTACTGTGTAATCCAAACCTTGAAAGCTGTTCACAGTAGCATTCTTTTGGGAATCTGCTTGTGCATAGTGTTACAAATGACAAGACTATTATATCTTTATTCCTGAAAGCTATGGCTCTATCACTGCAGCCTAAGATCCAAATCTTTCTTGTAATGTAAACATGCTGTTGACATGATGAGTCTGTGTTCACTAAAATCTATAGATCTTTTTCAGTCAAAATAATATTAATGTATGACCCCCTCAGATTATGTGTGAAGCTAATTTTTTTAACACAAGAATTTTAGCTCTTTATTATGAAACAATTCTCTGCAAATCATTTAACTTCTTAGTGCCCTAAGAAATTCTCTAAGACAGAAGTTAGCAAACAACAGCCAACAGGTTAAATCCACCTGTTTTCATATGGCTTTGGGGCTAAGAATGGTTGCCATTTTTGGTCCACTGCCCAAACTTTGCCAGGAAGAGATGTCAACCTGCAGTGGGAATTGTCTCACTTGGAAGTTCATTATACAGACAGAAATCACAGATTCTGTTACTATCTCTTAACACAGAAACATAGTATGAGCAAGATTCGCAGTTATTAGCCACCTCTCCAAAACATCCCAATAAAATAGAATGTTCAATATGATACAGATGCCTTCATTTGATTAACTGAATTGTGTCATGCAGGTAATTTCTACATGCTAATTTCAGTGTTCCTCATTAAAGGCTAAATATTAGCATACAATTCATAATCTAAATCAGATTTAAACTTAGTGACTAAGATTCCCCCCAAAATGCTTGTTGATATAAAAGCTACATCTCCTTTATGCTAAGGCCTGTCCACATGGAGAAAGCAAAAATGGAAAATTTGAGCCCTAACATTCATCTGAAATATACCAAGAACTGAGTCCAAATGTCTTTACATTTTTGGCTTGAATACTTGAGATAATTGCCTCATCTGTCTATTTTTACTACTTCATTTTGTCATTGTAGACCCTGTCTAGATGGAGCAATTGGACATAATAATAATAGCTGACATTTATGTAGCATTCACAATTCACAATTCAGAAACAACTTTATTTCTGTTATCCAATTTGATACTTCCAAGAATCTTGTGAGGTAGATAGGGCAGGTATTATTAGTGTAGCATCTGGTACAGATCTTTCTTACCCTCAGAATGGTTATCCGAGGTTCAAAATACTATGAGTCTGTGAGTCTACACCCATTCCAAATGAGAGCTCATAACCCCTATTAATGTGTTCACTACTTCTCTAGTCAGCCTTTGGTATTGTTGTTCAGTTGTTTCAGTCACATCCAACTCTCCATGACATCATTTGGGGTTTTCCTGGCAAAGATACTGGAGTAGTTTGCCATTTTCTTTTCCAGTTTATTTTACAAATCCAGAAACTGAAGCAAACAGGATTAAGTGACTTGCCCAGAGTTACACAGCTAGAGGCCAGAATTGAATTCAGGAAGATGAGTCTTCCTGACTCCATGCCCAGCACTCTATCCACTATGCCACCTACCTGCCCTTCTAGTCAGCAAAAGGACACGATTAGTTCAAAAATGTTTAATGAAATAGCATATTAACATTTTTAAGAGAACACTCTTCCTTGATACAGTCTCTTACACATATATATGCCACCACTGTAGTTAACATCCATAGGGATCACAAATGAGAAATGTTTGTACAGAAGGAACTCATCCTTCAAACTCTGCCAGATGACAGGGTCTTCTGGTGATTTCATCTCATCTCACTGCCATCTGAGGCATCTCCACAAGGCAACTTGCTCTGCTGAGCCTTCCATGTAGTCTCTGCTGGCGTAATGGTACCCAGTACATAGGCTCTACTGGTTGCACCATTCTTCTAGCCTCTACAAGTCTCATTGGGAATAGTGGTCTGGCAGTTGCTAAGTGGGTATTTTCTGGATGGGTTTGTTTTCTGCTATTGTGTTCTTGGCTCACCTCCTTGAAGCCAGCCAAGCCATCTTAGCTTTAATCTGATAGGGTATAGTGGCTTGAACCTCTCCCTGATAAAGGCAAGCTGAATATTTCCTCAATCATGGATGCTACATCCAGCCAGATAGCAAAAATCAAGCAAAGAGTCCCCAGACTAAGATTAATTCTTTATTTTTTCATCCCTATGTCAGAGATCAAAGCTTTCTTTTAAAACTATTCAACTACTGGTTATATACTCCCAACATTCTCTGGCCTAATTGCAAATGAATATGAACTAAACAAAAGCTAAGCGAAGGAAGCAAGATCATTATCCTCTACCTGTAGTGGTTTAGTCATATCTGACTTTCTATGGCCCTGTATGGGATTTTCTTGGCAGAGATACTGAAATGGTTTGCCATTTCCTTCTCTGGTAGATTAAGGCAAATAAAGGTTAAGTGCCCAGGGTCACACAGCTAGTGAGTATCTGAGTTCAGATGTAAACTTGGGTCTTCTATGTTAACAGCATGTTAACTTGAGGCCCAGCATTCTATCCACTGAGCTATTCTGCTGCCTCCTCTACCTAGTCTGAATTCCCATCATTATTATGTCAGTAGCAAAGCTTGATTGTTTGTGGTCGTATTTTGACCATTGAAAAAATCTCAGTCTCCCTACAGCATATTTTATAGATCAAGAAAATGAGGAGGGAAAGTTAAAGGACTTATTTACCCAAGGCTAGTAGGTGGCAAAGCTGGATTTCAAGCTCAGGTCTTCTGATGACTGAATGAGAACCGATTCCACTGTACCCATTCCATAATTAGTTCCAAGCTATTTTCTACCAAACCAAATCTTGGCAATACTGCTTATAGGTGGATCTAGAGATAAACAAACAGATCCCATATTGCAGACCTAAAAAAGAGAAGTTCTTTTCTTCTGAAGTTCCCTTTATTTTTCTCTTACCAAGGATGAGGGGACCTTTCTGAGATTTTTTTTCTCCATGACTTAAAATGTAAACAGACTCATGTACAAGGTCATGTACAAGGTTTGATATGCAATCTGTTTCTATTAAAAAGCACTTAACTTTTGTTGAATATTAACTCACACAATTCTGACTCTGCCACCAAAAAAAAGTTTCTTTTGCCAGTTACTTTTGGCAGAATTTCACTTTTAGTCTACTGAGACAATTCTATCCAAGATCAGCTTGGGGCACAATAGCAAGGTTTCAATTTCCTTCCCTGATTTCACTGTTAGTTGGGTAAACTTAGTATTAGTGCATTAGTCAAGCAGTTAAGTACACCCCATGTCATTATTCTACCCCAGCTTGCCCTTTACAGGGACTGTCTCATGGTCCAGATCACTCCTGACCTTCTTTAGCCTTCAAAACTTATCTTTTCATGCTTAACCTATTCAGTCATTCATTTAAGAAACATTTATTAGATGCTAGGGTGTGTGCTTATTTATCATTGGAGACACAAAAATGAAAAGGTGGACAGGGAATAAAATATAAAAGGGGAAGAGGACAAAAGAGAGATTAAGTAAAATAATTTCAGAAAACTTGAGGACCAGAGCACTACAAGCAGAGGCCATCAGGAAAGACTCCACAGAAAAGCCAAAATCTAACCTGAACCTTGAAGAAAATCGGGTTTCTGAAAAGTAGGGATAAAGAAAGAGTATGTTCCATGTACAAAGAACTGCCTAGACAAATACACAGAAGCAGAAGTAATGTCAAGTTTGAGAAACAGTCCAATTTGTCTATTATGTAAAATGCATGGAAAGTAACAATGCAAACATAGAATGAGGCTTTGGAACAATATCATTGGAGCGCCTTAAACGAGGGGTTAAGAAGTCTGTGTTTTGTCCTAGGGCATTATGAAGCCACTGAAAACCTTTGAGCAGGGGAGTGACGTGGTCAAAATTGTCTGTGCCTTCGGAAAATTTACTTAGGCACAGATGAAAGATGGATTGAAGAGGGGGAAGAGATTGGAGCCCAGTACTTCAAATATATAAAGCACCTAGGCTTTGTACATAGGGAGACTATTTTATGGTCTATTTTGTTTTGCTTTTTAACTATAGTAGTTCCTTCAACTGACATCTTCAGGTGATAGCTCCACTTTCCCAGATCACAGTTAGTAATTCAGAATTTATTATCTCATAAACCTAGTCGGAGTTAAAAGGAAGCAAAAGAGAGCCATTGATGATGTTTGAGCAAAGGAGTGAAATGCCCAGTTCCATGGACAATTCAGGCCTGAAATATCGTCACAACAGGAGTGGAGTCCCTTGAAAGGCACGCTATTCAATCTTCAATCCAAATGAAACAAGAGTTAGGATCCCCAAGGCCAGTAGCCTGGCTGCCCTCTGCCTTCCTATCTCAGCATCCTGGTATTCTTTGACAAAGCTGTGTTTGTGTAGCCTGCCATTTGCACCAGAAAACTCCACAACAGAACGATATCCTGAGCAGATTGTGTACTGGCCTTCTTGGCCAAGGTGGGCCAGAAGGATAGCTGTGAGCAAGCAGACTGGGGCTTTGTGGGTTAGCCACATTCTGACTAGGTTAGAGGCAGCTCCCACCTGACATGCAGCCTTGTGAGCTTTGGAGATGTCTGCAGGGATGGCAATCCATGGCCATCACCCAGAAAGGTCAGACTGTCCCCAAAGATACATTATCAGGTCCCTCTGCATTTTCCTTGGTGTTTGTGAATATTGTTCTGTGGAAATTCAGTAGACCATCTTCACCTTCAAAAACCAGCTAAATAAAATGCAAAATCAGAAGAAAAAATCCTCCATACACAAAGTTTAATTCTATAATAGCCAAGGAATTATTCATTCTTGTTCATGACTGGTTTTATGTGAGCTAAGATGTAATTATATTGGGGGATTTCCTATCTTGAAATTTGGAGCTGTGGATAAGGGTAACTATGAGGGAAAGAGGAGAAATGAAGAGAGAGAGAGAGAGAGAGGGAAAGAGAGGGAGAGAGAGAAAGATTTATTCCTGCCAGCAGTTATCAAGCATCTTGAAAACTGAAATTGTCTCCCTTCTTTTACTCTCCTCTTCTCTCTTTTCCTTTTTTCTCTTCTCTTCTCTCTCTTCCTCCCATTGTCCCCATTTCTTCCTCTCCAATATTGCCTTCTCTCCTCTTTGCTTATCCCTTTCCTTTCTCTCTCCATCTTCCTTTCCACTCCCAATACCAAATAACTACAGTAGCAAAAGAAATGGTCCCATACTACCTCAAAACTTACTTTAAGTATTATCTAAAGAGAATCCTTGACAGGAAGAAACTATTGAACACTACAGAATTCAACCTGAGTATCACAGTGAACTCCAGTGGTAGTTGAGAATGTGTATATGGAAGATGGTAGAATAATTTTTAGTACTTTCGTGCCATATAGTATATGTGAAAAAAACTGAGACTCCCGTCTTAGCTTAGTTTAGCCGTAATATGCCACTGTTCAATATAGATCCTAGAGGTTAATTATTCTCTCTCTCCCTTGAAGGAGTAGAAGGAGAGGTGAAAGTAATGACGGGAGAGGGAAGAGAAATCTCTTTAATATTTTGATAATTCTATTTCAATATAATTGATTTTCCTTTTGTTCTGTGTATTTTATTTTATGCATTTAAAAACATTACTATGAGAAGGGGTCCATATACTTCACTAAACTGCCAAAGGGTTCCTTTATACATAAAAGATAAAAAGCTCCTCACTTAGTTCATTGCATTTCCCTATGATAGTTGGACTTTCTGAGGACAAAAATGATCCTGGAATTCTTACACCTGGACTGAAAGCAACTAATCTAGGGAACAATTATGAAGTACTTTCTATATTAAGATAGAAGAAATGCATGCCATGGTCTCTGCCTGTTAGTAGCTTATAGTCTGGGTAGGGAGTTAAGGCATAGATACACAAAAAGTCAACTGAACAAAAGGAAGCAGAAAATTCGATGTGTCAAATGAAAGGAACAATTAGCTCTTAGTAATTCTGAAGTTCTAGTAGGTGGGCGATGCAGTGGATAGAGTGCCAGGCCTGGAGTCTTCCTGAGTTTCATTCTGCCTTCAGACACTTAGTAGCTACGTGACCCTGGGCAAGTCAACTTAATGATACTTGCCTCGGTTTCCTCATCTAGAAAATGAGTTGAAGAAGAAAACAGAAAAACCACACCAGTATCTTTGCCAGGAAAACCCCAAATGGGGTCACAAAGAGTGAGAAATGACTGAAAAACAAGTTCAGAAGGAAGATGCGGGCTAAGATAGTTAAGGAACATTTGATTCAAGAGTTTTGTCTTAAAGGGGGCCTGGAAACTTAGTTAGAATTTATATAGACAGAGAAGAATGATCATAGTCTAGAGCTGGAAGAGGCCTCAAAAGCCATCACGGGGTGGTGAACTGCGGCCTCAAGCCCACATGTGGCCCTCCAGGTCCCCAACTGTGGCCATTTGATAGGGATTTGTTCTGTGAAATTTGGATTCAGGCAAAGGGCCACACTTGAGGACCTAGGGGGACAATCTAACCCATTTATTTTGCAGATGAGGAATCTGAGGGCCAGGGAAGTTGTCAGTCAACAAGCAGAAAATCAGCAAACATGTAATAAGTGCCAACTTTATACTAGGCCCTGTGTTAGACCCTGAAAATATAAAGAAGGCAAAAGATAGTCTCTGACATGACATGAAGATAACTATACACAAGCAAGATATATGCTGGAATAAATTAGAGATAATCAATATAGAGGAGGCCTTGGCATTAAGGGGGAATCAGGAAACGCTTCTAGTGGCAGCTGGTATTTTATCTGGGACCTGAAGAAAGCCAGGCGGGGATAAGGAGCCAGAGTGTTCCATGCATAGGGGACAGTCAATGAAAATACACTGGAGTTAGAAAATGCAGTGTTTGTCGTATACAAGGAATAACAAGAAGGCCAGTGTGGCTCGATCAAAAATTACATCAGGGAGAGGGAGAGGGAGAGGATAAGGGGAAGGGCTTTGAACTCTAGGCAGAAGATTTTATATTTGAGCCTGGATGGAGGTGATAGGAAGGCACTGCAGTCACATAGTCAGACCACTGCTTTAGGAACATCACTTTGACAGCTAAGTGAAGGATGAATTAGAGTACAGACTAAATGCAGAGAGACCAACAAGTGGGTTATTACAGTACTCCAGGCTTGCAGTGACAAGGGCCTGTACTAGGGGGATGGCAGCATCAGAGAGGAGAAGCGGCAATACGGAAGAGGTGTTGTGATGATAAAATTTACAAGACTTGGTGAAGGATTAGATATGAGGGGGTGAAGGAGACTGAGCAGTCCATAATTACACCTTGGTTGCAAGTCTGGATAACTAGGAAGATGGTGGTGCCTGTAGTGATAACAGAGAAGTTAATAAGACAGAAGAGACCATGAGTTTAGGTTTTGATATGTTGAGTTGAAATAGCCATAAGACTTTTAGTTCAAGTTGTCCAATAGACTGTTAGAGAAATGAACCTGGAGATAAGGAGAGAGTTTAGGTCTGAGTAAGTATATCTAGGAATCATAATATTAAATACATGGAAGCTGAATAGATCACTAAGTAAAATAACACAGAGGAGACAAGAAGATCCAGGACAGAGAAAGAACAAACAGGTAGGAGGAGACCAGGATAGAAGAGAGAAGGACAGACTGAAATCAACAGGTCTTACCAAAGGAAAGAACAGCACACATGGTGACTGGCTTGCTATGGGAAGATGGGAAAGATGATGACTCCAGAGAGGACCCATCCAATGCACTGGAGTCCTTTTTCTAATTGTGATAAGTGAGGAAACAGTGGAGGATTTTTGGGCAGAAGGAAGATTAATTTGGTCTTAGACATATTGCATTTAAGATGATGGAATTAGAAGAAAGTGTCCAACCAACAGTGGAAAATATAGGTCTAAAGGTCATTTGGGAAGAGATGATCGCCATCCCTGGAAAATGTGAAGTTATTTATGCTGAGGTGATTAGACTCTTAGGAATAGATGAATCCTCTGATGGAAAGAAGAGAGAGACAGAGGATTACCAGAGATAGAAGGGGACTTAGAATCTAACTCCCTCATTTTATAGATGAAGAAACTTAGGTTTGAAGTAGCAGGTCTCTCATTTGAACCCAGGTCCTAAACACTAAAGACAGTAGGCTTCCTCCCATGATCAAAGGGCACTGGGATTGGGAAATCTTGGGAAATGTTCATTGTTAGGACTTAGAAAGAGGAAAAGAATAATAAAGGGAGACATAGAAGGGAGCAAAGAGGTACAAAAAAGAAGCAGAGTAGCTATCGCGTTTGCATGGATACAGTAGAGTAGCAACTATTACCAATAGCCCATATGCGGGCAAAGGCCACTTTCCCACTGAAGTTTCCTTTAGTCACTATAAGTAAAGATAAAGAGAGCCTAAGCCTCTAGGCAGGGATTCAGGTTGGCCTATTATATGTGGTACATGAGTAATTTGTTTTGGAAAGATTAACAAAAGTACCAGATGATATCTTTTTAGGGAAAAAAATGTTCTGGATGGGAGTATGGGGGGGAGGGGAGTTGGTTATCTATGTAGATTTCCCTATATGACTGTGTTTATTTTCCCATTAACTCTATAGGTGTCCCTGAGGAATATCTTTGTGCTGGATTGAGTTATATGCTACCTGAAGTCTTAGGCACAGAGTAGCCAAATGGCTGGTTCATGACGACTGCTTCACAAAATTGTATCTCTAACACAACCTTCTGGGCTTTTTCCTATTGGCTCAACTCTACCTGTGCTCGGAATCATGGGATCCTGACTAGAGTGTAGTACCACCATTTGATGATAGCCCAGGTCAAGGAAGGAAAGAATTTCAAGAAGGAGGGAGTGGTTCAAATATTCCAACAAATTCAAGAAGCATGATGACTGAAAAGAATCCATTTTATTTGGTGATTTCTAGAATGCAATTCCAATAAAATGGTGGGGACTGAAGCCAGCTTGCAAAATATTAGGGGAAAACATGGACAGTGAGGAAATGGAGGCTGGAGGGGTAGTTGTTTTGGAGAAATGTGTCTGTTCATATCCTTTGACCATTTATCAATTGGGGAATGACTTGCATTCTTATAAATTTTACTTAATTTCCTGTATATTTTCGAAATGAAGCCTTTATCAGAGACACTGGTTGTAAATATTCTTTCCCAATTTCCCACTTCCCTCTTAATCTTAGTTACATTGGCTTTGCTTGTACAGAAACTTTTCAATTTAATGTAATCTAGATTATCCATTTTGCATTTTATAATGGACTGGACTCTTCTCAGCAACGCACAGCTATAAGACAACTCTACAAGTCTCAGGATGGAAGGAGAAGTTTACATTCAGAGAAAGATCAAGAAAGACCAGATTTAAATGGAGACTGAAGCAATATGGGCTATCGTTCTTTTCTATGTTTAGTTTTGTTTCTTTTTTCCCATTGTTCACTCCATTGGTTACAACACTTCTATACAACCAGTACAATGTGAAAGAGTTTGCAGATCCTATACGTGATTGTATGTTGCCATGGGGTGGGGGCAGGGAGGGGGGAAAGGAAAGGGAGAAAATCTGAAACTCAAGTGATTCTGGAACTGAATCTTGTAAACTAAAAGTAAACAAACAAGTTGATAAAAAAAAGAGAGAAAAAAAAGAAATCTGTCAATAAAAGGAAAAGGAAATATATAGGGTGGTAGCCTCTAAAAAGTATTAGTGTTTGTAGTATTGTTTTTAAATAGGAGAAAATATGTGCATATTTATAGACTGGGGCCCAATTCACATAAACCTCACAGTTGCAATCATATGGAGACAGATTAGTCTGGGATTAATAATTCTATTTAAAACTTTGTATCATATCCCAGCTTTTCAGGTGCCCCCAAACAATGTATTGTGTATAGTAGGTCAGAATGAAAGGGACATCTCCTTGTGACCACCATACAATTTTGTAAACTCCTATTGGTTCTGACCATCCATCTTTTACAAAACAGTAGGATAATCTTTTAAGAGTACAAGTGCTGTTGTACACAGAAACACAATGGTCACTGTAACTCATCCCTCGATCCAGGAGACCCAGCTGGACCAGATTCAAATAATTTCTTTCCAGAGTCACTGCTGCCAGAAGGATTTAGAATAGCAAACAATGGTGGTCAATTTAGGTGAAACTGTCTATTCTTTTCATAGCCTCTTCCTGGCCATTTCAGAGAAATCAGCTTTTGGCTCTCCAACAACAACCCGTGGTCAGTCAACATAGTAGGTATATTCATTTTAAAATGCTTAGGACTTGCTCCAAAGTCACACCTCAGGTCAGTTAAATATTAAAGGAAGCTTTTTCATCCTGTTGTGTTTCTGACAACTGTTGGAACACCCAGGCAAGCCTCTGATAAGACAAGTGGGAACTTCTGATAAAACGTCAGAAAAATTTGGGTTGCAAGTTGAACGTTAACTGGGAAATACAACCCAATAGCCATGGGATTCAGTTTGGAAAGAAAACAGGAAAGACAGAGAAAGAGATAAATGGTTATGGTGGATAGACTGTATTTTTACTAGGAAAATGTGGTATAAAATTCCTTAGGACATAACCTACTATACTGGTTTATTACTAGATCCTTTCTAATCTTGTTCAGTTCTGTAGTTGTCATAAAGTTGCTCCTTGGAAGATTATTGTTTTTATAATGAGAACACTGGAATCAGCAGGAATGGAGCACTTCAAAGGGCAACCAATGGAAACCTAGGAAATCTAAAGAAGTATGTGGTTGGCTTCTACCTTTTCTGTAGAGGAAATGTTGTTCCTGTTCTTGGTGGTGGTGGACCTTGATTCTTGAAGAAAACCAAAAGGAAATGTAATCTGATGGATAGAGCACGAAATTTATGGTCAGAGAATCTGAATTCAAATTCTGATTCTGCCACTTCTAAATTTTCTCAGCCTCCCTTTATTCGTAAAATAAAGGAACTGGATTAGATGACCCCTAAGGACCCTTTCAGTCCTTATTATTCAAGGTCAGAATCCCAATTCAGACACAGCAGTGATCAAGTCACAATCTCCCTGAGTCTCATTTTCCTCAACTATGAAATGAGAATAATCATAGTATCTACCTCTTAGGGGTGTTGTGAGACTCAAATAGTCTGGTGTATGTGAAGCTTTTTGCAAACTTTAAAGTGTCACCTATTATTATTATTTCACATCTTTAGGCCCATCAAGGGATCAAATAAGGAAATGGGTAATACTTAGCACTTATGTTTATCTCCTTCCTCAAACAAGCCAGCAAATTCCCCAGATAATAACAATAGTTTAGTGCTGTAAGATTTGCAAAGTACTTTGCATATATTATCTCATGAAGTTTCATAATAAACCTGGAAGGCTAGAATGACATCATTGTTATCCTACTTTTTAAAAATGTAGATACTAAAGGCCAGTGAGATGAAATGACTTGCCTGCAATCACACAACTCCAAGGGTCAGAGGTGAAATTTGAACCCAAGTCTTTAAGAAACTATAGTAGATAAATGAGGGTTCCCTTTCCTTTTTTAAAATCATTTCTGGGTTCCTTTAAAAAGTTTATATTCTCTAACAGCTTTATAACAGGATTTAATTTACAGAAATATGCTTCATGAAATGACATTTTAAAAATACCTGGCCACCTCCTCCCCCCATGGGTCTCAGTTCCATTAGACTAGATGGCTTCTAAGTCCCTTCTAGCTCTCTCCTCACCAGATACTAGTATACTCCCTTTCAAAACCACCTTTCATTTGATATACATTGAAATACTGCCTTTGACACATGCTAGTGACCTGCCAATGGTCCAGGAAATTTTCTAAGACTATAAATTGTAAAGAAAGGGCCAATTTGCATTAGTAAAAGGAGTTCCCTGCTCCAATGAAATCACAAGTCCATTCTCAATCCTAGCCTCATGTATATAAACTTATAAGTATTTATAGTGAGACTCTGAACTTATTCTTCTAACAATCATTATTAGTAGATTAGCTTCCCAGAGCAAAGCTGCATCTCCCTCAACAGTATTCTAGGGCTACCCCTAAGGAGTTGGAAATGATTCTTCACTAACCAGTCTGATGTGTTACCTCCAATATTAACTGCCACTTAATAGTTAAAATTTCCCTTATATAATATCCTCCAATGACTAGTGCCCCCAGTATCATTTTGCCAATCAACATCAATCATCTTTTGCAAAGAGTTATTTTCTAAGATTACAAGCTCCTTAAGGGCAGAGACTGTCTTTTGCCTCTTTTTGTAGCCCCAGAGCTTAGCTTAGTGCCTGGCACAATAAGCAAATAACAAATGTTTAATGATTGACTGAAAAGAAATAGCAAGACTAGAAGTATAAATCTTCTTCCCCATACCTAAGGGCATACTCTCCTCTACACTACCTTAGTCCAGACGAAGAATGAGCTCAAACTTACAGTAGTTTCTGCATAGCATTTGCATAGCACAACACTCCCAAATGCAACATTGTCAATGGATAAATTCATATCATTGCCTTTCGGTTGCCTTTGATCTATGATGGGTCAGCCACATCTGTTGGAATTGTTCCTCGCTGTTTCTGCTTACCACAAAAATCTAGCAAAGACTCTACCTCCTGAATCTCTGTTGGTTTGCTCTCTTGACCTTTCAAAATTTACAAAGTCACCTAAGAGTAGGAAAGAAAAAACACAATAGAGACAGAAAAAAAACAGCAGGGCCATATAGCTACAGGGTCATTTGATGATAGCCCAGGTGTGGCCATCAGCACCTCTTTCCCCACCTAGAAACTCAGAGCAATTCTTAGAATTTTCACTCAAATATAGTCAATCAGGAAAGAGAAATCAATGGGGCCAATTGGTGCCTTTTGAATGCATTCTCAAGCAGCCACTAAAAATCCTTCCTTTCTTCATCTTTAAGGAGATCAGAAGCAGTCAGAATATCTGTACATACTCTGAATCAGGAAAATGGGACTTTGCAATATATGTCATTATGTCTTTTCAGCAACAAGCTCCCCAGTTCCTTCCACGTGCCCCAGCAACTTGCAGAGGAAGGGGCTTCCCGTTGGCTAGGCCCCAAGTGCATGTTTATGTCTCCCCCTTCAGAACTCAGGGACTATTTAACCTTTGTCTTTCTATCTCTAGCACTTAACTCAGCCTTTCCCAATCCCCCTTAATTGTAGTGCCTTCCCTCTGTTGATTATCTATAATTTATCCTGTGTATATCTTATTTATACATATGAGTTTGCATGTTATCTTCCCCATTTGACTGTGTGCTCCTGAAGGGCAGGGATTGTCTTTTGCCTTTCTTTGTGTGCCTGGCACTTAGCAAAGGATTTGTCAACAGTAGGTGCTTAATAAATGCTTATTGACAAGCAGGTGCTTGTTCATTGATTCAAATGATGGTATAAAAACACACCGGTCTTCTCTAAAGCAGAGTAGAGTTCTATTATCTCACTGCCCAGACTAGAGCTTTCTGTCTTCTGCTCCTCTGAACTGTGGAGGGCATCGTGGAGGGCTGCTGGATGTGCTTTCTCTGGGAAAGAACTAAGGAGACTTTTCAGAGAGGCTCTGGCAGAGTGAGAAAACAAAGTAAAACTAAGTAATCCGCAGTTCAACATAAATCACTTTTAACATCCTGTACTTTTTTATAGCCACCCTTATCATCTCTGCTCTTTAGCAAGGATATTTGTGTTCAAACAATAGCTTTCTCCTTTATGCTCAGTCTCATATTTGTTTGTCCTCTCCCAGTGGCTTGCACTAAAGTCATTATAACGATGAACAAGCACCACTGCAGTCATTTCCACAAAAGCCAAATGGGAAGGACTTCCCCTCAAAGGATCAGGCAGACAGAGAACTGGGAGCCACGAAAGAAAAGGCGGGTAGACTCACCTAGGACTGTCTCAGCAAGTCCTCTTCCCACCCATCCCCTTTCTGCTGCTCCTTTTAAATCAGCCTCCTACTTTCTCCCTTAAATACCCTTTGTTCTTCACCTTCCTTGGTACCAGAAATGCCTTTCTCTTCTTCTGTGCAAAGGTCAGAGGGGACTAGGGGGGGGCAAGATAGGCAGCCACCCAGGGCACAATTAGCAGAGAGTAGAAGACCCAAGGAGAGACACTTTTTGTAAGTGAACATATTTTCAATGCAAAAAAACCCACCATGGGAGCTAAGCATTTATTTAGGGATAAGTTGAGTCACATGTGTCCTAGTGAAACCTCAAAGCCTCTAAAATAGTTACACATAGGGAGTCCAATTTTCAAAGCTTGCCTAGGGTAACAAATACCTCACCCTGGCTCTGGCAAGAACTCTGCCTGATCCAACAGTAAAATTCACAGAATCACAGATTATTAGAGCTGGAAGAGATACATTGGAGACCTCTAGTTCAATTCCCTCATTTTAGACATGAAGAAACTGGGGTTCAGAGAGGGCAAGAAAACTGTCCAACTGGCCCTTGACAGAAACAGAATTTGAATCTAAGCATCTGACTTCAAATGCAATGTTCTTCCCACCTAATTAAAACTTCTACACTACCCTGATTAAAATGAATACGTGAAAGAACATGTATTAAATGCTTACTATGGTGCCAAGCACTGTGCTAAACCCTGGGGAGATTAACAGAAAATCAAAGGCAGCACTCCCTGCCCTCAAGTAACTTACATTTTAAAAAGAGATTCAACTCACATAGAGAAGTAGTAGCAGCCAAGATGGAATACTATGGTTAATAAGCATTTATTAAGCACCTACTATGGTCAGTTACTGAGATAGTGAATGGAATCATGAGAGAGTAGACTGATATATCCCTTCTTATGAACAATGGCAAATTTGATTTGATTGTGTTTCATGGTTTCAGTATTTAAGTGTCAGGGAAAAGGGACAGAACGCCAGGCAGTTGTGTAGCAAGCCGCCAGAGAAAATAGTGTCAAATGTGATTGGAACTTTCTTGAGTGTTGGAATGGGTGGAGAGGGGATGAAATGTTACCAATCATGAGACTTTAGCCTCAGGGCATAAACTTCTCTGGGAATGGTATCTGATACCAGCTGCAAATATCAGCAAGCAAGCTGCAAAGGAGGTGAGAGAAGAGAAAGTGAAGTGTAAGAGTTAAAAATCCTACCTCTGACCTGGGCAACCTCGGGCAAATTACTTAACCTCTCTGGCCCTCAATTTCCTGATCTGTAAAATTGGGGAGAGGATGGTGACTTCTGAGGTCCCTTCCAGCTCTTGCTCTAGAAGCCTATGATCCTTTTTAATACTCAGAACTATGCCCTTCTTCTACAGAAATCCAATAGTAACTTTTTGCCATTAGTAGCTACATCTCTTAATGATTTAGGTAGATTTGCCCAACTTAAATGCTAACTCCCTAGAAGTACTCATGATTGTAGGGTTAATGGAATATAAGTTCTTCCCTGTGCATCAATAGGCCTATGTTGCCACACGTGTTCCCTTTTTGCCCTAGAACAGAGGCTGTGTTCCCAAATCTAAAGGTACACGGATATTTCAATCACAGACGTCTTGTTGCTTTGCTCTGGCTCAGTTCACAGCTGTGACATATCCTAAGTCACATAGAGCCCATATATTGCCTTGGGGGAGGAGCTTGTTTAGAAGGAAGCTTGATTACAGGAAAGTTTGCTTGCAGAAAGGCTTTCACACCTTTTGGTGCTGAGCCAAATAAGCCCTGAATCACATGGGTTGTGATGCCTTCTGGCTCTGAGCCTATTAGTCAAAACTATATATATATATATGTTCTAGGAGGTTGGTATTTTGCTTTGGGGCTCACTTATGGGAAGAATGTTTCTTTGTGATTTGGCCAGACAAGACTCTGAGTAATCATTAGTAAGAGTCCTCCAGCTTTGTGAACCCAGATGTTGATGCTCCCTGATCTGGTGATGTAAATTGTTCTATTACTCTGTTTAGACAGTTGGAGACCTGTCTATTGGATTCTTTCTTGGACACTCACTTCTCTCTACTTATATATCTTTCTCATTGCTTAATTAAAGTAAGATTATTAACCCCTTTAGAACTGTCTTTCCTTTAGAAAAGTAGATCAAGAACCTGTGTTAGCAGTTCTCCTGTGTACTGGTGTTATTGGTCTCATAATCCTGCAGTAGTTGCAAGTATCATTAACAATACAATGATGCTCAAAAAATAAATCAACTAGATTTTCTCCATCCATTTATCCGATGTGACAACATGTTGTTATGGTAGAGGAATGGAGTTTCTCCCTCCAGAAGCCAAATTTGTGTATGGAAGATTCAAAGTAAAGAAGGCTTTGACCATCATGAACATTAAATGGGGAAATCAGACAAAGTCATAGAATCTCAGGGTTAGAAAAGTCCTCAGAGGTCTGAGCAGAAATCCTCACTATAATAATAGGTCTAGTCAATCGTCAATGAGTCTCTGCTTGCTAACTTTTAGAGAAGTCTTCAGGGAGAGCAGCATGTTTTAGTGGCTGGAGGGCTGGCTTTGGATCCTGTTTCTGACAAAGATGAGCTGTGTGACAATGGATGATTCATTCTGTGATCTTGGCATTGGCCTATTTCCTCTTCCCCACAGGTGGCATCCCACCTTCTGCACCCATGGCTATCCTTTAAACCAGCTGCTCTCCCCCTCTTACTGAGACACCTCTTAGAATCTCCTTAATTCAAGGTGCATCTTCTACTTTTATGTAGCCTTTCCTCATCTCTCCAACTGCTGGAGTGGCCCCTCTCATTCTACCTTGTACTTAACTATTTAGTGTATTTTGTATTTTATTTACTTCCTGGCAGCTAGGTCGCACAGTGGAAAGAGCACCAGGCATAAAGCCAGGAAGGTTCATCTTCCTGAGTTCAAATCTGGCCTCAGACATTTCCTAGCTATCTGAGACCCTGGACAAGTCACTTAATCCTGTATGCCTCAGATTCCTCATCTGTCAAATGATCTGGAGAAGGAAATGGCAAACCACTCTAGTATCTTTGCCAACGAAACTGTAAATGGGGTCATGAAGAGTCAGACAGAACTAAAACACAAATAAACCATTTATACTGTATATATTTAGATAAGTATTTGTTATCTCCTCCAGTAGAATGTAAAGTTTCTCGCAAGCACAGACTGATCCATTCTTTGTACTTATATCCCTAGTGTTTAGTATAGTTCTAGAAAAACAATAAGTACTTAAACATTTTTGATTGACTAATTTCCTGCCCCACCCCCCCCATCCTGAAATTACTTCGTGTTAACTTTGTATTGACTTATCTGTGCACAAATTATCTCCTTCCCTGAGGATGTATTCTCCTTAAGGACAGGGACTCTCTCATTTTTGTCTTAATAGCTTCAGCACCTAGCATAATATGTTACACATCTTGAGATTGGGGTGTAGGGATCCAGATTCTAGGATTTCATCTATATAAGGGAAACTCCTCTTTCAAGAAAAATTCCCTAGGGCAGTAGTTCTCAACCTTCCTAATGCCAGGACCCTTTAAAATACTAGTATGTGGGCATATCTGCATGTGGGAGGACTCGCCTGGAGACAGAGGAGCCATGTCTCAGTTTCTAAGACTATTGGAAATATATATTTTTTGCAATGGTCTTAGGTGACCCCTGTGACCCCTGTGAAAGGGTCATTTGATCCCCAAAGGGGTAGAGACCCACAGATTGAAAATGGCTGCCCTAGGGGAAATTATAGCTGGTTCTGCAGCTGATAGTCTTAGTGAGCTGCCTAGCCACTACAAGGTTAAGGGACTTGCCCAGAGTCAGAGATGAGCCTGGAACCCAGGTCATCTTGCTTTAAAATTAGCTCTCCATCACCAAAAACTGGCTTTCTGCCACATACATAAAAGGTGCTTATTTGGCACTTATTGAAGTGAATTTAACAACTTCTCTGAGTCTCAGATCCCTTGTCTGTCAATTAAGGGCAATAATACCTTGTAGAACCTACTTCACAGGATTGTAAGCTTCCAATGGGGTGATTTGTGCAAAATGCTTTGTCTACCTTAAGGAATTTTTATTGAAATGTCAGTTATTATTATTTTCAATTTTTACTGATGCTTTTTAAAACCATAGTCACTTACAAATGCTCCCCTTCCCACAGTAAGCTTTCCTTTGAAACAAAGGGAAAAACTGAGTAAAGTCAATGGCCCATTAATGTCATTTGTTATTACTAATGAAGCTTCACTACCTTCCAAGTAGCCCATTTTATCCTGAACATTTCCAGTCAGTTTTTTCTTACAATGAACCAAAATCTATCTCCTTTGAAAATCCTTTAAAAATAGGAAATCATCTTTTCCAATTTTTAAAATATGAGTTTTGTGATAAAATATCTACTGTTGACAAGTCCAGGTATGGGGGCGGAGCCAAGATGGCGGCATAGAAGCATCAAAGCACCACAGCTCCCACACAAACACGCTAAAAAACTCATAAAATGGAACGCTAAACAGATTTTCAAGCTCCAAAACTCTCCACAAGACAGAAAGCACATCTGTT